>CM048057.1:8855000-9455000 GCA_026259375.1 Verasper variegatus
TCGATGATAAATCATTACGTAAATTTTAGGTCATTTTCTTGGGATTGGATTTATCATGAGGCTGTTTAGCTGGTTATGCAAAAAAAGCTGAATTGAAATAACTAAATTCCAAAGTCTCTCTACTATGTCTTGTTTATACCCACCTAAACAGAGAATATTTTAATGAAGACTAAAATTGACTCAGTAAGTACACTGAAATACCAATATTTGTCTACAACAGTTGGTCCCAAGCTTGTGACCCATTTCATGAAGCCTTTTGTACTCTCATCCACAAATGTTGCATATGTCTATTAGTTGTTAACAGCTACACCAAAGAATAATGCTCAACTTGGATGGATTTAAGAGGCTTAAATATATGAAACTGTTCATTGCATCATATAAAAAGAGCAGTGATAAGAGCGATTATGGACTAAAGTATATGGACACTAAAAAGAACATCCAAGCATTACACAAATCTGTCATTGTTCAACATCTCATTCAAAAACTAGTAATATGCTGCCATAACAGCCTCCACACTTATTGTTTTTGTGGAACCCTGGCTGCAGGGATACTTGACCACAAGTGCATTGCTCCAGTCACTGATGTGAAGTGAAGTCTTGGCTTGCAACCATGTCAAATGTTTTCTACGGGGTCGAAGTCAGGGCTCTGTGTCGGCAGCTCCACATCTTTCTCACAAACTGGGAAAACCATCTCTTAATAAACCTCACTTCCTGCACAGGGGTATTGCCATGCTGAAACGAGGGCCTCAGTCAAACTTTTGCAGCAAAGTCTGAAGTTCACTATTGTCTCTAAACAATCTCCCACAGGTCTGTTCAGTAGCTTTTCTGGACCTTTTCATCACATCACACAGTGTCCCTCAGCAGATGGAGTTGCCATATTGTCATTGATCCATATATGTTCAAATTTCCATTTCGCTGAGCTTTTTGAAGATTAGGACTTCAAGGCTGGAAACTTTGGCCGAACAATCCTACCACACGGTGCATTAGTCACTGGGCTTCATCATGTGCTTTTCAGCCAACATGATGAGTAACGCCTTTAAATGCTTTAAATGATGATTGCGTGATACAGTGAAATATTCCAGAGACGCTGCTAGATGGACCTTGTGGGCAAATTGTTCAACCGACCGCAGTTTCCAACGAGGAAATCTGAGGTCATTGTCCCAGATCATTCTACCTTGTAAAGATCCGATATGCTTGACTGATTGAGTTGCTTGTGCCAAACTGTGACGTCGGCACAATGCCTCCCTCATACTTGGGCTCGAGGTCTTTTGCTAAATGTTAGGTGTCACAGCTGAGAAAAATACAAACACACTGTCAGAAAATGGCAAAGAAGAGGAAGAAAGACAAGTCAAGAGAGTTGGAGGACCAGCCAAAACAAAATCCCAGTGGAAATGACATCATTTCTGGCTCACGCTGCTACGCTCAAGGACAGGAATTGCGAGCATAAGCTAAGCTTTACTTTACATTTGCCTTGATTAGAACTGTGTTTAGGCTTAAAGTCCCAACATATGGAAAAATGTCTCTGCATACTTTTGACCTTAAAGTCCAATATGTCTAACATCTATCTAGAATGTGACCCCATCCAAAGGTCAAGTGTATGACTATAATCCTTCAACAAAAATCTGCATCTTGTTGAAATATTATCTGTTTTTCCATTTTATCCTTCCATTTATTGCACTCAGCTGTGTGGAAAACATTTGACCTCAGAGGCGGATGGGAATACAAATGCTGTTGATGACACTGTTTTGGACTTTGGATTTGCTGTCACTGTTTCTCTCTCTCTCTCTCTCTCTCTGGCTGCTGCTGGTTGGTGTGGCTTGGTGACAGTGACACCGGTGTCAAGCAAGCAGAACAAAGAGCTGATGCTGTCCCTGAGGACAATAGCCTGTCTCATACACTGTCTCCCTCCCACTCAAGCAAACCTAAAGACAAGAAGGGTGTTTATATGTCACTTTAAAGGAAAGGGGTCTTTACTCTCTCACAACTCCTGCCCTCCTCTCTCCATCCCATTCACAACTTCTTTGCTCCCTGTCTCTCACTCTCAGGGGTCCACTGACCTCCACCTTCAATTCTCACTCACTCTCTCCACTTTTTCCCCCCGTTCATCTCTGAATCTTCACATGCATGTGCCCATAACATGAACACAAACACACAAACACACACGCAGTGGCTTTCCTGTAACTGGGCTATGTGTAACTTCAAATAGCCCTAGTTGACAATGGGGAGAGCCCAGAGTTCATCCTTCCCTCTGTGCATCACGTTATCCCCCCTGAATCTCTGGGAAGTTTTATATTATATATATGTGTGTGTGTGTGTGTGCGTGTGGTTGTGTGTCTACTGTGAGTGTGAACTTTGTGAACATACAGTAGACCCACGTGCAGCTGCATGTGTGAGCACATTACCGAGACTGAGACTTTTTTTTTTTGCAAGAGTCAAGGTCATTTCCCTGCTCAGACTCTGTAACATTCAAGTATATGTATGAGAACTCACACATAGTCACATGCACGCAGACCAAGACACAAACACACGTGCACACTATAACCTAGATGCAACCCATTATCACTGTGGCACACGTGCACTACCCAATCCTATTAGTAGAAAATATAGAGAGGGGTGAATATTTGCTTAATGTTTAGGCAATTATATAACCATCCATATTTACAATGCATGGTGGGAATAATGTGAGGTTTTTAAAGTTTAGTTCAGGAGGAGGAGAGGAGAGGAGAGGAAAGGAAAGGCAACAAGGAGGAGAAAGGAGAGGAACAGGATGAGAGGAGAACAAGGGAATGGGGAAGAAGAAGGAGGGGAGAAATAAGTGGGACATTAGGTTGAATAACCAGCCACACGTCAAAGATAGAAAAAGAGAGACTCCAGCGGATGATAAAGGTCAAAGGAGACATACAGTGTGAGCATGCCTTTCTTTTCCTCTCCTCCTTCTTCATCCTCGGGGATGACTTAATCTGCTCTTCCTTATACCTCAACCCTCACATAATCCCACACATGTGGACCCAACCACATCAAGGACACTTTAACGGAAATGTCAGCGATAGACGAAGCCCCTGGGAAGCTGAGACACAAGCTGGGCTCAGTCACACATGAGAAAGAAATACTCTGAGGATTTAAACCAATTAAATTTGGGGAATTTAAGGGAATTACATATGCTCTGAATTGTTTCAACACATGGCTGTTTGTCTGCAAATACGCGCGAGAAGTCGAGGAGACCTTGAGAATCGAGCAGCACTTGGCAACACGTAGAGGATGATGGTGGTTGTGTGTGTGGATTATGGTGGTGCTGTTTCCATAAATCAAAATTAAAGACTACAGCAGTTTTTAGACAAGAACTTTGGGAAATGTCCGGAGAATTGGTTTGGGATTTTATTCAGGGTTTACCTTTTACATATGAAGAACGCAGCAGGAGAATGTACGAGTCTGACACGGAGAAGTTCAAGAGAATGTCCCAGGCAACTGACTCGGACATTTGCGTTCTCACACAAAGCCCCTCCGGATAATTTCAGGAGAATATGCAGAGTTCAGTGTATGTCTGAAAGCAGCTTATGAAAGATGTTGAATACAAACAGCAGTCAGAGAACTGATAAGAAAAAAAGAAAATAAATTCAAGACCCAAAGTCAAATGATATTTATGTCACGTGTCTCTTCGTCCATTCACCAGAGCGACACACGACATCACATAAGGCATCCCGATTGGTTTGATCATTTAGATAACGCCAGTGGAAACACCACTGAGGAGAGTCATCCGGAGAGGGACGAGGGAAGCCAGGCTTTTCTTTTTTGGCAGTGTGGGCCGAGGCTGAGAATGAGCTATTTTGTAGATAAAGGTAATGAGAGTTTATAGCTTCCAGGAAAATCCCACTCTTCGTACAGAATGAAAGGTTACACGGCCTGGGACTAGAATGTAAGAGGAGGCTACAGTGACGGCTCGTAAATATGTGGATACAGCTGTGCATACTAGGACATGTAATGTTAAATAAAGGACTGAAATTGGCTTTGACCTGGTGATGGTAATGTGCACACAGCAGATTAACACACACATTGTGCATACATCCTTACAACTGTATTTCATCTCCAAAAACTGCAAATGATGATAAGTGCAACTTAAAAGTCATGGCAACATTTCAACTCAGCTGGGAGTGTGTGTGTGTGTTAGTACTTTTTCTTTTTTACATCTTAAGGACCTTTTTCTCAGCATAAACACTAAACCTTGTCAGTACCAGTAGACCTCATGGGGATGATGGGATCAGTGCAAACAAAGATAGCAGTACAAACTTTCTATATAAAAACCTTTGTGTTCCAGTGTATGTGTGTGTGTGTGTGTGTGTGTTTGATTTTTATTTACTGACATAGGACATTTAACCCTATAATAAAGATGAATCATTTATCATAGGGTTAAGCCTTGGTTTTAGGGTAAACCCAGGCTAAGTTTAATAAGGTTAACTTTAGGCTTAAGGAGTTGCTGTAAGTCAATGCAATATCCTCACAAGTAGCCAAACACAAATGTGTGTGTTTCACAAGTATTGTAAGTACGTAGTTGTAAGTACGTGTGCGCGCAGCAGAGGACCATAAGCCCCGCCATACTGTCCAGGCGGGCGGGTGACGTCTGGGGCCCGGTGAGGGGCCAGAGTGATCAATCACGCGGATTGAAACCGCAACGTTAAATCAATGGCGGCCCCCGGGAGCGATGACAGCCGAGCGTGGATCCGCCATGGTGAAAAAAGGCTGCGGTCCCTGTGCCATCCATCAACAAGTCCACACAGAGCTGGAGAGTCCGAAACACGCACGCAGAGGAGAGGACAGGAGCCACGCGCACAGCACAGCTTTATGTATAGGGATGGATGCACGCATGGGATGGGATGGGATGGGACAGCGTGGATGATAATAACACTTGTGACATGCGAGAAAACCCGAAACACCCCCCCCCCCCCCCCACAATACTGTGTGATGCGACCGGGACGAACTTGATGGGGGGGGGGGGGGGGATGCCTGGAGGGGGAACCACCGACTCACGCGCAACCTGATGAAATAATAACGTGGACATGATACAGAGCAACAGAGCGGCACGAGGGGGAGTGGTGCTGATGAGAGTCATGATGGAGGTGACGATGATGAGGATGATGATGATGATGATGGAGGGGATGACATCTTCTGAGACTGTCGCACATCTGGTCGACACGTTGACTATGTAGCCCCTCACACCCACTCCCTAAACCACACACGCGTCCCCCCTCACACACACACACACACCTTCCCATCCCCTTACCTCACCCATGCGCCCCTTCTATCCCATGATGCGTTTGCGTGCTGTGCAGGTTTTGGGGATTTTTTAACTCACCCCGGGTGCTGTCGCCGCCAGTCTCCGTCCGATCGCGTGTCCCTCCGTGTGATTTAACCGAGAGAGAGCGAGAGAGGGAGGGAGAGAGGGAGAGAGAGGGAGGGCGAGCCGTGGGCGCATCATCCAGCCCCCACCACCACCACCACCACCACCAGCGCCATCCAGCGCTCCGGTCGCGGCACGGCGCTCTCGCGATACCGTGCCATCTTTACAGCCAGTGTGTGTGTGTGTGTGCGTGTGCAGTGTGCGTGCCTATGTGCGTGTGTGTGACGTAGCGGTTTTCATCATTGAAAGGATTGCCTGGCCCGATGGCGCCGCCTACCGGGCACAAGGAGAAAAAGAGGATGTGGCCCTTACCTGTTACACCTCCACTGACATGATGTCAGAACAATCCACTGACAAGATGCAGAGTAACTAAGTACATTTACCTGAGTAATCACACTGCTGTCAGACTCTACAACACCACCAGAGATGAAATATAAAATACTGCAGTGTTTTTCACTCTACTCATACTATTTACTATTTATATAAATTGTACTTTATAACATTTATACTCAAATCACTACAGTGAAAGGTGTATATTATGCACATACTCTGCATTATTTATTTATTTATTTTACTTATGCCTTTTTTTTACATTTGTATTCTCTTGTCTACCTGTGGATCAATACAGTTTTATCTTATCTCTGCAATGATTACACAAGTATTCCCATTTTTATGATACTCTAACTTCTACTCCACTACTTTCTAGAGGGAAAAGTTTTACTCCCTTGTATTTCACAGCTTGACCGACTAATTACTCCACAGATTAACATTTTCCGTCACACACAAGAGCTCTATGTGAGATACGACCACGCAGATTAAACTGTAAATAATTTACATGAGTAGAGAATTCATTAGAGACCACGTCGATCATCATTTTTCATCGACAAATGTCATGTTGATATGCTGAGCACTTCTTCCGCCACAGCATGCAGAAGACATCTGTTTAATAGGTGTCATTGGAGACCTGCCAGCTCCGGTTTAAAGTCACAGCCTGAGTGTGCTGACTATTCATAGTGCAATGGAGAGGTCATGGGGACAGCGTTTAGTTTGGTATTGAAGGTGTGCAAGAGAGGTCTAACAAGTCGAGTGCATCAAACCTTTTAGGAGTATTTTTGGTCTCCTGGTTGCAGCAGAAAAGACAATTTCACAATTTTTAAAATACATTTGGGGGCTCCAGCTTTTTTTTGATGATGATCAAACTCTCAGCAATAAAATAAAAAAGCACTTTTCCTAAAAGGCCCCAAAGTTATAAGGGGTGCTGATAAAGACATCGCTTTTTAAAGTTTTTACTTTATTTTTTGTATTTGTATTTGATGCTACGTCTGTCCAAGGAGAATAGAAAGACGACATTGGCACCAACTGGAATCATTAGTGTTGCTGTCATAGTGCCTGTGTCTCCCACTCAGCCACCACAACCAATCAAATTCTATTAAAACAACCTGCTCAGCTCTTTTTATGAAAATGAATGTGTCCCTCTATAGATTTGCACTTTGCTTGTTGGGGGCAGAGGAAAGATCAAATTCGAAGCATTTAACCACATCCTCAGCAGTGGATGGAGTTTGCTGTCATGGAGATGTCTTAAGTGTCATCATGTGACTTAAGTGTAAAACTCTGGGCAAGGTGGTAACAGGTGGTTGCATATGAGTTGCATATTAACCCCTGTTTGGCAACTGAGCAAAATCCACCCGCTGTAGACGATGGTTTGAAAGCTCCAGAAAGAGCCAGAAAGCCAACAATCCCAAAAAATATGTAAAGTTTTTTATATTGTAACTTGTAATGAAAGATCTCCAGGAGCAGCATATGCAGCGTTGACATGAGAAGCAGTCAGACGTTCTGTAAAGGGGAACTTTATTGCATAAATACATTTTTTTAAGAGTGCAGGGTGCTTATCTGTATCTGTTCACACAGGTGTCACATTAACTTACCACAGTTTGCACACACACACATAGTAAGAAAGAACGCAGGAGACCGAGGAGACTCTTTGTCCTCTTCCATCAAGTCAGTTATGAATATTTTTAGCTTATTTTTTTTTCCATGCAATTAAAGTACATTTCAACATGTGTTCATGGGAGCTTCAGCAGCTCTACCAGTGTTAATGTTGTCAGTGTGTGGGTCAAGAATTATGAGGATGTGATCTTCATGTAAGTATGTGTTTGTGGGTCCTATAGTGCATGTACTTGTAATGTGTGTTTCAGGCTACATGTACTGTAATCATGCTTCTGTCTGCACGCGTGTTCACAGGTCATCTGTCTCTCCGTCGAAGGCGATGTTGTCCTCGTCCATGTGGATGTTTGTGTTGTCCTCGCTGCACACCCAGCCGATGGGCGTGCGGTTGAACGAGGGTCGTGAGCGGATGTCAGCCTGCAGGGAGGCCAGTGACTCTGGATCATCGGTGGCAACGCTGATCTCCGGGATCTCGAAGGCCAGCATCTTGCACACCTTGCCGTTGCCGCCAAATGGCAACGCCGTCCTGGCAGAGAAAAAGGGACATAGTAGGAGGGTGAGAGATCACGATGAGCATCATGGGCATCTCACACAACAACAAAGTGACACAAAATAAACACAAAGAGACACAAAACAACCGCAAAGAGTCACGAAACAACCTCAAAAGGACACAAAATAACCACTAAGATACACAATACAAGCAGAAAGATATACAAAACAACAACAAAAACACCCAACCCACCACAAAGACATACAAAATGTCCACAACGTGATACAAAACAACCACAAAAATGTACCAACAACCAGATATGCACAAAACATAACCATAAACACACACAAAACAACCACAAATACACACAAAATAACCACAAACAGCAAATTGACTATCATTCAAAATGTGTATGTGTCAGTGTGAGTCAGAGTGCTCTGTGTCGTTGTCAGTGTGTTTCCCTCCCATGTAGGAGTGGTGGGTGGGCTTTTACATATCGGTGCCCAGGGACCTGTTGTCTCATAATGCTTCCCCCTCGGCTGGTTATTTATTGCTGACTCAGACCCATTAGTAATTATAAAGGCTCCAGCTACATGTTCTGGGGTCCATAGCAACCATCAGCACTATCGCCACGGACAGAGTTCAAACGAGATTAAAATAACGACATGTGGAATGAGATGGGAGCGATGTGGTAGAGTATGTGTGATTTGTATCACTGCTGAGTGACGCCATAGAAACAGACGAGAAGGAAGTCCCTTTTACTGCAAGTTGCTGGTTGTCATAGAGACGTTGGTTCTATATGAGTAGCTGAGACTGGTGCTGCAGTTATAACTATAATTACATTGAGTTATTCCAGTTTTATCGGAACACAATTATGATGTCACTCTTGTGACATTTTTCCATATTAAGACATGACTGCTCGCCCAAAGTGAAGCCAAAGCTTCTTGGTCACCACCTGGTGCACTATAAGTCAAAATTCCTGTCTCCTATGGACCAAACTAATAAATCAAAGTAAATGTTAAATACTTTTTTCTCAAAGATGGTTGCAGCCATATTACTTATCACACTGATGTATGTTCAAGTGATAATTATTCCTGTATCGGCAGGACCTTGCTACTGTGGCTCCATCTTTTGACCAGAACTTGCTCCAAAAGCGTAAGATGGCAGTGTTTGGATCAGAGATATATTTGCTTCATTTCTCGACAGTGGGAGGAGGTGGAGGTGTGTCGTCCATATTTACATAAAGTATATGGTCCTAGTTAATGTCAAGGCATATTCATAATTTTGGAGCTTGGCCCATTCAATAATAGTAATTGTTGCCATATTAATTCTGAACATTTAAGAAATGTATATTTTGAGTCCCACAGAAATTAAAAGGTGTCAGTACGTTACAGCAAACTTGTATTATTCTGACACATCTAAAGGAATATCTGTTCCACACTTGAAGGTGAGATGAAGAACCTCAAATTGTGGAGGGGGGCAGATGTGGTATTGTTGAAGACGCCACTGCAGAGTTTCAGGAAGCCAGTCACAGTTTCTCACTCATTTGTTCTCAGTAAAGTGCCAGAAGTAAGTGTTTGAGGAAAGAGAGCCTGAGAGCCCAGCTGCTCACTTTCTCACCTCCACACATCTGGCCCGTCGCCGTGTGAAGTGGGCACTATTGTCAGAGCTTCAGAAAGATACAGGAAATGAATGTTCCTTGAAGACAAGTGAAGAAGTCTTCCAGGAGGATGGAAATAAATTCCTCTTTCCTGCGCTGGTTCACTGTGAGTGATTATTGGATTGTACAGCATCCTCTCTAAAGTCACTGAATTCGTTTAAACTGCTCAGTAGAAGGTATTTGACTCATTTAGAATTTTATTTTTGAGATCAAAATTACAGCTACAATTGGAGAATATTGAAAAAAGACTGTTTATAATTTTACATGTATCTACAAGTGAGAGCTTAAATAATTGCTACTTTTATCTGCTTTATATTCAACATGTTTATGATACTTGCAGACATGAAAATATGCTCTCATGCAATCTCTCTCTCTCTCTCTGTGTGTGTGTGTGTGTGTGTGTGTGTGTGTGTTGTGTGTGTACCTGTTGAAGCTCTTGTACAGGGTCAGGTCTGGGTGGATCTGGATGGGTCCTGGCATGCTGGCCTTCATGGTGGCTGTCAGCTCCATGTTGCCCCTCATGGCCCGTTCCCATGGTGATACGTAGGTGCGTATATACTCCTTCCTCTTCGCCTCCTTATCCGCCTCCTCATCCACCGTCTCCTCCACCACTGAGGCACCCAGGGACAGGGGGGAAGAGCACATAGATGGAGTGCAAAATCATAAAAGAAATAATGAAAATCTACAAAAGTGCATGGGTGACCCCATACCTTCTACTTTTGGCATCTCAGGTTTTGGTGCGATAGGGGGTGGAGACATCAGCAGGTTCTCGAGGTTCTGCTGGAGGACATAAAATAAAGATACAGCCCGAACAGTATCCGCATACATACACAGCATACATGTACACTCTCCTTCAGTTCCTCACTCTCACCATGTTCTGGTTGGTCACGATGAACCTGTCCACTCTTTGCTGCCGCATCCTGAACATCTTGGAGCCCTTGTTCGAGAGCAGGGAGAGCTCCTCCAGCATCAAGTCCTTGGGCGTCTTGATCTTGGTGCCCAGGTCGAACTCGGAGGCCTCTGGGTCGGTTTCATCGTCTGCCAGGGTGACGAAGGAGGAAGAGGAGGAAGAAGAGGAGGATAAAATAAAGGGTCTCAATATGGAAGGGTTAGGGTTAGGGTTACACCGTGAATTTAAGGCAGACACAAACTACTGCTCTTACTTGAATGAATAAACCTGGCTCCTGAACCTAACAATGATTTATCACTGCTCAGATGAACAATTTCTACGCATTTTTTGTTATTAAGATTCAGAGGATTGTTTCGGTTTTTGGCATAGCCACTGCATTCGCTTGTCAACTAAACCCATTTGGCAAATTAAAAGGTGGGTTTAACCTCCAATTTAGGTCTGATATTGAATCAGAGATGTGACTGTAAAGGGCAAATACTTTTATCCTCTGGCTTTCACACCATACTTGTTGTGATGAATTACAGTTAAAACCTGTTGTGTTAGAGGGCGGGAGTGTGTATGAAGCCAGGGGGGGTTGTAGGAATTACTGGGCCAAAGCAATATAGAAGAAAACGGGCACTGGGGAATGACACAACAGGGAGAACTGTTTATGGAGGGAAATCCTCATAACATACTGTTGCTCGCTCTCTCTCTCTCTCTCTCTCCACCCCTCTCTCTCTCTCTCTCTCTCTCTCCCTCTCTCTCTCTCTCTCTTTCTCTCTCTCTCTCTCTCCGCTGCAGTGATGGAGAGATCTGATGGATTTTACTGCTCCACCGAGCTCCTCATAAAACACTCTTCTCATCCACCACATCCACTCTGATATCATTCATAACACCTGGAGTCCAGCCATAAAACATCACACACACACACACACACACACACACACACACACACACACACACACACACACACACACACACACACACACACACACACACACACACAGATGCAGACACACACACACTTGTACACACACTCACACCGACACATCTATAAAGCAGGGAGTTGGCATTGCAATGCTGCTGTTAGCAGTATATCGTAAATCAGACTTGTGCAAGTGGGTGGGTGTTAAGTGTGTGTGTGTGTGTGAGAGAGAGAGAGAGAGAGAGAGAGAGAGAGAGAGAGAGAGAGGGGGAGAGAGAAAGAGAAAGAGTGAGAGAATAATTGAGGCTGCTGAGCAGAGCGAACTCTCCCGTGGGGATATTGATTAGAGTGTTAATTCAAAAGAATGTGAAAGTGGAGCTGGCTGCTGACTAGGAGGAAACGGGACAGACTGACAGAGGCAGGGGTGGACAGACCCAAGCAGACGACATGCAGAGGGGACGGGGGCATGGGACAAACTGTCAGAACGACAGAGCGCAGAGAGGATGATGGATGGATGACTGGGCATTAACTGGAGCAAAAAGGGGGATAAGCAGGATAAGCTCCTTGAATGACTGACTGACTGACTGACTGTCTGTCTGACTGACTGTGAACAAACCGGTTGAAAGGCTCAGATGTGGCTACAGATGTGACAGCAGAAGGAGAAGCAGAGGACGGAAATGGGGAGAGAAACCAACAGATTGTTGAATGACAGATAGAAGCATGTGCAGACACTCAGAAAGCAGATTGTACGTGCAAAGATTTGGTTCATTGTTGGTGTTTATAAATATAATATGTTATGCAAGAAGTAAATGCCAGTTTTTATTCTGTGATAGAAAATAATCCAATTAAATGAAGAGTCAATGCTAGCAGCTCTGTGAGGCTGCAGTAAAGCATTGTGCTTTTGAGCTGAATGATAATGCACCATGCTGATATCATTCAAATTACAGCAGGGGCTGATGGGAATGTCAGTAGTTTTGTAGTCATTTAATTACAATGCCAGAAAGTATTGGACAAATTGTAAATCTGACCTGATTGTGGCGCAAGATTAAAAGTCAGATAAAAAAAAAGAAAAGAAGAAATTCCTCTTTGGGGGACATGAACTTTTGTACCAAATTTCATGGCAATCTACTTTGGCTTCTACTTTGACATTTATATTTAGCTACAAGTTAGTATTAACATATTGTTTGTAAAGTGTCAAAAATAAAAGTATTGAGAAAAGGTTCCTTCAGAGTGTAACACTATACTGTATATTATCTCATCATCATATTTTAATACATTTTTATCATAATGTGTGGGTAGTATGTTGCAGTTTTGGTGGGGTTTTTCACCAAATAATTGACTCTTATACCAATACTACATCATGTACATTCCCTCAATGACCAAACACTTGGTGACAATAGTTGGGTAAATGAATTTACTTTTAAGGCTGCACCATCTCATTTATTGGAAATGTTACACATGCCATCTGTAGCAGCTTTTACATATTTTCCTCACATTCAGCCTGACACATCAATTTTTTATGTTATTTTTGAAAGTGGGATTTTCCACTAAAAGTAAAAATAACAGCATGTGAGTCTGAAGCGTGTCCAGCTTCGCAGCGAGAGTTGAACAGATGGACCTACTGGTGGGTCTGGCAGAGGGAAATGTTTTAAGCACTCGGTTTCTGGTGGGTCTTTTCCTACAGTAAGTCTCTGGACACTCTCTGGTGCCCAGGCAGGGATTTTTAGAAAAATAAAAGAGCAACATTCAATGTTTGTTATTGGCCAACATAGCTTAACAAAGAAAAGAGCACCATTATATACACTACAGCAATAACTACAGGTGTTCAAATAGGTATATATACTGTGAAATACATAGATTTCTTTACCAGAACCACAGTCTGGTATTTTGTGTTGCCTCTAATGGTATCAGGTCTGTAGCTCCTCTGCCATTTGATAATGAGCCACATACCCCACAGAAGACTTTAGATATTCATGTTACTGCTTGGAATGTGTGTGTGTGTACAAGTGTGTGTGTATCACAAATCCATGTAAGACCAATGATTCAATTTACAGACACAGATTGTGCAGATAGTGGACACCAGAGAGCAAAGCTCACAATCGGACTTGACATTTGCTGGGCTGGATAATCAGATCACAGGGGAGATAAAGGAAGGTCTTTGAGGAATGAGGGTGGAGAGGTACAGCAAAATGTTTCCAGTTGAGGTGTGTGTGTGTGTGTGTGTGTGTGTGTGTGTGTGTGTGTCTGTGTGTGTGTCTGTGTGTGTGTGCATTTTACCATTCTGGCTGATGTTGGACAGGTCAGTGATGATCTTGTCGGCCTTCTTCCTTTTGTTAGAAGGGGCAGGAGTAGCGAGAGGCATGTCTGTAGAACAGAACAAGTATAATAATCATCATTATCACCAGCCATTTGTCTTATATTAGAAATGCAGATGTTTTCCCTTGAGAAAATAAGACTGACTGTGGTATAAATAACATCAATTTCAAATTTGACAGCTCCAGCAGTTGACTGAGTATGATGCTGAGACATCTCCATCCCAATCAAATCATTACAATAGGCTACTTAAAGGGTCACAACCTCAAGATTAAAAATAAATATTTCTGCATTTATAATGGTGGGGTTCAGCATCTTTACCAAGGACACTTCGGCATGCAGATAGGGAAGACTAGGATCGAACTGCCGACCTTCTGGTTGGAGGGCGACCGCTCTACCTCTCAGCCCCTACGTTTATTGTGCATTGTCCCTGTTAAGCAAACAGTAATTGAATATATGGGTTGTTCTTGGTGATAAACCCATAGCGGATTGTCACCCGACTCTACGGTGTCCCTTCAGCTCTACAAAACATGTTTGCATCGTTCAACTCAGTGTGTTGGTTTTATACACTTTCGTTAACCTTCCCGATGCAGCAGGCAGCTGTTTTCAGCTCTGATGAGCCCACAGTACACGACCAGCACCAAATAGACCCAACAGACAACCATACAAACAAGTTGTTCCCAAAGGAGCATTTAGCAACAACAACAAAAAAACCTGGTGGAGACCAAAAACAAAGCAAGAAGCAGTGCTGGATTTACTCTAATCAGATGACCAGAAACATGACACATTCACCACAACATATTTTTTATAATATTGTGACGTCTAATATTAAATTATAACGAGATAAACTGTGTGATGAGGCTGTGTGTAGGAGAAAAGATGTTATTATAGAGTAACAAAGTCTGCACAGGGAGGAGGCAGCAGTGATGGATGAGATTACAAAACACACGTTTCCCGTTTTCTAACAATGACCAGGATCAATTACCAGCCTTAACTCATTTCAACCCATCGATGAACTCACAAAGTCGTTATTGTACCTATTGTGTTATTATGCCTAAACCTAACCAAAACGTAACCATATCATAAACATTGATTTTGGAAGGCACAGAACAATTAAGTCATCCTGCCTGGAGGCACATGAGATCAGAAAGAGAGTTGCTCTAATGGGCCGTTACAACCACCAAGGTATTTTGTCATTTAATTTGGAGCTCTTGTTTTTGTACAGCTTGTTGTATTGTCCCTGAGTGACCAAAAGGAAATCTATTAATGCAGCTTCAAAAATTGAGCAGACGTATAAATAATAAATCAGCGGTGGGCCAGTGATAATAGATTGGAGGGGATCTTGTTTTAGCTTATCCATGCAGTTGCTGTCCTGAGATCCAGTGGGAGACTATTAAAAAAAGTAAGAGTCCAGGAGGCAGCTTCACTGTGAGATGTTTGGTACAAATAAATACACCATAACCACGACTCTATTTGTGGCATAAAATGCATTTCAATTTTTTTGCACAACACTTGTCTTTATATGTGATCTTTGATCTAAATCGACTTTAATTGACCACATAGAGTAAAAGTGGTTGAATTAGATATAAAGAATCACTGCCTCAATACTAATTTGGTCTGGCATCCAGTGAGGAGCATGACAAAATTAGCAACAAGACACTGACAGGCAGTGAAACCTGATACAACAAAAGTGTTAAACCTGCCCATAGATATTACAGGAGAAGGAATAAAATGTTTTCTAGGATGTATTTATGTGTGATGAAGTTGCACATCAGGTCCCAAATGCGGGCAAGCTTGAGGACATCCATCCCAGAGTTCTCTAATTAAGTTAAGAACACTTTATAGTGTGGTCTATAGCCTCCAAGTGCCCTAGAGGACACAAATTCCCAGTGGCAGCTTGTGTCTCTCTTGACTAACCACTCCAGGGGCCGGCAGTATGTCGCTGTCTATTGCACAGGTCAAAAGCAATTATGTAAGGCTGGAGGTGAGTCCCTGTAAGAGAGAAAAAGCTGCAGAGCTCGTCTACAGGGAGACAGTTAATGTAATTGCTTTTCATCTGCTGTAATTGAAGCTCATTCCTAGCTGGGGATTCAGTCCTGTGTGTGCTATTTTTGGGAACCTATGTTCCATACCTCCGCAATGAGTGGGGGTGTCATGCATGTGCACAAGACCACACACACAGAAACACACTCACACACACACACACACACACACACACACGGTAAGAGAGATTTGGACTTTTATCCGATTAATGTGACTCCATGAGGTTACAGGTGTTTTCAGATGTTTAGGGAAATGCAAGATGGAGGGAAACAGCCGCACTGGTCGCAAACTACAGGAGCTTAGTGCAAAGGGGCCTGGGTCCTGTTACCGCCTCTCTGAGTAAAGAGGCGCTCCTGTCCCCCACGACCAGCCTGTTTTAGCTCTAGATAAATCTTGAGGGGACAGCTGGGGAGGAAGGGCATCAGTCAGCACATTCCCAGATACACACATACATGCATCCCGTGAACTAAAAACTCCACCGCAGAGGGCCACATTCCTCACCTATCACGGTGTTTGGTAAGAAGTGTTGGAAGAAGAGGAAAGTCATCCACAATTCAGCTCTTGTAATTCAAATTAAATTAGCTATTTAGTCATTAAATTTCATTCTACAATGTAACTGTCAAACTATGTGCGATATAATGTGAAGTTAAATGTTTTCCTGACCAATTACTGTGACTTCAAACATAATCAACAGTGCAATCTGCCAAATTAAGTAGAGCATCTGCTTCTGATTCCCTCATTCATTAATGAATCTATTGCAAAGGCCTCTACAGGCCACATACAGAGGCTTCTCCTCCAAAATCTTCTGACCGTGGGGCTCAAATTAACTTGACCACAACTGGCACCTTGTACAGAATTATTACCATCAATGTGTTATAATCCACAAATACTCAAGGCATCTCAGAGAGGGATTTCTTTGAGTTTTATCACTGCCATCGCCCACATTTCACTTCTCAGACGTCTTACCTAAGGCCCAGGTGTCCACAGGAAGACACAGGTCCCAGAGGTTCCCTGAAAAAGGTGTGTGTTGAAGGAAGAGGAATATAGATTCCCAGGTAGATCTGTGTCCTGCGGTTTGTATTGTACTGCCTGCCCTCTTCTTCGGCCTAGAGAGAGTGAAACCCTATCAGCAGGGCTGCAGCAGGGCTATGGACTGGGCCCGGAGGGTGGGAGGGATGTCGGGGTGTAAAGGGTAAAGTGGGAGGTGGGTGTGGTGTTTAGAGAAGATGTCATGAGTGACAACAACAAACCTGATAGTAACTTAACTTTATTCATCACTTTTATTTAATATAGATAGCATGGAAAGGTTCATCTAAAAAACAAAAAGATGATGTAAAGATGCATTTACTTGTAGAATTAAGGTATTTGCCTAAAATATAAATTCATATCCCATTTTCGTCACAATAATGAGGATTATTTGATGTGAATATAAGAGTTACAATGTGTTACATACCGGCCTCCTATAATCACCTGTCACATAATATGCAAATACAGGGTAAAAAGGGTTTTTTCATAACATGACTAACACCGCAAGAAAAGAAGAACATTTCTCTCCAGCAGTTGTTTTCTTTCCCGTCACTTGTTGTATCAGCTTTAAGGCATTTGTGCTTTTGTTGGTGTGTTTTCCTCCTCCGATCACTTTGCTCTCAGC
This sequence comes from Verasper variegatus, assembly GCA_026259375.1. Lineage (NCBI taxonomy): Eukaryota > Metazoa > Chordata > Actinopteri > Pleuronectiformes > Pleuronectidae > Verasper > Verasper variegatus. Next base: position 8,872,307 of record CM048057.1, read on the forward strand.
ATCCTGCAAACCTTTGGGTATGAACGATCGGCAGCTTCACGACCGGCTTGTGTCTGGCAGCATACCTGTATCATCATGCCAGTCAGTTCATCATCTATTCAGTGCTTTAACGTTTCATTTTGTTAGGTATTTGATCATAAACAATCGCTGGACAAATAAAGATTACATCACCAGGGATTTTATCATTCATCCTGTTGAACATATGAATTTCTTTATTAAATTTCATGAAAAAAATCTAATGGTTGTCAAGGCATTTCTGTTGTCATTGTGACACAAGAGGAACAAGTGCTTAATCTAAATCCCAGGGTTGGTTATTACCTTCTCCTTTCAAAATAATAAGTCTGAAGTGATGGGATGAATTGAGAATGAAGATTAAGCATTATTTGTTGACCTGCCCCTAAACCACGACCCCATGTGACCCGGACTGTGTTGACCCAGAAACATGGTGTGGGGGAAAGAGCCTCTTTGGCAGAGCAGAGAGAGGAGGACGGAAGTATGAGGCAGCGCTTCCCCTCACCGCTCGCAATCACATTGTAAAAAAGCCATCAGAATTAAGGGTTTAGCACCGCGCCAAATAGCGGGAGATTAACGACTCCAAATATCGGTTGAATGAGCTGTGTGTGTGTGTGGGGGGGGGGTGTTTGCGTGTGTGTTTGTGTGCCTGCAGTTGAGTGAGAGAGAAATGACCAGAAACGAGGAGAGAGACCAAAAGAAGAGAATCGTAGAATTAATTTATTAATATGGCCGAGGGTTAAAGGAGCCACTTCAGTCATTACTATAAGTGCAGTTACAGCTTTTATGTGTTTCTACAATCCAGTGACCTAGTTTGTAGAAAAACGATTGTGCCGCAACATGGAAAGGATTTTTTTGTATTATATTTTGTGTTGTACCTTCCACTAGCAGAGCAGCGGCAGAACTGAAGAGGACTAAAGTTAGCTGCTAAAGTTAGCTGCTAAAGTTAGCCCCGTCTGTCACCTGATGCCAGTCAAGGGTCATAGGTTAGATCCCTTTCTGTGGCCATGGTTGGGTTTCACAGCTCCAAGGCCGTCGCTCTGCTCTGAAATGTAGGCCTACAATCCCACAAGGACAAATTCAACCACATCGATAAGATATTGAAAAACATAATCATTATTAAAGGGGGTGTGTGTATTTGAAATGGTTTTTAACTCTTCTCATGTAACTGGATTACCAAATATTCTGTGTGTTGTTAATTAAAATATAGAATATATAAGATAGGAAAAGATTTGCTATAAAGTATATTTGTGTATTTGTATATTTTCCATGACAGGTCTGTATTATTGATATATTAGATGAAACAAATATTTTACTGATGTAAATCTGTGATAAGGCGAGGGAGGAGACCGCAAACTGAAGTGGTGCAACATGTCTGCCAGGCAAATCCTACAGTGCCTCCATGTGGTGGAATTTAAAAGAAGTTTCTCTTGATCCCTCAACTATCCCTTTATAAAATTGTGTATTTAACCTATTAACTGGCAAAAATCCTCCCAAAAATGATTAAGCTGTTATGCTAGTTGGTAAATGTCTGAATGGGCGACGAGATACTCGGGCCTGGTGACACGTGTGACAGAGGAAGAAACAGAGTGACAGCTGAGGTGAGTCATGTCTATTTTTATTCAGCCGCATGTCTCCTTGTAAAAGAATCACAGCTAAACAGACACGTTATATTTTTCTTGTTCCACATCAGCAGATCAGAAATCAAATCTACTTCGCTCTATGAAAAAACTACAGAAAACAGAGCTCACACCGCTGCACTCTGCAACTAGAAAAAAACAATACACTCAGTCATCGAACACACATACTTAGAATATATATTACAGTGAGGGGAGTACACAAGTTATGTCAAATTTGTTAGAACTACAAATGTTCTCATATGATACTGTACTGCAGGAAGTCAAATCTGTACTTTTTACACCTCATCAGGCATTAATGTTTCTATAATATCACTTCATCAGTGCCTTTTCATTATTTTCCCATCCTCGACTATACCTCTCTTCTATCAGTCTTGTCTTTTCACATCCGCTGTTCTTCTTTTTTATGCTAAAACACAATTCTTTAATCATTCAATACAATATTTACAAAACTCTCTTGAGCATCTCTTCCTGGCCTTGCAATCAATAACCTTTTTTTTTTTTTTAAACCTTTCTCACGTTTCCTTTTTCATAACACATTGTTCCCTTTAAATGTAACCAAATGCATTGGATAAAGGAGCCAGATCAAGTTCATTAAAAGAGTAAATGTCAGTGACAATATGTGCTACATGTGTGGCCAATCCAAACAGATCTTGAGATAAAAAGTGGCTGATAAAACCCATGAATAAAAATATGGCACTACTAAAAACACTTCTGGCTCCCTATAGAGCCCTGGTTTCTTGTGTCCAGACCAGAATCAGGTCAGTGCATGGTGGATCCAGGGCGCCAGACGCTAGGCTGCAGGCCCAGGTTGGATGTGCTGAACCTTGGCCTCGGTACCCTGGCAGGCAGAGCGCTGCTGAGGGCTGGCTGAGATGCACCAGTCGGACTCAGGGGACTAAGATCTGGGGCGCTCTTGAACTCCCTGCTGGCCTGGGCAGCGTTGGATGGCTGGAGGTGGGAGAAAGGGCGGGACTGAACCGGGTTTGGAGCCGGAGAAGAGGAGAAGGTGGGAAGATGAGGGAGTGGGGCGATAGGGGCAGGAGGCGGCGGGGGAGACAGAGGGCCGGTGGCCCACTGAGGTTGGTAAGGATTGGGTTGAGGCTGATAGGGTTGGTAGGAGGCTGGACCAACTGTGGGTGGAGACATGACATCAGAGCGCCACAGTGGTTCTCCGAGTGTCGTAGCAGATCGAGGGACGATAACTTTGAGGGCAGGCCCTGTGGATGTCGGTGGGGGCGTGGAGAAGCGTTTCACCTCGTACACGCGTGCTGTTTTCTGAGGAACACCGGACATTCCTCGCTGCTGCTGATAGGTTGATGTGTTCTGGGGAACCCCACTCCCATAGCTGAACAGGGAGGAGTTGAGCTGGTAGGGCTGGTGGCTCATGATGTCCACAGGCTTGATGCCCGCTTTCTTCCCTTTCGACCCAGCTGGCCCAGACTTTTTCACCTCAGGCTTCTTCTGTGCTTTCAAAGGGCAGGAGGGTGAGAGGAGGGGGTTGTAGCTGATGGGAGGTGGAGCACGGATGCTGGATGAGTACTTCCAGGTAGCAGGGAGAGAAGGCGTGGGTGAGGGCTCCCTTGTCTGGGCAGGAGAGTAAGGTGCTGCAGCAACAGAGGGAGATCGATCCACAACATATCGATCCATCCTGCTTTGTCTGCGGGCAAACAGCTGCCCTCCCTTCCCTGCCAGCTGTGGCATCTGAGGAGCTTGCGGTTTTGGGGCCACAGGGGGTGGCCTGGGTCCTCGCTGAGCCTGCATGAAGTTGCAGGCCTCTGCCCCTAGTCTCAGCCAGTCCTCCTCAGGCCCTGACTCGTGCCCAGTCTCCCCACTGGGTGGAACTCCAGATTCAGCAGCCGGGGCTCTCACGAAGCGGTCATCCATGTTCTGGACCATCGACAGCAAATCCGGGTTGGGATTAACATCTTTGTTCTGGACTGCACAAAACATCGGCTTGTTGTTGCTACGACGACGGGCATCATGCAGGATGCCGGTGCGAGCGGCAGGGACAGAGATGCGCTGCTCACGTGTTGCAAGTGAATCAGAGGCAGGAGCTTGCAGAGGCGATGCAGTTGACATGGCAGCATGGGGGTTAGGAGTCATTGCAGCTGACATGTTTAGGTAAGGGTGAACAGATGGAGATTGACAAGGCTGGATGGGAGGAGGGAGATGGGTGTTCTGGGCATTGAAAGAGATTTGAGGTGGGTCAGGGGCATATTGTGGGGAGATGGGAAGAGCAGGAAGACAAGCAGAGGGAGGTGTGTAAGTCTGAGCAGGAGTAGAGGGATGTAGAAGTGGAGCTGGAGGGGAGAAGGTTTGAGCAGGTGATGGACAGACTGGGCTTCCTTGAGCTACAGGTGGAGACAGAGGGGTGGCAGGAGAAGCATGCACTGCAGGCTGAGGAGAAAACCTTTGTGCGTTTGCTAGAGGCGGGGAGAAAGGTGCAGAAGAAAGAGAGAGAGCTGAGGGAGGGGAGTTAACAGAGGGGTGAGTGTTGTTATTTCTTGGAGGGATGTACAGAGAGGTGCTAGACACCGCTCTCCTCGCATCTGGCCCTGATGGATGGCGAGTAGGCGGTATTGTCACCATGGAGACGGCCGCCACAGGTTTGGTTTCCATGGACACAATCATGGGTTTGGCTTGGGGAGGGCGAAACATGACAGAGGTTACAGATGCACGAGAAGGGGTCGGGCCAGGGGTGAAAGGTCGTGCGGTGCGGTTCAGAACACTTGGATTAGAACCAAGGTTGTTCAGGTGATGGTCTGAGTCTGTGACGGGGCTCGGACTAAGGTTTGGGGTCCAACCATGTGGACCATTTTGACTTTGAAGAGGAGTCTGAGAGGGTGCACTCAGAACAACGCTCGCCCGACTAACAGCTACTGACCCACCATTGGTGTGAGCGACAGCGGGAGGAGACATGTGTGCAGGGTGGTTGCTAGTTGGGGGCTTCGTGATTCCACTCTCCAGCCTTGAACCCTGATAGTGTGAGCTCTCCAGCTCTGAGCCCTCCAACTCTGGGGTTTGATTGACAGGGGCCAGAAGTCCTGGAGTCTGATAGGCTGAGATGTCCAACCCTAGGCTGTGATTGGCTTTTGGTGTCGCTGGAGTAGTTGGTGCGGTTGACGGGCAGGCAGAGCTTCTCCTGTCCAGCAGATCCAGATAGCCCGAGTCCCACGTGGGGTCAAATGATGATGAGAATCCCTCTTCATCCACTTCCGAGCCACTTAGGATGGAACTTCCTCCTTCCTCTTCCGTCTCCCCTCCTGTCTCCCCCTCGGTCTCCCCTCCTCTATCTCCCTCAGCTTTGCCAAAGCAGGTCAGCGTGTACTTCTTTGCCCTCTGTCGGCGCTTCTTGAACATAAGAACCCCTTTTGAGTTGGGGTTGGGAGCATCAGTCAGCAAAGAGGCAATCGAGCGGCATTTGGTACGAGCTTCTTTCACTTGCTTCTCCACCAAACTCTCCCCACGCTGCAGCTCTGCAAGACAGGAAGAGGAGAGACGGAGAAGGTGAATGTGTTGAAAGAGAGAACCGGCAAAGAAGAGAAGCAGTAATTAGATTATTTTTTTGGATGAATGCATAACAAGGCACAGGCGAAAATGACTGGAAACGAAGCGATGTGATAACCCTCGCTGACTTGTACAGTATCATCCCAGTGAGGAGCTGCAATGAGGATTACCGCTGACAGACAGGAGTGTGTGTTGTGGATTTAGAACAAAGAATTCCTGCTGTCACCGGCACTGCCTGTCTGTGTTTGTGTGTGCGTGTGTGTCCGCTTAGTCCAAGGCTATTTGTGTCTTTTTGGTATTTTGGCTCACCTTGCATGAATATCATCACTAAATAATTGTAGTCTGATGCTGTCATGCCAACCCAGGCATAATAAACTACAACAGTACTCAGTTGAGTGCCAAGTCCCCTTAAATATCAGTCCCCTGAATATTCCTGATTGACTTTTCTTTCCCATCAAAATCCATAAATTCTGTCTCTGACAAATAAACGAAAATGTTGATAAATTCCCTATCTCACAACGTTAAAGAAAGTGATAAAAAATGTCCTGGATCCGCCCCCTGATTTAGAGCTGCACCAAATTTCAATGTGTTCTTTTCCTGACTCATACAGTATCCCCCCCCACCAAGTTTGTTTGTAATCCGTTGGGTAGTTTTTGCGTAATCCTGGTAACCAACAAGCAAACAAACGGACAAGGCAAAAAACAACCTTATTGACGAAAAGTAATCATCCCAACATCAAACTGCCTGCTTCTGTTGTGATGTTCAGCAATTTCTATTTCCATCAATTTATACCACTAGAGTCAATGTAATAAGGCTAAAAGGAGAAAAATTACCATGCTAGTATTATCGGTGCCTAAATACTAATACACCTTTAGCACCAAACACAGCTGAGCCTGGTAAGAATGGCTCTAGTTTTGTTGGTTAGATTAAAGGGATCACCAAAGTTATTACAATTCATCCTGAGGGGGACATAGATGTCTGCACCAAATCTTTTTGGGGTGATCCATTCAATAGCTGTCATGTCAACACAAAAACGACAAAGGTCAGCCTGCTGGTAGCAGTGGAGGAAAACTCAGAGGGATCACCAACGTCATTAGGATTTATCCTCTGGGGTGTACGAATGTCTGTACAAAATCTTAACCTAATCCATCCAATAGCTGTTGAGATATTTCAGTCTGAACCGAAGCGGCGACTAACATCACCACTGGAGCCTGATAGTTAAAAATAACTATGAATATTTTGTAACTCATCATTTAGCATCATGTGTCTAACCCAGAAACACAACAACATAGACACATTGGCCCATGTATGCAATTTCTCTTAGAAGCATAAAAAACACAAAATGAGATGTTGAATCACAGGTGAGTCTCCTCACGTCTAAATCATTTCAACATCAGGATTGTTTGCTACGTCCATCAAGTACAACAATGAGAAAAAACATTAATTGCATAGAAATTGATTGATTGATTCCTCTAAATCTGAAGAAGACACCATAGCTTGTAAATCTTACCTGCGTACACAGTGTGTGGGACCGTGTGTCCACGCACGTCTGAACCTGACAGAGATGTGAAGTCCCTCATCTCACAAGTGTTTTCCTTACACCCTCCCACACACACGCAGATACACACACACCCAGACACACACCCTTGTTAGCGTCCACTTCTGCTCTGAGCGCGGAAAACGTTCGCTCCTTGTCGCCCACCTCTTCTCTTGGGGCAGAGCCCTTGTAAAGACCTTTGTTTCTGTCCAGCAACCCAAACCAACACATGATGTCAACCCACTATTCCTGTCTGTCTGACAGGCATCAAACACCTGTCCAGTCTCTGTCCCCTACACACACACACACACACACACACACACACACACACACACACACACACACACACGCACACGCACACACAAGGAAGACCCCGTCACCAGCGTATATCTTCACAGCAGTGTTATTGAGTGTGCGCACATGTTTGTTTGTATCTGTGTGTATGAGTTCATGAAGTCAATTATAGACTATAAGGAAGTGTGGTCGTAACCCTTTTCCAATGTGCCGTTCCCTGCTGCTGACCCAACAACCACTGCACACACAGACACACAACTCCACAGCAGCAGAGCTTACAATCTCAGATCCAAAGCCGAAGGCAATGTGTGTTTGTAATGTGAGAAAGGGCAGACCCCCGGACGCCTCGGTCATACATCCTATAGTGAAACCCCCAACGTGAATTGTTTAGGCCTTTGGCTTCTCGTAGCAGAGGACAGATCACTCATACAATCAATCATATGAAGTCACAACTCAGTCAGTGCATAGTTATTCGCTGCCATCAGCTATGATCCCTATTACCTTGTTGGGATGAGGTCAATACAACTTTAGAGTTTAAAGAAATGGGTCAACATTTTTAGATGAGGCAATTGATTTCACTTTTACAAATTGTTTAGAAAAATATTGCCCGGCTCATACCCAAACAAATAGGTGTTTTTGCTCTTCAGGTTTTAAACAAGTTATACTATGGTTATTATTAAGCTTAAAAGGTGCTTGTATATGGATTTGTTATCCTAATTTTGGCTTGTGACCATTGATACAAAGCAGTGAATACTTGCAATCCCTTGCTGGTATTTAATTTTATTTGACAATTTCTTTTGAATACATTTTAGACCTGCAAAACAATACTTCAAAAGTAATAAGCAGCTAGAATTGTACTCAGTAGAGCACATACCTCCACCAAGGGAAAATGTTGAATATTATCTCACAATCTCAAAGAAAAATTCCAGGATCAACTACATCATTTAATAGATTTTTCCCTGACTTAAACTGCATCCTACCATCAAGTTATTGTGGTTATCCACCTTCTAGTTTTTGCGTAATCCTTTTAACTAACAAAGAAACAAACGCAGATGAAAACATGACCTTGGATGAATTTACTTTTATGGTTAGTTTCAGTATTTCTATCCCAATAATTCCTTCATGACCCTTTAAACTAATTCACAACATATTCAGGCCGAGGTCAGTGTGTCTCCAGTTTGTCAATCAGAAGCTCCAGTGTCTATAAATACAGCCGCTGAGGCAAATACCCAGAATACTGACATGGGAAATAGACTTCTGCTTCAAGGGACAGAGTGTGTGTGTAGGTGTCTGGTATATCTCACCTATCACCACCAGCCTGTAAATGTAAGGGGGGGGTGGTACTCCAGTTACAGAAAAAAGCCACTAGAGGGGGATCTAGCTAAAGACTTGAGTTGAACTGAGCGGGGACACTTGGGGAATCAATGGAATTTAAATTAAAAAGCAAAACACAACTGTGATGAAGAAATAGCTGCATTGTCGTGGGAAACTACAGATGTTCCTGTGCAGATGTTTTTCACATCGTCAAACCCATGAGCAAACACATGTCTAACTCTATTTAGTGAAGTGATGGGTGGGATTGACAAACACACCCATGGTATGTTGTAATTGACTATAATTAGTTTTAGAACATCAATTACTCATTATTTGTGTGGTATAATTACCTCACACAAGATCATGGTAGCTTGGTAGCTATGGAAACCCAGTCTTCAAGCAGGATTAAATTGTTTTCATCAATCTCTGCTGTTACATGATGTGTGTTTGTTTTGTCTTTTGTTTTTTACATAATCTTTTTACTTATTCCCTTACTTTAATTACTCACGTCACTGTGTGTGCTAGTATGCATGAATTCAAATCTTAATGGTTTATGTGAATTCTTTCTTTTTTCCTTGTTATTATTGAGACATACTCACTGGCTTGCCGTGCTTTGTCCTTGTAGGTGGTGGAGAGCTCATCACTGATGGGGGTGTGCTGCATCCCCACCATGGGCACCAGTTGTTTGCTGGAGCCCAACATCAGAGCCTCTTTCGCCCGCTCAGGTGACACCAGGGGCACACAGCTGAGCCCGATGCAGCCCCCTGCCTCCTGGAAGCCACTGTCACCCTCACCCTCCGCTTCCACCAGCCCCTGATCCGGGGTCGGGGCGAGTGTACGAGGGGTCAGGGTGTGTGGGGTGTGTGCCGGAGTGGTCCACTCTGTCTGGGGGGGCTGGTAGGTCAGCTCTCTGCGAGGGACACCCACCAGGCACTGACTATCCCATTGCACCTGCAGGGAAACCCCCGCATCTGTGGCACTCTCATACCTTTGAATAATAACAAAATGCGGCAAAGAGAATTATTTTTTACATTCAAGCTTGTCAAGGTGAATTGTGGACCATATACAAGTTAAATGCGCATTCTGGATTTAAATCTGACCTGAAACTTGCTCTTGGTTTTTTTGGGGGGGGAAAGTAGCAACAATTTATAAATGGCAAATAAATCCCAAAACTGTATCAGTAGTAATTTTTCTTATTTGCTTGGTCCAAATAGGATAAGAGAGTCGCCAAGTTAGTTCCACCGGCCTCATCCGGACAATATATTATCTTTTTTATTCGTCATCACTGGGAAATGAAACATTATACTTCAGTTTTCTGTCCATATAAGTTAAATTGATATACATATATATTCTGTACTGGATGATTTCACAGATAAAATCATTTTGATAGGGCTTGTTGTTGAATTCAAACAAAGTAACTTTAACTACTTTTTTTAATTATCTTCTTTCTTGATTTTTTTTATATTTGCCTGTTGAATGTGGACAAAAACTTGAGAATATAGAATGAATGTAGAAATAAAATGCAGTATGCATTGAACAAAAAGTGAGCAAGGACTTCTTACCCGCTCATCTCTGAGGTCTCCTCCTCTTCATGGTTGTCATAGCGTGCAGGTGAGCGTGCATGAGGAGGCGTGCGGCGTTGGCGGCGGTGAGTGAGGGCCTGCGTGTCTGCGTCGCTGTCTGTTTCTCCGTAGTAGGCCTCGCTGTCTGGAGGGGAAGTTATGCCCTTGGGTATCCCGGTGGGGGAGAGGACTGAGGGGCGGTGGGAGGACAAGGGGGGCACAGGGGGAGACAGGACCCTCACGGAGGAGCGGGGTGATGCGGAGTGACCAGAGTAAGATGAGGAGTGGAATCCAGAGGGGGCCCTGGAAACATACACACATACACACACATGCATCAGTTTGTCTGACATGGCGTCATAGGTTGTCATATAACATGGTGCGTGCTGTACAGTTTTTATGTGTGAGTCCGTGCTCTGACCTTTTCACCCTCAGGCAGAGTGTAGCGCTCTGTGAATCTATGAGGTTCATGGCCTGAGCATGACTGAGCTCTGCACACACATGGTCGTCAATGGCAACCAGCTCATCGTGCTCTTTCAGTCCAGCTCTGCAGGCTTTGCTGCGTCTGCGTACCTGCAGAGAGGAAAGAAGGCAACACATTAATCATTATTCAATTTTAGACCAAGGGTCCTCAATCTCCTGGGCCCGTGACCTCATACGACAACACCCTTCTTGAGCTCAAGTCCAGCTTTCACCAAAGTTTTAAAGTTTAAAACCCAAATCTTTAGAATATGAATTGTAATTTATCCCTCAACATTTTATCCAACCAGGGAATGAATGGACTGAAGCAACACAGTTATACAATCAAAAACAATTTCCATCAGTGGCAAACAAGTCAAGCAGTTCTCAGCCTGTTAAATCTAAAAATAGGCCTCAATTAGACAACACGTAAGCGGAAGCGATATCTCTCCTTATATCTGATCCCAAAACAGTGCTGTGTCTCATAAAGGATCTGATGTTGCCCGTTTGCATAAATTTTTAATTTACGGCATCACATTTAATGTTGGCTTGAAAGGCCATGAAAACACATTCTTTCAATTTGATCCTTCCTGCATGAAACTCTATTTTCTGAAAATGTTTGAGCATTTTTATATATTTTACATGAGATGTTTTTTTTCTCCTGCTCATTGGTTTGAAATATCCAGGGCTTGGTAGGAAAAAAGTGATGCCCTGCACATCTGGGCACCCATAAAGATTTGCTTGTCTTCTTATAATTCCTGAACCATTATCAATTAGATCTGATCAAACTACACCCACAAAGTCATGATTAATAAAGAGCCAAGTTTATCTATAAAGCACAATTAAAACAACCACAGTTGATCAAAGTTCTGAACAATAAATAAAATCAATATTTAACATAGTGGGGAAATACTTTAAATGTGACCAAGTTTTCATGGGTTTTAAACTCTATAGATTATATTTTATTATATGGTTTATACAGCATATTTTTGTATTTGCATATTTCCATTATAAATCTATATAAAAAACACTTTATTATTTTGAGGATGACACATCATAATACATCAATAAACACAACAAACAATGAAGAGCTTCAATCTTGAATATGTTTATAAGTGTATGCTGTTAGTCAGTGAGAGCATGTATTTGCTAAATGGCCGATAAAGTTCTGCGACTTGTAGAACAGTGCTCAGGCATCTCTCCTCTACTGGCAACTGTTCCAGTATCAGAATAAGTCATGAAGTCATGCAGCTGTTGCTGGAGGTCACTGACAGATGATGTCATAGGATCCTTTAAGAAGTCTGTCTGTGGGGGGTGGGTGGTAGATGGGAAGGGGGGTATTCTTGTCCATCAAACTTCAGCTTCCTCTAAAAGAAGAAGATAAGAACCTCCCCTCCGTCTCCTAACACATATGAGCACCTTATCCCTGCTGACGGTAGAAATGTTGAGTGTGTTCCAGCACCTACTTGGACTCTAAAGAGGACACTGAGTTTCTCTTTATCAGTGTCTCTTGACCCAATAATCCTGCTCCACCATCGCTCCAACACAAGCTTCTCTCCCACTCAGGCGAACGCACACACACGTACACATACACTCGAGCGGCACAAGAGGACATCATGAAAGAGGAGGTTTGAACAGCTGCATCACCAGTCTGGTCCAAGGGGCATCAATGTCATTCACCATATGTTCCCCACACACCCAAAATAAAAACCCTCGCAGGAAATATCAACCACATTCCTGGACGGATGAAGAAGGACAGGAACTGGTGGGATGTGAAACTGACACAATATAAACAGAATTATAGGGGACAGGGAAATAAATGTGTGTGTGTGTGTGTGTGTGTGTGTGTGTGTGTGTGTGTGTGTGTGTGTGTGTGTGTGTGTGTGTATGTGTGTGTGTGTGTGGAGGCCTTTTTCCATGCTTGGCGTCCAGCTCCTCTTAAATGAGCTATTCTGATCCTCCATTCCCAACCAGGCTTATCTGAGGTATGTCCAACCACACACACACACACACACACACACAAACACACACACACACACACACATACACACACGCGCACACACACACGCACAATATATTTCCATCTTAGTGAGCACACTCATTGGCATAATGCATTACCCAGGCGCTTGACCTAACCTTATCCATCACAACTTAAATACCTGACTTACACCTAATTCAAATGCTAACACAAAAACCTATGGTCTTAACCATCGACTCTTAACCCTCGAACAGCCCATTGAAAGTGAGGACGGGCCAAAATGTCCATGAGGTCTCTGCTCAAAATTGTCTTCACAATATGATCAAATTGTCATTAACCATAACCTTATCTGCTTGAAAATCATAAATAAAGAAAGATCTTTTTGTCTTTGCCTGAGCCCCCCACGCCTCCATCATGAATCAGACGTTATGACAGCTCGTGAGTGACCGGCCAACTTTTAACGTCAGTGTGAGCGAGGTCACATTCCTCCTCTCCAGAATAGCTTTTCTTATTAGAGGCAACATTCTGATCTGTCAACAAATATAAACACAGACACGGGAAGATTTTGAAAAAGCCAAACTGGGAAAAGAAAAGTATAATCCTGGTCTTAAAGGTGGCTTATTGTGTTTAAGAAATATGTGATGATGACAAATCATACTGGTTGTATGTGTTTACAGTAGACGGAGTCATGCAAACACAATATCAGTGTAATAAAGAATGTACAGGCGTGATCACACATGTGTTGTGCTTCAAAGTACTTGAAAACCTTATATTGGCTACATATGATCTCCGTCAGGATACAGTAATGAAACCTAAGACACAATCAAACCCCAAACATGTGTTCACACTGTTCTCTGACCCACAAACCAGACTCAAACATAACAAGGAACGGTAATATTGAATTGAGGATATGAAATTCAACTCCTTGACGTACTGTTACATGAAACTATAGTGAGATTGTCAAAGCTTCTCAAGCAGAAAAGTGACACTGAAAGACAGACGTTTACTGTGAAAACATTCTCCAGCTAAAAATCATATGAACGACTTTGCTCATCAAACCTAATCCCTCTCCAGTTTAGTGGTGCTCTCCAAAGAAAGACCAGTCACCCCTTTCTAAAACTAGTAGAGAACAATCAATAAATTACTCAATATATACTCACAAACATACACGTTTGCAAAAAACTCTGAAAAGTAAAATGTATTTAGTTGTTTTTACAACCAGACATGCCTTCTTTATGTCTACTAAATAAATAAATGAACATATTTCTAGCTCGGATTACAGACAGCAAACCACAAGTCTGACCATCAAGGCCTCAATTAACAGCTGCAATCTCTGTTAAACCTACTCGTGTTACCACCTTGGCAGTAAGTCCTCTCTGCAACATACTGTATGCACGCACATATTCTCACGCACATGCACAAACACGGGCTTCACTATACCTTGGCCACCTGTAGAGGGTTTTGCTGCTCCACTCCTCCCTGCAGCCTGAAGCCCCACGGAGCTCCTCCTGAGAGGGAGACCACAATCTCCTCCGCCACCATCCCAGCTCACAGCCCGCTGTGTGTATGATGGTGTGTGTGTCGCTCTACCCTTCTTCGGTTCCTCAAAGTCTGAGAGTATCAATGAGTTAGGCTTCTGTCTCTCTGTGACCAAGGAGAATCACTCCACCCATGAGCAGACGCAGGGGGGTGGCTGGCTTTCACCTGGAATGCTGTGTCGGAGGGTGGGCACTCAGAAGGGCCAGAAGGGGCAAAAGTGTGTGTGTGTGTGTGTGTAGTGAACACTTGCCATGTCACTCTACAGGAGGAGATGCTTGCTGATATCCCCTCCCGAAATAACCACCAGCACCACTCCCTCTTTGACCCTCAGCTCAGCGAGCCAGGACAGCAGCCAGGACTCACAGATTTGTCTTTGTCTACCCACAATACCCCCAGACCTTAGAGCACAGAGAGCGAGGCGCTGCAAGGAAGTATTTCCGATGGTTTACTGTCTGTGCATTTTAACAGCTTTAGAGAAGGAGATGTGCTCCATTGGCTGAGGAAGACATCATTTCTGAGAAAGCATTTCTGCAAGATGACAAAAACTGACTCTGCTGTGCATCAGCTTTCACACGTCTGACTTTGCAGAAAAAAGGCTAACAGACTTGGTCAGAGTCATGCCAGATTTGTGATGAATAGCACATTGGAATAATTTCAAATTTGAGCAAAGAGGCTCAAGTTTTGGCTCAAGGTCGCATGAGTCTTGGCCCCACTCGCCTCAGTTTTGACACTAACAAATGTCAACAGATCTGGCAGTCGTGGATTGGCATGAGCTGATTTACATATGGTGGCGAGGACTCTGGCACAATTGACCCAATTCCAATGGCTACCTCCTTGATCGACGACTTGGATAATCAACAGAATCCAAAGCTCTCAGCCCAAGGGACACTTGAAAGGTCTTGGGTGCTGTGGCCAAAACAAACATATAATCAATTTCACAACTGTGACAGCCTTAGGAAATTACATTTAGACTGTCCACCTGTTTTTACTTCGTATTATACTTAAAAACTCACCTTCTAAAAATCTGGAGAAAATCTTAGCTCTTCTTTTTCAACTTGTTACCTCAGTGCTGGACTTACACCTACTATGCTGGAGTGTGGACCATGGTTACCTCCTCTAAGGAGGTGATGTTTTCATCTCCATATGTTTGTTTGTTTCCACTGGACGGATTACCATGGAATTATGTGAAAGAATGCGGTACTGTTCCAGGAAGACACAGTTACATTTTGGTATGTATCCAGATCAGAGGGCAGGGCCAGGATTTTCTTTAACGTTCAGAGATAGTTTCATAAGGATAATCGTTATTATTATTATTGTTATTGTAAAATTTAAAAAAATGTTTAAAAAAATACCATTCATTTAACCATAGTGTATCAGTGATTAATATTTCAGCCACAGAAATGTAATATTTTACTTTAAATTTAATACAGGTCTTGGTATTATTGGTCGCACCACATGATATGAAAACCTCCTATCGTTTAAAAACATCAATAAACAATAAATTCCATACAGAAAATTTACTTCAACCAGATTTTATTAAAATTTCATCGAATTCTCATGAACACAAACATTTCATAAACATTTTTTTAAATAAAAATCTCATCAAGAACATTTAAGTGCAGCACACATTGTTGTGAACAAACATTTAGTTAAACTTGACCTGTGAAAGTGGGGCACATGCATTTTCTAGCTGCTCTTGTGCTACATCTACATCAACCAGAACTGGTGGAATGTTCTCCATACAGTGCCTTGCATAAGTATTCACCCCCTTGGACTTTTTCCCATTTTGTACTGTTACAAACTGGAATTCAAATAGACTTAAATAGACTTGAAGTGTGTGTGTGTACAGACTAATTCATTACTACTGTTTGTTTCCTCTCTTCCACTCCTTTGGATTAACTCCTGTTCCCTGATGACAGTCTGTTAAGTGATTTGTGATCCAGGATCTGTCTCTGAATCAACTTAACAATCGATAAATACTCGTTATAATACAATGATATTACATGAGCCTGTGGTTGCGGTGCAGTTGACAGCAGCCGGTGTTGTGCTCCGGTGCAGCTGAGGAGGTGAACACGGAGGAAGTCCCCCTACGGTGTCCGGATGTGGACGTGGCACAGCGCTGCAGCAGTTCCGCTGAATGTCCGCTCCTGACACCGAGGAGAGACGGGATTAGTGACAAACAGCCCGGGACGACGTCTGCCTCCGAGTTTCTCGGCCGCCGGGTTTCTCAGCTCGCCCCGGACAGAGGATAGCCCTTACTATTCACAACACTTCGGGGGTAGGTTTCGGTTCGAGGCCGGTTAATGAGGCTCCTAACCCCGTCCGGCTCGGACTACTGACGGCGGAGCTTGGGATTCTGTTTCGGTTAGCTCATGCTAGCTAATGCTAATGGACGGCTAGCATCGCCTTCGCAGAGTACCTGGAGCTTCTACTAGCTTAGCTGCTAGGCTAACGGATGCTAGGTCCGGTTGTGGCTATCCCCGGCCACAGCTGATTCAGCCGCTCGCTGCTGTCATCGTGTTTCAGGTTGACCGGCTGCCAACGTCAGCCAGCGAACCAAACCCTCACCACCTTAAAGTTTATTAAACGAAAGCTGTTTTTACACCAGCGCCTGTTCGCCACACCGGGTTGTGTTTAGGGTGTATTACTTGACATGTTGTGTTGCTAAATGTCGGCTAGCCAGTGAGCTAATGCGGCACTGACTTTGGCTCCTGTTAGCTTGTAGCTAGGCTCTCTAGCTGTCATTATTGTTGTCACACTTAACTCCTACGAAGCGTGTGTTCTTTATTTGTTAATCTTGGATGTGTTTGTGTCCTTCGGGATTTCCAAACCAGCCAGCCGGGTTCCGTGATGGTGCAACCCCGGCCAGGGAGAGCAGATATGGGTCACTCAACAGGCCCTACGTACTAAATAGCTGTGGGGCTCCAGCGATTGTATTTCTCGTTGTGGCACCTGCACTGCTGAATTATTCAAAGGCCCCGCTCGTTTAGCCCGTGTTTGTCTGTTAGCTGATACTCATCACTCTGTCATACAGGTGAGGCCACTCTCCACCAGCCTCAGTGAATACATAACTCCACTCGTGTGTGTCTGTTAGCGAGGCTCACACCTGACATGTGATGTGGAAGGACTGATCAAGCCTGTAAGTCGAGCCACTCACTGGGGCCTTGTCATAACTCCACTGTTAAACATTTATCTCAGGCACGTGCATGAGTCCAGGAGAGTGTCACCATCATAGCAGACTTTTGAAAGTATCACAAGTCTAGTGGATTGTTTCCCGTACATTTTTGGGTGAAGTGACTTGTGTCAACAGTCAGTTTGGTCAGTTTGTGTGTTAAGTGAATTGTTAAGTGGCCAAGGAGCAATCTGTGGGTGTGGCACAAAAAGCCAATAAAGGTGTTGTCACTCAACCAGGAAATAGTAACGTCATAACAAAGTGTGACGTGTTACTGACAGGAGACCTTGGGAGCTAAGAGCTGTGTAGCTGTCCATTTTTTGTTTGTTAGTTCAGGTGCGTGATGAACTGCTCAGTGTGCGACTGTCCCGTCTTCTCAGAACTGCCTCCAAATCTTTCCTCACAGAGATCTGACAATAGCAATGCTCAAGGACCATTTAACTAAACTAGACAACACAACACTTTAATGAGAGACTTTGCAGTTCAAAATAGACACATTTAAATACATTCCTATTTGAGTGTTGCATTTTGTGACATTGACATGCAGCAGTTACCAACCACTTGATGAGGCATGCCCCTGGGTTGTGTAATGTATTATGGACTGGATGTATGTTGACATGAGTCATAATCAGACTCTGCTCTGTAACATGTAAATGGAAATTTCTATTAGCAAATCATGAAAACACAACATAATCTACTTTCACAGTAGTCTCAGCAGTGGAATCTCAGTTTCCATCTTGGAAACAGGTTAAGTGAGTTTATCTCATAGTGGTGACAAGTCTTTTTACAACTGTTTCACAATCTTTCCAGATTTAGGGATGAACTGAGGAGGATGAATGTAAACCAGCACACTCCAATGGCCTCTCAGTATGGCCAGCCCCAGCCTGGCTACAGCCATCCTGGCTACGCTCCCCTGGATGCGGGATATCCTGTCCCGTACGCACCCTACAACGGCCCTGCATCAGCCTACCAGCCTGGGGCTCCACCACAAGGTAAAATGCAGCTTCTGAGCAAGTGTGCATCTGAGTGAGTGAAAGAGAGTGACACCAGAGCTGCTTTCAGACATGCACTGCACTCCGCAGTTACTTCGTATTTTCTGCGGATGAGGTGCATGTGTGAGCGCAAATGTTCGAGTTAGATGCTCACTCGCGGTTTCTACGGACTTTATCTGCCTGACCTCCTGATGTAAAGTCCGTAAAAATCCAGGTGAAGTTGAAGTGAAAGAAAAGTCTTCCGGTGAAAAAGCAGAGTCAGACACCTAGAAGACACCGACAAAGATGTTAAGAGAGTTTGTGGTGATAAGAGCAGATGACGTGTCGGAGTGCTGTAAACATAGTCCAGATCTCCGCAGCAGACTCAATACGTCACTTCCTGCCTCAGCCTGCTGCACCAGGCTGCTTTACCTCTCACCTGAATAATGCTGAGGATTTATTGCAATTGTGAACACGACTGTGCAGAGAACCTCCCACTGTGTTGTGCATGTGTGAAAGGCAAACTCTGGGTAAACACCGTAGCCAATTCTCCGGATTTTACCTTGAGGTCACGTCTGAAAATGGCTCAGGTAAACTGTGATGCTCTGCAAGCATCCTCAGAGCCAATTACCTTGCTTCCATGCCATCTGGATGACCATGTATGTGGGAGAAAAGCACTGACGCTGTGCATACTAATCTAAATATCAAATGCCCTCTCATTCCTTACTGTTGCTTTACGCTTTTTCCTACATCTGTGTGTGTGTGCCCTCTTCCCCCTATTTTCTTCTATTTCAGATTATTCTCCTTTCACAAGCTTTCCCTCTAAGGCTGTGGCAGCCAACCCAGTCTCTGACCTCTCCTCTCCTATTGACTTAGGTAACTGCCTCCTGTGTTTTTCTTGTTCATTTCACACTCCACATGGTCTGCAATCATCAAGTCCTCCCTGCAGCTACAGGCATTATTCTTGCCAGCATGTCCTGAGACTATTATAATTAATGGCTGACTAGTTACTAAACTTTTTATTACTTAAGTTTTGAAGTAGAGAGATGTTCCAATTCAAAAACAGTCTCTGCTTACAGCCCCCTAGTAAAAACTGTGAGAATACAGTAGATTTTACAGAGGATGCTGTGAGCGATTGGGCATGTGAATGATGTGTCTAACATGCGACAGACGCAATACTGAAAAAACAATTAGAATACAAATATCTCAGAATGAAAAAGATGAGCCATACACGTAGAAGGCACAAAGATGTCAACTTGGAAAGACAAGATTCAAGCTTTTGGTGATACAGGCCAAAGCAGGGGTTGCTGTGCTGTAAACAAAAACAAGTGATCTCCGCATTGGAATTTATACATTACGTCCTGCCTCGTGCATGTTGGACAATCCTCACATGAATGCTCCTGAGATCTACCTGAAAGAGTTCAGCTAGTTTTATTTCTGACTAACAGGAGACATCCCTGTAAATGTCAGGTGTGGCTTTCATTTCCCGTCTTGATTGGTCCCATTAAACCAACTGACCATCTCAGCACAGTCCTTGTATCAGTATGTTGTCTGTGCTCCTAACTGTTGGGAAAATGTGGAATATAATAATTGTTGTTTCCTATAGCCACTAATCTCGCCACAACAGAAAGATTGAAACCAGAATGGATCCAGGATTGTTTGCAGCAGGTTTTTGCTTTTTGAAGGTCTTTGTGTGTAATGTCTTGTCTCTGCTGTTCAGGTCCTGCCAGGGGTCCTCCCACATCTGGAGCCCCGCCAGTCTCAGCGCCTCAACAATATAATCAGTACAGTCACAGTCAAGGGGACATGCCGAATGGACCCCCACCTATGACACAAGCACCAAACAGGTAGTTACATGTTTATAGATTGTTCTTGTCACTAAAATGTTCCCACGTTATATTATTTATATAAGATTCTTGGGCCTAAAGGTTTTGGGTACTGTTGCGGGTGGAAATGCGACTTCAGTGAATTTTGTTTTTCTAGGCCTCCCTTATCTCAGCCGTATAGCCAGGGAGCTGTGAACATGACAGGGTCGCAATCCAGCTATCCTCAACACCATGGGCCTACACCCACAATGCATCAGGTCACCAACCAGATGACTGGGATGCAGATCAACTCTGGACCCCCAACCCCAGCAGGGCCAGGATATGGTAAATTTGGGTGGCTTTATACTTGACTGGAATGATGATTTAAATATGAGATGACCTGTGCTGTGGACATACCTCAACAGAAACCTAAATATTATTATGTAGTCCCTCACAAACGCGTCTCTTTTGCTCTCTTTTCCCAGTTCCACCTCACTCCTCCCAGCTTCCCATCAGTACCGCCTACTCTGCCGCACCTTCGCCCGCCTACACACAAGCCCCTCCACCGGCGTCCTCGGCTCCCACCCAGCCACCAACTCCCAGCGGCCCTGCAACTTCTCAGCAATACTACAGAGGCCCACTGCCTCCTTCTCAACAGCCATTCAACTCTTCTGTTCCCCCTGCCTCTCAACAGCCATTCTCCTCCTCTGCACAGCCCCCTCCTTCCTCTCAACAAAACTTCCCTCCCTCTTCCTTCTCAGGTCCCGTGCCTCCACCAAGCCAAGCTCCTGCTCATCCAGTGTCCCCACCACAGCAGTCCTTCCCCCCAAACCATCCCCCCTTCTCCTCAGCACCTCCACCCTCCAGCCAGCCTGCCTTCATCTCTGGTCCGCCTCCCCCTGCCCAGGGCTCCTTCCAACCCAGGGCACCCCCTCCTTCCTCTCAACCTGGACCTTTTCCTCCCCCTGGTCCCCCTCCCACCTCTACTCCCCCTGGCCAATACCCAGGCCCCATGCATCCTCAACAGCAACCCCCTCCATCCCAGCCATCACCTTATCACTCAGGACCGTCTCCTCCCAGAGCTCAGATGCCTCCAACTTCCATGGCTCAAAGCAACCACCTGCCTCCAGGACCACAGGGCCCACCGTGCCCTCCTGGGCCCCTGCAGCAGCCTCCATCTCAGCCTGGTATGCAGGGTGGATACCCTCCTCAGCAGAATGGTGAGGAGACTGCAGCTTACTATAAGCTAATACTTTTTTTCCATTGCTAAGGTCTTCTTTTTCTTCTTAAGGTGCTTTTGGGCAGGTGAGAGGCCCTCAGCCTGGCTATGCTGGCCCTTATCCTGGGCAACCAAACTATGGAGCCCCTGCACCAGCACCAGCTCCTGCTCCAGCTGCACAGAAAAGACTTGACCCAGATGCCATTCCTAGCCCGGTGAGCAGACAAACACATTTACAGAGTCCTTCATTTATGACACATACCTACTTGTTGTAGTATTTCTATTTGTTTATCACACAATTTTTTGAGACAGGGTCGTTGTGAGGAATGACAACTTTGCAGCACGACATGTACACTCAGTGACCACGTTTTTGGATACACCTATAAAGTCCAACGCAGTCGAATTTGTCATAGAGTCCTTTTATGATGCGTTTCATGTTCAGGGTTTGACTCCTGTCATGGAGCTGTTGATTCAAATTGACAATGAGGTCAGTGGTGGTGTTTTGCTGTAATGCATCATATTCAGAGGATCTATTTATAATATTCTGCTTCCCTCATGTGTCTAAAGGGATAAAAATAGAAACACATCAGTCTAATGTTGTCCAGTAAGACCACACAACCAGCTATGATCTTAGTATTTAACATATAATTGAATTAACACATTTCTGACAGTATAAACAAAAGCCAAACTCTATAAACTTAATCAAGAGACGCCCATAAGATGCCCACACATACACAGACGCTTGACCACAAGTGGATCATCTCAGGCGACTACAACAGAGCCTGAACACAGCGTTGACGCCTGCTGTTGACATTTTGGGTTCGACTGTATGGGTGTACCTAACAAAGTGGCCACTGTGTGTATATGACTTTGCATTAACCATGTAGTAATTATTGGGTAGTAATTATATTAGTATTATTCTTATATCATCCTTACATCGAACAGGATTTGTAATTAGTATTATGTCATATAACAAGTTACTAAAATTGTATATGTTGTGAATGTCACTATTATATCAATCATAGTTCAATACCAGAAATAATAAATAATCTAAAAAATACAAATCTGTTCACCCAACCCAGGAAGTCACATTCTCCTCTAACTATCACAGTGTATATATATATACTGTTTTCCTCCTTTGCTCTGAGTACTGCCCAGCTGTAGCAGCACAGAGTCTAACAGTAGTATTTTCTCTTTGTTTGTGATCTTCTGTAGTCTTCTTACCTGTAGAGCTGCTCAGCATGTGTGTCAAATAGACTACCAGTATATTAACTTATATCTACATGCACTTGACTGTCATGAAGCCTTCAATACCACTAATCTATAATCCACACTACTGACCAGTATCTGTTTGAATAACCACAGTGCTGCTTGCTGCTCAGTGCAGTATCACTGAGATTTCTCTTCTCAAATTTTTTATTTTTTTTAACTTTTCACTCTCTGTATTTATTTTTTTATTTTGTCCTGTTTTCGCACAATTTGCTGGACAAACTTTTGAATGTAAAGCAAGCGTCTGACATGCCGGCTGTGCAGAAATCAAGACATAGAATAGATCCAGACGCTATCCCCAGCCCAGTAAGTTTCCTGTGTGGGTGCCTGCCTTGTACCGCTGCTACATCCCTGTCGCCTCTTCTCGCTTGCACTAACCTGCATCTCTCACCTCTTATTCTTTCCTTCCAAACCCCTCAGTCAGAGATGGCTACTGTCAGAAATAAGAACAATATAGACTTGTTTGTTATGTTAATTCTTCGGGGAACCCTGATTATTTGTGTCCAATAGAACTGGAAATATACTCCATTTATCTGCTGCAGATAAATTCCGGCAGCAGATAAAATAGTTACTGTAAATTAAACTTTATTAAAAATAATTTCCTTTCTTTAACCCTTTAAACGATACGGTTGACACTCTTTTGTAATCTTAACTTTGACATATTATTTCTACTTTAGTTTTTTGTAGTTTGTCATTTATGCAGCTCAGCCTGCCACCCACCCCCACCCCCCTTAATCTGTTTCCATGCCTTGCATGCTGGCCTGTAGTATTTGACTTACCCACAATTCCTTGGATTAATGGCATGCCTTGATAAATCCTGCCCTTTTTTCCCTAGGGGATGTCATTTAGATCTGTTTTTATCATATTTGTTGGTCTACACAAGCGGCTGCAGCATGAATCTGTACCACATGTCATCTTTGTCCATGGCTTGACTGAATTTTTTGTCCACAGATGTTGACTTATTTCATTGTGTGGTTAGTAGCTGTGTGTGTGTGTGTGTGTGTGTGTCGGGGTTGTGTGATAGTCCTCTCCTGCGTGGTTAAGTGTTCCTCTTTTAAACTTTGTTAGTCCCGGGGACAGTGTTATGTGAACATACATGTGTTTTTATGGTGTGAACGATTATGGATTGAGAAACCTTCTTTCCCCTCTATCCCTTTCAGATCCAGGTAATAGAGGATGACAGGGCTAAGAGCAACGAGCCATTCACTACAGGGGTCAGAGGTCAGGCCCCACCGCTGGTCACCACCAACTTTCAGGTTAAAGACCAAGGTAGCTTCTACTTTCTTTTAAGACATTCTAACCCCTTTTTATATTTCCAGTTCTTGAGGAAGTGTTATTCATTCACACAGGTCATCTCATTGCTTCACTTAGTCCAAAAAAGGATGTTGCCATGTATTTATTGTGATATTGATTGAAGAATTGTGTCTGTGTCCAGGGAATGCCAGTCCCAGGTTTATTCGCTGTACAGCGTACAATATGCCTTGCACAGCCGATATGGCCAAGCAGTCTCAAGTGCCACTGGCCGCCGTCATCAAGCCCCTTGCCACACTGCCACCAGATGAGGTGAGACCCTTCTTCCTTCCACTCTCTCGTCTCTCTGGTATTGTAGATGAAGTCCTGTTAAATAGGACTTTATTTGAAATGTGGCTACATGTTATTGTATGATGGAAGAAGTGAGTCCATTGGAACGGTATCAGAAAGCAAAAAAGCAAAATACATTATTTAAAGTCAAGCAAGGTGCAGAATATATAGGACTTTGTTGACAAATGTGAAATATTGTAATCTTATGAATAATTCTGTTCGCCACCTAAAGATTTCCCTTTTAACAAAATCCTTTGAGTATGGAGGATAGATTGTAGTTTTTATCAGATTTTTCAGTGATCTTCCTCTGTATTTCACCCTGTGTATTCCACACTGCAACTCTATCTTCTACTGAGATTTCCGTACCAGTTATACAGCTTTTACTCTGAGCTTATTTTGAAAAAAGATTAGTTTTCAGGGCAATGCCCGATATGTAATTATTATCACGACACGCCTGTGATGTCAGTGGGATAATCCGTCTCAAAATCATAGAGCTGGGAGTGGCTGCATGACCTTGTTTCATGCATTTGTCGTCAGCATCTAGACTGGAGTAGTTTATACATTACGTCATTTTGGCAGGAAAAACATCTGTAGGGAAGAGAGGTTGTAGATCTTAAGTCATAAGGGTGTGGCACACATTTCCTTCTGTTTCAGTAATTCTGTCCATAAAAGGGTTTAGATGAAATCACTCTCTTTGCTTTATAATGATTCTCTGACTCGTTTTCAATGAACCTCTTTGGCACAGACCCCACCGTACCTGGTGGACCATGGCGAGGGAGGTCCAATCCGCTGCAACCGCTGCAAGGCCTACATGTGTCCATACATGCAGTTCATAGAGGGCGGGCGCCGCTTCCAGTGTGGGTTTTGTAGCTGTGTCACAGAGGGTGAGTTTGTGTTCATTTAATTAGGGCAGTGAATAAATAAAAAATACATGTTTTTATAAATGGAAGAGTATTTATATGCTTTGTTTATCCTTCCACGGTTTTCCCATAGTGCCTCCACATTACTTCCAGCATCTGGACCACACTGGTAAGAGGGTGGACTGCTATGACAGGCCGGAGCTTTCGCTGGGCAGCTACGAGTTCCTGGCTACTGTCGACTACTGTAAGGTAAGACCTGGTACCAAGGTATAGCATCCACAATGGATTGTTTACTCCTGAGTTTCCTCAAGGATCTGCAGGAGTAAATCTTTGGAATAGAATCTTGTTTCAGAATTTTACAACGGGTACGATTGAAACTATAATGAATGAAGACATCAGGAATAACAATAACCGCCAAGGAAATATCAGCATAGACTGGTCTACATTAATTAGCAGTGTAGTCAGTCTTTTTCCAATTATTTGATATGAGCAACGCCTGTAGGCTCAATTGGGTCTCAGTGAAGTTGGCTCGGTGTCTGTTTTATTTAATGGGCGTCAGTTTGGAAATGATTCTATGCAGCTAACAAAACGGTGTGTTATCTTGATGGGTAAGGAATCGATATTGGCATTGATGAGATGGTGCACTCACAAAAGTCCAAGGCTGATCTGCAACTGATATTAAATGTTCTGTTTAAATATTGTCGTGGCTAAATATAGCCATGAGAATATTTAAAGGCTTTGTAATATTCTTATTATATCTTTGCATCACTTAATCTTGTGGAAAGTTTTTATTAATAATGTAGAGCTGTGTTCTTGACGAAAATAAGACATGATTTATGATTCAGATTAATATAGAATTGCTTCTGCGATCCAACTCAGCGACTGGTTTTATTCTGGGATTGAATCAGTGATTACTATTTATTGATCGGATGGAAATGTAACTTTCAGACACCCCATTAAACTGAATAATAATGAAGTTCCTCTGTGATTAGTATTTTACTGTAATTTACACGCATCATGCTTTGTCTTGTCCCGACTTCAACAGAACAATAAGCTCCCTCAGCCTCCAGCCTACATCTTCCTCATTGATGTGTCCTACAACGCTGTGAAGAGCGGCATGGTCAACATCGTCTGCCAGGAACTCAAGACCCTTCTCGACTACCTGCCCAGGTAACACACAAGAAGAGGGAAGAATCATTTGCTAGAAGCAGGGAAAGAATAATGGTTAGAAAATAGGGGGGGAAATGATCTAGTGAAGAAAAGGCTGATGGAAGAAATTACAAGGAGGGAATGAGGAAATTAAAGCAAGGATGAAAGACTCAAAATAGAGTGAGGGGATAAAGAGGAATGAATGAATCAAAAAATATAAGGGGGAAAAAAAGGAAAAGTTTTGCTAAAGGAAAAATATTAATTAAGCATATTAGATAATTCAGTTAGTCTATACACTCATTTCTAGCCTGTGACCAAATGTTGACCTTTTTCCCATCTCCTTTTGTGTCCAGGGAGAACCCAGAAACGGATTCTGTGGTGCGGGTGGGTTTCGTCACCTACAACAAGGTTTTGCACTTCTACAATGTCAAGTCGAGCCTGGCCCAGCCACAGATGTTGGTCGTGTCCGATGTGTCGGACATGTTTGTGCCCCTGCTCGATGGTTTCCTGGTCAACGTAAACGAAAGCCGGCTAGTTATCGAGAGGTGGGTGGACGCAAAGCACTGCAACAAATCCTCAAGGTTTCTATGGACAGTCAAATTGATCCGATTTCATCACACGCTGTTTGTGTTTTCCAGTTTACTGGACCAGATCCCAGAGATGTTTGCAGACACCAGGGAGACGGAGACGGTCTTTGGACCTGTAATCCAGGCAGGACTGGAGGCACTGAAGGTAAGCAGTATGGAAAGTCGAGAAAGTCTTTTAACGGCTTGATAAATTCATTTACAGTTTGAGGATTAAAAAAGCAAAAATTATAAAACCAACCATCAAACAGACGGGGGTGAAAACATAACCTCCTTACCAGAGGTTATTACTCGGGTAGCTTTTAATATGTCTGTATACATGATAATTGGCTTGTAAAGAGCATGATTTCTATGTTGCTGTGTCATTTTCTCAGGCTGCAGATTGTGCTGGGAAGCTGTTTGTGTTCCACACCTCTCTGCCAATCGCAGAGGCTCCTGGAAAATTAAAGAACAGAGAAGACAAGAAGCTGATTGGGACAGATAAGGAGAAGGTAAACACAAGTGAAGCAAGCTGTGCTTTAACTCAAAGTAACAAAGCATTTAAAATAATGTTTTGTTTATGTATCGCTCATTCACTTCCTTCACGTTGACTCTCCTTCCTCTTCAGTCTCTGTTTCAGCCCCAGGCCGGCTTCTACAACACCCTCGCTAAGGAGTGTGTGGCCCAGGGCTGCTGCGTAGATCTCTTCCTCTTCCCGAACCAGTTTGTGGATGTTGCCACGTTAGCAGTGGTTCCCGTCTCCACCGGAGGTTCAGTCTACAAATACACTTACTTCCAGGTGAGAGGAAATCACTCTCTTCCTTCCTTCAGTCTCACCCTGAAGCTGCAGCAGGTTTTTCATCCATGATTTTGAGTGTTGCCTGCTGTTCATGATATACTAAGTTTTGATAAATTAAAGGCTTTCGTTTCTCATTGTGTTTTTGTTTTCTTTATCCCAGGCTCCATCTGATCAAGAACGATTCCTGAATGACCTCAGACGAGACATTCAGAAACTAGTAGGGTTTGATGCCGTCATGAGGGTGCGAACCAGCACAGGTAAGTCACTCTCTAGCTGAAGACCAAACTAACAAACATAGTCAGATTGAAAGAAATGTGACAATCTCCTCCCCTGTTTTACTCCACGCCCCCTCCCCGTCCCTCAGGTATCAGAGCGACAGACTTCTACGGCTCCTTCTTCATGAGTAATACCACAGATGTGGAGCTGGCAGGCCTGGACTGTGACAAGGCCATCACTGTCGAGTTCAAACACGATGACAAGCTCAGCGAGGAGACAGGGGCACTCATGCAGGTGTGCACATTTGTCTTTGTGACAAAAACACATTTTATTTTGAGTTTGAAATTAAATATTTTAAAACAACGATGATCAATTATCAGATGATGGTAAATCGTAGCCACCTGAGATTCTTGTTATTATCAAATAACCTGGCATCAAACGTAGGTTATATTAGAGCGCTAGAGCTGTAGACCCTCAGTGTTTTTAAGCAGCGACTTTCTTGACTTCACTGAATGACTAAAATATCCTAGAAACCACAAATACAAAGTCTTTTCGTGTGCAATGAAACCTCTGCCTCATCTGTTTACCCGCAGTGTGCCGTGCTGTACACCAGCTGCAGCGGACAAAGGCGCCTCCGCGTCCACAACATGGCTGTCAACTGTTGCTCTCAGCTGGCTGACCTCTACCGCAACTGTGAGACAGACACAATCATCAACTTCTTCTCCAAATATGGTGAGGACGGCTCACAAAGCTCAACAGGGAGGAGGAGGAGAGCGTACAGTAGAATTTTACACACTCAGCATTTTACTCTGAAAGTCTGAACAAAGGCGTAAGTGGAGAAATACATGAGAAACATTTTTTCTAAAAGCCAAGTAAGAGCTTCTCCCGTGGAGCTGCAAGTTAGCAACAGTAGAACACTGGCTGTTCTTCATAGATGTGCAGCGTTGTAAATATGAATCAGGGCATTGCTAAATCACCAGGATAAAGACGAGTGGAAGATGTTACACTGCATACGTCAGAGTCTCCCATTTTAATCAGTTTTATGAATAAATTAGTTTGTTGTTTTTAAGAGATCATTGTAATACAGTTCTACATTTATTTTATACTTTTTCATTCTTTGTAGCTGTTTCGGTTAATGTTTGCACTGTGCATGTGTTTGACAGCTTTCCGGGGCGTCCTGAACAACCAAACTAAGGCGGTGAGAGACACTCTGGTCAATCAGTGTGCTCAGATTCTGGCCTGCTACCGGAAGAACTGTGCAAGCCCGTCATCGGCTGGTCAGGTACGGAAAACATCAGCACTTTCACTTTCCGCTGACATCACATTCACTACTCACTACTACCTCTGCTTTTAAGTTTTGTGCTGTGTTAATTCAAGAATTATCCACACTAATGTTGTGTGTGGTTCAGGACTTGACATGTTAACTTTGTTTAAAAAAAAACGAGAAGAATCTAAAGTTGATGGTCTCCTAATTACAGGGTCACATGTCATAATGTATTTGAAGCAGCGCCTTGGTCTGTAACATCTGTATGTGTGTATTCTCCAGCTGATCCTCCCAGAGTGCATGAAGTTGTTACCCGTCTATCTGAACTGCGTGCTGAAGAGCGACGTGCTGCTGCCGGGAGCCGACGTCTCGTTGGACGACCGGGCTTACCTGAGGCAGCTGATCAGCGGCATGGACGTCTCAGAGACCCACGTCTTTTTCTACCCCCGCCTACTGCCACTGGTGAGATCTCTCTGACACACACACACACAAACACACAAACAGAGCAGTTTGATCAGCAGATGGCATCTAATAGTGTTATATCTCTTTGTTTTTCCAGATTAAGCTTGAAAGCGGGTCGTTGCCGATGGCAGTGAGGGCCTCGGAGGAGAGGCTGTCGAAAGGAGGAGTTTACATCCTGGAGACGGGGCTCCACCTCTTCCTGTGGGTGGGAGCCAGCGTTCAGCAGGAGCTGCTGCTCAACATCTTTGGCACGCCGAGCTTCAGCCAGATCGACCCGAGCATGGTGAGAATCATATCAGAGAGATATTTTGTTGTTGTTTTGATTCCACACAAATTGTAATTAAAAGCTAACGTCAATTATTATTGATTTTCCATAAATGAGGACATTTTTGTGATGTTTGTAAATCATAGCAGCAGTAAACACAAATTTGTATTATTTTAAGTTTTTTAAAACTTTCAACTCTCGTCAGTTATTGGAAGATTATTAGCACTGCTGTGATATTAATTCAACCCTGTTAGTTAAAATGGGCACTGACGTCTCTGAATGTCTGTCCTCCGACTCTCAGGCAAATCTACCAGAGCTGGACAACCCGTTCTCTCAGAGACTCCGAGAAATTGTTGACTCCTTCAGAGCACAGCGACCACGATACATGAAGGCAAGTTCTCTCTTTTCCTCTCCCTCAGTCGAATGTTTGACTCCCAGCCCTCCTCCTGCCTGCTCTGTTGTTCCTCTCTTCCTTACTCTTCTTCTCATCTCTCCGTCTCAGCTGATGGTGGTGAAACAGGAAGACAAAGCCGAGCTGATATTCAGGCACTTCCTGGTGGAGGACAAGAGCGCCAGCGGGGGAGCGTCATACGTGGACTTCTTGTGTCACATGCACAAGGAGATCCGCCAGCTTCTCAGCTAGGCGCCCCCTCCCCCCACTCAGAGTTTCCCTTTGTTCACCCGTATGACCCCGACCACTGCTGACCCAACCCACCTGGTTCACCACTTCTCATGAAAGAAAGAAAGCGCTTTATCATCTTCTTTTTTTTTTAAGCCTAACAAACTAAAGCTCTCGTTGCTGTTTGCCACAGATCAGCTGGCGGATCTCATCATGTGAGGGTGTGTGTGTGTGTGTGTGTGTGTGTGTGTGTGCGTGTGCGTGTGCGTGTGGCGGGGGGGAAGAGAGAGAGAGGGAGGATGTGATGTCAATAGAGGTTTTCTCTGCCTGTAATCTACTGCCCTAACACAGCAGGAGCAGAATAAGTGAGGGGGGGGGGGGGGTAATGTATATACACAAGTGAACAATTACATGTATGCAACAGATGAAATGAACGATGGAGGGGGCTGATGTTGACTGTAGTCGGTGTACTGTCTTACTATTAGCACTGAAAGGCTGTTTTGGGTGCATAAATGACCCTTAGATAGCAAACACTTTTTATATGATTGAATCCAAATAGAGTGAAGGACATCTACATACAAGACATAAATGGAATTACATATTAAATGCTGTTCTTTCTGTCTCTTCTCCCATTTATCCATGGCCTTAGTACCCCCTCCCCATGCTCCTCCAATCATCATGTTTGTTTGTTTCCAGATGCGAGGATTAGTTGACCGCTGCCCGATTCTTATTTCCCGATGTGGCTCTAGGTTCAAGCGTGAATTTAAGCACCTAGAGGAACAGCTGGCAAGTTTTCACCTGCATTTAGAATATAATCTGCTCTGTGTCGACAGACCAACTGAAAAATAAGGTGCGCTGAAAACAGTCATTACGGGCAAACCAGATGTGTATTTCAAATCACTGTCATGATTCTGTTGGGAGAGTTTTAAGTCTATGCAGCTCTGGGAAAGGACAAAAAAATAAATGAGAGAAAAAATGAGGATGTGAAGTTTTGATCATGACGGCGATGGAAATTCCTCTGACTGAGAATAATACTGTCTGTTGATGGTATGTAGTGCGGCAGACTATATTAATGAAGAGTTTTGATGTCTTAAAATGTATAGAAATGCATTTTCAATAAACAGAGCGAAGGCTGATAAACAGACATGTTTGCAAACTTTGAGTTGTCTCCGCACTGACTAAGTTCAGTGTGTAAATAAAATATATAATCTGTACAGAATTAATAAGAAAATAACAATTTTAAAGACCTGCCTGAGCAGCTGTGGTTTGTTGATGGTTGGTTTCTCTGTCACAAAAATGGCCTAAATTTAAAATCATGGCGTTTACCGGAGAAATAAAGACTGGCTTTGTGATCTGTGTGTGTGCAAGAGAGGGAGAGAGAGTGTGTGAGTGAATGCAGGGTCGGTCCTGGTGAATTTCTTCTGAGGAACAGAGGGATCAGCCAACACACACACACACACATTCTACCCACGAGATTAATTTCAGTGTTCATTTATCACTTTCCGTTCTAATTTTTTTTCTTTTACTTTGACTTTCGTGTTCATTTGGTGTGTGTGTGTCGCCCTCTGTTCCAGCTTTACGTTCACTGAGTTTGATCCATTGTCTCGACTGTAATCTTAATTTCTTCTCCTTTTTTTTTTTTCTTTGATTTGTTTTTTTCATTGCCTCTTGGGACTGCTAATAAAATGAGGTTAAAACGAAACTCCACACGTTGCTTCTCTCTTGGTTTTTCTTTGTCTCCCCGAGAGAAAGCCTTTATTAGAAATAATAAATGTACATATATAAACTTCACATTGTTCTACTAATGACATTTGCATTATTGTACAATTTCCCCTTAGTTTTCCCAACAAGACATTTTCCACTACCTCTCAAGTGGCTGTGTTGATATCAAATACAGTTTTTTGTTATTTTCACAGTTACAGAGGTGAAAACATGTTTTTGCCTCCACACTTGGGACAGCCAGTGGTTGGAGGCAATATGTTTTCGTGTTGTTTGTCCGTCCCATCCTTGAGGGAATTTTTAGGTGGTCAAAGGTCAAGGTTGCTGTGACCTCCTCTTGTCAAGCAATCATATGTTATTTGTATAGCCCATATTCCCAAGTCACAATTTGCTCCACACTGCTTAACAGGGTGCAACATCCTCTGTCCTTAACCCTCGATCACAGTAAGGAAAAACTACTAAAAAAGAAAAGTTGTCATTAGAAAGAAAAGTGTAGAAACCTCAGACATAGTCACATGTGACGGATCACTCTCAAGGACGGACAGATGAATGTGATATATCAATTGTGCCTTAAGTGAATTCCTCCAAATTTTGTCATGCACTGAACCATTAAGTGTAGAGAGCAGGAGGAAATCACGAGGTCAGGAGGAATATGAAGCACTGCTTTATGTCCTGGTGATTTTTAGCACAGGTTGATTTTGGCGCCCACCCAGGCAAGCTGAAACCCTGGGTAGATGGCCTCAGTGAAGGAAGTGTGGAAGGTGTGGAGGAGGGTCAGTGAGGCACAGGAGGAGACCAGGTAGAACGACAGTGTCCCCGCTGACCAGTCCAGAAGGACTGCTACTCTGTTGGAGCTGGGTGGGACGGTCAGAGCGGTGTTTGTGGTGCTGTGCACGGCCCTGAAGCCATCGTTTGTACAGCTCAGGCCCCAGGAGGAGTCATTCCTGCCCAACCAGCTGTCGTCTTCCTCTCCCTTCCTGCACATACGTCTGTAGGCTGCTCCTATGAAAGTTCTCCCGCTCCATTCTATCTCCCAGTAGCACCGGCCGCTCAGTCCCTCTTGACACAACACCTGTCTCCAGAAATCAAACCTCTCGGGGTGATCGGGATACGGCTGCTTAGTCCAACGCTCCGCTTTCGTGTTCTCCTCGGACAGAGCGAGGTCTTCGTGTGCCGTGTTTGGGTCCAGGCTGAGTTTGGTGATATCTGATTCAATTCAACAGAAATGTTTGTCAGTGTTAAATGTTACCCGGAGCTGTTTTATGAGATTAGACAGAAACAAAGAAGTAGAAGTACAAAGTGCTGGTTACTCACATTTCTTTGGACCTGGCTGAATCCTGGATTCACCACACTCTTCCACACTAAAACATAATAGATGAACAGAGATTTTTTTTTATTTGGTGCCTTTGATTATTGCAGGTGATACAGGAGATGTTTTTTTATTCCACAGCTTAATTTTAATCGTAAAATGCACATTTACTGCCATTGCTTGTTTACTGTTAGCTCTATAACTTTGATCATATACATTTGGAAAATTGTTACAGGTTAAAGCACATTGTGTCCTTAAAAAAAGCTTCTAAACTAAAATTCTAAACAAATTGTCATATGCATTCTTAGTATTGTTTTTTTTTTGTTTTCTAAAGACTAAAGACAGGACAGGGGGCCAATCAGATTGCATGTTTAGACTGATACTGATATCAGGCTAAAAACAATCTATATTTTGGCCAACATTCACTTTTACCGTAAAGTCGTGAAATAAACATTATTTTATTAAAACTAAAAACAGTTTGGTATCATCAATACAGGGCTCTGTGGCTGTGTTTAATGACATATTCCTCGTTCCGGCTCTGTAGTGGACTCTACCTGAGTTTCTGCAGGCTGCATTGTGGGTCGTCCAGCAGAGCAGACAGCAGCTGCAGGCCCAGGTCTCCTGGGTGGTTGTAGCTCAGGTTGAGCTCCCTCAGACGGGATGAGTTCAGAGCAGACGCCAGGTAAGTGCAGCCTTCTTCTGTCACTCTGCACAGGGACAAACTTCGAGAGAAGACACCGAGACATTTTATCCGTCTTGATCTCCATCACAAATGACAGCAGCGAGCAGAGTCTGCATGTTTGGTTCTGCACTGTACGCTCCTTTTAAATAATTCATCTGGAATGGAATTTCACTCGAGGGCACTCACATGAGTATTTCCAGTTTGCAATGACGACTCCCCAGTCCACCGGCGAGCCCTGCAATTCCTGTGTCCTGAAAGTCATTGTCAGAGAGGTCCAGGACTTTGAGCTGGCAGGATGCTGAGCTGATAAATGAGGCCAGGGCGCCACAGCTTTGATCACTCAAGCTGCAGCTCCTCAGTCTAAAAGAACAGAGAATAAAGAGAAAGTCTAAAACCATTTGCTCACAGATAAAAAACCTTGGAGAGAAAAGAAAGAAACGTGTCAGGTTTTGACCTCAGTGTCTCCAGTTTGATTTTCTTCAGTCCAGCAGAGAGGCAGTATAATCCCTGAGTCTGTCAGGTTGTTGTTGCTCAGGTCCAGCTCTCTAATTCTAGACGAGCCGATGCAGTTTGCCAGGATTTCACAGCAGGTCACAGTGAGATTACACGATTTTAGACTGGAATAGAAAAGGCGAGAGGAGACGTCAATAATGTAATAAAGAAATGATACCCAGGTTGCAAAATTGTTTTGACCTTGATATGGCCCGGACATTCCACATCCGGCTCACATACAGCATGGAGTTGGTTGCCCATTCCTGTTTGCCATGTCTGGGTGAGCTGTAGGTCAAAGGTAGGGATTTGTGCCATTTGGGTCATATTTACCATTTACCATATGTCCCACTTTAGGTTCACATCCAGATTACAACTTGCCTAGAGAGTTGGGATATTTGGGCCACATTTGCTGTTTTACAATTGGGCAACTTTAGGCTCACATCCAATCTGTCTGGGCCACAAAAAGGCCAGAAGGCAGCATCATTTCTTGAAGTGGCCCCTCATCTGTATGCTGTTGGTTAGACAGACTCTATATTATCCACCCCTGCTCAGAATAGGGTGAGCAGGTGTCCCTACTACACCTAAATGACAGAAAACAGCTTTGAAATGTTTTTATTTGACACAAACTTTAATTATTTGAGTTTACTCAAGGTCCTATGCACTAACATGGAGGAGGTAAGCCACCAGGGGGCAAGCGAGATGCTTTGGCTTCACTTTCGTCCATCGTTTTTTCTACAGTCTGTAGTGCAGCGTGGTTGAATTTTAAAGGACTACTGGGCCTTGGCAAAGGTATGTGCGCTACCAAGTGACATTGAATTTAGAATTTCATCAAAACACTTACTTTGCCACTTGAGCTGTTTTGACAACGGGCAGCAGCCTCACAAGTCCCTCCTCAGACCTGGTGTAGTTGCTCAGCTCAAACACACTCAGTTCTTCCTCTGACGTCAACAGGACAAAGACCAGAGTGGCCCACTGTGCAGGGGACAGTTTGGCTTTGTTCAGACTGCCCGAGCTGAGGCAGCTCTGAATCTCCTCCACAAGCGATTGGTCGTTCAGCTCGTAGAGGCAGTGGAAGAGATTGAGGCACCTGTCTGTGGACGGACTCGACCTGATCCTCTCCTTGATGTGTTTGATGATCTCTGCTCTGGTCCGTTCGTTTGTTCTGTTGCTGGTCATTAGATGTTTCAACAGGGTCTGACTGGAATCCAGAGACAGGCCCAACAGGAAGCGCAGAAAGATGTCGAAATGGCCATTCTCACACTGCAGAGTCTTTTCCACGGCCTCCTTATAGAGGATGAGCTCTGAAGTGCTTCGGGACTGGAAGAGTCTCGAGGCAGACGACTTCTTCACCAGGACGTTGTCGTTGTTGTTGTGGAACATGAGGAAGACGTACAATGCGGCGAAGAATTCCTGCACGCTCAGGTGCACAAAGCAGAACATCTTCTCCTCGCCTAGTGACAGCTCCTCGCTGAAGATCTGTGTGTAGACTCCTGAGAACATGGAGGCCTGCGAAACGTTTATTTCGTATTTGATGAGATCTTTCTCATAGAAGATCAAGTGGCCCTTCTCAAGCTCTTTAAAGGCCAGTTTGCCCAGCGAGATGAGGTTATCTCTGACATCAGCGTTTGACTCCCGTCTTCCAGGCAACCTCTTCTGCATGTTCTGCACGTACAAAGACAGGAAGTGTATGTACATTTTAGTGAGAGTCTTTGGCGTGTCTTTACTGTCGGTCATCGCCAACTGTTTCCCGAGAACACTCGCCGCCATCCAGCAGAAGACTGGTATGTGGCACATGATGTGAAGACTCCTGCAGGATTTCACATGGGCGATCACCCTGTTTGCCAAGCTCTCATCTGCAATTTTCCTCCGGAAGTAGTCGTCTTTCTGCTGGTTGTTGAACCCTCGGACCTCGGTCACCAGGTCAACATACTCCACGGGTATCTGACTGG
Source organism: Verasper variegatus (assembly GCA_026259375.1). Lineage (NCBI taxonomy): Eukaryota > Metazoa > Chordata > Actinopteri > Pleuronectiformes > Pleuronectidae > Verasper > Verasper variegatus. The sequence continues at coordinate 8,908,511 of CM048057.1, forward strand.
AAGCTACTGGGCGAGATGTGATCCAAACTAGACTCAGGGGGAGCAGTGTCCCCCTGATGAGATTGGTCACAAGCACGGCGATTTTGGTCGACTGCTTCACATCGGAGACGATTTCAATCTTGTGGAAGTCCAAGTGCAGGCGGCTCTCGTCCAGACCGTCCAGGATGAAGAGCATTTTACTCTTACTATTAGTGAAGATTCCTGTGTCTTTCGTATCAGGGAAAAAGACGCCGAGAAGCTCCTCTAGACTGAATTTTTTTTTTTGTCATCAGATTCAGCTCTCGGAAAGCGAGGGGGAACACAAACTCCAGGTCGGTGTTAGCTATCTCATCGGCCCAGTCTAGAGTGAATTTATTGGCAGATACCGTTTTTCCGATGCCAGCCACTCCCCTCGTGATCACCGTTCTGACATGGTGGTGGTGTCGTCCTGGTAGAGGAGCAAAGATTTCATTGCAGTGGATTGATTTCTCCTGGGCCACATGCATCCTGGATGCCGCCTCAATCTGCCTCACCTCATGCTCCTTATTGACTTCGGCACTTCCTCCCTCAGTGATGTAGAGCTCCGTGTAGATGTTATTGAGGGGGATTTTGTTTTCCTTGTGGGTTGTGAGTCCTTCAAGCACGTGGCTGAACTTCCTCTTTAGCGTCTCCCGCAGTTTCCGTTGACATTCGGCTACTTTGTTGCCTGTGAAAATGCGTATGAAGTTCATTTAACTTTCAGGATTAAAACTTTTCTGTCAATATGTCAAATTCCTAAACGTTTGAAGGTGATGGGTTGTATGAACTACTCACTTTGGAGCTGCAGAGACCCGCAGTTGTCTTGGTTCAGTGCTTCAACGATACTACCTGCCGAGGAAGAAAATAAAAGATCAGCAGAGCCCGAACCTCGTCTTTTACATTCACTGTTTGTACTGTGCCTATACCTTGGCTGACTGAGGTGATAGTGATGTTTAAGTTGCCGATGTTAGAATTGTAGATGGAGGGAGCGACCACGCTGCTTCCACTCTGAGCACAGATGCTGGGAGGTAAATGATGAACCAGATCCTGGATGGACGGAAATGACCCTGAGAGAAACAACAAAACTCGGCTTCAACAGGTTGAGATGGAAAAATTTATAGTAGTAAATGATCGCTGGAGTAAAACTGAGTTCTAAAACAAGAGAATACATGTCATTGTTATTGACAAATCTTATATCAGCACTGGATCCACTTCCTTGCATTGTTTGGTATTTTTACCCCAGGTTATGTTTTCATCTGCGCTTAGGCAGCAGGATTACAGAAAAACTACTCAACAGGTTTCCATGAAAAAACAATCCATAGAGTGCTAGTATTTATGAACAGGTGACATTTTGTGCAGATCTGGATAATGATCCAGATTTTTTTAATCAAAATAAGTCACTTCAGCAAGGTGATCTTTATTCATTTGAATAAAGAGGATGGTTATTTTCCCTGTGTTTAATTTAAACAGTTTGCAGAAACCTTATTACATTATGTAAATGCAATATGGAAATAAAGTGGTCAATCTGCCTTGGGGATGTATCTGTTCACCGAGTGCCCTTCTAGTTCTAAATTGTACCTTCTCACCTTGTGAAGCCTCATTGGTTTTATCAGCAGCACTCTTTTCCTCCATATTTTTCACATCCTCTCCTTGATCTGTGCATTGATGCTCCTCATCAGCGGTCTTCATCTGAGAGGTAAACTTCCCAGCACACTTTCAGTCGATTACTTCCAGAGGATCGAATCAGATCGGGTCGCGCAAACTGTAAAAACAAACAACATTCTTTCACATACAGGATCAGTCAACGCTACAGAACAATACATTAAGAAAACGCCTACCTGCTTCAGTAGTGGTCTGGGTAACATCTGTCATTTCCGCAGCTGCTCGTGAGAAGAATTAGTACAGATCCTGTACAAAAAAGAAACCATCAACCTCCATGTGATGACAAAAACGGAAGGCGGTGTTTCCTGTTTGCACAGTCCTTGTGTGAACTGCAACTCTTTTTTTCAGAAGTGTATCCTTCAGTTTCATTTAAAAAAACAACAAAAACAGCCTGTGTAGATTTTCTGCCTTTTATGTTGGAGAATAATACATTGATATTATTTATTTAAAAACACACATTTGGTGCACAATAAGAAGATCTCATTTTAAATTTAGAGGGTATTTATTACATTTCTTTTAAATAAAATTACTTGTTGGCATGCTTAGTATACAGACTTTTAGTAATTAGGCTAATTTATCTATCTATCTATCTATCTAATACAAAATAGCACATGAATCATTAATGTTTTCTTTTTTCTTTTTCTCTTAGTTATACGTGTCGGATTGTTTGGCCTTGGCAGGGGTCTGCACTCTTCTAAGTGCTATTCTAGTTATTTTCCAATGCCAAACACTTCTTGTAAGTGTGTGGATCAATGATTTTAAGAAAGTAGTGAACAGCTGCATTCTTAGAGGGGCGAAGGTTGCTGCTTTTCCTTTTCCAGTCTCACATGCTGCAGCTTTACCTGCTGTGAACAGACGGTGGAGGCAGAGTCCACTTTTACTACATTTGCAGAACAGTGGGGGCAGATGACGACTCCAGCACTCAAAGTAATTGATTGACCAAACTTATTGACTGATTCATTGGCTGGCCGGTGAAATTTAGGAATTATTTTAGGAGTCTTTAGTAACTTGTAATAACTTGTAATAACTTTTTACCCACAAATTTCTGTTTTATTACAGAGCCACTAACTCCCTCTGTTAAGATATCTTCCAACCATCACCTATTAGTTTCTAGTTGAGGGCCCTGAGGTTCTGGAATAATCATTACTTCAAACATATTTTAAGCCTATTTAACACCTGATTTTTATCTGGTTTGTAATGGAAGTTTTTTTTTGTTGCTCATTATTTTTCTTATTTGAATTTCTGTCTTGTTCCGTTTTGTGTTGTTTCCTGCCCATGTATTTTGTAAAGCACTTTGTAACTTTTGCTTCGTAATCGCCCCTCTTGTTCCTACTCCAAATTAATAGATCCCCTTTTTATGCAGTTTTACATCAATCGGTTGTCAAAAATAGCTGCAGATTATTGCAATATTAATTGATTAGTCAACCACTAATCGAGCTATGGGGAGTTGTTTTATTGTTAAATCCTTTAGCAGATGCTGCTGAAAATAATAACAATAGTACAACTTACAGCCAATATCTTGACTGACCTCTTGTGGAGACAGCCATGCACTGAATCACATCACCCCTGCACGTCTAAAAGTCAAGATTTCAAACTCTGTCACTAGTAGACATTTAATTCACTGACTACTTTTTATTATGTTATTCAAGTTTTTATTATTATGTATGTTTTTTATTCACCATGTTTCATTTTGTAGATTTATTATATTTATTATCATTCAACTATACTTACATATATATATATTTCTTTACATCATAGTTCCTTAGTTGCGGTGCCCTTAAGTAAAGCAAGAGTGTGATATTCTGAAATTTACCATCACTTATTTATCTTGGCCAAGATGAGTGAGCGCACTGGCATTTCATCTGCAGCACCAACCACTTTTCACTCACTCACACACTCACACTAATGCCCTGGATGGATGCTGCTGCCAAAAAAGAAACCGAGAATGACTGACTTCCTGAGCAGTTGGGGGAGGGGGGGGCATCACAACAGTATCTGCTGAAGCAACAAGGAGCGTTACTCATTCACTTCTCCCCTCTCCCTCCCCATTCAGATTATTTCTCCAAAACAGTGATGAGGGAACAGGACAGTCATGACTCAGCTCTGGGCCCTGTGCACCCTCTCGGTTGTGATGATGTAACAGATGGCGTATTCACCCTCATTAGTCATTAGAAATGGAAAGTCATTTCTAAATGTACGACAGCGAGTGAATCGCTGATTGCACAAGTCTATTCTGCCTACAGAGGTCATGCCTCCAAAAGGCATGGAGTTATAAACAACTAGCGCAGGACGCGTTCTAAACCTGGCTGTTTGCTTGGCCTGCAGTCATGTTCCAGAGAAACTTTGTCTTGTGATTCTTCCTCAAACTGTTCTACAACATACTGTCACGTTTTCATTGTTGGCGTGCTGGACGTTGTGTGCACAGCTTTTTAGAAACAGTCTATGGTGCAGAGTGAAGCAAGAACAATTTGCGTTCATCCTACCTGGTTTCTCTGCAATTAGGATTTTTTTTTATCGTCAATGTTGTTCTTGAAATAAAACTGTATTTGCGTCATTACTGTTCACGCTTATATGTTTAAGTTTGAAAGATTGACTCAACTGGTTTTCAATAATGAGAGATAGTGATAAGCACAACAACTTTCCAAAATAAAAGCTCTGAAATTCAGCTCGATATGAAGCATCGCAGGAAGGAAATAGCTTAAATTCACCTGCAAGCTTCAACTGACACCACGCAAAAAGACCAAGGCTATAAAGATTTTGCTATTCAACCTATTAAATATCTAATAATATCCTAAAAAATTAACTGTGCCCAAATTTGTCTATTAGCTTTTCTGAACTGAATTTTCTCTGAGCCTGGGTAGCGTGAGAGTATCACCATCTTTTTGCCCTTTTTAGAAGTGCTGAGTGGGTTATTCACATCAAGGTGGCATAGGGACATGTGGATAGCTGCTATCTTCATGTGCGTTTTCCATTGCAAATGCGGCTCTGGCCTTCTTTCTCATGTCACTGCTAAGTTATAATCAGCTGGAGAGGAGAGTCAGAGTCTAATTTGTAGCACACAGTTGAAAGATGAATGGTGTGTAACGGCCCTAAGGCCCAACCAACAAGTCCGGCTGCACACAACGATGATACTACAATATGGGAGAATCGCTGTCTTTCTTTTCTCCGCCGATTTCTGCTGAAACCATCCCACTTTCTCTTCCCTCGGCCTCCTGTGCTCTCACTCCTCTTCCCTCCTCTGCTTCGCTGTCTCTCATCGGGCGGGCAAGGCGCAGTGTGTGGTTGGTGTGAGATAACAAAGGGCTGAGGAGTTCACCATTATATAACTTCTGTGGAGGCTGAGGAGGTGGAGGAAGAGGAGGCGAGGCAGCAGGGTTATAGCACGTAGCAAAAGGAGGGCAGGAGAGGGCGAGTAGCCTACGTTGCACTGTGCTCGCTTGTCTTCCGCGGAACACACACACACACACACACACACACACACACACACACACACACAGGCCTCCTTTCGCTGCTCTCCATCACACATTCAGCTGGCTCGCACACCGCAGATATAGCGCGGCCTCATAATATTTGAACTTTTCAGCGCTTCGGCTTTGTGTTCCCACGCCGACAACCACGCATAAAGATTTTCGAGTGAAATCACCATTTTTGCTCGTCTTTGACGGTGTCCATGTGCTGGCAGCCACAGACACACACGCGGGGCCTCTAACTCTCAAGCTCTGAGGGCTCCCTCCAGCCCCACCCGCCTGTCCTCTGATGGCCTCCCACTCATGCCACATTAAACATTTAGCGAGGCACTCTGGATCCGTGTGACACCATCTTTTAGCGCCACCAAGCCAACGGCCCTCACACTGTGGAAAAAAACTAAACACAAACAAGAAGAAATAGGTGCACGCTGGTCGGCGGGAACCCGATACAGCGAGTCACACTATTCCCCTCTTAATCATTCCTGCTTCTTACACACACACACACACACACACACACACACACACACACACACACACACACACACACACACACACACACACACACACACACACACACACACACACACACACGCGTGCATGCTCCTGAATGCAAAGGCAAAATCAGTGGTTCAGAAAAGGCCTATGCTCTACTGAGAGTAAGAGCTGCATTAATCAATATTGATCTGTGCAGCGTGTATGTGTGTGTGTATTTGCATTCGCGTGGACTTGTGCAGCCTGTGAGTGTGCGTGTGTGTGTGTGTGGTGTGGTGCGTGTGCGTGCGTGTCACAGTTTGCCTCTCTGCTGCAGTGAGGTGTGACCCAGGGTTGGGTGTATCCCAAACAGTGCAGTAAAAATGCCGCTGTGATGTTTTCCTGCATTTCTTTTGTTCTTGCAGATACGAGGGGAAACAGGAACTGGATGTCACCGCCACGTTTTCAAGACGGGAAACATGCGGGGCGGCAGGATCGTGCACGTTAGCGACAATATGTGGCATCATGATGCTGCACCCCCCACCCCCCTCCACCAGAGGGTTCGTACGCTCTAAACAAGGCAAAGAATTCAGCACCTTCTCCCCACATTTGCAGTGACTTCACTGAACCACAGGCCTTAGTCTCATGCTGAAGGCGCCCGATCTCGCGAGGATTCCTCTCCTTTGCACACACACCATCATCACTCCTCCTCCTCCTCCTCCTCCTCAGCCCCTCCCTTTCCGTCCCCTGCTCGCCTCTCTCCTCTCCAGTCTTGCCTGCCTGTCAGATCGGTGCTCCAGTGTCGGAGGCTAGGCTACCCTCCTCCTTCTGCTTCTTCTTCTTCTGCTCTTCTTCTTCTTCTCCTCCTCCTTCTCCTCCCCGGACCCCGTTACGAGAGAGCCAGCCGCCGTCGTACCCCAAGGCTCGGGCTCCGCCGCCTCTCTCACAGCCACGACCATGGCGACCCCCGCGACTTCCACCAGGTTCACCGACGAGTACCAGCTGTACGAGGAGCTCGGGAAGTAAGCAGCCAGCCCAGTGTGCATCGTGTCTGCCTTGTCGTTTTGTGTGTGTCCCCCTCCCCACCGCCCACCCCCGCAACCTCGCCTCACTCACTGTATTCCTCGCTAGCCACTTAGCACGGCGCTAGCTAGCCGAACTAGCCCAGTCGCGTCGCAGCGCTTTGAATGATGTGTGTCAGCGGGCGTGAAGCGGCGTGTGTTGTTGGTGCAGTCCGGCTAAATGAACCGCTGCTAACGGCTAACTAGCTCCCCGCCGCATTAACGGAGAGCGTTAGCTACCACGCTGATATAGATAAACTAGCTGCGTTAGCCCAGCAGCGTTGCGTCTTTTTTTTTTTTCTTCTCACCCCCCCCCCCCCCCCCCAGTCGCTAATGGTGACGAATGTAAAATATCGATGCATGCAGCGGCACTCTGGTGTTCGCCAGCCGAGTCCGGTGGAGCCGTCAGCGGGGCCCGCGGGAGACGCAGGAGACGCAGCCCCGTTGACATTTCACCGGCCCCCGGGGTTCTGACAGCTCCGTTGCGGGCTCAGACCAGAGGCTGTGGTCGGCAGAGAACTAGGCCGATCACCCTTTTTTTTTTTTTTTTCTTCCGCCCCCCCCCCCCCTCGAGCAGCTGCAGATGATTTGTGTAACCGTGTTGAGTAACGTTACGTACCCCTGGATCATTTCATGAGGAAGTTATTGGCTGCGTTGTGTTTGCGCCGTAATACGCACTGACAGGCTCCGCACAGCCGCCGGCCCCCGATCGCGACGTTATCAATAAATGTATAGAAGCGGTGGCTGCTGATCGAAAAGCTCATGCAGTTTTAATCCAAAGGCACATTTGGTGATTTACCGTGCAGGAGGCAGCGACGTGTTTTCTCGGTATTTTGATGACGGCAAGAAAACCGGGCCACTGCCTCCTCTGTTTCATCATCATAATCATCATCAGCAGCAGCAGCAGCAGCGGCAGCATCTGTTGTTCTTGGCCGGTGAAGCGCCCCCGCCCCCGGGTTGTGCCCAAAGCAGCGGTGGCAGGGCGACTCCATAAAGATGCACCAGCCTCAATTTCCAGCTGCCATCTTCACTATCTGCCTAATAATCCACAGCGCTGATTGCACAGCCAGTGCACTTGCACACGCATACATGCAGATACACCCACACCATCGCAGTGTATCTGGGCTCCACTGCTCTTGATTCTCTCCTCCACGCTGACAGCTCGCCTCAGCTTATGTTCCTCTGCCCGCTTGTTAATGCATTTTGCTCTGTCATAGGTTATTAACGTCAGGGCACTGACTTGCACTTCTGTCACCTCTCATTTACTGGTAAATAATTGAAACCGAGAGCAGAGTGGTCGGAGTGCAGCAGTAAGAAGCAACCCTCCGTGTATGATCAGGTCTAGTGCATTCGAAAAAAGCAGCCTTCCCTTTTCAGGAAAGCTGTGAAGAGGGCCAGATACTGCAGCTTGTACAGGCTCTGATTTCGGCACCCAAAAAAAATCTTGCACAGCTAGAATTGCATGACTCTGCCAAGGCCCAACAGTCCACTCAAATTGAAACAAGCCGTATTGCTAAGGCGACGTTACGTTTCTCAGCTACTCATTGGTAGCTGAAAAAACCCATTTAAATCCACTTGATCCAGATATTTATTTTGATCTGCACAGAATTGCACATGCTCATCTGAATCTCTGAATCAAGGTTCACATGTAATTCTCTGAGAATCAATGAAAATGTTGAAAAATCTGGCAATGATAAAGAAAAGTGAAAACATGCACATGGATTAGCTTCCCTGATCCATACTGCATCCTTCCACCAAGTTTCATGGTAATCCATCCAGTAGGTTTTGTGTAATTCTGCTTTATAACAGACAAACAGATAAACACATAACCTCCTTTGCAGAGGTAATGACTTTTCCTCTGATGCTCAAAATTGAACCATCACCATAGAAGCAAGCAGGTGAAAATGTGGAGCATTTGGGTCAATATGAAACTCTTCTGAACGTAGGAGTTGTTTTATAATGTGTTGAGCACTTTCCTTTCTGTTTGAGCTGATTTATAACGGAACATTGTTACCTTATGAATGTATTAAATGTTCCCTATTGTTGTGCGTGATGCTGCCCATTCATTCTTGGAGATGGCTGGTAGAAATTGAATTTCCGTCAGAGCAATAGTAGTTGCATTGTATTGAGTGCCTATCAGAGATTAACAAAAGTGCGTGGTCATTCATTCAACCCATGGCTGCCAGCACTCGTGCTGGAGAAGGTGTGTGTGTGTGTGTGTGTGTGTGTGTGTGTGTGTGTGTGTGTGTGTGTGTGTGTGTGTGTGTGTGTGTGTGTGTGTGTGTGTGTGTGTGTGTGTGTGTGTGTGTGTGTGTGTGTGTGTGTGTGTGTGAGTGAGAAAGTCGAAGATTGTTAGCATACACAAACAAACTACTGCCACACGCATGGATGCAGTTTCAAATGTCATAGTGTCTGTGTTTATGTGAGAGAGAGAGCATGTGAAATGGAATTGATTTTTGGATCTTGATGTTCTTTCTTCTTAGGGGAGCTTTTTCAGTGGTGCGTAGGTGTGTAAAGAAGTCATCAGGACAGGAGTATGCTGCAAAAATCATCAACACTAAGAAGCTGTCTGCCAGAGGTATGGTAGCACACCACGCATGCTCACACACACGCAGTTATGTGCATGTTCTTTGTTCATGATGCATATTGCAAAGGAGCTCTGTACATTTTCAAATTGCAACATTGCTCTTTCTTGGTATTCAATAAAGGTTCTCGAAATTTATTGAGAAACATTCCATGGATGACATAAGTGCATTGGGAATAATCCAATAAACTAGATCAAGGTGCCCTATTAATACAGAAATCCTATAATTTCAATATTGCTATGAAGCAGTTCATCTCACTGATCACTCAGCCTTATTGGTAAAGTATACATATAAACAAGAATTCCATAATTTCAATCGCAGGTAAAACATTTTATTCAATCATTGTCTGTTGGGAGTTTAAATCAGCAACTTCTTGGTGGTTTAATGACCGTCTATAAACACTGTATTGAATAACTCTCAATCACTCCTCTGTGGTATCATTATGCAGAGGCTGGACAACTAATTGATCCAAAGTCCTGAGAAGCTCCTCATGACTTGGACACACACACACACACACACACACACACACACACACACACACACACACACAGGACTGAAATAAAGCAATAAGAATTGGCAGCACATGAATCATCTCTCGATACTGTTATCTTGTTAATTGTTGCCTTGGTGTATTCACATAACCCTGCACAACCCTGCGTAGATTCATGACCACGTGCACTCGCCCGGTGTGGCGTGCCATGTTGTATCAATGATGAAAGCTCATTTCAGTGTGTCAAAACCTCCCCTGTCTCCAGACTCGGATGCTTAATTGCTTTCTCCTTTTTTTTTTTTTTATTATCTGACAAATAAGAGTTACACACCTTCCTGACATTCACACACCTGGATTGATTTGTTCTCCTAACCTGCACACTACCTCATTACCTCTGTGCCTCTCGCCCTTTTGTCTCTCTGCGATGGGGGATTGGTTCGTATTGAGGCTAATCCACTTATGTTAAATGTATCTCATCAACCACTAAGACATCATGGATTCCATAGGCGCCTCCCTGTTTGCTCTGTTTTTGTCCGGTGTGTATGTGTGTGTGAGAAAACTAATAGTAAGCTAATAGGCGTTTGTGAGTGTGTTGTAATGCAGTTATTGTTCTATCCCTGCCATCCAAGTGTGCACATAGGGCAGATCCTGGTATTAATGTCCCACCAAGGAAAAGTAAGGGCTTAGCAGAAAACTGTTGGCTCTTTACTGAGGTACGGAGCACAATGTAGGCCTGTGTATATGTGTGTGTGTGTGTGTGTTTGCTAGGGTAGTAGAAAAGCCCGGCCAGGATACGAAGAGGAGGAGATTTTTAACAGTATAGTCTTGCAAGGAGATCAGTGACACTCTGCACCAAGGAAGAAAGGTGAAATGAGAGAGAGAGAGAGCGAGACGCTATAGTCCGAGAGAAGGAGGAAACAAGGGGGATTTTGTGCGAAGAGAAGAATTGCTGTAGGCCGTGCGTCTGACGCAAACATGCACCTACACGCACACAAAACACAACATTGTCCACACATGGAGGCATCCAGTGCGTGAGCAGGCAGCTTGCCCGGTAGGATTTGGGTGGGTTTTTTTTAGCCCGATGGGGCGAGTCTGACCTCACGCGTGGCCTGGTGGGTAAGTCTCTCAAAGCTCTGGTAAACACTGCAGTAATCTGAGGAGGGGGTGTAGGGAGGGAGGGTGAGGAAAGTAGGAAGGACATGAAAGAAGGAAGGAAGCGAGAGAGGAAGAAAGGGAGGTCAGGGATGGATGTAGGCAGTTGGCGCTGGGATAGTCCAGCCTACAAGCAGTTGGAGGTGGATGCGAGTGGGCAGCCGTGTACAAATACACTCCCACGCTCACAAAAAACATGCACCTGACTTTCACCCAGAGAATCAAGGGTCTTGATCATAATGTTTTTTGTCTATATATATATATATATATATATATATATATATATATAAAAGTTCATATTCTATAAAACTCCACATGCTATTAGTTTCATACGACAGTGCAGATATTGCTGTGTTGGGTGTGTTATGACTTTCACTGCGTAGAAGGGCGCTCTGTTTTTAATAGATTTAAGTGACTGTGGAAAGTAGATGGCTGCTGCATTTTCTGCTGCAAGTGTGTGTGTGTGTGTGTGTGTGTGTGTGTGTGTGTGTGTGTGTGTGTGTGTGTGTGTGTGTGTGTCAGACTGAGACAGACTATCCACTTTGATGTGCTACCCTTGTACTTTTCCTCCTCAACATTGTTGTAGTGTCCTACATTCAGTGTCCTGGGGCGGTATGATTGTCCCAGTGAAAATAATTTAAGTTGTGCTCCTCGACTAATATTATTTATTGTTCAGCAGTTTCCCCAAATCCTGCCTGTTAGGTCTAAGCTCACCTCCCGCAGCTAAACTCGGTTTCATAATTACTGTTGCCAAATCACGAAGACTCAGCCGTCATCGCCCCTGAGTGATGCCAGGGTTCAGACCTCTGACTCACTGCCCGTGTCTCTGATTTGTGCAGTGATTTAAGATTTGGTGGTGGATTTTTTTTTCCCCTGAATGCAAAAGCAGCTGACTTTGAGACCTTTGTCGTCCAGATTAGGATTGGGGGGGGGGGTGTCCCTTTTTAACATAGCTAGCTACAGAGACATATACATGAAAAACAATGAAAAAATTATAGTTGTAAGTCAACCTTAAGAGATATCAACATGTTTCTTAAATCACCTTGAAAAACATTGTCAGTCTGAATAATGAAGTGAAACAGTCTAATTGTCACACTACCCTCTGTGTGTTTCCTGCCATTGATCAGAAAAAGGGGGCGTTGTCTGGATTGGTGGTGTGTCGCGGTCACCATGTTGACCATAATGGCGGTTGATTTTTTTGCATTTGAAGGATACCAGTTGTCGTCCTGTTTTATACAATGTGAAACACTGGAAGTTTACAAGTATAATTTAGATGAGCTTTTTTTTTTTGCTCTAGAGAGCCAAAGTAAAACCAGTTCAACCAGACCATCTGGGTTCTGTTACAGAAGCAAGAATACCTCATTCAGTTATTAAAATTCAATTCCTGTATTGTAATTGTGTACATCCTTGGGACAGAGCTTTTGACAGTTTAGATCACATGTCTATACAAGTATGGTATTTAGGGAAATCATTTAATGTTATTGTTTTTTGTTGGGTTTTTTCTTCAACATTTTTAGCAGCCTTTAATTAACCCAATTTCTCACAAGCCCTTGATGTTCATGGCCTAAAGGTCATGACTTTACAAAAGAGCCAGTGGGGGGATGTTGATGGCTCAGCATGTCTGTAATAACAGCTGGATTGAGAAGAGAGGACTCAGAGAGAGGCAGAGATTACTTACTTATTGATTGGTTAGATATTTCTTGATTTTTATGACGGTTGTTTTGTATTAAGACAAAATAGAACCTTCATGTGTTGACAATAAGAATTTGAGCTTATTTTGGAAGCATTTTATTTTATTATCTGAATACGTATAATTTAGTATTTGTACCAAACAATACCCAGTGCAAATAATACTGAGTGAAAGCAGCTACCTCCTGGCAACCGCAAAACAATAAAAACATATTCGTTCAATAGGTGTCTCAGGCAAAGTGCATATGAACAGTTTTACAATAGCTATTGCAGAGGTAAAACAAGGTATTGCACCCCAGTAAGTGTATATTTAGTGCTGTTTATCAGGTAATAAAATGTGATTATCGTAAATATTTTTTTAATTCCCACTGAAAATGTACAAACCCCCCAAAACACTGGCACGGTATCAATAACTATGTATTCTGTCCAAATGAAATTGGTGTTCAATTGCATCAGTATATCTCAGTTTGGATGTAAACTTGTCTGAAACGGATTGAACGGGATCCTCCTGAGAAATTTACGACTTTCTATGTGTGGCAGAGAGATGGGCACGTGTGTTGGGTCCACTCCATCCTATTCAGCTGATGTAAGATGGCTGTGGGCCCGCCCCACGGCAAGGCAGATGGCCAATTAGAGAGCAGCAGGAAGTGCCAGTAATTACCCTCCAGCCCTCTCTTTCCTGTCTTCTTCTACCACACACACTCGCACCAACAAATAAGGAGATTGAATGAATTAGTGAGTGCTGCAGTGACACTGCACCAGGGTAGTCAGCTATTCACAAACACACATACGCACACAGGGGAGCTGTTATCCTCTTCCAGCAAATGGACGTTCCATGTAATCCTCCCTCCTTTTGCTCTGTCTGTCCGTGCGTTCTGTGTCACTGGTGTAACTAGAAGGTTCAGGTCTCTCTCTCAGATGAGGGAAATCTATACTTGCAGCGAGACGACGTGGAGGAAGGTAGATGTGGCGAGTGTAGCACCATGCTATAGTGCAGACGACAGATCCTCAAAACAGCTGACGTCAGCTTCAAAACGCATCAAAGTAGGAAACTAGTTTGGGGAAATTATGCAAAGAAAGTGTAGACATGACAAACTGAAACTGTTGCAGAAAGTGACACTGCTTCCTATAACAACGTGCTCTTATATTATGTCTGTACATACTTTATTGCATCTGTAGGGGAACAGTTGGTTCAGGTGGTATTTGATTGCTCAGCAACCGCATGCGAAATATATCTGAGGCTGTTGCTGCACTCGGGAAATGAATGCAAATCTTAGCGAGGCTGCCTCATTGTTTGCGTCTGTGTCACAGTTTGTGTGCTGCACTCACCGTTGAGCTATGGGGTTTAGTTAGCTTTACTACAGTCATAACACACACACACACATCTGGATCTTCACTAGTTACCCCAAGCGACCTCTGACCTCAACAGCACGGTTGTGGCTACTGTGGGAGGGAGGAGCGTCACACTGTCATGTGGTTTACGTGCTTACATCTCACACAAACACATGCATGTACACATTCACAGCTACAGGATTCAGTCAAATCTTCAAACACGGATGTTGGTTTAGACTCGCGGCATGTGTGTTCTTGCTAGCATCCCCTCCCAGCCAGGAGTGCAAACACTGCAACGCTCAATAACCGATCTGGTCTTCACACAAACCCCTTTTACACACATGCAAACATATGCACCCATTACTACACAGCCTCATTAATTTGACCTCAGTGTTTAATAACCTTAACTAAAACCACACATGAGATTAGCAGAGCTCTGCTTGTGACTGTTACAGTTCAGGAGCAAATGCAGCTGCTCAGCTTCAACGAACTGTATCTCTGAAAGGTTAGCGCCATGGTCTAAAATATTTGCATTGATGTACACCAATAAATCCCTATTTAAATACTTGCACTACAAGTATTTGCATACAAAGGTTTTCTTTGTTTGTGACTGATGCTCAAGTAAATAACAAGTTCAAAGAAAATTACACAAGTTAGTCATGTAAATACCAGTTAGGAAGGGAAAATTGCATCGGGACATCTTTTAGAAATCCTGAAGATATATGTCATACTTTTAGCTGGGTAAAATTCAGATGGTGGGTCACAGGTAGACTGTGATCACTGACTGACTGAAAGACATTTTGTGTGTTGACATGTTTGCTACACTCAAAATAAAATCAGACTTAACTGTACAATTAGTTTTTCTAAGTTGGTGCATTTGGTGGCCTAGTGGTTATGATCTGGTTTTCTTTTCAGTTTCTCCTTTCTCCCTCCCCAACTTTTCCCATCTATACCTACTGTCAACAATCAAATGAAATCTAAATGTTAATAGATAAATCAGTGAATGAAATGGCATCATTGCATAGATATTTTTAAATACAAACTATTTTTAAAGTTATTTTGTCTGCCCGCCTATAGCAGTGATCCCAACTAATGTATCAAAAGTCTTGTTTGACCATGTAACAGTGTACAAATGCTTTCTTGCTGTGATTGCAACTCATCTAAATGGTGACTTTTTCTCTCCTCAGACCATCAGAAGCTTGAGAGAGAGGCTCGTATCTGCCGTCTCCTGAAGCACCCCAACATCGGTGAGTCTTTGTTCACAAGGCTAAATGTGCAACGTGGGATTTTGTATTCACAGTGTTACTCATGCTTAAAGAATAAGTACTGTACCTGTATTGGTCCATACCGTTGTTCTGATCCTCAGAAGTAAACCTGTTAGCCGTGCAGGATAAGTTTTCCATGGTATTATGTGAGCCAGCTTCGTAAAAAATGAGATACCACACTCCAAAGAACAGGCTCCGAGTCGGTTGTGACTCGGCTCACGACTACTAGCTTTGGTTAGAATTTTGTGAGTTACCGTGATAAAGAGATATGACATCACCTACATCGCCTTGAAATGCAAAATAAGTGAGTGACTGGTTTAGCTTGAAGCTTGCTGACTGTGCTGGGATCAGATTTCTGCTCAGATGTTCATGAGGAATGCCCAATGCTTTCTTCACTTCCTGGTTAAATGACTCTTTCGGATTACTCGGCCTACAAGTGTCCTAATTGATATTACAATGATGATAATTAAAAAACATTTTCCAGCTCCAATGGAGGTGTCCTGAGGAGATGGGGGATCAAAGGGCACAAAAGGGGGGAAACTGACCAAATCAATGACATCTTTCCCGCTGCACTTATTTCTCTTTTCCTCCTGTCCTAGTTTTCCATCCGTCCCCCCAGGCACACATTCGCCTCTTGCCTAGTTTCTCTATTCTCTCCCCCCCCCCTCCCTATAGATTTTTCTCTCTTTCTTGTCCTTTCCCCTCTTTTTTTGACATATTTTGGCATCATATGCATTCAAAGTTTGGACAAAAGAGGGCACAAAAAAGAGACAGATGGAGAGAAGAACGCAGGAGGAGTGGGAGACAGATGGAGGGAGAGTGAAAAGATGGGAGGAGGAGGAAAGAGCAGTCGCTCTTGTTTCTTGCTGCAGGGCCATCCTACTTCATCTTATTATACAACTGATATTCATTTTACATAAGGATAACTGTGGCTCCCCTGACACTAAACCTAGGCTGTATCTCAGCCCCATCTTCTAACGCCTGGATCCTGCTGTCTGGTTTCTGCTTTGTCATTCTGCTGCTGTTGAGTTACATTGACAGGAGGGCTGGGATAGTAACCGTCTAACTAGAAATGTAAGCTCATCCCTGTAATCACCATTTCATTTTTTTGGTCCTTGACCAAGAACTTGATTGTCTCCTTTAGTAATTAGTAGATAATTCTGGTAACAAACTCTTGTTGATCTCCACCGCCCTCATCTACAGTTTTTCATGTGCAATTTGCCTAGGTTTTTGTTGGCCTCTTTCACGACTAGCTCCCAGGTAGCCAATCAGAGCCTCGTTACACAGGAATAGAGCTGTGGAAGTAAAAATCCTATTCATTTTCTGAGTAGAGTTTTTGATTATCAGCCATAATATTGTAACCATCCATAGTAGAGTTCCCATACGTGATTGTGAAACAATGTTATATGCTCATGTAGGAACCACAAATCCGAATAATATCAACTGTGTTTTAAGAAAAACGTGTTATATTTGCAATGTCAAGGAGAAGTATTACAATTCCCACATTCTTCAAGTGAAACAGCGATGGTGGTCTTTGATTGGTGTGAAAACTGTGAAAATCACGTCAGCTATGATTGCCTACACTGGTTACCAAATTATTGGTAATATTTATACTTAAAAGACACAAATTCCAAAATATGCAACACTTGATTCACATTTCCTGCTCTAAATCAAATGTGAGGACTGGTAAAAGAAGAAACAGTCATACTAGGTTGATCATGGTGAATATGAGCATGTGACAGACAGGTACTACAGTTTGAAGAGCATAAACACATCACTTGTGTTTTGAAATACCACTCCCACTAACCGAAATGACCGGCTACAATCAATGTTCCTAATTTTTGGCTGTCAGACATGCATCCCTATGGTATAGAAATTTGATGTATGACGGATGTTTTATTGGTTTTTTTTGTGTGTTTTTACTGTTAATCTTGCCCCAAACAAGATGTTTTCATCACTTAATGACAGTAATAAGATTGTGGCGTTTCAATTAATTGGTGGTTATTCCCCTAACCACTGAAGGCAACATTAAATCACAGCAGTGAGGGGGAAGAAAATCAATATGTCACATCCGTAGTTAACTGTAATTTCTTTTCCTGGTCCTTTCGTCTCTTCAAATAATTTAGATTTTGCTTTTTCTCTTAAGGTTCATGAGGAGGTTTAACAGTCAAACAAAAGAGCAATTCTTCATTTATTTTGCCTGAGTCCTGTCTTTCTTTCTGTCTAACTGCCCCCCCCCCCCCCCCCCCTCTCTGTTGCAGTGAGACTCCATGACAGCATTTCAGAGGAAGGCTTTCATTACCTAGTCTTTGACCTGTGAGTATATTTTGCACACACACACAAACGCACACTGACATTTTGTCCATGCATGGGACAGCGTTTTTGTTTGTGTATGCTAACAACTTCTCTCTCTCTTGCCTCCCCATCTGTCATTCTTTCTCTCTTTCTCTCTTCCCCTCACCTTGTTTTCTTTAACCTTTCCTCCCCTCCCAGGGTGACAGGAGGAGAGCTTTTTGAAGACATTGTAGCCAGGGAGTACTACAGCGAGGCTGACGCCAGGTGAGCGTCTCATATGGAAGCTGCTGCTCACATTTACATGCACACACACTGTCTGTGGCAAACATGCAGGTTAATCCTGTTAAATGTATGAATTCTCCCTTGGTTTATGACTGTGAACACACAGACACAACGCTGGTGGATGTAATTGGTTTTCTTGTATTCTTGTCAGCAAATGCTCTTGTCAACAGGTGCATCAATATACTTGTCTCGCTTTTCTATTTGGCCTCATGCGTCACTCCTCCTACATTTATTATCAGGCATAGGCACCACAAAATGTCTGGTTCTAAATAGTTTTTTATGACATATTCAATACTTATTGGGATTTGTTCTATTGAATGGACAAAATATTTCGAAGACGACACCTTGGCTCATGTAAAAAAATCGTCCCGGCCATTTATTTATTTTTTTTTCATTTTCTGACATTTTGTTGACATTGACATTTATGCTTTTTCTCCTCCCTCTCTACTTCCTCCTCCTCTGTGGTATCCTTCTTTCTTCCCTCTGGCTTTGTGGTCTGCAGCTTATGAAGTCTGTTGTACAATTGGATTAGGGGGTCTTCATTTGTTCCTAGTCACAGGGGGCTTTTGGAGACACACGCACACAAACCAAAGCTTAAAATCCATGTGACCACAATTTCTCAAGCTGGGCGCTACCTTTGACCCATTAACCTTTTGTAGAGACATGAACACAAGCCCCCCCCCAAGTACTGGGATTGTTGAGCCTTACGCCACAGTAATAAGCTGGTCAACTCATCAAAAGGCCCATCGTGAGCTAACACACACTGGTGTGAAAACATGCTCGCTATTCAGAATTGAGAAAACATGGCAATGGTATTAGTGGCAGCTGAATTGACACCCACATTACTTAAATTGCTACTGGGATAGAGATTTATTGACTGTGTGGTGAAAGGCTTCCCACACAAGTTTATTTGTATTGATTGTTTAAACTACAAAACCTGGATAATGTTTTGAAAATATAATAGTTTGTATAATATGTTTGTTGTGCAATTTAACATTGACTTCCTCTTGTTTAGAATGTAACAGGTGATTTATAGTTTTATATTGTTATGCATCCTTCTTTCTTTGTAAATTGATCAAATGATTGCAATGTGTTCTCACTCAATAGTAAAAGATACAAAATTACTATCGCAATTTGCTAGAGCCACTGTAGTGTTTTATAATGCTTTTGTTGTGCAACCCACATTTAACAACCCAAAGATATTGAATTTACAAGTGTATAAACTGAGAAATGACCATATCCTCACATTGAAGAAGCTGTGACGAGGTACAGAAGGCAGACGGAGTATAGAGTCTAGGCCGTGATATCCGCCGTCGACACTGGAAGTTCCAAAATATTGGTCGTTGCCCTCAGAGGCTAATTCGTCTTCAGAATAGTCTGAAGTTAATTCCCCAATTGTTTCAGTTCTACATCCCACATCTAAAAGTTTATTTGTTCACACATTATTTGTCTAGAAAGTTCAAATTTCAGTCTGTGAGGTTGAAAAAGCATTTGCTCCGACCAACCTTAAAATGTACAGCAGCTCTCATTTCCTGCTATCAGTTGATCAAGAGTGTTGTTTTTTTTTTATCTTACTAGCGATTCCTTTTGAAAGTGTTGCAGTGAAATGCATCAGTTTTAAAACCAGACCATAATCCACCAGGCTTCAATAAAATACATGACGGACAAATCATGTGCATGTTTTTTTTGTAATGATGGCCAGTGAGTGACATGTCTTTCTCTGTTTGTCCCCTCTTCTCTCAACGTAGTCATTGCATTAGTCAGATCTTGGAGAGTGTCAATCATATCCACCAGCATGATATTGTGCACAGAGACCTCAAGGTGAGTGGATGCCCGTTACCGTGACAACCACACACTCACATGCGCGCACACACACCTCTGTTCGTGGCCATGGCAACACACAGATGGCTCTCTGTAGCTCTCTCTCTGCATTTCTGCTTCCATCCCTTTTATTTTTCCCTTGCGTCTCTCTCTCCCGTCTACTGTTTGTACCGTCTATTCCTCTTATCTGTGCCCAGATCTGTCAGCCTGTCTGTCCTTGACCGCAACTCTCTGTGTGTCTATGTGTACATGCGTGCTTGCGTGTTCATGCGGAGCACAGAGATGGTGAGTCATGGTCACGTGGAGGGGTTTGTCTCTCACCAATGGCAAGGAAACGACAAGGACTTGGAACAGGGCATACGTTCATGCACACTTTGTACTTTTGTGAAGGGGGGGGGGGGGTCTATTATCAGAGGAGGTGAAGGCATAGGTGAACCTCAGGAGTTGCCATGACAACTCATGTGACATCACACCACCCATGGAGCAGCGGGGGAGGGGCTTGCAATGTCCCAACTTGCTGATAGGCTCAAATGCAAAGAGTGGAGGTAGTGAGTCATTTTCTCCATAACCCACTTTAAAGTGATGATGATAATGTTAGTATTAAGGACAGTAATAATAATATGTATCGCAATGTACCTTTTCATGGAAAGACTGCAAAGTGTGAAAAGAAATCAGTCTCAAGGGATGTCTCAGACGTGTGGGTGGGTTTCGTGTGTGTTTGCGCGCTTTGTGTGAGAGAATAACGTTATTTCCTCGAGCGCTGCCTGTCTGATTTGTTGGCCTTTTATCCTGAGTGGGCTTTTACTGCGGCCCTTTATATCCTGCTGCCCAAACAACGGCCATTTAGAACGCTGCCACACACGCTGCCTCGCGCTAAGTACACTTTCCATTTAGCATGCAGTCTGCAGTGCTGCCTAAATGACTCCCGAGTGGTTTCTATGGCTACGAACCCATGCCCATATAAGGCATTGTGGAGATTCTCAACCACCCATCCTCTCCCTTCCTCCTCCGTCTCTCCATCGCTTTCTCACACCTTTACTCCACCCCCGCACGAGCTGTTTCGAACACATCAAATATAAATATTTCCAAGAACCTCTGCTGAAGACTGCCTGTCACTATTTGTCTGTCACTGTCTCGATCCCTTGTCCTACATTCTGCTTCACCATGTGTGTCTGTGTCTCCCTCTCAGCCTGAGAACCTGTTGTTGGCCAGTAAGATGAAGGGAGCTGCAGTGAAGCTGGCAGACTTTGGCCTAGCTATTGAAGTACAGGGAGACCAGCAGGCTTGGTTTGGTAAGAAAACACAAACAGTGACACACGCACACATCAAATGTGTTGGATCTGTTAATCTGTCTCTGTGATTAGCACTGGATCGTTTTGACTCTTGAGCATAGTGCTGAGCAGGTCCTCTTTCATATACAGTGGGTTTATATATGTCTGCCTGCTTGGAAGCCAAATAATATTTGTGCAAACATTACTTAAGAGGCTCACAGACATTTTCCAGTTCATACTAAGGTCATTGTGTCTTGGCTAACAGCCGAGCTGCCAGCATTTGGCCGACTCTCTAGCGGGGACGAGATGATTAATAGGCATTTGCTTGTAACTGTACATAATCTGGTCTTGCATTAGAGTCCAGCATGTCACTATAAACTGAGCCATTCACATAACCACACAAAAATAGCCTATACCAGAGATTTAGTAAGAGGAATCTGTTATATATTATTAATCTGTTATTATATTTTTTCCGTCGGGCAGGGTTTGCGGGCACCCCTGGTTATCTCTCGCCTGAAGTCCTGAGGAAGGACCCCTATGGCAAACCTGTGGACATATGGGCTTGTGGTAAGTCGAGAGCCTCAACTTTGGGTCAATTTAACCTGTGGCAATCGATGTATGTTGCAGTGGTGGGAAACAAACACCTGACATGTTTGTCTTTAGTCACATTAACCAGTTCAGCAGCCGTACAAAGTTTCATCTACAGGTAAGATTGTTGCTAAAGGTGGAGGCATGATCATCTTTAAACCCTGCAAACTATGTCAGAGAGAACTCACAGCGACTACAAGATTCCCGATCACAAGACAATTGTGTAGTGGGAATTGCGCAGCGATCCGACATCTTTGAAAGTCGTGTAGTGTGGACTTGGCTTAAAAAAGTGCTTGCATCTTGATGTATTTAATTTACTATATTATACTATTAATGTTGCGTTCTATGTGCTTAAGATTGTTATGAAATGTACAATAGAAACAAAATAACATTTCCTAATTCAAACGAAAAATGATTTAAGTGTTGTACCATGATCTCTCACATTCACTTGCTCTCTTGTTTTCTGTCAGGTGTTATTCTCTATATCTTGTTAGTGGGATATCCTCCATTCTGGGATGAAGATCAGCACAAACTTTATCAGCAGATCAAAGCTGGGGCCTATGATGTAAGTGTGTGTGCATGTGTGTGTGTGTGTGTGAGTGTGTGCGTGCGTGCGTTCGTTCGTTCGTTTGTTCGTTCAATATTTGTAAAGGGTGCAGTGCAGGACTTTGCTAAGCAGTTTTTGAATGTTTAGTAGTGTCCAATTGAGAGTTGGTCCAAAAGTATTGATCCTATCAGGGCCTCCCTGACGCATTGCAGAGGTGTGTATATGTGTATCTGTCTGTGTGTGTGTCTGCGTGCGTGAGAGAGAGAGGGAGAAAGAGACAGAATCAGAGAAGGGGTATCCTCCTCTCTCTGTCTCCAGAAAAGCAAGTCACGTTGCAGTTGCCTGAGAGTGGGGGCGAGTCTGAGGCAGCCAGTTTGAAGGGAATTTACTTTTAATTTTAATGATTTAAAGACCTGGAACAGAAGCATGTGTTCTGTTGATCCAAAAAGTAATTCTGCAGTTCTGTTGTCATATCGGCATAATTTTGACGAATTAAGTTGACACCCGGAGCCCAGATGGTGTGGATTAGCAATGAAACATGCCGATGCGAGCTGTTAACCAGGAAACGTGTGCTGTTTCCAATCTTCTCTCCTTCCATTCTTTCCAACTGTTGCTGTTTCTCCTGTTTCCTCAGTTCCCCTCCCCAGAGTGGGACACAGTGACTCCAGAGGCAAAGAACCTGATCAACCAGATGTTGACCATCAACCCAGCCAAGAGAATCACTGCCGAACAGGCCCTCAAACACCCATGGGTCTGTGTAAGTGTTCACTCACTCACCAAACCCACCCAAGAAGATTATTGGAATTACACAAGAAGGTGTTGGCGGGTGCATAAATGAATCTGGACATAAAACTCACAATAATTAATTTTTCTTGTCTTCCTACAGCACCGTTCTACAGTGGCATCCATGATGCATAGACAGGAAACTGTGGAGTGTCTCCGCAAGTTCAATGCTCGCCGAAAACTCAAGGTACTCAGTAAATCTGTTTTGTGACCTTCCTTCCTCCGCCTCGATTATTTGACTGGTTCCCCTCAACTCTTCTCCAAAGCCAGTTTTAGAGTCAGATTTAAGCCTCATTCAATCATAGCGCATTGTGTCTTTTGCAGGTAGCAAAGTGGGAGACCACACTGCACTAGTGCACTTTAAAGTCATGACAACAACTCACCTGAAATCTCAATTGCCTCCAGAACTGCTGCTGTCTGTCTCAATGATTGTTGTTTCCAAGTAACTGCTAACTTTGCCATCACCACCAAAGAACACCCTCCTATCAATTAATCCAATTGGACAATGAGGAAAAAATCCAAATCCTGATGGATGCGTTTCTGCTCGGCGGTTAAGTTTCAGAGAGCTGCAAAATGCAAGGTGTCCAGCCATTAGCAGAGTGTAAAACGCTTACTGACTCTAACTGGGGGGGAAAACCCATCTCACTGCAAACTCTGCTTCAGTCCGATCAGGGCCTTATTCAGACTAGTTCTTAAGTGGCTGCTCATAATCATGTAACGTTGAACTTGAAGCATTGCTTCTTTAGAGAAATGCACAGAGGAATACATTAAGGGACTCTTGTGCATCTCTCCAGGAATTGGTTACATAAGTGATTTTATATTGTTTGACAAAGAACACTCAGATTTGACTGGATCTAGCTGTTGAAAACATCTGCTCTCTGGTGCTGATTTTAAAACAGCGATTTCAAGATTTTACTTTCCCATTAGACATGAATAGTGAGGGAAAACTAAAATCCTGTTAGAATAAACCATAGTCCTGGCTCTGATTATACTTCCCTCACTTCTTTCTCCTCCTCCATCTCATCCTCCAGGGAGCCATTCTCACCACCATGCTGGTGTCCAGAAACTTCTCAGGTGGGTGTGCCCTTAGCCCTCAGCCTCCCACGCAGCACATGCTGAGGGAGAGGAGGAAGGAGAGTGGATAGAGTCCTCTGCACCTATTTTAACCCCCTCACCACACACGCACACACACATGCACTCACCCACTTATGCTCAAAATAACATTATGTGTTTGTGCGTGCTCAGTAATTTACTTGCTTACAACATGATACTGAATTGAAACATGAAGTTCCTGCAAATCATGGAAGAAATAATGTGTTAACTATGATGGATTATGATGAGTGCTTTAATTTCTGATGTATGTGATATTCTGTCATGTTCCAGATTATATGTGAGTGCCAGTTTTGTCCTTGTCCATGCTAATGTATCTCTCCTTGTGTGTTTGTGTGTGGGAGTGTGTGTGTGTGTGTGTGTGTGTTCCTTTTCTTCTGCTGCCTGTGGAGCATTTGCATGAGAGAGGGAAACGTAGACTTTAATGAAAATTTTATGTTGGGTGCAGGTGTAGTGTTATAAAAACAGATGACAGCCAATATTCTGTGTTTTTAATCTCAATTTGCAGAGGGGGACTTGTTTTCATTGAAACCTCGTTCTCAGCTCCTCAGTAATTGGTCAGTCAATGGCTAAAAGGTTTCAAGCCTGGGCCTAGGAAACTACAGGCGTGCCCATTTATGCTTCAGCGTTTATCTATCAATGTGTATGATACATCGGCGCTGCAACCCGCACAGCCTGTAGCTTTCTAGGCCCCTGATTGAACAGCATGAGATAGACCTGCCTAATTTGCATAGCTCCTCCCAACTGTAGCATTTCTGTCCAATAGTGGGCCGGCAGCATACCAACTCTGCTGCTGCCGCCTCCTCCACGGCCTCACTGGCTCAGGAAGGTACGTCCCAGAGACACGCCCATCCACTTCCTCTCCACACACAACCACTTCTTTGATTCATAGTACAGGGTGGGCCCTCATTACCCCCTCATAACTCCTGCATGCAGCCTCTGCCAGCATCCCCATCGACATTCACATACACATGCATGCATAGTCCCTCAAATTTGTTAATTTAAGTTATTCTGAGGCTTTGCTGTAATGCAAAGACATCAGATTTTATGCACACAGTCGTTAACATCACCATCACTTAATGGTAATTCATTTAGTTTAACGTGCACTTCAAAGTGCTTTTTACATTCACACTTCACCAGCACTCAACCTTGTAACCCCTCAACTTCATCCCCCAAATTACTCATGTCGTCACTCCTAGCAAGCTCCATCCTGACTTCCAGCTGACCCCGTTTGCTCTGTGCTCTCTCCCCTGCCGGGGCTGCGATGGCACAGGGCGGACTGGGGCAGGGGATGAGGAGAGGCATGTATCCTGGGGGCGGGAACTGACACTGCAGGGGGCCGGCAAGAGCTGGGTTGGCGTGCTGCCATCGTCAGACCTGGGTCTGGTGGGAGGGAAGGGGAAATGCGGATGTTGAGGAGCTGTGGGAGAGGTTCAGACTGAGACGGAGGATGGGAGGGCTGCATTTGTTGCTGTTAGCGGAGCCAACTGTTTAAACCATCACTGTTGTGCAGCCTTCCTGTTCAATCCCTTGAGCTTAAAGGCATCCCACGTCTCATCTACCCCTCCTGAGGTCTGTTTTAGTACTTTCATAAATGTCTCAAAGGTAAGCCAACATGGCGGTAAATATGCCGCTACCTTTGTCATGTTCTAGGTGACAGATTCCATCAGTTCTTTCACCAGAGAGGGATGGATATCTCTGTTTTGAAAGTACTAAAACAGGGCTAAGCTCCCAAGCTGCTGGGTGGGAACAGGTGGTGAAGGTCGACGATTCCGCTGGTGGCTCCATGGATTGAGTAACTTTAGAAACAGTGCAGAGCAGATGAGATTCTTGGTCACTTTTCCAGACAAGAGGATCTTCTTTGCTCTGCAGTGGATCTCTAAATAGGTAACTAGGATCTATGTGTAGGCAGGATAAAGGTAAAATGTGGTTGCTCATGCAGTGTGTGATTGGTGCGCTGAGAATCAGGGTGTTTGTGGTGGTTTGACTGTCAGCTGGAGCCCTCCAAATGCGGGCTTCTTCAGTGACACTGGACCAAGTTGACCGTTTGTAAGTTTCTGTGAATATCGTGTTTGACCATCATCACTCCAAACTGGACTCCTCAGCTCAACTCCTTCCTAATCGTCCAGCTTTTGTTCGTTTTGTTTTTCATTTATTTTTCTAATCTTCTGATGATGTTGCTCATCACTGCAAAAATCCTGGCACTTTTCAATATAACTGCTTCCCTGCACTTTATCTGTATAGAGTATGGCTGAGACAAGGCTTGGCAGTGTGCTCATGATGTTCCCTTTTTTTAATGACATTATAGCAAAACGTGACAGAAGTGTGCGTTTGAAGCCTTCCTGTATGTCTCCAGAAAGGTGTCTGCCTTGCTGTGCCTCGCATGTGGGTGTCCTGTGTGGTTATATCATATATAAAAATATTCTCGGGAGATGCACCTTCAGTTGCTGTCTAACACATCCTTCCCAGATCATTGTCGAGCTGTCACATTGCTTGAGCGGTACTTCCCTCCCTGCTGTGGGTCATCTTGACTTTATCCGCCCTGTCATGTGACACTGATGATCATTCTCTGTAATGGAGGGGGGAGGGTGATGTTTAGAGAGCATATGAACGTGGTGGTCCCATGCTGTCACGATTAGCACCCTGACGACTGTTTGGGATAAGATTTAGCCAAATGAAATAATCAGCTCTCCTTTCCCTGGTTTTGGAATGAAATCTTTTATTATCTTATCATTCCCCCACCCCCCCCCACCCCCGCTGGATGCTGCATGGCCAGGCCAAGATAGAAGCTGCATATCGACACAACAACCGAGATTAAGGAGCATGAGTTGTCTCTTGATATTGTTTGCTGCTGTAAATGCTGTGCCCCTCTTCTCCACTCTCTTATACTGTAATACAGAGCTGCCTCTTTCAACCCTCCCCTCTCCCTCCCTCTCCCCCTCTCCTATGTCTTATTGGAAGGTAAGAAACACAAGATCCGATTTTTGGAACATGCGTGTCAGTAGAAAATTAACCGAAAAGGAAGCAACGGAGAGTTGAAAGCTCTAGGCCGAGAGGAAAGTGACTGGGGCCCTTAAAGGAAATCAATGATTTACATTAACCTAGCTCATCACTGTCAGTCCTGGCGGCAGTTTGTGTCTGACCATCACTCTTTTTTTTTACATCTGCTGGGGTCCTCCAGACAGGAAATGGATTGAGGAAGTTAACTTTGCTCTCAGGTTTCTCTTTTGTCCCCAGATGGCAATGAATTGATTATGATGTGAATGGGTTCTGCAGAGTGTAGCAACCTGTACGGCCAAGGAAAATAAATCCATTAAATGCATGTTATTCTCAACTAGCATCTAGACTTGTCTCAGAGGTTCAGCTATTGGGGTTTCATAGATTTGACGAAATGTCGATGCAGATTTTTCCTCAACTTTCTGGGTTTCTATAAGAACCGGGTGAAATTCTGTCATCAGCACTAAAACTCAATTGTCTACCCATTTCTCTCCTTTCTATCATCTCCTTCTTTTCAGCATGCAAGAGTTTACTGAACAAGAAGTCAGATTCTGCTAAGGTAAGGTTGTCTCTTTACCTCTCTGCCCTTGTTTGTTCTGATACATTATGTCCTCCTTTTTCTACCTTCTGTTCTTTCTCTCTGCCTCTCACTGTCTCTCTCACTCCTCTTTGTATTATTTATTTATATTTATTTAACATAGAGCTGAGCGATAAAACAATCAGTAATTATTGCAATATCATTTTAATCAATAGTAATATAATAAAAGTCCAATATATATGGCTTTATTGCTTATGCATTGCGGAAACACAGTGAGGGGGTGTTGCACATAATTCTTCTACCTCAGATTTGTGAAATTGTTTACTGTTTATCTAGTGAGTCTTTAAACTTAAATGAAACAATATCAATTATCATTGATTATCTATATTGACTGATATGAACATTATCTTCACATTTTTGGCCACCTTTACCAGCCTTAGTGCAGAATCATGTCCGTACTGTAGTGCCGTTTTTAATTTTTGTTTTGTTTGAGAAGAACTGTTTTAATTTTTGCTGTTCATTCCATTA
This sequence comes from Verasper variegatus, assembly GCA_026259375.1. Classification (NCBI taxonomy): domain Eukaryota; kingdom Metazoa; phylum Chordata; class Actinopteri; order Pleuronectiformes; family Pleuronectidae; genus Verasper; species Verasper variegatus. The sequence goes on from CM048057.1 coordinate 8,936,442, forward strand.
CCCCAGAGCTTTTGTGGCATCTTCTTAGATTCCACAATTCTTGTAGTCCCAACCGCAACTTTGAAAACCCTATTTGCTGTCATTTTTTTTTGTGTGTTACTAGAAGGTATCATCTCTAGACTGTCCCCTTATGAAACCATATTTAAATTCACCAGCATTTTATCTGGATCTGCACCAAATGTTTCACACTACATGTCACTCCCTTAAACATACCTGATCCATACCATCCAGATCCTCCACTGATCCAGATCAGCACCAACATTTAATGGGTTGTTCTTTGGGCCATTTGTGCCACAAAATTTCATAGAAATTGGTTTATTAATTTTTGTGTAATCTTGCTGACAATCAAACAAATACACATGAAAACATAACCTCCTCTGTGGAGGTAATTATCAGTAATTTTGTTCCTATATTTGTTTTATTCTCTCACCTTTTAGAGGGTCAGAGGTTTGCTGCCCTCCTTTCCGAGCAGGCTCCATCATTCTCTGCTACTATTAAGCATCTCTCTCCCCTCCCCTCCTCCCTGCCCCCTTCCTCCCTCTCTTTCTCCCCTGCCCCAGGGGTCTCTCTGTGCAGTTAAGTGGCGGAGGCATAGAGGGTTAGTGAGGCAGTTAAAAGGATGATCTAGAGGCCATTCTCTGGCACTCACCCTCTCATTTACCCCGTTAGCTCTAAACAGCCTGCGAGCCTCGACCAACATTAGCTGACAGTCCCTAAAAGGCGTATAATGCTCATCTTTGTGTGTGTGCATGAGGGCGTGTGTGTAACGTATGTGTTCACTTTGCGTTCTCGTCCCAGCCTTCTACCAACAACAGTAAGAACAGTATAGTGAGCGCCATCAATGCCCTGAAAGACTCCAACATGGCAACCAACGCTACAATGGTACAGTAGGCCGCCTCAGAGTCGGCTTCCCGCCGTTTCACCTCACTCCCCCACCCAGTAGTTTCATATTAGCCCGTTGTTCCGCATCCTCCTTTGTCATAGTCGCTGCTTGTCATCCTTCATCTACCATCCAGGAGGTGTAGCACCATGACATCCCAGTAGTACCCAGCCTCTGCCTGTTATACCCCCCACCAAGGTGCACATGTGATCGAGCAGAAAAGACACTTATTGGGACATTATTCTAAATGCTTATTAGGTTTTATCTTCACATGTGCACCTTTCAGATTTCTAAGGAGCATGACCTGTAGTGTGACAGCGCAGAGAACTGTAGAGTCCTGGATCAGAGAGTGACGGCTGATATCGTCGTAGAATTTAGTCTCATTGTTTAACAGCTTCTTTGCTATTATCTGTATATAATCTCTACCTACCCTAATTAACCATCTATCCTTTAACTTTCTCACTGAAGTCACCACCGCTTTGCAACCCCCCCATCCTAACATCTTGCTTTGTCATCCAGTTTCTTTAGTCCACTTACTCACCCTCACCGGTTTTATCTTGCCATCATTAACAAACTTATCATACCGCCACATCTTTATCATTGTTCTTACATCCAGCTCCAGCATGTTGTGGTTTTAAGATGTTTTACTAGCATGTGTAATGTATGACATCTCGTAGTGATGTGGTTGGGTAACACAGTTCTGGTTTCGTTTGCCTCTCAGCGGGTGGTGCTGGGCCCTCAAAGTAGGCCACGGGTAGATCTGGTGGAGGAGGCATGATTTGGACTGAAGACATCACATTGGTGTCTGAGAAACTAGGACTGTGAATTTGCACTATATGAAATAATTGTGTAATTATTTAGCAGTCCGTAGATCAGTTGATGATTAAAATACCTGTTTGGTCCAGCCCAGGATAAAAACGTAGCTGAAAAGTAACTGAACTTAATTATAATTTCATCAAAGGTAGGGTTGGTAATTTGCATCTGAAACGTACTGATAGCCATCAAAAGATAGTCACCTGACAAAAAGCCATTGTTGTTAAGTTTGGGTCAAATGAAATGATTGGCTTGTGTACCCGTCTGTGACTAACTGACCTGCCTGCTTGCGCACACCCCACCTGTGTGTCTCACTGCACATGACCGGTCTATTAAACCAGGGAGACGATTGACAAATGTTAGGGAGCGAGATACGGAAAAGTCGACTTCTCACAGTTGTCAGGCACGTTCATGAGTTTGGGTGGCCTGGCATTGACGAGAGGGCTGATGGTATTCCAAGATAACCAATCCTATAATTTAGTTAAAACAATTATACCGTTATGATCCTGATTCCATCAAGTCAATCATCAGAAAAGTAATCAGCACCAATCTTGATAAGCAATTAATTATAATCCGCTTCTTAAATGTAAATATCTGCCGGTTATCTTTCCCGTCTTTTGGGGCTTCTAATCAATATAGATGCTCAAATTTAATATATCAACTTCAGCTTTCGAAATTTCTGATTTTATATTTTGACTGTGGCTGAAATAATCATTAGGTGCAGCCTTAAATTATTATATCGATTCCATTCTCAGCCCTAGCCTTGACAGTGCTTTGTGTTTAATGGCCAAATCTACTAGTAGGTAGCAGTGTTGGGTTGTGATGCCATTGCTGAGGTAAGATCAGGGGCCCAGGTTGAAGCCAGTTGAGAGGCACTCGTTCCAGGTTCTAATGTGCCGGACTAACTGTTCTGTTCTGCATCACAGGAATCGCAGAGCACAGTGGTGCACAACCCTCCCGATGGAGTTAAGGTGAGATATGTGCTCTGTGTGCATGAAACACAACAGCGTCACCCAGCTGTATGATTTTCAATTTCACTGACTTTGTGTTCATCTCTGCTGTTCAGGGATCAACAGAGAGCAACGCCACCAACGACGAGGAGGAAATGAAAGGTAGGAAAGGTACTCAAGTGTTTTAGTTCCCTTTCCCTGTTCTTATCCGCTCTCTCTTTCTCTGTCTCCCATCTATTGAAGTGTGTGTATTTGACTGTAGTGACTGGCAGGTGTGCAGAGATGCAACGCGTGTCTCTCACAGTCTTGACCGTGTGCTTGTGGTGTGTGTATGTGTGTATTTACCGTGTGTCTGGCTGCGTTCTGTGTGTGTGTTCTAGCGGACAGTTCGGCGCTGAGTCAGAGCAGCGCCACAGAGGAGATGCCCCCACTTCTGCCCTCACCTCAAAGCTCACCTGCCAGTAAGTTAATCCATGGCAACCAGAAGCTGTGTGGTTGCCCCTGGCAAGGACCTAACACCACCCCCCCCACCCCCACCCCCACCCCACTCCCCCCCTTGGCTTTGTGTACTGGCAATAACGTCTCACATCTCTGAACTTCCTCACTCTGATCCACCAAGCTTTTTTTGAGGGTTCCCACGGGTTTTGTAATATTGTTGATTTTATTTTCCCCCCCTGATTTTATTTACTTCATTTAGAGTAAATTTCCAGTAAATTCTTTAGATTTCGATATTCATGTTGATTTATTTAAAGGATAATTCTGGTTTATTACAACTTAGATTTATAAATATTATATTAGTATTTAATTTTTTTTTAGATTATTCCTATTATAACAATAACGTTTTATTCACTCTATTAATTGATCAGATCATCAGACACATTTTAAACAAGCCCCCAATCCCCTGTTTTTGTGAGCCAATAACTGAATGATTTCTTCAGAACTGGCTTTAATTTATTTTTGCAGTTAGATGGTTTTCAAGGGAAAAGGTGCATATTTGAACCCATTTTAACTTGTTTTTGTTGAGGTTGGATGATATTCGAGTTATTAATAAATCATGACCATTTGTTGTACATGTTTAAGTGTAAACATCACAATGATACTTAGAACACTGATAACACACTGCTACATTTAAATAGAATGGGGACCCTTCACAAGAGCTCAATTAAACTAAATATCATTTTCCTGTTTTTTAAGGATCAGAAAGGTTTTGTAATTTTAACACTAACGTTTATGAATTATTTTTGCATCATAACCATAGAAAGTATTTACTGTGAATTTCAACATTTAATTCTGACTAAGTTTAGAAAATAAAAGTAAATTATGTAAACAAAATATGTATACAGAACACTCTTTTGACACTCGTATCAATACATCTTGAATTAATATATGTTTATCTGCCATGTTTCCAGATGTCAGCACTTTCTTTGACTGCAGTGTTATCACACCTAATCGTCTTACTAGTTTTAATGAACCAGAATGTTCCTTTACCAGGGATGTATTACTGGAATACATTTGACGACTGGGTGAAGTTATTTCCTGCTGTGTTTGTCCATTGTTCTGTACGTTGTCTCAGCACAAGACTGCTCCTTCAATGTCTCATTTCTCCGTGCTCAGAACAAAACTTTAAAAAGACAGAAGGGACTTTCAGGTCACAGTCCCTCTGACCTAACTATAGAAAGTCATACAAAAACTCCTGATCTCTTCCCCCCCCCACTGTGGGAACCCTGAAATTATATGCAAGTGTGTGAGTGTGTGTGTGAGTGTATGTTGGTGATTATGGCATCTATCCCCTTGTCCTCCTAATGAGACAGCTCCAGCTGGTGAAAGCCTTGCGTACCTTGCAGCTGTCTGTCCTAAACTGGCCTCTTGACACGGCCCTGGAACCATGCACACCATAGAGTGCCATGTTTCTCTCACGTTTCTCCACCATTCTCCTCCTCCAACCCTTTATTCTTCATCACGTTCTTTAATCCTCTCTCTGTTTTATTCTCCGTTTCCCTCTTGATCACACTTCTCTCGCCCTTATGTCTCCCCTCACAGATCTTCCTCCCTCTACTCTATAATCTTTTCCTCTCGTCTCTTGACCTCTTGTCTTCGCGCTGCCGCTCTCCTCAGACACACCTGTGCTAAAGGACAGTCTGATCTCTTTTTTTTTTACCTAATCTCCACTCTCCCTCCTTCCTTCCCGAACATGCTAAGTTCCCTCACTGGCATAACATGAGCTAATAACAAGCAATGGCTTCGATCCATTTCGTTGCCGGGTGCCGCAGTTTGTCAGAGGAGGCTTTGTTAATGTATTGGAGCATTAAGAGTTGGGTAGACGTGAGCAGAGCAGGCAGTTAAATGACTTCCACATCACACAGCATCACGATCAGAGCTGCACTGATCTCGCTTCTGGCTGCCATCCCGTCCTCATCTTACCCATCTGCATGTCTGTCATAACTCCAACTCTGCGTGTTTATTTTTCACTCATTTAACTTACGACTAACCACACGTCAGCATGGTCTCCTCTTCAGCTTCTGTTTAGCTGCATGAGCTGTGTGCATGTTCCCGCGTGCAGATGATCACATGTGCATTTCTGACTTCTTGTCCATCCATCCATCCATGTTGTTTTGTGTTTGTTGACCATCCATTGTGTGTTTCAGTTCCACCGCATGACGTAAAGCGCATGGCATGGAACAGCACAGGCAACAGCTCCTGCCCCGAGTCTGAGCTCTCACAGTCCTCCATGCCTGCCGCTCCAATAGGGAGCATGACTGTCACTGCTAAAAGCAACAATAAGCAGAGTAAGAGCACATCTGAACTAACCGACCTTGAGCTTTCCCTGCCCTCTACTCGCTGTAGCTGTTGCACGCCAAAAACTCACATTTCTAAAATGGCAATTTTCTCAGTGTTGAAGAAAGCAGGCAGTGGCAATGACGGCGATCTTTAAATGTCATCTAGTCAGGTGAAGGATCTTCTGAGGAAGAAAGAACTGAGACGCTTAGTTTCAGCTCGTGTTCTCCAACTTATTTTGAAATGAAGCAGATCACTTCATGTATCACACAGTGGGGTTCACACCATAGACTGTATAAAAGATGGACGACATGACGGCTCCCTAAAAGTGAAGCCAAAGCATCTCGATCACCACTTGGTGGCTGGCTGCAGTTTCCCATTAGTTATCTAGACTGTGGTGGCCCTTCTGAATTCTAAGTTGTCCTGCCACAGTTTCCTAATGAAGTAAAAATGATTTTTACACTTCTGTAGAGATAATGTAGAGATCTCTTAAGCACTAGTTACCGCACTATTTACTGATGTGCTTTTGCTATCATCCATAAAGTTGTTACCATCCAAACATAGTTTCAGCTGCAGTTGTGCGCCTACCCTCAAGTAGCAAAGGATGCATTTCTCTTTCCCATGTGAATATCTCTCTTGTCAGTTTTTAGTCTATGTACCTGTCACTCAGAATCAGGCTTGAGAGAGACGTTTGTGTCAAATAAATTTCAATTTGAGCGTGTGTTTCAGCTGCACTTCGATACCCCGCCACCGTCCTCTGATCGCTACTGACCAGCCTCAGGCTCCAAATGCACAATATGGCAGTGTTTGTGTCCAGGATATTTCAGATTAATTTCTGGAGGAAGTGGCGCTGGGTCGTCCATCTTTAGTTACAGCCTATGGTTCACACGCATTCAGGTCTTGAAACGGTTAATTTAAACTTGCAGCAAGACATGAACAAGCTTTCTATCGCGTCTTGTGGTCTTCCTCAGTGGACAAAATAAGACATTGCTCATGAAAATAAGCCCATTGTCAATATGTATGAAACTTTCGTCACGTGCTAACAGTTGGTCAAAACAGGAGGTGAGGTTGAAATTTCTGGATAAAGCTTGAAGGTCGACCTTGATTTACAAGGTTGTTTTTGCTCAAACTGAGCCCAGGGTCTAAATGAGAGGAGTTCTTGTTTTTGTTTTGGAGGCAGTGTGTGTTCACACAACAGAGTGCAGTGTTCCGTCAGTTTCTGTGTCGATCAGAAGGTGAGAAGCTCAGTGACAGACGAGGTCAAGTCGCAGTGAGGGAGCTGTTATGGTTCCACTGATGAGGTTAAAGACGAGTGTGGAGCCGTAGCCACAGAGGGAGAGAGAGCCCGAGGGAAGGCGGGCGCTGAAGTGATGAGAGAAAATGTCATCAAGCAAAACCACCACATAGTTAATTGTTCTTTCACCTTCGAAACGGCTCCTCGTCGTTCACCATCTGTCTCCTCCCTGTTCTGTCTGTAGCCCGTAAACAGGAGATCATCAAGATAACCGAGCAGCTGATTGAAGCGATCAACAATGGAGATTTCGACGCCTACACGTCAGTACAACTGCAACATGTTTTACTTAATGTATTTTTACTGCTTCCTCATTTCTGCTCTTGCACTTTCTCATCCTCTTTTCTTTTGTTTCTCAGGAGGATCTGTGACCCTGGACTCACCTCTTTTGAACCTGAGGCCCTGGGGAACCTGGTGGAAGGGATGGACTTTCACAAGTTCTATTTTGAAAACTGTGAGTCTGTTGCACACAAACAGTTCAGCAGCATGAAAACATTTTAACGAGGATGAAATAACTGCAGGGTTAGGTTTGCTCTCAGGTGAAAAGAAGAGCACCAGAAAATTGATTCACCTTTCTGCAAACACCAAGTGCATTTGTCATTGTTATGTTTTAGAAAAAGCTAGTGAGGCTACAAATTATTATTTTCATTATTGATTAATCTTTGTTGAGTCATTGTTTCATCTCTAAAATATCAGAAGTTTGTGAAGAACATCTTGTAGCTCCAAACCCAAAGATATTCAGTTATCATCACAAATGTCTCTCTTTGGCAGCCATTGATGCAAATTATTCATCAGTTGAAACTGGTATCTGTTCAAATTCTTAAAGTAATAAATTTGACTTTAAATGGGAAGAGGTGAACGTTTTGATGTTTGAATGGCCGGGATAGGTTGAAGTATGCAGGAGTAGTAAGCAATCGAAAAATGAACCGCATAAAAACACAAGAATGATGATGATGATAAAGAACAGATGACTGTAGTGTCTGTTAACAATATTCACACTAGCTAAATACTCCCAAAATCTGTTGCTGCGTGTCTTTAAGGACGACTGAACAGATTTTTTTTTTTTCTTTCTCCATCCGTCTGTTTGTTGTCTCCAGTGCTGAGCAAGAACAGCAAGCCCGTGCACACCACCCTGCTCAACCCGCACGTGCACCTGATCGGCGAGGACGCGGCGTGCATCGCCTACATCCGGCTCACACAGTTTGTGGACACCACGGGCCACCCCCGCTCCAGCCAATCAGAGGAGACCCGGGTGTGGCACCGTCGCGAGGGCAAGTGGCTCAATGTTCACTTCCACTGCTCAGGAGCACCTGCTGCACCACTCCAGTGATCAGGTACACACACACACACACACACACACACACACAAGCAAAACCCTTTTGCTGTCAGATTCATATTAAATGGTTTCAAAGAATTTCAGTGACATTGTCTTGCCAAAAAAAAAAACTAATTTAATCCTCTTCTTCACCCCCCCCACCCCCAGTGGTCCTGAGCCTCCAGTCTACTGGAGTGTGTGTTTTGGGGGGCAGTTTTTTTCAGCGAGCGTGTTTATGAGGCACGTCCTCTGCGTGGATTGGCTTGTGCCAGGAGCCCGGCCGGGCGAGAACGCACCCCTCTCCACGATACCAACCAATCCTGTCCCTCCTTTGACCTGCTGGGGGCCGGCTGAACACAAGACACCGCCCCCATGGGATGATGCATGCATCTGGCGCCTGATTGGAGGGCGCGTCTTTGCCCTCTATCCCTCCCCTGGCAGCCATCTTTTTTCTGCCCGCGCGAGATGAGACGTCCCGGGGGAGGAGAGGATTTACAGTTGAACTTGTGACAGTTTATGAGTATGAGTTATGAATATACTGTGTAAATTATGACTAGATGTACCAGAAACCACCAAAACCCAACCAAGCATTTATATTCACTATCTAATAAGGGAGGAACAGAGAGGCGTGTGAAGTTAGCAGCTGAGATTTTGGACACATTTTTTGGCATTCTAGGGATAACCGGGTAGAAAGTGTTGTGCTCGTCACCCGGACGTTGGTGTAAAGATGTAGGGAGATTTTCCCCAACTGAATTAAAGAGGGGGGAAAAGAATCAAGTCGTCTCAGTCAGAGAACTTGATGACGAGAGAAACTTGATATCAAAAACAAGAAGCACCAAAGTGTAGAACTTTAGGCTTTTTATGTGTTTTCGTTTTTTGTGTGATTGTTTTTCCCCCGACAGAACGGGGGAAAAAATGTGTTGTCGTGGGGGCGGGGGCGTCTGATTTGAGGTTCCGTGTTTTTGTTGTGTTTTTAACGTCTTGTTCTCTTTTCGTTCCTGTGAATAACCAGAGCCTTTTTTTGGTTTTGTTTTGTTGTCTTGGTCTTGATTGATCTGACATTCGAGGCTCCTTTTTTAAAGCAGCCGTTTTTAAAAAGAGGGATTTTACTGTGCAAGTTTAAAGCTAACCTGTGCGTTCTGTTGTGTCCGTTTGCATCGTGGAGGGAGAGCGTGGGCCAGCGAAGGCGTCTGCGTTTTGCACATTTGCCGCCTCTCCCTCGCTCACCCCCTCCTGCTCTCTCTCCCCCTTTTCCTCGCTCTTAAACCACCTTCCCGCCTGCTCTTTTTCTCTGCTTTCTGCAAGGGCCTGGTGTGTTTATATTCACTGTGTAAATACAGTGTATGTATAGATATATGTAGAAAAGTGTAATATATGTACATGTATCTATGAGACACTCATCCTGTGCATCTGGGTGTAGGAATCACTCATGACCTCTGTGACCCCCCCCCCCCCCGAGCTCCATTTTACTCACAGATTTCAAATCGCTGTTATTTTTCTTCCTTAAAATACTTCCTTAAGAAATCAGTAGCTCTGGATGTTTTTAACGATAAACATGAAACACACACACTCCTTTAAGTGAGCGGCTCGAGTCCCACGGCGCTGAGACTGTTTTTAACGATGGGGAATAAAAGAAGAATGAGATTAGTTTGACCCCCCCCCCCCCCCCCCCTCTCTGCCCTAATTGTTTTAAATATGAAAACCTGCATCATAGCTTTCTTAACTCCCTGATCCCACAATGCTGTGAGCCGTCTCTTCATATCATATGCACACACACACACACTCAGACACTCACACATGCCTGGTGGTGTGTCTAGGCTTTGTAACATATCTGCACCACTACTGTGCGACCAGGGCACCACCCTTGCTGTGCTGCTTTATTGTCTCCATCCATCAGCGACACTTGTATCTTAAACCCCCCCCCCCCCTCTCCCTCTCCCTTCTCCTCCCCCTGATATCTCTAACCCCGGTGTACCCACAATTCCCTGCTCTTGAGATGTTTAGTTGTACCTCTCTGTTGTTTCTCTGTTTCCCGTGTTACTGGTTTGACTTTTCTTTTCCAAATTTTTATTTTATTACTATGATTATGTCGTTGTCGTCGCTGTTGCTGTTGACTTGTCGTTTTGGTAATTTGCCGATCTGCCAAGCTGGAGTTCTGCACTCTCCCTCAAACACCGGAATTTCAGAAAATAGAAAAAACAAAACATTTTAGAAAAAGGGAAAAGAGGGAGAAAACCTAAACACCAAATTTTACAGATTTTAATGATCGTAGATTGATCAGGACTAAATTATTTATTAATGTAATCTACCCTCGGTGGTTTTAAATCGTGCCTGCTCAGTTGAGAGGAGTGTTGAAAGCCAGAGAGAGAGAAAGCGTTGGTGTGGGTGTGCAGGTTTCTGTGACCTCCACTGTCGAACCGGAGCGGGAGACCTAGTTATATGCATGTTTCAGTTACGCATTTCTACCATGTACCTACCTGAATAAGGATGGAGAGCTAGTGTTAATATATGATATTTGCATCTTTTGAAATAAGAATTTCCTCCATCCAGAATGTTGAATAGGTGACATGAAAAACAACAAAAAAAAAAGCAAAATTACAAAAAAAAAATATTAAAACAAACGGATTCAGGAGCCGTAGCTTGGTATGAGGCCCTTGATGTTAGCGTTTTCCCTGCGTTGTAATGATATACTATTGGGCTGCGCTTTCTCCCCCAGCCTTCACATGGATGCTGGAGTTTTTTTGCATGATCATGATGTACAATGAAATACAACCATGAATTGACGACTATCAAGTGTTTGTCTGAGTGTTAGTTGGTCTTCATCATAGCTTTGTTATTCTTCGAACTTGGATCTTGAAAGTATTTAATAAAAATACTATTTCAGCACTGGTTTGTCTCCTTCGACTCGTTCATTTCTTTAAAAGACAGATCCCCACTTGTTTGTCACACGGAAACATTTGTGTTCCTTCTCCAGCAAATATCTTACTGGAAAGGCATCTAATCTCCATCCATCCCCAGACCAAACAACCTGTCAGAACAGATCTATGCTTACCCAAGGTGCTTTTTCACACCACAGCCTCTGAACCAATGGTCTTTCACACTCGTCTGCAGCCTCATACCTTCTGTCGAGAAAAATTACACCGTTTAGGGCTTTTTTCTTTTTTTAAATGTATTGGTTTGATCCTAAACTTTCTCAGCCTGGATTATTGAGCGTGCTTCTTCAGCAGTCTCGCCCTGAAATCGCCAAATTTGGAGCCGGTAGAGACGTGACAGATTATGTAACACTGCAACATTGATTAGTCATGCTGAATATCCGCTCAATGTCCAATTTTAGGAGAGGAAACTATTCTGCGTTGGGTGACGTTCAGAAGGAAGAAGTTGAAATGAAACCCAAACGTGTGTGTGTGTGTGTGTGGTTGGCCCCCGGACGTTGCGGACACCACCCAGCACTGCAGCTGTCGTAATTTGCCCTCCGCACTCATCTGTCCTCACATAACCACGTCACATTAACCTCGATGGACAAACTGCAGAGGAAAAAACCATCTTTGCTGTCCGTCCACCAGCCTGTGCAACGTTCCCTCTCTCCACCTCGGACTCCACTGTCTTCCACTGCTCTTATTGCAGTGCACACAGCCAGGTGTTGAGTAATGCCACAGCCTTACTTAAAAAGGTTTTCTGCTGTTATTTATGATGGTCCCAGTTATTTTAAGGAATGTGTGTGTGTTTGTGTGTGTGTGTGTCCCTGAGATGTAGGACAGCTCCCCCCTGGTTGCTCTGCTCTCTGTGTGATTAATGAGGAGAGCACAGCAGCACACGCTCATTTACTTTCTCAAAGACGCAGGGAAAAGGGGTGAAACTCTTGAGGGAGCGCGTCTCGCTCTCTCTGACCCCCGACTCTTTAGTGTCAATAAAACTAGGAGGGAAAGTTTGACCCCTAACGAGACTCTGAGTCTAAATTACCTTTGACTTTGTAGAAGGGCGAAGAACCTGTTTTCATCTCAGAGTTTATACAGATGGTTTTGATCATTCATGATAATGTATGACAGCTTTCGTCTAACATTGGCAATATTTTTGGCAGCGAAGAATCAGTTTTTTAGATTTATGTTAAAACTTTGTTAATAGTGCTTTATTATATTACTTTCTCAACATTGGTGACACAATACAATTGCAATCTAGAATCTCGTTCAGTAGAGTGCGTACCTCCCCCAAGGCTTAACTCTCCCCTAATAAAACCACATTCAAATTCACTGGATCCAGATTTTTATTTGGACACACATTGATTTATTTATTTCATCAATATCCATGATTTATCTTCTGAGAAATCCACAGAAATTTTGATAAAACGGCCAAAAACATCTAAAATGTTAAGTATAGTGAAGAAATATTCCTGGTTCCACCCACTGATCTGGATCCACACCAAAGGTTTATGGGTTCTTCTCTGATCTATACCACATCATTCTATGTTTCCTGGTAATCTGTTCATGCGTCGGTCAAAATAAACTTATCTTTAAGGCCCAGTTGCCCCATTAACTCCACTGTGTCAGTTTTAAAAACACAAGCTTTATAATTGTAATGGAATGGAAGTGTTTGATTAAAACAGTGAATCTAATCCTCTGACAAGTATTTATCTATTTTCTTATGTGAGGCAGGAAGAGTAGTAGAACCTTGAGGCCTCGGGGTTCACAGGGTTTGTTTCGTTAGCGTCACAGTGACGCATCACGTTTTTATTTTATAATTATAAATATTTTATATCTCTGCGTAACGATCAAATTGAGCCCAATGTTTGTTTTCATGGCCCCTCGTGATGAATCGTTGACAGACCTCATCATCGCCAAAGTGTGAGCGCTCCACAAATCTGCACCCTCCAACCGATGAACCCTGGGAACCCGTTGGTTGGCCTCACCTCCATCCCCTCGTCGAAGAGAGTGCAGTTCCAAACTTGCATCCACAGCATGTCCCCCAGTTCTTCTTCTCTTTCTGGCTCGTCTGGATGTTAAACTCTTGAAGGCCAGTGAGAGAGAAGTTGATCTCAGACGGTCACAGAAACAGTCATCTGAGAGCTGCTGCAGCTCGGTGCATCTTTGCTGCAGTGCCCTTTTTTTTTTTTTAAGTTCTTCTCAAGAGCTGTAATGACTCCTCCGGTTCTCCTCTTGATTGCCCCCTGCTTCTTCTTAATCACACTAATGAGCTCTGATTGGCTCCTCTCAATCAAGGTCACGAGGGCGGTGAACACCTGCATGCTCTGTCCTTGTGGGCGAGACGTTTGACTTCCTGGACCTTGTGCGGCTTCTCCTGCATCATCTGAGGCTTTAACTTGACGAGGACAATGTTAGGAGTCTCGTTTATTTAACTCCCTGTGATTTGTATGTTATTTTATTTATCGTTATTTTCCTCGATTGGGATCTTTGCTGATGCAGAACAGATCAAACGCACTCTGTCCGTCCTGCACAACGTTTGACTGTTTGCTCTTTATGAAACTCTCTCTCTCTCTCTCCCCACCTTTTCTAATCAGCTAACTGTCAAGTGTTTACGGTAATCCAATCAGATTTTGCCTTGATCTCAATCAGCCAATCGTATGTCGCTGCCAAACTTTAAATCTGTCTCTCCTCTCTGTTGCTGTCAGCTTGTCAGTTCAGTCTCTACATCCCATCAACCACCACCAGTGTCTAGACCCCGAGGTGTGGGGGGGGGGGGGGTTTGATGACATCACAAGGGGTCTAAGCTCCAAATGGACCCTCACTTATCTCACGTGGCTTTTCTTCTCTTCTTCCCAAGACAATATGTTGTGTTCATTTTTCAATTTCAACATCATTGTGTGTCTGTTCAGGCCTGTGATGAGGCTCCAGGTGAATTCTGCAGAACGATGCCAAACATCCGAGCTTCACAACCTTCGTCTCTGTCGTCTGCAGCAGATCCACCGGCGCTTCTTCTGCGATTGGTTTTTAGTGATTGGTGAATATCTCCTCGCAGTATGAGACGACACAGAACCTCATAGACGTTGTGGACACAGACAGGAAGCCTCGCCTGCAGCGTTACGTCAACCACAATGTTACTTCCTGGAAAACATCGGCTTTTGTTTTTCATCTCAAACCAATGAGCTTGTTTTTTTCTTTCCCCGGCTACTGCAGCGTGTCGAACGAGTCCGATTAACTGTAACTTTATTCGGTCACTTTGGACTCCAGACTTTGGGGTGAAGGTGTCCAAGGTGACACTTTCTCCCTGTCATCAGTGCTGAAGTACCACATACTGGGGGTGTGAATACAGTTCAAACTAGTGCACTGCATCTTAAATGAGTGAATGACACAGCTCTTCTCCATGTACAAACCTAATTATGTTTGTTTGTAGTCCACCATCTTACCTCTCTTGCTCTTACGACAGTCCCGCCACCCCTTATGTTGCTATGCTGCACATCCAGTTTGAGACAGATGTGACTTAACCCTTTGATGGACTGACTCTTTGTTTCATAAATGTTTCTATATTTAACGCAATCATTTATAATTATTCAATAATGTGGATAACACATCCAGAACCTAACACATTTACACATATATATAAAATAGAGTATATGGTAGGCTGAGTGTCTTTGTTCATTTCACCCAGATCCTTGTACTTTGTTTTTGGAGTGTTTCCAATTTCTTTTCCATTTTTTCCACTAAATATTACAGAGGAATCTTGTACTTTTCTAAATCTGGATCTAGTGAATTTAAATGCGGATTCATCAGGGGACCGTTGAGCCTTGGTGGAGTTCAGTGCCCTCTGAGTGCCACTCTAGTTTCACTATTAAATACACGAGTGGCTACTTCAGACAAGAGAAGTCTCTGCCCCAACATCCACGCTTCTTTTTATTCCAGTAAATGAAACAAGTCATAGAGAAAACTTCACATTTTCAATAATATTTCCCAGCTGCTGACTCATTAGTGCTTATTATCAATCAGTTTTTCTACAGTTTGAATAAAAATGATTAAATCCACAGCAACAAGGGCTTCCTCTGATGCCCCCCCTCCCCCTTTATTCATAGAGAAACTGTCAGAACAAAGGAAAGATTACCAGTGCTCATGAGTGACTGAGGGCAGCAGCTAAGGAGATTTACTTTTCAATTAGACACAAGCAATACATGTTTCGTCAGGATTTGTTTTCCTTATTAATAACATCCATGTGTATTTGGGATGGGTAAATGTCCGATAATCTCTGCAGGGCCTTGACAATTTCGATTTGATCAAAGCCAATATGCAACTCATAAAGACCAGAAAGCAATGGAGCTTTGCATCATCGCAGTTATTCGGCATCTTTTGCAAATAACAAACCACATTTTGAGGACGT
The DNA here is from genome assembly GCA_026259375.1 of Verasper variegatus. Taxonomy (NCBI): domain Eukaryota; kingdom Metazoa; phylum Chordata; class Actinopteri; order Pleuronectiformes; family Pleuronectidae; genus Verasper; species Verasper variegatus. The sequence goes on from CM048057.1 coordinate 8,951,786, forward strand.
GCTTGTGAGAAGAAAGAGGAGACGACACAACCACCGACGCAGACTTTTTCCTTTGCAGGTATATGTTTTAATACTCAACCATGATTCAGCACATAACACTGAGGAACAGCTGATGGGTGTAACACAGTTAAAAGTAGGCCTCCATCTTTAACACTTCCTCTTTGCTCCCACGCCATCCAGCCGCAGACGAACAGTATTTACAGGAACCCAAAGGATCTGCAGGGCCACACGTCGAGTCCCCGGGAACAGGGTGTATGTACAGGGGTCATAACAACAGGCATGGGACGAAGGACGAGGGGGGGGGGGGGGGTCAATGTTCGCAGGTTACAAGATGCTTCACGACACAATGGTTCACAGTACAACAAAGCACAAGTCTGCACACTTACAGCGAGAGTATAAAAAGAGATCCACCAGGGCCTAAGCTTTACCCCCAGTGAAAATAGAGCAACGTCGCCCTCTTCTGGACAGATCACACCTCTGCTCAGCCAACAACTGAGCAGACAACATTACACGTCCACAGTTCAGCTATCTAAAAATGCAGAACATACACTATCTAATCTCTGGTAGTAGGAGCATCTATCTACCCGTCTATCTGCCTACTCGTTTATCTAACTAGAGCCAGTCGTGACGCGACACTCGGCTTCCGATGGCTTCGAGAGGAGAGAATTGTCCTGTACAAGTTTAAAGGACCACACCAGTGTTTTCTCTTGCGATGTTTCTGCTGTAAAAAGCATATTTGCAGTGTTTCAGGGTTTTTTTTTTTATTATTATTGTGTGCAGTATATTTTTCCTGATTTCCAGGCAGCCACTGTTTCCTTTCTTTCCCCTTTAGAATAGAAATCAATCAGATCCTGCACGAGGATTTTCAAAAAAAAAGTCCATTACTGTTGAGGTAATGCAGTTTAATTGATCTGCGCTGCATCGCCTCTGAACAATCATGAAACTTTGGCAAAAAATACTTTTTATGATGTTTCAGGAGTCTGCTCATTGATTTTCATAACGCAAGAAAATCAACGGCAGCCAACAGCTACTGGGAAAAAGTGGTGAATATACTTTTGAGAAGATTGTTGCACTTACAATCTGAAGCGAAAGTGCAAGGAAAAGATAAAAAACTGTTCTCACAGAAAACACGACTAAAGAGTTTCCTGTACGTGATGACTTTTTTTTGAATGGTTAATAAGATTATTTGCTGATTTTAGGTTTTGCAGAGAGGTGAGAACGTTCCTTTCTCCAGTCTGCTTTTAGAAACGTTAACGCGTCATTAACATTCACAAGTCACAAGGTCTCTTTCGAAAAGTTGGTGAGTCATCTGTGATTATGAAATGTAACACAAACGTTGTGTCACACACTTAAATGGTTCATAAAGTGGAAGTAAATTATTTACTAACCACAAATAAAGCCATTAAATACAATTATATAAACCCAATAGGGGCCTTATGAAAAAGTGGTACCAACTTTACACTATTATAAAACTAGTTTACTGTGTGTTTGAGGGCAGAAGGTACAACTACTAATACTAATACCACTACTACTAATAATACTACTAATAACAATAATACTCATAATAATGAAAATGATTAAGAGTGCTTTTTTCTTGCTAGATTCTTCTCATTTATTATCTACTGTGTAAGTTCGTCTTAAAAAGTACCCTCCAATTATTATTCTTTTTATTAGTAGTAGTTGTACTGCTATTAATAATAATAATAATTTGAGTGTGTGTTTTAAGATAAATGTACAGAAAATATATAAGAAATCTCAAATATTAAAATCAGTTGTAATAACATGAGTAGTTTGTTGACTTGTGACTTTTTTAAATACTTTTCTTCTTCGTTATCATGACTTTGCAGGAATATCTGGCACAATAATTAACTTTGGATATTAACTATCACACCTCAAAGTTTCCTTTCCTTCTATTACCTCTGATATGTGTTTTCATTATTTTTGACCTCCCAGTTGCTTCCTGTATGGATTTACACTCATGTTTTTAATTTCCAGTAAGAATTTTGAATTGGGAACAAGAGTTTTCCAAATAAAAAACTATGGAATGAGCCATTTGATGTCACTATAATCTGCAGCTTGGCGTTCAGGACAGTCAGCATCAGTGTTAAATCGAAATCACTGATAATAAAAACACACAAACCTGCCAAAGCACTGGTGTGGTCCCTGGTTAAATACAGTAGCTTAGTCGTGGGTCTAAATGAACAACAGCACTTGCACCAGTAAAGGTAAAAGACATCAGCCTGAAGAGAGGAGCCCTGTTTAAAATACACAAAATCACCCACGCCGGACTTTTTTTCTCCATCAGGACAATCCTCATCTGCTGCAGGAGTTTATCTACATGAATAATCCCAGAGGGACACTGGTGATATGCAGTCAGCCTTTTATGCTATAGATGCTCTGATGGTTAGTTAGTCTGTGGAAATCAGTTCACACATGAAGACGCACATTAAGAGGTTAATTTTAGCATAGATTCTTGTGTGACCATCTCAGAAATGTCCCTCGGACGTTCTTATGCTAGCGCTATAGTCCTTAAAATACATGCCATGCTGATTTTTTGATTGTGTAAGGCCCTCATCAGCACGCTGTCGGCAGAACGGCCGCTGTTCTGACGGTGTACACCAGACGTCGCCCACACACTCTGCCGTCATCATTTTTTGTCTGTCCACATCGAATGGTAAGAAACTGCAAAGCGCTTTGAGAGGTCGCTGTGCTCGTCTGACGATAAGCAGCCGCGAACACTGAGATCAGATCTGAAATTAGCACGGACACGGCCGTTTTTTTACTTTTTAAGTTAAGAGCATCTTTCTATTTCATCTTCCTTTAACCCTCCTCCTCCTCCTCCTCAGGCGGTCACATGGCACAGATGGTAAGCCAATGGCGCGGCCTCAATCAGACCAGGATTTGTGTGTTTGTGTCTGCTTCATGGTGGGCGTGTGAGCTCTTGGTGTGCGAATGAGTGTGTGTGTGTTTCTGTTTGATCTCACCGATTTCATTTGTCTGTTGTTGATCGTGCATGTGTAGGTATATATCTTCGCCCTCGCCGTGTGTGTGTCCTTCATGTGTTGTGTGCAGTTACATCGTTGTGCGTCAGATCTTCTTGTGTCTGCGTGTGCGTCTGCGGCTCCTCCGGACGCTCCGTCAGCGATGACCTCGTCGATCCAGCCCCTGAAGCGGCTGACCCGAGTGTAGAGCGCAGGGGAGGAAGGATCAGCACAGCTGAAACCCCCGGCAACGACCCCGGTGAGGACCCATCGACCAGTCTCGCGTTGACACACCAGCCCGCCTCCGGAGTTACCCTGACAACTGTTGCCATGGAGGAGGCTGGTGTCTGGAGGACTGCCAGCACACAGCGTGCCGTGGCTGGAGAAACTGTCGCCATAGCGCTTCTTACATTGCCATGACGACATCAGAGGGACCCAGGATGCAAGAACGGAGTCTGGGAGAGACGACAGACAAGATGATTAAAGGGGAACAATTAGTAAATGAATCATGCTAACATGTTAATGCTTAGCAGCAGCGTTCACCATGTTCATCATTTTACTTTACGTAATAACCAGCATATAAAAATGTTCAAAAAAAGAAAAATACACCGAAGACGGAGAAAAAACACAAACCTGGTCCTGTCCATCCAGCAGTAACCATGACGACACAAGAGGATGGACTACTTCCCCCTGATCCCATATCAGCAGCCGGAAGGCATGCCGCGTTTGTGTTAGGGTCAAAGGTCAGACAGTGACCCTTGGCGCTGGGCAGCTTCAACAAAGCCAGGTCATGACCTCCGCTCTGACCCTTGTACTTCCGGTGAACGACGACCTGCTCCGGCGTGAGGGTCTGCGGCGACGCCCCGACACGCACCACGTACTGGGAGGGGTCGCCGCCAAACCTGGAGGAGAGAGAGTGGGAGAGAAGGAACTTTAGCTGGATACTTGTTAGGGATTTTGCTGAAGATGCCTCCAGCGTAGGAACCGATTTGCAGCTCGGGGTCAGATTCACCTGCTGACACAGTGAGCGGAGGTCAGCGCCCAGCAGGGGCTGATCAGAGTGCCGCTGCAGAGAGGACCGCCATCTTTCTCTTGGGATTGAAGCCACACGGAAACCTGCCATGGCCACGTGGTCCTGAGAGAGAGAGACAACACAACATTTCTTCAGTCTCTGAAGCTTCTGCACAAAGCATTGTTCAAAACTGAATCATCAAAGCAGACTTTTTATTTTATTATACAGAAATGGGATGTTTAATTAAACTGTAAATATGGATTCTGAAGAAGTAAAAACAAAAGGATCTTTGAAATTTGTTCTTTGAATGGACAGATGGTGGCAGTATCGAACCATAATTTTAAATATTTTCAAATATTCAATTATTTCACTTGCATGTAAAAATTTATTTGAATAAAATATACCATAAAAGCCATAGACTGTATATAAAGATGGCCGACATGAAGTAAAGCCAAAGTGTCCTGATTGCCCCCTGGTGGCCTGCTGCAATTTAGGTCATAAATCCTGCCTCTTCCATGCTATGGGACATAAAAGTCTAAGTACAGGTCAATTACATTTTTCAGTAAGATAGTTTCTGACATTGTAGGTAGCTCTCATCACATTGATATTGGTTTAAATGTTCATTTTATGATAAGTTTGGTTTTAATTATTTATTTGATGATATAAAAATGGGTGAAATGTTTTGATCGACTGGACTATTTTCTATTGTGTGTACAGTACTTCCACACAGGACAGAGCCACACATTTGGACGTGTTCTGTCTTACGTGAGCATGTTCTCCTCTCCTCGGCTCCTCCTCTTGCTCTCCTCCTCCACCAGCTTCCTCAGCCCACAGCTCTGCTCCTGAGGCTTGGCCTGCACCGGCGACTCCCGCGGTGTGACGTCACAACTCACCCCGGCATCGTCCCTGCGTCTGCAGCCCTGGAAGCTCTGACCCAGGGAGGGACACTCTCCCAGGAACTCCTCCTTCCCCGTGCACCTCACCTGGTCCAGGTGAATGGGGCCTTTCCCCTGACCGAACCCTCCGGTTGCTACGGCTCCACCACTGAGCAGAATAAGGGAGAGAATATGAATATGCTCCTTTTTTTTATTTTATGGTATCACACTGTTCTTCTTTCATGGACATTAACATTCACCTGTGTCCGAGCTGTCTGCACACCACAGCTGCGTTCAGGTCATTCCAGCCCGAGTCGCAGATACTCCCCCAGTCACCATGAAGATACACCTCCACTCGACCCTCCTTTCTGCCTGCTGCCCCCCACAAGACGCACCAGGGGACCTGACAGACAGGAAAGAAACAAACAACAACACAAAACTCTCATTGTTATTCAGGTCTGTGCATCTATACACTCCAGCCTCAAGATATATGTCTCCTGACAGAATTAAATGTCACCCGCACCCTGGTGTGTTTTTTATTCTGCCTCTATTCTCATGCTAATGGGCCGTGTGTGGACAGGAGGCGCAGCACCTCTGGAGCGCTGAGACGGTAAACAGCGCTTTATCCTCTCTGCTGTCAGCGTGTGGCATTTAAACTCTTTTGGACAGACACATACCTGCGTTTTCACAATGAGGGGACGATGCAGTGACACAAAAGGAGACAGGTTTCATTCTTTCTTGGACGGAATCGATCGAAGTTTGCATCTTGTGTAGCTCGTCGATACAAAGTTAATTCTGATGCCTTATCTGCAGGGGGTTCACTGAAGTGATGTGAGTAGCTCAGAGCCTGGCGTTGGACCAGCCCTCTGCAGGGACTGATTGCCCTTTAGGTGGAACAATTAATTGCAGTTGCAGTCACCAAACTTCTGCAGTGCAGTGCAGTGTTGTTCTTTTCCTTTCTTCCTCCCTTCCCTTGCTCTCATTACCAATGTGGAGCATTTTGTCACTAGCATTGTCTGAAACTCCCCCTTCACTGAAACTTAATTACGAATGAGTTATAGATAACACAAGCCGTTTTGATCCACACACACACACACACACACACACTCGGGGCAGCAGTGGTCTGAATGTTAGGGCAGACAGATCTGGACTTAGGCTCCGTTCAGACCTGCGATTAACATCCATCCTGTGATCCGATTTCACCTCCTTGCTCGATATGGAAATGCAAACGTACATCATAGCTTTTGGCGAAGACCAAAAGATGTTGTTTTTATCCAGTCTGAGTTTCTGTGTCTGATGACAACGTGTGTGTGTGTGTGTGTGTGTGTGTGTGTGTGTGTGTGTTGGCACGATCGAGAGAGAGAGGCAGATGTAGAGAGAGGCCAGGTGGGGCTGAATGTATGAATGTGGCGGGTGGGAGGACTGATGGGGTCAAGTCTGAACGTAATCTACAGAGTCACCAGGGAAACACATCTGAAACACCTGCTACAACTACAGCCTGAGGTTGTACTCAGCAGCTCCGAGGTGTGAATGTGTTCAGACACTGAATGAATTAGGTTTAATAAAAATAATAACAATAATAATTGAGTCGCTCGAGAAACTATCGAAACATGCCTACAAGCTTCGTCCATCTCTCATCTCATACCTGTGGAAGGTGAGATAACTGGCACCTCGTTGGTCTCAAGGCCGAATCGGCCCCTGCAGCGAACCCCGACGTCCTCGCCGTGAGAGCAGTCGGTCCGCCCCCAGATCCCGTGCGGGCAGTCCAGCAGGGAGGTCTCAGATCCCTCACAGTGCACGTCGTCCAGCAGGATCAGACCGACACCCTCCCCGAAGGTGCCGTCTGACACGACCTCCGCGTGACCCCTGTGGGCGGAGAAGACGTTACTGTCTGCTCTCGTAAAGCGGGATTAGTTACTGTGGTCAACACGTTGTCCTTTCACTTTCACATCATGCAGATTGTGCACGACAGTTTGGGTCCAAATGCTCTGAAAGTGGAACAGTTCAGACGACCGCAGCAGAAGTGATGTTATTTATGTGAATTTTCCTCCATAACTCTGAATACTTGATGTTTAATATAACACAGACACTCCGGGGAAATAAGCAGGCGACAGTGCTCCTGAAAAAAACACAGACTTTAACCAATAGCAGCAGAGCAACACAAAAACCAAGCAGCTCTCTGTCCCAACTGTGCACCATACGTACCAACATGTAGAAAACAAAATGACGCTGCACTTATATTACTGTGATTAATGTAAACACAATGAAATGATATCAGCCGGGGCAATAATAAAACGTCCCCCTGCAAGAGTCCAAATATAATAATGTGAAATTACTCCAAGTAGAAATGTAACACAGGCTTACTTACAGGACATATATGAGTTCATTAAATATTAATATTGTAACTTGTACAGTTGAGTTGTTTTTATTTGATGATTATTTAAAGTTAAATTAAGTAAAGTTTTTCTTTTATTATGAAACTCTACGTTATACTGTAAAGCTACTTTAAAGCTGCCATGTACGCTTTTCTTTTTTTTTTTTAAATCCCCTTAAATACACCCTTTATCGTGGAGGCCAAAAAAATACGAAATGTTAAGAGTGTTAGGTTTATTTTTAAATAGATTCCTCTAGAGTTTCACACGTTCAGCTCATCGGCCTCAGGTCTGTGTGGCTGTGATCAAATAAAGTTTAATTACATTAGAAACCAGCTTTAGGCCTTAAACTCTAATTTCCCCTGTTCCCCACTTCATCCAAACTTCCTCCATTTTACCTGTTGTCTTAATAAATTCCGCACAGCGTTCATTTGCACAGCACTAATAGCATCAGTGCAGTTAGAGGCGTGCCAGATGTTCCACCCCCCCCCGAACAATGTTAATGTACCGTGAATGAAACTCGACACGCTCTCAAGCATCTGCACATTTAATTACGTGCAGCGAAACTTTTTAAGACTTAAAAACAGAATGCAGTGGAAAAAGTGTTTAGATTTTTTTTGAAGGCAAAGAAAAAACTGTAATTTACTTTTAAAACAGAGACGTAGATCTGCAGAGGGATGAGTGCAGCACGACTCTGCCGCAGTAATGACGGGATTAGTGCTGTGTAAATGTGCATTATATTTAATTCATCATGTGAGCGGCTGTATGAGGCGACAAGTAATTTCACTCTCCTGCGTTTTCTCTGTGTACCCGACATTTATTAGCGGCTGGGCTTTATTTGCTCTTGCTGGCCACACCTCAGGTAATCATAGCAGGGTAATGATGAACAAACAGACCTGTCGTCAGATGTTGGTGACGAAAGTGTCTGACGGAACCAAAAACTCTTAGAGCTTTCGAATAAAAAGTAGAAGTGGGTTTCCAGGGGCTTTAACTCCACAGGATCCCAGTGTCGTTTTCGGGTACCTGTAGCCCAGCTGTCTGCAGACAACCTCCGCGTGCTGCTGGCTCCAGTGGTCGTCGCACACCGTCCCCCAGTCGCCGTTGTGTAAAACTTCGACTCGACCCTCCCAGGGACTGTCTCCTCCCACCAGACGCACCACGCCGTCTGAAACAGTTTCATATTGATTATTAAATCCTTCTGGAGACGTAAAAGTGATTAAAGGCAGATACACTTCACTTGACTCTGCAACCACGAGCCAAGATGTCAGTTTACAGACACGGCATTAACATCAAGCTTAATGCATCGTTTTCAGATTAATTAATCATCTTCGATTAGTCAGATGAACGACAGCAGCTGTTTCGTGCCGGTCGATACTTTTATGTGTTACGTCTTACTTCCCATTAATCCTGTTTCTACTTGTCACACAGAGGATGTTGCTGCTTCATGTGGTAATGATTTATTGATGCTCCAGGGCTATGAATAGCAGCTTTATATGCCTATCTGTGTGTGTATGTGTATGTGTGTGTGTGTGTGTGTGTGTGTGTGTGTGTGTGTGTGTGTGTGTGTGTGTGTGTGTGTGTGTGTGTGTGTGTGTGTGTGTGTGTGTGTGTGTACCAGTGTAAGGGCTGCAGGAGACCCCAGCATCCTCCATGTGGTCGCAGTTGTGTTGCTCCCAGTCGCCATGGGGACACTGATCCAGGAAGAGCTCGTTTCCCGTACACTTCACGGCGTCAAGCAGGATCGGGCCTGAGCCCTGACCGAAGTGAGCCCACGACCAGGCCTTCGCTACAGCCCCTGCAACACACACACACACACAAGTTGGTTTTTGATCAAGAAAACAGGCAGAATCATTGATACTCAGCTTTTTTTGGGGTCTTTTTGTTTAATTTGTTGAGGGTAAGAAAAAGATAACACTGTTTTTATCCTTCAATGCACAGACACACACATTGAAGTATGATTTAACATGTTAACCTTGTAGAGAAAAAAAAAACTCAACATACCCAAAACCCAGCTGCCTGCACACCACCTCAGCATCTCTGTCGTCCCACTGGTCATCGCAGACCGAGCCCCACCTTCCAGTGTGAAACACCTCCACTCGACCTTCAAAGTCTTCCTCGCCTCCGACCAAACGCAGCGGAGGACCACTGCCTACAAAACACAGTCGATGTAGGAATTCACCTGGAATCCAGCAGCATCTTCATATCTGCCTCATAAAGTCTCTGTTTCCTTTAAATCCAGTTTATTTGGAATTTTAAATGTCCTTTATTAATATGATTGTATAGCTGACAAAGGAAGGATGCATTGAATATTACCACAAAGTATTTTATAACAGGAAAACGATGTCTGTCATGAATCTGTCTTTCTCAGGTTCGCGGAGGAGGGACATATCCAGGTTGCCATGACACTGTAGAAGTCACACTGACCTTCTGGTGGCGCGCACAGCACAGCCGCCTCGTTTCCATGGCTACAGTCACCGGTGACGAACGTCCTGCTCCGGCACCTGCTCAGGGTGTCTTCATCCCCGCGGCAACCCAGACGCTCAGTAGTGAAAGAGGCCAGAGCCCGAGCCGAACTGTGAGTGCTGCAATGCTGTGCCGATATCACTGTTAAAATACATTTAAAAAAATAAAAACAAACAAATTTACTCAAGAAATCTACTTTTACATTTCTTTTATTTCTTATTTATACTACTACTATATTTCAAATAATGTTGAAATAGCTCCACATTGACCAGGTGGCGCAGTAAAAGTAATAATGATCTAATAATATAATAAATAATTGTAAAACATTTTTTGCTTTCTTTACAGTATTGTATAGTTTACTAACATACATATTTTTCAATAACATTTTCAATGCAGGACTCAAGTACTTTTACTCTTTTACTTTTTGTTAGTACTATAATATTACGCCTACCCCAGACCCAGCTGCTTGCAGATCACGCTGGCATCTCGGTCCGACCAGTGAGAGTCACACACTGCCCCCCACTGGCCGTTCAGGTACACCTCAACCCGCCCGGTGCCAGAGAACAAGCTGCCAACCAGACGAGCGGCGCCTAAAAGGCCCGAGGACAGAGATGAGGAGGTTTAATGCTCAGAAAACACGTCAATACTCAGCAAGAACAGTCAGATGTTTGTGATATATGGTGTTATTTTAATAGGCAAAATACTAACAAATAAAATCATTATTCACTCTCTTTTGGCTCAGTTTTGTTCTCCACCAGCTGCTGAAGGAAATACTCTGCTGTGTAGCTGCTAAATGCTGCACCACATTCATCAGCTAGATGCTAACTGTGGCTGTTTGGTACAGAAAACAGAGAGAGTAGAGTTGTTGGAGAAAATGATCTAAAATCGATTAAAATCTTATACATTGAGTTCAATTTTTCATATAATTGTTTTACTAGTGCAGCTTTAAGTCATTAAGCATAAATACCACTGTAACTTGTCACTGTAAATCAAATTTCTCCATGTGTTTTGTATCACTGCAAAACATTTGCGGGCATCACCTGGAATAAACTGTGATGAGCCTTTTCAGAATTTACTGACATTTTATAGACAAATCATCTTTGACCCCATTAAAAGATTTTACTTTTATGAGCAGCCGAAACAAAAGAGTGATTTTCCTTTCTTATGTCTTTTTTCATTATTCCTCTGTTCATCTCACGACACTTCGGATTTACTGTGCCCTATTAATTGATTTTAAAAAGTACACATATTACTTTAATAATAGCTGTAGGTAGGTTTTTACCTGTGTTATGCTGTTATAACCAAACAGCCCAATATTGGAATAACTTGATTTAATATACTGTAACCTTCTGTTCTTCATTTTAACTCTGTTTTAAGTAAGTGTTATAATAAATAAAGGTCAGAACTTTAATAAATGGTCAGGTTCTGGTAATGTGTGGCCGCACCCTGGTGGCAGTCGCAGTACGCCCATCCAATGGCTCCAGAGTTCTGTCTGAAGAAACACCAGGGGTTGGACTCTCGGTCCGGGTTCCTGCAGTAGCTGTGGTCGCCCAGCCCTCGGCCCGGGTACTGCATAACGTAGTCCGGAAACTCAGTCCATTTCAGACAGGGGGCGCCAGAGTCCGTCTGGGACACTGTGCCGTTGTAGTACCCCAACTCTGTGAATCCCTCAGAGCAGGACAGAGGCACTGCACAGAGACAGACGGAGGGAGAGAGTGAGGGAACGTGAAGGAGAGAAGGGAGAATAAGATGTTCTGGATGAAAGCAGGACGAGGAGGAGGAGGATTTGGGTCAGAGACGACAATGGGAATAAAAAGAAGTGAAATGGGGAAAGTTTGGAGGCGGATAGATGAGTGGAATAGCTCTTATTGAAATAACATTATCCCCATGACTGTATTCTATCTGAACATAAACGCTTACATGGATGATTTCCGTGAGCTGTCCGCTGCCACGGCAGGATCCTTCCTAATGCACCCTCACCCTCACTGATCCATGCTGGACCGGAAACATTCCCTCCACTTTAAACCTTAAAGCGGCCTTATTTAACACGGTGGTGACCATGGGGCTCTGCAGTGATCGTGTGTGAGTGGAGCTCGGACAGATCGAGAGGGAGACTGCTCACATCAAAGTGTCGTAAAATGAGGCCACAGAACAGAGGAGCTCACACACTGTGGCCTGAAAACTTACATCACACATTAATGAGCAGGAATCACACTGCAGATCAGAACAGGCAGAGCAGAGTGCTTTCAAACTAAAGGGGGACTAATACAGTCCCAGGTGCTTTGTAAATGTAAAGGTGCAAAGTGGTGGGACCTTAATAGGGAGGTTTTTTATGGAAGGAGCACAGCAGATAAGATGAAATACTCCCGACGGCTTTGGGATATACATCATCAGCTCTTATGTACGGTGGCCCTGAAGTGCAAAGTCACAATATCAACGCACTGAACACAACAGCAAATCACAAAAACAATGGATCTTAAAGTAGGTTTTATCTAAAAGGCTATTTGCTCATAGGAATGATGCACTGTCCATCTTTTTATACAGGAAGGAAAAGACTTGTATTATGATTTGTAGTGGTGTTTCCTTATTTTGTTTTCCTATTTGCCACCGCAACCCAGCAATAAATAAGAAAATATTCTTTATTTGTTGTTGTATTTTATTTGATTTGATTTGCACTTCAGGGCCACTGTAGTTAGACACTGAACACTACATTTACATGAAAACGTGAAATACATTCCCAGGGAATATCCCAAATATCCTCTTTTGGTGCTCCGGTCTCATTTCCCTGCTTTCATGCATCATGTGCTCTGGGAGCATGGGAATCACAGGAGAAGTGCACAGTGTTCTCAGTGTTAAAATCTTTTTAAGTTTAACAAAATGTCACTCAGCAGAGCTCATCCCTCCACCAAGGCTCAACAGTCTCCTTATGAAATCATGTTTAAATCCTCTAGATCTTGATTCTTAATTTTTGCTCAATATCAAACAAACAAACAGCAATGAAAACCTAACCTTGGCGGAGGTAATAATTTCTTTAAGGGTTTCTGAGGCCAAGAGGCTGCTGAACTATGATTACTAGCCACTGAGCTGCTTCAGTAGCCAGCAACTCTCTTATCTCCTCCACACACACACACACACACACACACACTGGAACATTATCCATGCAGTGCAATTCTTATGCCCAACTCGCACTCTAACCCACAAATACACACACAGTCAGATGCAGTAACACACACACACACACACACACACACACACACACACACACACACACACACACACACACACACACACACACACACACACACACACACACACACCACACCACACACACTGGGTCCAGTTTGGAGGAAGATAAGAGAAAGAGCAGAAGCGCTGAAAGCCCCGGGAAACTCTGAGATACAGGAAATCAATCAGGCAGAAATGTACTGAACTAAAACAGAAATCTATCCTGAGACCATGAATGATGCAGAACACACTCAGACTTTGGACCCAAAATAATAATAAAACAAAAAACTTCACTGGAAATGTATCTTTACAAGAAAAGAAAAAAAGAAATAGTTTCCGGCTACAGAAACATGTACTGTCTCTTTAAGTAACATGACACACTCGGAAAGTGAAAGTTGAATTCTTTTTTGGGAAACCACCTCCACACAGTTTTTGTTTCTGCTTCACAGATCCACACCAACACACAGTAAGTAGTCCTTTCTGATTTTTTTTAAGCAAGATATTCTCACAGACCAGAAGTAGAAGCTGTGTTAGTGTGTACGTTGTGTTTCCCCCCCCCACTCTCTGCTGCTGTTTGTTGAGACACGCTGCAGATCACCGACAGTTACAAATGTGTTTTTCTCTTCCTCAAAATAAAAGCTGCATTTCGTGAGCTTCTATATCACATGATCATCAGCAGACAGAGTTGTCTCAGTTGTTGTGAAATTGTATTTTTTCCTCTGAAAGCACTTCAAGGACTCCTCGCTCATGTCAGAGGTTTTTCTGGAGCTTTGTTAAACTGTCCTCATGAAGCCAATTCATCACATTGTGGTGATTTAGTTTTTTTAAACTGCTGAACTTCAACTTTTACTGTTTTATAGGTTCCCTATATGGAGACTTGACCACTGGGGGTGCTGTGGAGCAATTTACTTCAATGATCGGATCCCTGAAGAGCACACACCAGTAAATGTGCTGTTGGTGTTGATGTAAACAGAGGCTTTCTTTCTTTGGTAGGAACAATCTAATCTAATCTAATGAGCAAACTCATTCTACTGAAGAGGCTCATATAGCCTGTGGTGAGATCCGTTTTCCGTGTGCTATGTTTCCAAGGACAGGCATGACTCCCTGAGTTAAAGTGCAGCTCAGGACGCAGTTCCCTGTCCGAACCTGACTGAGCCAGAGAGAAAATGAACCGAAGCCCGACCGTCATTCAGATTTTTGTGTCCGAAACCGGCCTGAACCTGATGTTTTCCCCGATTACAGGCTCATGCAGCATAAAAAAATCTAAAATAGTGCCAGCGTGACCGAACCCGAGTAAATTTCAAAACGGTTGTGTCCAACCTGTTGGGTAATGGTATAAAATATATAGCTTTTTCCCTTAATTTAACAGTTTCTTTGTTTTATGTTTTTTCAGAAATGGCATCCAACTTCAGCTTCTTATCTGAGGATCAGCTTCTGTGTCCGATCTGCCTGGACATGTTCACTCAACCAGTGTCCACACCATGTGGACACAACTTCTGCCTATCCTGTCTCTCATCCTACTGGAACAACCAACGCGTCTGTCAGTGCCCGGTCTGTAAGGAGACGTTCAGGAGGAGACCCGATCTCAAGGTCAACACCTTCATCTCAGAGCTTGCGTCGCAGTTCACGTTGCTTCAAGTCACAAATGCTCACACCTGGAGCCCGGGCCCACTGAAGGATAGCGCTGAATGTGCGGTGCTGTGCGATGTTTGTACTGACGCTCAGCAACAGGCTGTCAAATCCTGCTTTGAGTGTCTGACTTCGTACTGCAGCGTTCATCTGGAGCCTCATCACAGAGCTGCCGGACTGAAGCGACACACACTGGTCGACCCTCTGGCGAACCTGCAGGACAGGATCTGCAAGGAGCATTACCACATTCTTAGATTGTTTTGTTTAAGCGATAAAGTGTTGCTGTGTGACATTTGCTTTCGTTCTCAGCACATGAACCATGATGTTGTTCCTGAGAAGCAAGCATACAGAGAGATGAGGGATCTGCTGGGAGACACAGAGGCCAGAGTGCAGCAGATGATCCAGGAAAGGCAACAGAAGCTGGAAGCAATGAAGGAGTCGGTGAAAGAAAGCAAGAGAGAAACCAGCGATGTGATAGCTGAGAGCGTGCGGGAGTTAACAGCGCTGGTGTCTGAGGTTCAGAGGAGCCAGACGGAGCTCGTGAAGGTGGTGGAGGAGAAGCAGAAAGCAGCAGAAGAACAAGCGGGTGTTTTTATTGTCGTTTTGGAGCAGGAGCTCACTGAGCTGCAGAGGACGAAGATGAAGCTGATGGACATAAAACAGACTGAAGACCAGCTCAGTTTCCTCCAAACCTTCCCAGAATCCGTCCTCGTACCAAACATTACGGACCTGTCCTCGTTCAGCTTCAACAGACACGCGGAGATACGGCACGTGCAGAAATGCCTGAGCAGCTCCGTGTCTCAACTGCAAACGTTGCTGAAGAAAATGATGACGGAAATCACAAGGCTCTCTGCGTCGAACGATGTCACACTGGGGAACCTGCAGCAGTATGAAGAGAACGTTCTGCTCGACCCTGACTCAGCTCACCCTCTGCTCGTTTTGTCCGACAATTACAAACAGGTGAGATACGACAAGGGCTCATGTCGGCTGCACGTCCAGGACCTGAGGCCGAACACGTTCACGATGCATCTCGCAGTTCTGGGACAAAGAGGCCTTTGGTCTCAAAAGTTTTACTTCGAGGTGCTTGTGAGTCAGAAGACCGAGTGGTGTTTGGGTGTGGCCACGGCTTCGATCCAGAGGAGAGGGGTACTCACTCGGGGTCCTGACTCCGGACTGTGGGCCATCTGGTTTCTGGAAGATAGGTTTGAAGCCTTCAGTTCCCCAGGTGTGACGGTATACAAGGGGAAAGTAGAGAGGGTCGGCGTGTTCGTGGATTATGACAAAGGTCAAGTATCGTTCTATGACGTACAGACCGCAACACTTATCTACTCATTTAGTGACTGTCTCTTCACCGAGGAGCTTTATCCATATTTAAACCCCTGTGATAATGAATATGGTTCAAACTTGGATCCAATGGTCATCGTCCCTGTCACTTGTACAGAGGCTTCACAGACTTTGTATGAAAGGAAGAGATTTTGTCTTGTCAAGCATTGATGGAGATGAACCATCTTTAAATTTCTGTTTGCGTTTTGTTTAGAGCCTTAAATCTTCACATTTCCCTATTGGGTGTGTGTGTGTGTGTGTGCGTGTGTGTGTGGGTGTGTGGGTGTGTGGGTGTGTAGTGAATTGATATTTTTTATAACCTTTAATCCAATCAAGCAGCACCAAATTACACACTAATAGATATCTAGAAATACCTTGATGATTTTTTTTCATCTAGATCTATGAAATGTTTCACAGGAAAACTGTGAAAATGTCAATATCTCACAATGTTAAAGAAAGATTACTGGTTCCATCCCTGATACGGATCCATACCAAAATTTGATGGGTTCTTCCCTGATGCACACCACATCATTCTATGATTCATCAGCTAATTGAATCAGTTGAGATGAGTGATGAAGAAACAACAATAACCTGAATCTAAATGAAGCTTTAACAGCCTAATATGAGAAAAAAAACACTACCATATCTTTGAAGCTAAGTTCAATGTGAAGTCGTATTCAGGCAAATATCTATAGTGATACACGACACTAACATATGTTAAGTATAACAATAAGTTTCATGTTCATTTTGTGACAGTTTATATGTATTTTAGATGGTTTACTGCTGAATCCCTGCAAGGTTAAACCTCTGTTCTCATGTGCTGTCACTGGGCGGTTCTGTGTAGTTTCCTTTTCCATGGCCTGAACCAGCTGCCTAAGGAGTTTTCTCTTGGATTTACCTTATGGACATTTAAGTGGACATTCATTATTTTCTGTGACTTCAAGTTTGGGGGAGTGTTGTTAATAAATTGGTTTGTTGGCATACATTTGAGTTTCTGTTACAATTTTGGTTTCATGCTATTACACCACATGAAAATCTTTCTGTTGTGGTCTGTGATGTGTTTTAAGCTTTATAGCTGCGTAATGGTGATAAAAAAATTATATCGGCTTGATGAAATTTTAATAATGTAAAAGAGCATTATGTAACTAAGCCGGGCAAGATTTTCAATGTATCATTTCAGGGCCTCCTGAAACAAGCATTTCCGTTTTTTTGTTTTGATTTCAATTTCAAATCAGCACGTCTGATTTTCATCACCTTTAAATTTCTCCTCCCTCATCCGCATCCTGTATGTTTCATTCAAGCTCTTTAATTCATCTTCACACCCGCAGCGCAGCGCGCACACACACACACACACACACACACACACACACCCATAGACACAAAAAACACTCGCTGCCGCTAACACCCTCCTCATTGCCACGACAACGGTACTCTAGCCCATCGCCATGGGAACGCTCAGTCTCCTTGCTACCATAATCCATTTCCCAGCCACAATGAGTATTTGACACGGTTCACACTCGGCGGCTGGCAGCATGGGGGGTGGATGTGTGCCAGCGGCGTCTTCTACACAAAACACACATGTTAATATAAATAAGGGACATCAGGGAAAATGTCTAAATTCAAACTGATTTTGATGCAATTCTCTGCAACAAAGGATGAACCGTATACATCTCGTGCAACATTTGCTGGATTGTTATTATGCTCGTCCCTGTGCTCATTGTTTTAAAAAGTGCCTCGAGGTTGTTTCTCGTGATAACACAAGCTGTTTTTGCTGATAGGTGAGAGGTGTGTTTGTAATTGCACGTAAATTGCACTTGTGTTTGTGTGTGGCTGTGGAAACAGATATTTCAGCTCCAGAAAGAGGAGTCCCTCACCCCAACCCCCCATCATCATCATCATCATCATTATCGTCATGGTCTCCAAGAAAGACGAGGAAGATGAAAAGCAGGGGGGTGCAGGCCGGAGGGAAGAAGAGAGGTGGGGTGGGGGTTTCATGAGTGTCTGAATCAGAATGTGGGTTAAACTGGAGCGGGGGGAAACTCAAGAGAGGAGGGGAGGGATGTGTGAGAGGAGAAGACAGATGGAGGGAGGAAGCGAGAGTGCTGTGTTCGGAGTATCACCTCCCACCTACCTGAGTTCTGCACCTCGTTTAAGTAACTGTCCTCAGCCACCACCTGCAGGCAAAGACACACCGAGTTAGACAAGTTGTACCAAAATATCTGTTGTCACGGCTACAGAAGAAGGTTGCCTTATCTGATCCTTTTGCTAATTGGCAGAATCCTACAGCAGACTTCATAGAGATTCAGCAGCGGGCACGGACCATGAGCCGGTCTCTGATGCAGACAGCAGCAACATTAAGCCATCTGTCAGAGGGTGGAAATCACCAATCGCTTTCCAGATTCGAGCCATTTCGCTCCGTGTGGTTTGTTCCCTTTTGTTCTGAAGCAGTGAGGTTGAGTCACTCTCCTCAGGCTCTTCAGTAGGTAAGGACATCACATTCCAGTCTGTTTCCGCCTAGATTCAGTCGGTTTCTGGATGAAGCCGCTACATTCAGTTCAGTACAGTATTCACTTTACATTAGGTTAATAGCGCAGTGGGGCTAAACCATCGACGATGGACGACATGACAGCCAGTGTCTTGATCGCCCCACTGGTGGCTGGCTGCAGAATAGATAATCGTAAACCCTGCCTTCTCCGTGTTAGCAGAGAGGACATGGACCAAACAGAAAGGTCTCAAATAAGATTTTCTCAAAGATGGTTTCAGGTCGTTCTCATAACACTGATTTATGTCCGAGAGTTCATTCTTCTAATAAGTTTGGTTTTAATGATGAACAAAAGTGGGGTGAAACATCATGATTGACACCTGAGACTGACTAGCGATTTGACCTCGATACCGCGGATCCATTCCTTATTCGCCACTTTCCGGATGGCATCGTCGATCTTTATTTACACTCTATGGGCTAAACTGAGGCCAAAATAACCTTCATTCAAACAGGAAATATACTTACACCAGCAACATGTCAGTAATTCAGTTGATTATCAGGCTCGTACTGTAACTCCTGTCCTGTGATTGGTTTAAGATCTGTCTTTTAACATCTATATAGGCTGTGCCCGTTTCTGTTATAATCCATCGTTACATTTCAAAAAACATTCTTTCACACGAGCCAAGGAAATGTCTCCTGTTGTTGAACAGTTTTTCTGAAACTTCTGTCGCTGTTTGACACAAGCTGCCACAAATCAAATCCTCCACACTGAATGGTAAAAAACAATGTTTGTCTTTTTCCTCCCAAAATAACCCATGTGAGTGTTTCCTGATATGAAACCCCCCTCAGCAGGACATCACTTGTCAGTTATGGATATGAATTATTCATGTGACTGTATTCTTCTCTGACACCTCTATGGTTAATGCCACAGTCATGTCAAGAAATTCTGAGTTTCCACCTCAAAAACGTGGCCTTCATGTCAATACCCAAGTCATAATTAAGACTGGGAAACTGAAGCTTTTCTCCAAGAAAACAAATCAAATGGATGTGTTGTTATTTAGTCAATGCACAACATTTTAATTAAATTGTCACGGTGCGTGATCCTTTGTGACATGAATGAGACATTACAGTGGTTTCAGACAATATTCAGACTCCTACACATTTTGCACATATTATTGTTCCAGTAGATTTCATTTAAATGGATAAACCAATGAATCTACAGCAATCCACAACCTTTCCTGTGACACTCCACATCGTGGTCATCGTGGTCAGTTGCATCCTCTTTGCTTTAATTATACTTGAGACGTGTCTAGAACTTGACTCAAGTGTCCTTGTTGCAAACTGAATTGATTTGACGTGGTTTCGAAATAACCTCTGCTGAAATCAGGGCAAGGTTATGAAACCGCTTCCAAGTGTTCCCAGGGAACAGTGGCCTGAATACATGTGAAATGGAAGAAGTGTGGGAACCACCAGGACCATTGACTCCTGTATGGACAAACTGGAGTAGCTGGAGAGTTTCAGAGGTCCTATCCAGAGGACGACTATCTCAGTAGCACTCCATCGGTCAGGCCTTTACGGCTGAGTAGGTAGACAGAAGCCACTTTGACTAAAAGGCATGTGACAGCCTGCTTGGAGTTTGCCAAACTGCATTTCAACCCTAAAAGGATGAGGGGAAGGATTCTCTGGTCTGATGTGACTAACATTAACTGTGTGGGCAGAAGTGGAAGCACTGGCAAACACCAGGTACTGAATCACCCAGCTAACACCATCGTGCTCTGGGGTTGGGACAGGGAGACCGGTCAGGAATGAGATGAGTGTGAAATCAGAGGAATCCTTCAAGAGCAATTGCTCCACAGTAAAGTGACTTGAGACTGGAGCATCGATTCTCCTTTAAGATTCACCTGAAGCATTCAGCAAAGTCAATGCCGGAGTGGCTAGTCTCTCTAGCTGCTTTCAGAAATGCACTGAACTCCAGATACTCTCCTGACATTGTCCACAAGGGCTGTGTGTGAGAATGTCCAAGTGAGAGGCTCCAGACTTTCTCCTGCTAACATCCTGGTAGAAACTCTGGATAATGTTGAATGAGCCAATGTGAGAAAACAGCACAAGATCCTCCAGATTTACCATTTACTCACATTTTGAATGAGCTCATCCACTGATGGCAGGGATCACCAATCAGAGGGAAGGAAAATTACAAGTATGAGCCAGCCAGGTACAGTGTACAGTAAACACACACACACACAGACACACACACACACACACACACACACACACAAATAAATAGTACTAGACAGCATCAGATGATATCTGACAGAGGAATGTTTGTTTCAATTTCAGAAATCAGGTCACACCTCTACACAGCGAGGCACCTGACAGAAGAGGAGAGGAAACAAACTCTCACCTGACACACACACACTCACACACACACACACATTCAGCTGCAACTGTGGAATAACTGTAGTGAGGGCAATGAAATACAACACTTTTCACCTTGATACAAGCGAGCCTGGTTGTTTCTTGCCAACTACACACACACACACGTGCATCCCAGAAGGCACTGCACTGCTCAACCTAATGATATTATGATATTAGAGCAGGGTCAGGTGACCCGTGGTGGCCAACATGAGTCCTGATATCTCCAGTCATATCAATCACACACCTCCATTACGGCACTAATCACTCATGATGCTCGCACACCTGCCTCCAGTGGATCGCTATGCAAACACATCCAAACACACACACACACACACACACACACACACACATGGAAGCGTTGATGATTTGCACTGGGTAAAGAAACATGGAAGATTCTCCAAAGTGATCCGGAAAAATAAGAATTTGATCAAACTGGTTGTCACTGGTAAGGTTTTGGGAAAAGATCCCGTTTTCCTCTCTGTACAATTTGTGACAAGTAAAAAGCATTTAATCAACATTTCCTATCTTCTATCATTTCGTGGAAGCTCCACAACCAATAAAAGACAGATAGAAACAAACTAACCGGTGAAGCTAACAATAATTAATTTAGGGAAATTTGGGAATATGTAGTAAGAGCAAGTTTTGTCATTTAACTTGGTTGGTTTATGCCTATTTATGCCATATTACTTAGATTTTTCCTTGCACATGGTGCCTGCAGTGGCCTCCCAGTAATCTCAGCTGTGTTGGCAGCTTCATCTCAGAGAACTAACTAATGCTGCATGTGATTCTGGTAAAGCAGGTAATGGAGGATTGCTGCTCACAGTTTTGCTCCTTCCTGTTTAACCTACCTACGTTTGTTTCCGACAACACGCAGAGCCGCTGCAATCAGGATGCTCCCAATAAAAAGATTTGTCTAATGAAGTTGAAATGAAAAAGCAGAAACTCATATCTGCCTGGTGCTATTTGTGCTGCATGCACGGCTGCTCCCAGTGTTAGTGGCTCTAATTAAATCCTGCACACTGTTCTCGACTAATGATTTCTACACAGGCTCATCTGCTGCACATTAACTCAACACACACTGCATCAAAGGAGGATATGAAAAGTGAACAGGAACGAGTCTAATGATTGATTGATTGTGGATTGATTGGTTTGCTGTAACCCAGCAGCAGGTGCGACATGCAGAGTCAGCAGGAGCATGTGATCGTTGTGCGAAGCTGCCTCAAGGCTGCATGTTTCTGACAACAACGCCTGCTCCACTGCTTCTCACTCTCACCACAGGCTGAGCCGGGCTGACAAGTTTCATCCGCCCGTGCAGGGTTCATTTCCCCACAGCACCCGCGGGGGCACGGCCTCCGACGGGCTCCTCTCATGATACCCAGCAGAAGGAGGGGTCGAGGAGAGGGTTGGGGGGGGGGGGGGGGGGGTGATTGTATCCGTGCCCGACTGTGTACATGCATGCGTGTGTGCGTGCGAGACAATGGTTTCCAAAGTGGATAATGCGCAATGATGGCACCATTAATTGGCTAAAAGAGCCATTACAGGTGTTTGATGCCTTTTATCCCCCCCCACACCGAGCTGCACCTGCTTTTTACAAATGCGTCCTGGATAAAGAAGGGATCACAGTCAAGACCATTCAGAGACATGGCTGCTTGGTCGTGCATTTACAAAAAAGGCTATAGGACCACATCCTTTAAACGTGTTTGACAGATTTGGCTGTAGATTTATTGTAACGCATAAAAGCGCACAGTCCATAAAGCTTGGCTGCATCGCCTTGGATTCCTGCCTGATCATCAAATTTAATTATTTTTAACCGGAATTAATTACATTTTTTTTGTAAAATGCAGCCCAGCACATGTCAGCACGGGAGAACGCATTAAATCAATAGAATAAATCAGGTTGCATTTCAGGACAGGCTCCAGGGCTACGTACCTCCGCCAGCAGCGGCAGCCAGAGGCAGGTTCCGATCAAGCACAACATTTCCCGGCCGCGCAGAGCCATCCTTCCTGCCCGGTGTGTCCGTGTCATAGCCCCGCTCCCATCTCTGTCTCCAGACTGTCCGAGGGAAGGTGAAGCGGTTTATCCGGCTGCTGCTGCTGCTGCTGCTGCTGGAGGAGGAGGAGGAGGAGGAGGAGGGAGAAACGTGGTGTGTGATGATGATGGTGTATACGCACAGGATGATAAAGGGTGGGGCTGTGAACGCCTCACACAGGATGGAAAACACACACAGAGAGAGAGAGAGAGAGAGAGAGAAATAGTGTTGATCTCTGCAAAAACCTGATGCCACAAGGACCTCTCTCCCTGTCACACACACGCACACACACACACACACACACTCACACACACATTCTTATACGGACGAGTACACACACATTGATACAATGCATGCATTCCCTAGCCCCTTACGCTTATTTTAAGCATCATCCATAAAGTCCAGGCTCGAAATGCTCCTCAATACAAGTAAACAAGTACACACACACACACATACATACTTGTCTCTATAGTTGTGAGGACACTCATTGGCTTAATGTGTCCCCGAGCCCCGTACCCTAACCTTAACCATCACAACTGAATGCCTCACTCTGCGAAATGTTGTCCTCACCTTTCACCACTGTCCTCAGCCTGATGACAGCGGGTGGATGATACAGCAACGGGCTTGAAAGTCCATGGCTCAAATCCCAGCTAAGGCATCATGTAATATATTGTGGATTGTGTCTTTATACCTCAGATATGAATTTTGGCAGCTGGAATTCTTTACATACCTGAGAGGTCCCCTGCCCCCCCACCCTAACCATCCCGAACCTTTACCGTCCCGAACCCTCACCGTCCCCAGCCCTTTAGCTGTATAAGGGGACACCTCTTTCCACTTATAGGCTACAAGGAAAAAGTGAATAAATACAACAAAATTTCATTTCAAAGATGGAGCTGGCTAAACACATTACAGCACACAGAAACAGTCAGTACAGTGCAGGGTCACACAGGATTTAGAAAATGGAAATGACAGATGAATGAATAGGAAAATGAGTTTTACAGGAGCCATGTATTGTAAATCTATGTGTGAGTAAACTCCTTCGCTAATGTAAGGTGTCTGCAGCGCTCTCGTCCTGTTCTGGACGCTCTGCGGTTCAGTCAGATGTTCATGCTCCAGGTGGACAGCAGCCAGGTGGGAGCAGGCGCCATCTTGCTTTAGGCGGATGAGAGGTGGGGGTGCGGTCGTCTGCTATTTATAAAAATGTCACCGGTTTAATTACCTTGTTTTAGATAAAAATTGAGCTCTAGGTCAGGACAAGCAGGAATGTGCGTGTGCTTTTCCACCACACACCCCCCCCCCCCCCCACCTGAAGTTTGTGTTCGCTGTTTGCTGTCTTACTGTATTTCAACAGACACGTTTGAGGGTCAATCTCAGCTTCAGTTTTCACGAGACTCAGTGGATTTGTCTTCTGTGCCACCGGATCACCGGCCACGCCAGCGTTCGCTCCCCGTACACACCCACCACGGGACCCTCTGGATTCCAACAGTTACAAACACCCCACACAACTGTTTTGGAGTTTAACCATCACTATTCGGCCTTAGTCAGAGTCGCACACATCCCTACACTCGCCCAATTTACCTGCTTCCAACACTTCAGCTGATTATTGACTTGCTGCCTAATGTCTGCGTCTGATCCCCTGACTGGTGCCATTGTGACAAGATAATCAATGTTGTTCACTTTCACCCGTCTGTGGTTTTTTTCGTTGAGTCACGCCTCAATGTGTTGATCATAGATGTTATAACGTTGATTTTTAAAAAGATCTGCTTTCCAAAAATCTAAAATGGAATCAAATCTTTAAATCTTAAATCACAAAGGTCCGACTTCTGAGCTACAAGAGGTTGTCCAAACTACAGTGTGAAGGTTTTTTTTTCCTAATATTGCTGCAGCTCATGTTTGTAAAACTGATAAAACATAATCAGCTTTGTGAGGAAACGTCCAAAACAGAATTTGGCTGAGAAATAATATCAGCACAGCAAAGATTTTGGCTGACGATGAAAAAGACTCAATAAATACACATTTTGATTATAGTTGTTGACAAAGTTGCGTGCGTGTGCGCGTGCGAGTGCGTGTGTGTGTGTGTGTGTGTGTCGTATTTGAGGCTGATCCAGGAGGAAGCATTTGAGCTCATTCGAGACAAAACCAGAGGCAGCTGCCAGGACGTGTTGTCTCTACTCAGCAGTTGGACTGAACTTCTGGTGAGAAGTCGTCAGCTCAGCTTTTTTTTCTCTAGCTTTACCAGATGTCCAGAAATGCAGTCGCACTGAGGTGCAGTGCGGCTGCGTCACTCAGAAAACACATACTGGAAATTAACCGGATTGTGGCTGCTAGCTAACAAGTATTTCCATTATGGAATAAAATAATAATAATCGCATACAGGTTGATCTTAGAGTCAGTATTTCAAGTCCGTTTCATTGATTGTAATAATCAGTGTCACTTCTTTGATGCTCAGCTCATTCTCTGTTTTCATCCAATCACGGCCTTATATGCTCGCCGTGAGCCAATCGCCTGCGAGCTGTCAACGTTTAAAATGTTCTCCCTCCTGTCGTTCAGCTGTGAGGTCAGGACAGGAATCAATGAGTGACCCACCTCCACCCGTTCATCAGCCCAACTCTGGATGCTGGGTCATCGCTTCATGAGGCGTCCCAGCTTTGTGCAGACGAGGGCATCCCAACATGCAACAGCTCACCGAGCAGAGGGCATCACAACACCCTGCTGACAGAACAGGTGACCCACAGGAGGAAGCGGCATCTTACAACACCGATGCCGGTGTTTTCTCTGGGTACTCCGGCCTCCTTGAACAGTCCAAAGACATGCGGATTAGATTAATAAGATACTTAGAAACTGGCCAATAGGTTTGAATGTTAGTGTAAATGTTTGTTTCTGTGTCGGCTCATTGATGCACCGGCAACGAATGTCAGCAGGGGTTGTCTCCAGCTCCCCCGGTGACCCTCAAACAAGCAGATGTATGGGTGGATAGATGGATAGATGTTTGGATGGATGATAGATGTACATAGTGTCCATCTCTCAGACTTCCCCCACCCATGTACAATGTATATAAAGCATCCATTTGCCATCCATCACCTCTCCTGCCTGCTGTATCAGCAGTGTGTGTATTTTGATGCAACATCAGCCACATCTCTTCTCATCCACACACAACAGACAACATCTGAACAGCGGACACCTGTCAGTCTGTCAGTCTGTCAGTTTCTCTTCACAACCTGTAGATGCAGAAGCCTTTCATCCTCTCAGACTCATTTCCTCTTGGATCCTGATTAGAAGTGTGTTTTTCTTCCTCTTGTGTTTACGAGCGGGGACAAACCATCGTTCTTGCTCAGTATATCTGCTCCGTTGAATAAAATGTTCGCACCAGACTCGGAACAGTGATTTTCTATCCCTGTGCCTGTGATTCCCTGAAGCTGTTCAACAGAGATTATCTAAAATTTATACTTTGCACAGTTTTGTTTTATCCACGAGCCCCAAGGGCTGGAGATTACTTGTGAAATTAAACTTTCTTCTTTTTTTTTAATCCTCATAGTTTATCAAGCCAGTCAAGTCTTTGATGTTGCTGTTCAGAGATAACAGTTTATTATTTGGAACCCAGATCCAATTTGTCTCATTTTCATCATCTTCATCACCACCATCATCATTATCGTCATCATTGTCATCCTCATCCTCATCCTCATCTTTTTCTTCATCCTTATCCTGAGCATCATTTTCATTCCAATCCTTATACTCATCCTCACTGGCATTATAATCCTCATCCACACCCTCATTCTTATGTTCATTCTGAACCTCATCCTCGCCATGATCCTGATCATCATCATCATCATCATCATCCTCTCTGTCGCTGTGTCTGGGTTTTTTAGGGATTTCTTTTATTTCTAATTTCACATTTATTGCTTTCAGTGTGTGTAAACAACAAGGACAAACTGACGCAATATTAAAGTAATATCTTCTCTATACACACACAATATACAGTATGTGTGCTCGCTTCCCTCCCCCCACACATACACATACACACACACAAAAGCAAGACACACATGTGATACTGGATCAGAGTTGGCATCACGCTCATTTTGGCAAAGGCCTGGTTGTCATGGCAACCCAGCATCAGCAGCACCAACCACCGCCACTTCTCAATGCAAGCACATCTCCCATCCTTGTGTACGTGTCCAGAACAATATGCACCGGAAAACAATAAACGAGTGGGGGGGTGGAAATAAAAACATGGGAGAGGACAGGAGTCTGTCTGAAAGATTCCCAAAAATTTGAAATCACTGCAGGCTCGCTGCTCTCTCTGCCTGTCATGGTGGATTTCTGCGGAAAGGGAAGAGCTTTGAAGATTAATTTAAAACAACCACTCACACACGCACACACACACACACACACACACACACACAGTCATATGCATTGTGTGTGCATTTGGGTTAAGTTTCTACCCAGAAGCGCTTCCTTAAATCCCATTACACCCCCCCTCCCCCCTCCCCACAGCAAAGACAGTTGGTATGGAAACGGATCAGTAAAGCTTCAAATGTCTCTTTTAACAAGTCATTACGGAGTTGCTGACGCCCATTAATGTCTCTGCCTCCCCACTATGGCAGCGAGAAACCCCATCACTAACCCAGATTGCTGCAGGGATGACTGGGAATGTGTGAATCGTGGTAATCATCCCGCTCGCCCACACTCTCACTCGTAATATTTCAATTTCCCTCCTTTCTGTATCTGAGTTGCCTTCATTTGCAAACCAATCATTGTGCCTCATGAAGGTGCCTCCGCCGCCACAGAGAAAACATGATTGGAAAGATTTGCAACACACCTTTAATCATCCTCTGACAGGGGAGATAAAATAGAAGAGGGTGGGCTAGAGGACTCCACAGGGTCTCATTCTGTCGGTCTGGCATTTCACACGCTGTGAAGTCCTAAATGGGAAGAGCAATACAGCTTCAATATAAGCAAAAATGACACAGGTCTGGGCAGAGAGAGGAGGGAGTGTGGATTCTGCAGAAAAAAGATCACAGCTATTTTATCACTCTGAGAAGCCCACTCCCCACAGAGAGCTCTGTGCTTCCTGCTCTGCCCGTTCTCTCATCTCGCTGACAGGATACAAAACAGAGATGCAGAAAAGGGGAGGATGATAGAGGATGGATGCAAGGAAAAAGAGGGAGCATGGAAAAGGGGGGGAGCCCATGCGACAGGAAAGAGCTGGGATCTAAGGGGCCTTGAAGGAAAAAGCCTGTGATGTTACAGCATCTAATCCTCTGTCTGGTTGATTTATGTGGCCTGCAGGTTAAGTGATTTAGTTCTGTCCCAGCTGCTGAGTCAGCTTCCCGATCTGGATTTTTTTTATTAACGGAAAGTAACGAATGAAAGGAATTTAGTCATAAACCAAAGTATTTTAGATGACAGGTGAATGGACGGCCTGATGTTATCATCAATCACGCTGCTAGTGTGGTTAAGAATGTGATCAGGCCAAGTGGAGGCCAGAAATCTCAAGTTCTCAAGTTATTGAGAGTGATCAATAACAATATACATGAGGGTAATTAATCAATAATAGATTACAAATTACATTCAAATCAAAGATGACTACCACGAAGACGAATTCTGGAGTTTGGCTGAGCAGGGTTATGGTCGGGGTTAGCGAGTCCAGAGACAGAGAGAGAATCCTTCTATCCTGTATAATTTGAGATTTTCTGCATTACGAATTAAATGTTTTGAAATGTGCCCAATGGTTTTGTTCTAGTGTCAATATACTTAAAAAGTATATGTACTTTTGACCTTATGATGAATCTCTGAAATTGTTTAACTGTACATAATTGACTGTTAAGATGTTGTTATGGATTAAACACAATGTGATAACAGACAGAGTCAAATGTTAATGAAGTTATTTTCTTCTCTGTGACACAGCAATCATTCTTTAAGTGTTTAAAAATAAGCAAGGATAAAACAGAGGTAGGTTTTGATTTATTGGACAAAAAGGAAGAGGATGAAAGAAGACAGAGATGAAGATGTACCCATCATCATCCTCAGCGTCCAGAGCAGCAACATAATTCTTCGTCAGCTGGCAGGATGTTTCTCAGAGAAAACATCCACCATGGAGAATGTTTTCATCCGTCTGTGTCGGATAATGAAACTGTAATCTGACTGTGCTGCTAATCTCTTTGATTATGTTAATTTATTTTCATGTATTCGAATGAATAATTTACTGTAAATCTGTGTGTGTGTGTGTGTGTGTGTGTGTGTGTGTGTGTGTGTGCGTGTGTGTGTGTGTTGAACATGGTTTAAATGGTGACTTCTGTGATAGGTCTATTGTGCTGAGTGAGGAATTTAGAGCAAAATGTGACCTTACACTGCCACCTACTGGACAGCTTATACATTAGCCAAGGCCAAACAATCCTACTCATGATTCTCTAGTATTTAAAGCAGAAATATAAAATAAAAAAAAGGAGTGTTCTAATAACTTAAATAATCACTTTGTGATAGTGCACCAACATTTTAATGGATTCTTCCCAGACCTGTTTCCTCCATAAAGTTCAGTTGAAATCCGTTTTGTAGATTTAGCGTAATCCAACAAATGAGCAAATAAACAAACAAACAAACAAACATCATTTGAAAACATCAAATTCTGGGCCTACATAAAGAATTATGACCATATGTTACAGCAGATATAAATCATACATGCACCACTATACTAGTACTATATACCTGATCTATACATAGATCTGTGTACAATCTTAATCTCAACAGAAATAACCAACAGCCTATACCTCCAGCAGCCAGACCAATTTGATGTGGTAAATACATGAGACAGTATAAAGGGCTGCAGTACAGTGGCTCTGTTATGTCGCTGCAGCGCCCTCGTGTGGTCACTAGGACTCTGCGGGCTGCGGTTTCCAATGGAGGAGCAGGTGATGTGTAACTTCACACGGAGACAGGTTTATTCCGGAAACTACTTGGTGTAGTTTTCAAATTAAAAACAACAACCTGCACCTTTATTCTTGTACTTCATGTTGGGTTATTTGTAAATAGAATATTTCAATGGATCATTTTAATTGCTTGTTATCTAAATCAGCACAAGTTAAGATCATGGTTTTACCGGTTGTGTATCTCCAAGTGAACATTTTGTGTCTCTCAATTTGAGGCCTATTTTGTGTCGCTTGTGACTGGTTTGAATTTGTGGTCTTTGTTGTCGTTCTGCGTGTGTCGTGTCTCTTTGTTGTCCGTTTGTGTCTCTTGGTGGTTGTTGTGCATCTCCTCGTGGACTTTGTATCTCTGAATTTGTGGTGAAATTGGTCTCTCTTGTGATTGGTGTGTATTTGTGGTTGTTGTGGGTCTCTTTGTGGACGTTCTGTGTGTTTCGTGTCTCTGTGTAGTTTGTTTGTGTCCCTCTGTCGTTTGTTGTATGGTGACCTCTTGTCCTTTTTGTTGTGGTTGTTTGATTTCTCTGTGGTCAGTTTGTGTCTCTATATCTGTGATCTTATTGGGTCTCTTTATAATTCTTTCGTATCTGTAGTTGTGAATCTGTCTCCTCGTGTTCCCTTATCATGTTGTATTACACCTAAGGTCCAGAACCCTGTACCTGTGTTCAGTAAACCCTCCTTGACAACACACATTTCTCCCTACACTGCTTTTATTTTGAAATGTAATAGCCGGAAGCTCACCCTCATGGCAGCAGAGGTGGAGCAGCTATATATGGTATGTGGCTCTAATCAGTCAGTGTGTGTCTGTGGCGATGAATGCACACCGGTGCCGGCTGCGGGCGGGCGCACAGGACTCATACAGGACGCGGCCTGATCCTTTGAATCAAAGGCAACGGTGTCATGTTTAAAACGCGCGTTTGCAGTATGTGTGTGGTGATTTAGTGGAGACGATGCTGACTGACACGGCCGTGGAGGAGGAATTTGAGATCAAGGAGGAGGAACCGTGGTACGACAAGCAGGACCTTGAACATGGTACAGTCTCCTCTCACTCTTTGTTTCTCACCCTTCAAGATAAAGAACCTTATCGACACTTTATTTAACAGGCAAATGAGAAACGGGCACATCACAGCTGTTACACAGAGAGATATCGTTTATTGAACACGGTCCATAATATATTTAAACCATGCAGGTGCACACGAGGTTAAATTTGTACGTTTATTTGTGATGATCTGAAACTGTGATATTGAATATTTGTAATCGGGATATTTTGATTGGTTTAACGGATGTGAAACAGCTTGACAGGCTGCTGAGAAAAAGCAGAAGTCAGCAGTACGCATGCGGCAAAGACGAAAAACCAAATGATTTGACTTCATTCATCCCCTTTGTCTTTATTTCATACCTTTACACCAACGCTTCTTGGTTTTTCTGAGAAATATCCCCCTGCAATGTTTAATATTTTCATCCCAATTGTTCTATTGCCCTATTTACTCCGGATTTGGCTGGATAGGCCTGTCACATGTGCAAAGAATGCGAATAATTCATAGGTGCAGGAGAAGTCACCTTAAGAAATGACCTCAAATCCACGTGCACACACTGTCAGTTTGGAGAAGTGGTTTGCCAGCAACAACAAACTCTCAAATCCGCTCCTGTAGCAACATCCTGTCTCCAGACTGACTTACAACCCATGAGCACTGAAGCACTGTGTGGATCTCTCTCTCTCCTGCAGACCTGCAGCTGGCGGCCGAGCTCGGGAAGACCCTCCTGGAGAGGAACAGGGAGCTGGAGCAGGGGCTGCAGCAGATGTACTCCACCAACCAGGAGCAGCTGCAGGAGATCGAGGTACAGACAGAGCTCTCTGATGTCTCTCTCTCTCTCTCTCTCTCTCTCTCTCTCTCTCTCTCTCTCTCAATCTCTCCCCTGACCTCTGAGTGTTGTATCTTGTATCTTCACCTGAAATCCAGTGTTGCTTCAGAGCCTCAGTTCACCGTCAGTGAAGCTGCTTCCTGTAAGAGGCACCGATTTCACCATCAGGTTTTTTTATTCTATTAGAAATGCTTCAGTTTAGTTTCAACACTTTATTGATGCTAGTGCAGAGTACAAGCGGTATCACAAGTTGTACTGCAGGAGATCACAGCATCAGGAGTTTTACTAATGTTGGAGGAGCTGTTTGTGTTTACAGATCCCAACAAGTCGTCAGTCACAACACATTAAAAGAACACATCTCTTTGCAGTAAAGATATAAATACATTATTCATCGCTTATATCAGTTTAAAGGTTGATTGTTAAAATGGGAAATGTCCTTTTTTTTTTTACATGAATTAATAACAATATTTATCAATAACTATCAGTTCAGTTCACTATGAAGTCTGTTGTATGTTATTATAATCTGTTGTAGTAGTATTTTGCAGCTTTGTTAGTATTAAAAGTATATAAAATCATATATTTAGAATTGTTGGATCATTAGATGATAAAGATTTATAAACTTAAAAAGTAACATTTGTATTACTTGTACACGCACACACACACACACACGTCCCTCCTGTCATATCATCTCTCTCTTCTCATAATCAAATGAAGAAATGTACGGGATCATTCCCTCATTCTCTCCCTCGCATTTTATCTCAACCTAAAACAACATAAGTTCAACATTAACTTTCGCTCTCACACAAATCCAGAATATATAATGAAGGCCCAGTTTAGAGCGTGAGGTGTCTTGTCAGTAAATCTCTACATGTCACTGCTGGCACTCAGGATTAATCTCTTTAAGACCTGTTGCTGGATACTTGTGACGTACCCCGGGTCTCATTCAAGCTCTTGACCTGTGTTGCATTTAATTACCGTCTCTCCCGTTTGTGGTCACTGTCGCGCTTCAACTTTAACTAAGGGAGACGCAGCGAATAATGGAAACTGACCCCTCTGACATCCAGTACGCTCACGTTATTCATTGACTTCTGGCTGTTTGTTTGCGTCCTCTGTATCTGTGCAGTGTGAGGTTGAGCTGTTGAAGCAGGCCTTTTTGTCAGCGAGAAGTTGATGTTTAGTGTGTTTGGGGGTTTTCAGCAGGTTGTGAGACGAAAGGGTCAAGGTGTTCTGGCTGCAGCAGCTGATAAGATAACCCTGTATCCCTTGATAAAGAAACTGATGAGGCTTTAAGAGACTTTTAGGTGTTGGTGGGAAATAAAATGGTTTGCACTTAAATAACTTGGCTTAAGGCCTGTTGGCTTGTTATGCTGAAGGACAAATGCACAGTTATCTTTTTATAAATAAAAATAACAAGTATAAAAGGGGTTTCTGAGTGTCTCATTATAGACATCTCAGCGCATGATGTTCAACAAACCCTCCTCTCTCTCTCACGCCTCCACCTCCGTCCCTCTCACTCTCGACTCTTGCGTCTCTCCTGCAGTACCTGACGAAGCAGGTGGACCTCCTCAGGCAGGTCAATGATCAGCACGCCAAAGTGTACGAGCAGCTGGACGTGTCGGCCAGAGAGCTGGAGCACAGCAACCACAAACTGGTGGTGGACAACAGGACGGCGCAGCAGAGGATCCAGGGGTAAGACAGGAGATGGTGAAAATGGACAGATGTGCAAAGTGTTGTCTTTTACACAAACTAACGGTGTTGTGGTTTCCTCTGTGCAGGCTGGCAGAAACCGTGGAGCTGCTGCAGACGCAGGTGGAGGAGCTGCAGCATCAGGTGGAAGAGCTGAAGCTGAGTCCTCAGCCTCAGAAGCCTCCGCACAGGGAGGGGTGGTCAACTCGCAGCAGTCAGAGTGTGTCCTGTCTGAAAGAGCTGCAGAACACACTCAGGTGAGCACACACACACACACACACACACACACACACACTTTTATTTAAGGAATTAGCAAAAGTGAATGCATATAAAAAGCTCCTTCGTGACAAAACAGATAGAAAAACATCATGGCGCCGTTCGTATGCGGTTTATTTATATCACAAAACTCCTCAGGCAGATTAACTGATTTGTTAGTTACATTATACATCGACACACACTGTTGGCAGCCTGGTCGACAGAATTAATAACATTTAATGCAGCCTAATGGTCGCTGGAAATGATTCCTCAACCTGGTTTAAAAAAGATAATCTGAGCTGCGTTGTCACTGATCCTAATGCTCTTTGTTAGCATCAAGAAGGGGAAACAGTAAATCCTCCTTCAGCTGCAGCTCCCCTCTATGTGTGCCAATCCTGCTCGCTGCCCATTGGCCCACGACTAACTCAACGATTCATGCTGTGGTCACTTCGTCTTATTCATAGAGTTTAGTGTGCGTGTGTGGTTGTGTAATCCTGTTTGGGCCGCCCCGTCGTAAACATCCAGGTTCAGGTGGATGAAATGTCACTGATGACAGAGGAAGTCGGAGTGCAGGTCGGTGGAGGACGTTGGAGGGAAAGAGGTCAAAGTCTGAGCTGGGCGGGGGGGGGGGGGGGGTGTGTGAACATGTCTCAGTATCTCAGAATTGAGTCGTCAGCGGATTTCTAATCACTTTGTTTCTTCTGATAAGTTCCATTCCTTCACCCTGTGTGCTTTTCTCTGCTGGCTTTTAAATTGTACGTCACCTGTGCTGCGCATTGGTTTGACCCAACAGTCTCCTTACATTCAATCAATCTGCACCTTTATCCGCCCATGATCCGGATTTCATGGGTTCTTCTCTCATCAATACCACATTGCGTAATCTGGCTAATTTACAAAAAACAAACTAACTAATGCCAGTAAAAACATAACTTCCTGTAAAAATATACACAATTAAACACATGAACGGATATTTACAAGTTGAAATACAAATTAAATTTGCCAAATATTGATACATTGATTTGCATATTGGTTTACCTGTCACATGTGCAGCTAAGTTTCCTATCAGACTGAACCTGGATTGTGACCTTTGGCACATGTTGCTATCATCTGTGCGTTTCCTGTCACCTTTCACTTTTGTTTTTGGCTCATAAAGTGTTTGATAAAATGACAAATTATCAGCAATTAAAATAAAAGCAGTTGTTTAAAAAAAGGTCCTAATCAAAG
Source organism: Verasper variegatus (assembly GCA_026259375.1). Classification (NCBI taxonomy): domain Eukaryota; kingdom Metazoa; phylum Chordata; class Actinopteri; order Pleuronectiformes; family Pleuronectidae; genus Verasper; species Verasper variegatus. Next base: position 8,986,537 of record CM048057.1, read on the forward strand.
GTCTCTTATCGTTCGGCTGTGGAGCGTTTGACTGGATCGCCTGGGCTGCAGTTGAAAAAAAGACTTTATTCACAGCATATTGATTTGAAGCACCAGTGAGGAAAATGGACACTGCAGGCCTGCGAGTCACGTCTGGTTTCCTGTTCAAAACAGAACCACAGCTCCTGCAGAGAGAACCTTCAGTCACTCGGCAACAAGCAACAACAAATGATGATAGATATTGATGAAGATTAAACAGGACTGATAAATACTATAAGAACAAAAAAAGGAATACATCAGTCAAACTTTATTTGTATAGCACCTTTCAAACAAACAATTGCAGTTCAAAGTGCTTCATAAGCGATTGGGGAATTGTTCAAAAAGGATTCATTAATTAAAAACCAATGCACTCCTCCATTGTAAAAGATTACCAAGTAAATGATAATATAACGTTAAAATCTTAAAGAAACAAGACAGAATAAATAAGAAAGAAGAACCATCCCCTGTTGTGTATGCATGGATTAAACAAACAAGATGTAACATGTTCTTATTATGGGCTTCAGTGGAAGTTGTACCATTGGACAAAACCTGTTTCTCCATGTCTGTACTAAGATCAACTGAACGCCTGCTTGCTCTCTCTCCATGTTTAGAGTGGTATCAGTCTTTTCAGAAATCAAGATCTGCAAGAAAAGTATGAGTGTGCATCGCAGATACGGGGTTTATAGCGTCTGTGTGTGTCTGTGCAGGTACGACTGTGACCCCGATGAACCCTCCGACGACCTCGAGTCCTCCGACATGTCGTGGCACGAGGAGGAGCAGGAGTCACTGCGTCAGTCCCTCCGCGCCCTCCAGACGCAGTTTGCCGTCGAGCGCGCCCGCAGGGAGGAGGCGGTGCGGGAGGCCGAGCTGCTCGCCGGCGAGAACGAGACGCTGGAGCAACAGCTGACCAGGATGGAGGGATGTCAGGTGTGTGTGTGTGTGTGTGACAAATTGTGTTTGCAGGACATTTCTGAACAGACACAATTACATAGAAATACACATTTAAAGGGATAGTTCACCCAGAAATCAAAATTCTCTCTTTATCCACTCATCACTATGCCAATGGAGGAGTGGGTGAAGTATTTAAGGCCATAAAACACTTTGGGAGTTTCAGGGGTAAACAGTGTTGCAGCAAAATCTCATCTCTTCTCTCTCATCTTTCTCTCCTCTTCAGGCCCGAGTGCAGGAGCTGGAGCGTGAGGCCGAAGAGCTCCGTCAGCTCTGGAAATCGCAGTCCTCCACCAGAACCTCCAGGCCGGACTCCGTCATCCACAACCTGCTGCCGGAATCGCTGCTCCTCCACCCAGAAGAGGAGGAGAACGAGGGTGATGCAGCGGCAGCCAGAGGCCCCTGGGTGCTGAAGCGCTGGGGCCAGGAGAGGCCGACGAGGGCACCGCAGCTGCCCGACTGCCCCGACAGGATCTACGACCACGAGTGCTCCTGCGTGCGCCGAGCCGAGGTGGTGAAGTACCGCGGCATCTCGCTGCTCAACGAGGTGGACGCCCAGTACAGTGCCTTGCAGGTGAAGTACGACGATTTGCTGCAGCGCTGCCACCCAGGGCCGCAGGAGGCCGATCGGGACGAGCAGAGCCATAAATCGGTCCAGACGCCGTCCATCGTTTGTCCTGCTCTGAAAGACATGGAGGACTTTGAGGAGGACTTTCACCAGCCTGAGTACAAGGAACTTTTTAGGGAAATTTTCTCCCGCATTCGTAAAACCAAAGAAGACCTGATTGAAAACAGGGGGGGAACCTCTAACGGCGACGCGCTGCCTATTTTGCATTAGCTGCTTCCAGAGAAAAGAGAGAAAAATACCTGGCACGAGATGAATGATCGTCTTCCAGTTACTCTGCGATTTAAACTTGAGACTTAAACAACAGCACATGCAGCTAAGTCGACACTTTGATATATGTGTGTGTGTGTGATTTGCCCAGAGATGTCCAACAAAGACACAAGAGTGATGCAGAAAACAGGATGACCAAACACCACCAGCTCGGGTCTCAGATGTGGCTCATTTTGCACAGAAACACCAGTGCCTAACGCCGCCGTCTCCACCGTGCGCTCACTCTACCTCACTTTCCAAAGACCTGTTCTTAAAACCTGAGGAAACGTTTCTGGGGAATAATCTGTCGTGTCTTCAGGTCCTGTAGTTTCCTTTTATGAATGAATGTAAATTCACTGAAAGGTTCCTGGAAAAGAGAGAAATTGGAGAAACCAGTGACTGTATTTGAATTAACTGCTGGTGTGAGGTAGAAAGTTTATTATTCAGTGCAAAAAACTGTTCATTACATATGGAAAATCAGGTTTTGGATTAAATTTAATAAAATCCTCATGTAGTGTCAATGTTATATTAATATTCAGGAATTACTAAAAAGCTTGATTATTGCTTTTGTATTCATTTTACAATGATACAAAACATATAGGAACAAAAAAAGTCCTGACATTTCAGTCAATGGAGCCAGATTATTTTTTTGGCATTCCTGGAAAAAATGGTATTAAACAGATGTTCAACAAATAGTTTGAGCTCTTAACTCCACAAAAGTGAACTAAACTCTCAGAACTTTACTCTATTTTCCTTGTAACTTCGTACCTTTTTTCTAGGAAACCTTATTTGGGAAGTCACAGATCTGTAAAACAAATTGCTCCACTTGAATCTGTTTTGTTTACGGATCTGTGGTCTAATGTCTAATCTTAATTTAATTGACTTACCTTGCTACTATTGGGGGGGGGGAAAAAATAAAAGAATTGTAGGTGTATTGGTGATAGTTGTGCCTGCGAGGATGATCAATATATAATCTGATGTTAAATTGATGAAAAGGAGATTATAAAAGTCGGTTATTGAGGGTGTTGGAATAAATTTGTGTTTTTGTAATTGTAACATTGCTCTGAAACTTGATTATTGTATATTAGGTTAGATGATGTGAGTGGATGTTATATTAAAGGGACGTTCTGCGGTTCATAATGAAATAACTTGATAATGTAGCAGCCTCCTGATGTATTCGCCTCAGGACGCCGGCGTATGATTGGAAGCTTCTTTTCCCAGCAGCACCTCTGTTGCGTTCGCTGCCTGACGTTTCCATCGTCCTCGTTTTAAGCTTGAAGTCTGTGCACATGTATGTAAACATCCTGTTAAGTCCCATTTAGATGCACTTTAGAATTGCACAGGCTCTTCTGACACTTTATATCTCATGTGTAGTTAATGCAAAGCGTGATGTGCTACTGTTCCGATCATATTCTAGACCTGAGTAACCTGCAGAATGTTTGTGTGTCTGTACGATGGACTTTTGACCTGTTTCATGACTGGACCTCATTGTTGCTGTTATTGCTCTGAGCCATAAAGCATGAAGCAAGATGCGACGGCAGCTGTGTGTCTTTTTTCTTTCTCCCATTCATTGTTAAATACGTTTTAATCAAGGGGTGGGGCCAGGGAGTCAGTGGCACCAGCTAATTGGCCCCTGATGTCCCCCTCTCCTTTAACACTTACTAATAATGTTTTAGCTTTTTTTTTTTTGAAGTACACAGTGAACAATGTGTGGCTTTGCTCAAGCTATAGAGCTAACAGTAAACAAGGATTAGCCTAAACGTGCACCTTACTGGATCAGGAGTTGTGCACAGATGTTGCACATTTAATTTGGTCCTTTGTGGATTCAGAAAAAAGATCTGATTCAAAGCTTATTTATAGAACTGGTGTCACAGTTAAACTTTCTTTCTTTTTGAATGTCATCTAATGTTAGAACATTCAAATGTCAGATGCTGGATTTCAAATAATCAAAACACATGAAGCTAAAAATATAATTCACTAAAGAATGAATCATTATCAAATTAGATACATAACACCCCCGAGCCCTGTGTGGGTTTTCAAAAGACAATTATATTTGCATATAACTGCTCTAATATAAAAATACATCAACACCCTGTGGTTAAATCCCTCCAGGTCTTCCTGATTTATTACATTCACAATAATATGAAGTCGCGTTGATCCCTGAACTCTAATCAGTTCATCTTTGACTCAAAGGTACAACCGGTCAACATTTCAGGCGAGAAATTCCCTAAAAGCAAAATTTGAGATATATTCAAGAAGGGCCACCAGGATCTTGACCTTCGACCCCAAGATTCAAATCAGTTGTTCCGTGAGTTTAAGAATGTTTGTGCAAACTTTGAAGAAATGTCGATGTTGCACCCACAAGACCAAAAATGTGTTTTCTAATGTGTGACCTTTAAACACTAAATCAAATCAGTTCATCCTTGGGTAAAAAAAAAAAAAAAGATATTCCCTCGAGGCATGCTTGAGATATTGTGTTCACCAGAGAGGGACTGGTGGTTGTCGCTGGCAAGGAAGCAGAATTTTTTTAATATAAGAATAAAGTGTATAAAGGCTATAATTATGACAAAACAACACTTGCAACTTGACACGTTTATTGAGCAAAGTAACAAACCAATGCTGAGAAAATAATACAACTGTCGTTTGCTGAAGTAGGAAATCCTAACCTTAGCCTGACATGAACACTTGAGAATCAGATTTACTGTCTAAATGTCTCCAGTCAGACTAAAAACATTCTGGTTCCTCTAATTCGTCATGTGAACAAGTGGGAGTTTGTCCTGATCACTTTGAGGTAGAGGCACTTCAGATGGAGGCTCGAGATAGCAGCGCATGTCAATATACCAGCGTTTCCATAGCAACAACTCTTCCACCGCCCAAACAAAGCTCCAAAGACATCCATTCTTTTTTCTTTTTTTTTTGCACGTACCAAAATTAAATCCCAAACCGATTTCTGAAAAAACTTTTGTCCAAATTGCATCTTTATTTGCTCTCATCAAAATCAGTCTCTTGATTGCCTCTCACAAAGAAAACGCAACTGTACATTCAACCGAGAAAAAAACCCTCAACATCAAGCATTGTATCCACTTCTTCTCAAATTTAATATTTGACTAAATAATATACAGAAACGGGGGAAAAGCTACATTTGCTGCAGCAGTTTCCAGGTCTGTGAGTAACCAAAAAGAATGAAGTGATTTCAGTTTAATAATACGAGAATAAGGATTTCAGGGACTTTTTCGCATCCTTTTTTTTTTCCAGTCCCTTTTGTTGACTCAAGGCAACGTTTCCCTAATTTTTTGCTTTTCACACAATTTAATTACATCACATCATCCATGCTTAAAGCTCACTTTTTTTTTTTTACACGTGTATTGAGGGTGACAAAGATCCATCAAAAAGGAGTGAATTTAATGGATAAAAAAATATATCAGATTCAATGTTTTCTACCTAGAAGGCCTTAGATAATGTTTGCTTTGTTGACAATTTTTTCTATGGTGACGTTTAATCAAGTAAAATGAAAATATATTGAGCTGTGGTTTGTTTTCATGGTAAACACCCCCTGATCTGGTAAAAGTTTATAAATCTACAGATAAACCGTATATGCATCTGTCTGTTTCTTAATTTTTGTATATTTAGAAGTTGCCCCCAGTTTCTCCAGCTGTCTGTGTGGTTATGGGAGGAGCTTCAGTTCACCATTAGCGTGCTCATGCCAACGTTTCAGATGAAACGAGAAAAGCTTTGAGTTCTGAGCAGAGCCGACAGCTGAAATCGTTTTCCTCCAGTCAGCTGCCCGGCCTCAGAGCTGGGCAGGCTGTGATTGGCTCTTGTCCCTTTGACTGCCCTCCCACTGGACACCCGGGAGAGGATTTCATTGGTTGTCGGTGAACCGCAGGGGACAGGATGTCAGTGTCAAGACTGAATCGTTCCCTTGAGGTACCACATCCCCGCGTGGCTGATGCAGCACTCCTGGAACCAGAGGATGAGTTACATGTGGAAAAAAGAATCAATTAAAAAGGACGAGCATTAACTCTCATCACTGATCTCACCTTGAGCACCCGGTCGACGTCCGCCTTGGGTACGTCTTCAAACTCCTGTGCCAGTCGCGCTTGTATCATGTTCCTCCTGATGCGGTAATTCTTCGTGAACAGTTCGTACAGCAGCCGGCGGTGCTACAGAAACAAAGAATCAATTAAAAAATAGGTTTGGTAAATTAGCTGATTATTTTGCAGTCTAGAAGATCTGCTTTTCATGCGTTTACTTGTGCAAATGTTTCCAGCTGAAATATTTTCCTAATGAAAATTTAAACAGAAAAAGAAACTAGAGGTGAAAATCCCCACACTCTGAGGTGGAAAATTTCCTCAGGCAATGTTGCGATACAACCAGCCCATTGGGGGGGTTGCTGCAAACCTGCTGCACGTGCTTTCTGAAATTCAGGTGAAAATCAGCAATCATTGAAAGACGAGAAGGATGTTAGGATGAGGGGGATGTTATGAGGGAGTTTACCTTGTCGAAGTCTTCACCAGCTTCCCACAAACCAAACACCTTCTGTTCATCGGCTGCTGCTGTGGTCTGAGCAGGAAACTACAGTTAGAAGAAAAGAGCAAAGTGACAAAAGCTGTTACACAGGACGTTCAAATCTTTAAAGCTGCTTTCAAACATGCTCTGAACTCCGGATAATCTCCTGAAATTATCCGGAGGAGCCGTATGTGACGACATCAATGCCAGTGTCGATGTGCTTTAAACAAAAAACAGGTAATTTCCCCAGCGGAATTTATATGCAACTTCCTGCCTCTTGCTACAACCCTCGTCTGAAAGCTCCGGAGATTTCTGTTGTTGTTGCGAACATGTGTGACCGGAGAATCTCCTGCTGCCTTCTTCATATGTGAAGGGAAACTCTAAAGAAACTCAGGACCTAATTGTGCAGACAGGCTTTAACCTGCTCAGACACAAGCTAAGTCTTGCTCCATTCTCTGTCATGATACACATGGAAATAAAGATGCACACAATGCACACATCATAGCATTCATGTTCACTAAACTCTAAATTTAGGCATGCGAGTAACTAAGTACTCAATTGACATTAAAGTTGTCTTTGACGTTTTAAACAAAAAAGGTACAAATTGGTAAACATCTTTAACATTTCCCACAGACGTGTAATTAGACTATGTGATTCGTCGTCAACAAGAGCCGGTCGACCACCAGACGACTCAACACTAAGCGCATTAAACCAGGATTTACCCTCCAGACGCGACCCAGCGACTCAAAACTGATCTTTAAACTGTCATACATCCAGACAATATTGTTCACCATGACATAGAAGAGAAGTTATCTGACTCCAGATCTGCCTGCGTTTGCAAGCAGCGTCGCAGATTAACCCCCCCCCCCCCTTCGGCAGTAATGAGCTTTGCTTGGAGGCCAATAATCTGTTGCATAATAAAGATGGCACCCGGCCATTCCCTGCCCTACAGCGGCTGAAATCCTCTCATGTCAAGGATATAGATGGGATAAGAGCAAAGCCAGGACAGGACAGGGCTGGGCTGGGCTGGGCCTGGCAGGAGACCTGGCTGCTAAATGAAACGTGTTGATGGGGCACAGACCAACCCGCTCTCTGCCATATGAGCAAACACCAAGCCAAGAAAACACAGGTAGACTAATAACAGACCACAACTAACTAAATAAAGCCTACAAACAGCCACCTTAGTGCAAACCCAGAGGGAACAGCAGGTATCAGGTGGCTGCGGGGACTTCAGTGCAACTTGAGAACCACTTTGCTTCAGTGCACCTTTACAAGCAGCAAAGCGATCCCGAGAAAGTCGACCGTTAAAGTCGTTATTTCTAGTGAGAAAACTGATAGCTGCTTTCAAGCTACTAGGGAGGGGGGGAAAAAACGTTACTCTGCACACGTTAAAACCCGACAAGCAGGTAAAACAGGTGATCATTTCATTCTGCTCCCTCCTGGGTCTTTGATCTGAGCTTGTCTGAACAAAATTAAACCGAACCATGCATGTTTGAAAAGTTCCAGCTCAGCAGGACATGATGAGACATCGTCATTCACTCTTTCAGCGTCACAGTCTGCTCAGTTACATTCTGTTGCTCCACTTTTCAGTGCTCTGCTTCGTGTACAAACAGCGGATGTGGTCACTGCACTGACTTCCTGTTGTTCTGCGTTCTTGTGTATTGTTCTTTCCTGGGTTTGTAAATCGTAATCTGTCATTCATGAAAATAACCCATTTGGCTTTCACTACCACATTTTAAAAAGGTTGTTCTGTTTGGTTTTGGATTTTTAGTCGGAACCCATCCAAGCTCAAGAGAAAACTAACTGACCCCGTTCCGACTGCATCCCAAGCTCTACGTTTTCCTCCATTACAGGAACGAACAGAGAAAAAAAAAATCAAGTACATAGCCCATCCAACATGATTGAACCTGACCCGATCCGGAATATCATTTCAAACTTGTTGTCTGAACCTGACCCACACACACCCACACACAGACTGAGGAAAAGAAAGGAAAACAGGAGCATGCAGAGTGATTTTGAGTTAAACATCCAAAAAGCTTGTGAATCCTTCACTTTTTTTCCCTGCCTGGATACTCACAGGCACCATTATCTGTTTGCAGTGGCAGAGCAGCATGGCGTCCTGCAGCACGTGGTCCGAGACAGATTGGAAGACACTCCACCCCGCTGGCATGGAGGCCAGGTGGAGGTTAAACAGCCTCTTTAGCTCGTTCAGCGTCAGTACAAAATTCTTCCTGAAAGTCTTTGTTACAAAGTCCTGCAGCTCTGGGGACGGCGTGTTGCCGTTAGTGTGATCGAAGTTGGGGGAGGTGGTGCTGGGGTAACCATTTACAGAACCGTTGGGGATGGAAGAGGAGGACGGGGAGGTGGTGTCCATGGGCTCGTCGTCCTTGTCGCTGACAGGTTCCTGTTTGATGTGGACGGAGCTTTCTGCCCGTTTGGTGTCCAGGTCCTTCTGGAGGGACGAAATGTTTTCATGCGCTCGCTCATGTGCCATCTTCAGCCGCTCCTCACCACTGACATGAACAGGCTCTGGAAACACACATCAGCTCATGTTAAATTAATCTCTGCTGAATATTTAACGTGCTATCCAATATAATAAGTTGACTGTTACAAATACAAGTGGGTACCCACCTGGTTGAGGAGCATTCTTTGGCATAAAGTCTTCTTTAGAGAAGTTAAAGACCTTTTCCAATCTTGAAGAAAAAAAAAAAAAAAGAGATAGGTACGAATTAGTCTCGATAAAGAATCATTTACCCTCCAAGAGAAATGTTTTACTATCCTGCTGCCTCCGAGTGTAGCCTACTTGCTCTGGATGCCAAGCCACAGCATGTGTTGCCTGTGGGCCACATCTGGGTGTTTCTTAATGAACTCGGCGTCGGTAGGCAGCAGGAACTCCCAGCCCCGGTTGATCCGAGGTATTGCCACATGCTCCAGGAACTCCTTCACATCCTCCGGAGGAAGCTGACACAGACGGAAAGGAGGAAGGACGTGTTAGTTCTGTTTACCTGAGTGAACTGAAACATTTGCTGCACGCAAGGGAGACCACAGACATCCCAAAAGATGTAACTGTTTTTTAATCTTATAATCATGAACACACACACACACACACACACACGTTTGTCTAATGTTTTGCACAATCAGCATGAAACATTAAACAAGCCCTTGTATTGCTGCCACAATTCTCTTTCTACTGTCAACCTGGTACAGGAGAAAGGAGTATTATTTATGAAGTAGGCAGCCTTGTTTCGGTTCAAAACACAGACAAGTACGAACTTCCGGTTGGCGTCGCTTCCCGGTCAGCTCGCTCTCATTTGCTATTGCAACTGCTAACTCACCAAGACCTGAGAACATTTTAATCCTTCTGGTCAAAATAAACCTGAGATGTTGTGATGCTTCTTGGTTCAGAAGATTCTCTCTCTTTGTTTATTGCCACTCAGGTAAATTTGCTATTTTGTTCATGCTGCTTCTTACTTTGATGGTGGCTGCAATTTCCTTCCTCATCACAGAGCGCTCCTGAGTGAACCTCCACATCTACAACGAAAGGAACAGACTCAAATCAAAAACTGACAACACAAAACAAACTACCTGGTCTTACACTGTCACTGGATTCATTTTGAGAAGTTCAGTTGACAGCTCACCACAAAGTCTCTGCCCCGACAGAGCACCTCAGCAGGGACGCCACTGTGAGGACTGTACGTGTTTTTAGGATACAGAACATCACTGAGGAAAAAAAAAATCAATAATACAAAGATATCACTCACAGACTCATCTTATTGGCTGCAATGCTCTCCAGGGTTGTGTTAGTTGTAATTTAAATTGTACTTTTGAAATCTAAATTTAATCTGTGTATTAGTCTGCAGAGGAAAAATTGGACACACTCTTCTTCATATCTAATTTCAACGTAGATGAGGATGGATTCTGTTTCACTATAGCTGCTTGGTCTCACCTCTTGACAACCCAGTTCCCCTGAACCAGCAGCGCCACCTGTTGGATGCAGCGCAACACCGCGGTTGAGTCTGTGCCAGAGGCGAGGAGGCCCATGAGGTTAGCAAACGGCATCATCTTGACTGGAGATGAGAGAAGATGTCAGAGGAAAGGCAACCAACCTTTAAATTAAATTGTGTACATCTGATGCAGCGTGTGTGGATCAATATAGTGAGTCAAAGAACTCTGCATTCAGTAACTCTGTAGCTGAGGAAGATAATTGGATGTTTTAAACTGTTTCACACCTAATCTGGGACAAACCAAAACAACTCAGTGACCAATGAACAGTTTTGTTACTGAAATCTAGTTTAACTTACCATTCTTCATCAAGGTCTTGACTTGCTCTCCCAGCGGCAGAGTACGCAGCTGAGCCATGGAGAGCACATTACTGGGACCAACAGGCTTCACACTAACACCGGAAAAAAAGGGAAGGAGACGTCAGTGATGATTCATTTCTGGAGCAGTCAACCAGATATAAATCTATTCTCTTTCTTCAGAAAACCGAGGAATACTTACACTTTTTCCTCAGCGAGAGGGGGCATCAGCATGGCCAGGTACTCCCTGAGGAGAGAGGAGAAATTTGTCAGGGAGACGTGAGCAGAACAACTGAACATGGACATTCGCTCCAAACCACACAAGTAACATTATCAATCAGGACAAACAACCAGTGTGGTGGTTGTGTTACCAACATAAAATGAATATGATACAGACTATAAATAATTCTCATGGTCAAAGAAATTAAATTAATTATACTCACTTGGGAGTTTTGACCAGTTCCGAATTCTCAGAAGCATCGACTGACTGACAGAAGAGGTACTGCCTTTCATGCTCTGACCGACTATCCTGAATTCAAACAACAAGACAAAGACAAAAGTGATGAGAAAAGAGATTCATGATCAGATCTCCTGACAACAAAAAGCAGATTTCAGACATGCACATGATCGTGAAATTCTGTTTGCCTTTCTCATATGAAAGAAAGTAGCAGGAGGTTGTTTGGGTCAGACGTAGTCACAACAACAGGAAAATGTTGGAACATTAAGGTGAGGGGTGGTGACCGAGTAGAACATGCAGGAGGCATCACATGCTGATAAATTCGGCCCCAGAAAGCAAGGACATCGACAAGTTGACATGTCTGTCCATGTTTTCTACGTGTGATATTTGTTTTCCTCCAGTTTTGTTGTGTGTTAGAAGCTTCATCGACGCAACCACCAGCTGTACAATGTCCAGACATGTTGCTGCTGTATTCTGAAATGGGCTCCCACAGACATTGTCTGTACATTTTACTCAGGGTTTGAAAGAGTTCTCACATGCATCAGCTGAGAGTAAAACCGAGAACTGAGGTAACCTAACAGTAAGTGCACCCCCTACCTTGGCACCATGGTAGTGCAGGTGAACCCAGGGCTCCTCCGCCTGCTTCTTCTGAAGGAACTCGTAGGAGTGGATCCTCCTCTGCCGAGCCTGCTCTGACTCAGGGCGAGCAAACCTCACCTGGAGGGGAACACGTGCGTGAAAACTCTGAAATTGTGGCCATTCATGAGTGATTGTGTGTTTATGTGTGTGCACAAGTTCTCACTGTGACGGCCTTGACATCTTCCTCAGCTTCATCCTGTGAGGAATCTCCACCTGCAGACAGAAGACAGAAAACAGTCGTCATGACCGACATTAATCCGGTAACGCAAGGTTCTAAGATAATTTTCGCTGCTGACGAAGGCTTTAAACTCTAAAAATCAAGTAAAATATATATATTTTTTAATAGATCAACAAGCCAAAACACAAATTGTGAGTCGTGTATTTTGATTTACTTATATTAGGACAAGAGAGTTAATTAATCACAGTTTTAAAAGACACAAAATACAATCTTGAATATTATTAGAAGCAACAATCTACACTCGTCCCACATATTTATTAGATTTTGGAGAGAAGATACACACCTTCATTGGCTGCCTCCCTCTCCCTGGTTTTGTTATCAGCCTTGTCCAGGTAAGAGAAGCTGGGTCTCATCTGGAGGATTCCTGTCAGAGGTGTGATGTGAAGCTCACCTATTGACATAAAATAAGTCACAAACCACATCCTGGTATTGCTCAGTAATAATGTGACTGACTTCATTCTCATGTTAATACGTCAGAAAGTCGGTCATGTTGACACATTTTGTTATCTTGAACCTAAACACACAACAGACAAAGTAACTTAGCACGTAAGGATAAGAAAGTGATAACAGTGATAACGGTTCACATGGACTCTGTGAACATATGAGTGACCTTTGTGTATTTGCAAGACGCAGCCTATAAGTCAGACCAAGCAAAACACAAGCACAGTGCGACAGAAACAATGGTTATTAGATCCGACCTTTGCGAAACACGGCAGCAGCGTATCTGGAGGTGTTGGTGGTGGCTTGGATGGACGAGAAGGTCTGTTTGTCCATCATCTTCCTGGAGAGGAAAATTAAACCGATTCATTATTCAGCTTCACTTCTCAAGAAAAGTAAATCAAAAGGCGCTCACTATTAGCTTGACCAATTGCATGCTCTCTTGACCAAATAGTAAAAGCAAGCGAGTAATGTTGCATTGTCCAATTTGTTCAAACTTGATTTTCAGAGAAAGTGACAGCCCTGATCTACAGCCAGGAGATGGTTAGCTTAGCATAAAGACTGGAAATTAAAAAGAAGCAGCTAGCCTGCTTCATATGTAACATACAGATATTAGCGAGTTTATGATTTTAGCCAACTCTCTGCCACAAAGTGAACAACTGTAGATGTCAAACTATTCCTGAACACGAGCAGCGAACAAACAGGCAGTAACACACAGAGCTAACATGAGGTTTAACAATAGACCTACACTGAATACGTGTTGGTTTCATCGAAGGTTGTTCCATCCACGTTCAGAGCTATTTGTTCTCCCTTGCTGCGACAGTAGTTTGGACTCATTGCGTTGATGGCCATTTCCAACTCCACCTGTACAGCGATTAGTGCAACAAAACACATGTTACAGTCACTTTCAGATGAATAAAGATTCGCTTCACTGATGAGGTGTAAAGTAAGAAAAGAGCCTCTTGTACCCTTTGCTGCTTGGGTTTGATCTTAGCCATCAGGTGGTTGACATCGTCATAGGTCATGGTGGATGGTCGGACAGGGTACTGTGTCAGAGGAACAATGAAGGTGATTAGTAAGTCGTGACATCATTTATCAATCACAGTGTGGATTAGAAGAGTCGAGATTAAGGGAGTCGCACTCGAAAGCATTAATGACAACAAAGAAAAGACCTACCTGGAAAAGATACAGCTTGTCTGCGAGGCTTTTGGCGAGGTACACATCAATCTAAGAGAAACAGAAAAGGTTGATCAAAGCTATTCTGGCTTCACAAACTGATGTGAGGAACTGGCAGAAGCTTATGAATAGATGTCAAAATAAAATTCTGTGTTTTATCCATCTTATACATTCATTTACTCAATTTGCAGCATAATGCAACCCTAAATTAAAATGATCCCAGCGCAGTGTAGTATGTACATTTTAAATTAGAGATGAGGAGAACACTGGTATGATGGTAAATCCAACAATAGTGTGAGTCGAGCTTCGGAGGACAAGTAAGATCAGTGCATCTCTACCAATAATCCCCCTGCAGCACTGACACACAAAAATAAAATAAATAATATTGTGTATTTGTGTTAATTATCAACAAATTGCCCACCAACACACTGAATGATCCAATCTGGGCATTCAGCCTCATGATATCATCCATGGTGAAGTTTCACTTTCTAAAAATGCTGTAGTTATTTGCAAATGTTACTTAAACAGGATTTAGTAGAGCATTTGCTAGGAACTATTTTTAGATGTGGAATAATACATATGTGTGTTTCTGCTCCACTGTGCTCACATTGATGAGCATCCAGTGAAATATTGTGTTGCTCACGGATGCAGTTTTAAATAGATCTGTGGACAATGATGGTGGAATACGGCACAGGGGAATCAGCTTCGTCACACTTCAGACACAAGGCCTGCCATTATTATTAGAACGCGACATCAGCTTTATCCTTTAACATCAGCTTGTGGACATACCTCTTCTATAACGGGGTCATCATCATCCCCGCTCGCCATATTGAAGGGAGCAGAGCGAGGAGGGGAGAGGAGGAGATGAAACAGGAGGGGAGCGGCAGCAGATCTAAAACATCCAACCTGGAAATAGACAAAATGTTTAATGTTTAAAGATGATTTATTCTGTACACACACACACACACACACACACACACACACACACACACACATACACACACACACACACAGTGGATGGTAACAAAGGAAACAGGTGAAAAGCAGCTGGACCAGTAACGAGAACAATGTGATCCACTGAGGCAAAGTTACATCAGATTTCCTCAGATTTATCAGGGAGTTCCAGGATGTCAGTCTCCAGGAGATCTTGCAGTTAAACTGTTATTTTAAATAAACCCTTTCCAGAGAGTAAATCACTACAGGGATCTGACAGAAAGACCAGAGTCATGCAGCCTGTCAGGAGGTGCCACCACTGACAGCCAGGTAAAACTCACATGATGCGACACAATGTAAACCACATTAAAAACAACTACTCCTCTTACAAACACTTGTTAATAAACGTTCTAAAACCTCAAACAGCAACGTCACACTAAAGTTATTAAACGCCGATATTCCTATAGAGAAGAAGCTGATCCTGGCTAACTTGGCTTCATTAGCATGCTAGCATCTAAACCCTCCAGCCACTTGTCCAGGGCCTGGCGCTACACTGCGGGGTGAAGTCACATTTCTGTACATACGATTAAAGAAGCCCACGTGTGTGTGTGTCCAAAAGAAAGCAGGACAAACAGCGACAACGCTTCCGGTAAACAAACGTGCAGCGAACGAAGCTAGCTAACAGGCTACAAACTAGGCTAGCTAACTTTAACCGTGCATTAGCATAGGGCTAGCTGGTGGAAATAACACACAGTCAGTCGCTGGGTCTGGTTCAACCGACGCGTTCTCCTACACTCCACCTGAGGGCCCCACCTGCTCGCTTCGCCGTGGGGGTGCAGCTATCTCATCCGTGTGAGGGCCGGAGCTGGGGGAGGTCTAGCTCGGACAGAGGCGGCGAGCTGTTGGTGTCGGTACCATGATTGACTGAGCTCCACACGCAGACACGTGGGGAGGAGTCCGGGCCCATGATGCACAGCGACTCCACAGTGCAGTTGCCTTGTGTGCTCTTCGTTTGTGTTCACAGGTGTAGGGTTGTGTTAAAGGGAGGAACACAGTGGGGGGGGGGGTTGTGTGTGAGGATGTGTACGGAGAGGAGGTAAAGTACAATCTAAAGGTGGGATTCGAACCCACGCCCCCGAAGAGACTGAAGCCTTAATCCAGCGCTTTAGACGGTAAAGTACAATCTAAAGCATGACGGAAGCAAAATATCACTCATGGCAGCGGTGGGATTCGAACCCACGCCCCCGAAGAGACTGGAGCCTTAATCCAGCGCCTTAGACCGCTCGGCCACGCTACCTATTTTTCGCATGTAGACAACTTTATATAAATCGTAAATATAAACGTTGTTTTGAACATGGTTTACCTTATTTTTTGTATCTTTGTGCATCTATAAGCTATCACAAGTCTCCTTTGCCCACGACTCTGGATCTATTAAAGCCCACTTTGTCAACATTGGTGATTTTTGCTTTTCAGCTTCAAATCATCTACTTTTATATATATTTATCTATATTGCTAAATTATCTTTACTATTACATTACTGGAATTACTTGAGTTTCACTTGGTGTTGCTCTACAAAAATGTTATAACAACATATTACTGGAGCATTAATGTAATACTGTACCGTATTTTGGTCTTAAATGCCACCAAGCTCCACAGGAAACAATAATGACACATTTTCATTGTACAAAGCGCTGCAAACTTTATTTTACAGTTTTATACTGCAAACATTTTTACCTACATTCATCCAAGCATTCATTAGCATTTGGGGCAGCAGAAGTAAACCATTTCTCTTGTTTTATTTATTTATTTTTGCTTAGTTTTTCTCTTCCATACAGACGGTCAGAAACCAGAAGGAAGCGGACACAGGAAATGAGAGAAAACAGGAATCAGCATTACTAGCTTCACAAACAGAGAGAAGGAAGGACAGGAGATACGAGCCTGATCCTGGAAGATACACACACACACACACACACACACACACCTAAGGCATCAATATAAAAAATCCATTCACTACTCTGTAATAAGAATACCGTATGTAAACTGCAACCATCCAAGTTGAGTCCTGAATGTGTAAAGGGTCAGACTAGCTGTCTGTTAGACACATGATCTCCTGTAGCATTCCTCGCGATGGGAGCGTGTATCCCGAATTACTCCTCCTCAATCAGCGCCCAGGCCTCTTCAGCTTTCATGTAATACTGGTTCGCCAACCTGCCTTTCATGGCAGCCATGGCAGCTTCTGCTGCTTCTGTAAACAGATCACCTGCAGGGAGAGATGATGACGATGATAAGATGATGTGAGAGGCGATTACGAAGGCAGTGATAATATTTGCATCAGATAATGGTTTTTCGTGAGGTACACAGAAGAAACACTTAACAGATAGAATTAGAATGAGGATGGTGATCATTTATATGTTTCCTGCTGTTAACAAATCCCTTGAACAGACAAAAAACAACAATGACTTAAAGCCAATGCTATAAAGTCTGATATATCTTATTCCTCTATGCCGGAGAGCTCCATCGTTGTCCATATTGGGACTTTATTCTTGTAATATTACTACACAAAATCAAATTTTCCCCTTTAAGTGGCTCTAATACTCCCTCGTAAAAGAGAGTATTTAGCCATGTTGGGGGGAAATAATGAACTGCATCTGTTGTGATTCCATCTGTCTACAGCCACCACGCTCATTTCAAGACAACACTGGGTGAGTTTTCAATAATATGGATTTCAGTATAATATTCCTTTAAAACCTAAGGGTATACTCTGTGTATTAACACAGTGAGGTCTGTCGAGCCAGCATGGAGTCCAACCTGCTCTCTGTGGGTCTGCGGTGAGGTTGTGGCCTCCCTCTTGGTACATCTCTCCGACTCTGGCCAGCATCAGGTAGCGAGGCTCATCCTGTGTCCCATCAAACTCTCCCCCCTCGTCACAGTCCGTCGTGTTCAATGCACTGTCATACCAGCGAATCGCTTCTCCCCAATCCTGCTTTCTGAAATTTAGAGAAAGAGATTAAACAAAACAGTAACATCAAAAATCCTCAACCTTAATTTTACCTTGCCCTAAAAAATTCCCACCAGGGGGCAGTATAATCATGACTGTAGGACAAGCACTTCTCATATTTCTAACTCAAACTGGTGTATCTGCTGAAAACAAGCTCCACTGACCTGTCAGCGGACAGATTGACTCCTGAATCAAAGGCTCTGGCCACAATAATCATTGCGGATCTGTCACCAGCCTCAGCCGCCAGCAGGAGATACTTGAAACCTTTCATCCTGTTTCCTGCGCTATCCTGCCAATAGCACAACAATGTTAGAACACACAGGAGCACACAAAACCACAGTCAAATCAGCTGGAGAATTGTACCTCCAGCTCCATGTCTGGCAGTATGTGATGAGGCAGCTGCAGATAGCACAGGCCCAGGGCAATGATGGCCTCCAGCTCTCCACACAGGGCGGCTCTGTCCAGGTGGAACATGGCCGAGTCCTGATCCCACTGCTCGTCCTTCTCACAGAAGCGACCGGCTTCGTGGTACCGCACCATGCCCAGGTGGACCTGTGCAGGAGGAAGAAGATCCAGTATATGTTAGACGTATGAAACTGCTCAAAAAGCACAACCTTTAATAAGCTACGGTACGGTGACCATCAAGAATAAAAACTGTTAATGCAAGACATAGTCCTGCTCGTATCTGTCATCTTTATTAAAATCGAAATCATCCAATGTGATGGTTTATTTCCCACCTTTCCAAGAATTGACTGGCCGATCGTTTTCTGCAGCTGAGTGTTGAGTCGCTCCACCTCAGTGGAAACGCAGGAAGGTCGGTGGACGTGAGCACGAGACGAATGGTAAAAGCTCCACTTCTCCTCTGTCAGCTGGGTGCAACCACACAGCAGAGATATGAGAAGGAGAAAATAAAGGGAGAGTGTAACCATCTATTCTTCACCACAGTAATCTGAAAACTAATTATATGATGCCAGGTAGATTAAGTGCAAGTGGTGTACCCATCCAGAAAAATGGGGTTTAATGGGATAGATCAGTGCACCCCTGCAGGCCTGTCAATCAGCAAATGCAAAAATCATATGAAGCATGAGAAGCATGAGCACACACACACACACAAAGTTATTATGGCATGAAGCATGGGCAAAGCTGGTGAAACAGAGGTAGATGGTGTTTCGGTTCCAAATCTCATTTTTAATTTCTCTCTATTTTGCTTCTTGTGTTCACTAAATCGAATAAAGAGCAGAGAGTCATGCTTGATAAGTTTTTGGCAAAGATAGCTCCTGATTTCATAACAACGCACAGCGCTGCAAGACGAACCGTCCTGAGCTTTCGATCCTCCATGCAAGTAATCACCCATTCGTTGTCAGGGTTGAATGAATTTAGGTATGCAGAGGCTCTTGGAGGAGCTACCACCTTCCACTGGTGAGGGAGGACACAGAGCAGGAGGAGGTAGATTAGTAGGAAGATGAGGAATGAATTTCATTGTTAAAAAAGAAGGGATGAGGGAAGAAAGGTGGGATGGCAAAGTGAGGAAAAGATGAGGAAAATTCAAGGAGGTTTACGATTGAGACGGGGATGAGGTTTTAGACACTGATGAGTCTACGTTTGTTTACCCGTCTGACACTGTCCTCGTCTGACTCGGAATAATGTCTGTTGTATCGATGATGAGCCTACGTGGTGATACAACATGCATTACAGAGGCTACTGTCAGAAGATCCAACAGTTATCTGAACTTAATGTGGACAAGAAGAAAAGGTTAACAGCTGCACAGACGACAGAACGACAAAGAAGACTGAGCTATGTACAGCAACAAGAAAAGTCCTACATGTCAGTCAGTGTACATAAGTGTTAAAGGATACGTCAGGACAGTATGTTCACAAATGTCTCTATAGATAGGAAAACAATGTATTTCTATTTCTTAATACAATGTAGACACTAAAAATGAATTAGTCAAATGAGTTTGATACCTATCTAAATCATCTTTACCATATCTAAAATATATTTTCTGACTTATTATGTTAACTTGATAACACATGTTTGTCTTTGTCAACTGAAGAGAAGCTGTTTATGTCAATAAAATAAGAGATTCCATTACTTGAAAATATCCTGTAAACAAATCCTGGAAGTTGTCTGACTGGTCCAGTAAAAACACAGTGAGGTCAAATGAAAGTCTTTACCCCGTCTACGTGGTCACTTGGATCGCCTTCACTCCTCCTCTCGCTGGGGTATCCGCTGTCACCGCCACTATCCGATTCCTACAGATGGAAAAAAATATAAATAAAGTCGGTGCAGCTCAGAGCTGCCTACCTTTAAAAAAAACAAAACAGGATGAGGTAAGTTATTGTGCACACGGTGCCTCGCAATAAAGGTTTTGCTGCTGTATTTGAACTTTAAATCCAAACCCTAACCCTTCAGATTTGAGTCCTAAACTACAGCAATTTGGTCATAGGAGAATGTGTGTCAAAATGTGGCACAGTGTTATTTTGGCTTGTCCCATTCACCTTACGTTACTCACCTTATGTTCTCCTTGGTTGTTGTTACCGAATCTTTCATGTTCATTCATTCCAGTAAAAGATAAACCTGTTGCAGATATTTACATATTTACAGTGTGAACACCACTCTTCACTACATGAAACATACTATAATAAATGCACATTATGTATTGATGACTTCATGCCCGTACCAACAGGCGACTTGCCCATTGTTCCAGATACAGCTATCGGAGATGAGAGGATGAGAGGCGAGCAGGGGACCGAGTCCACGTCACTCGTGCTGTCGTCTGCAGATGACGTCTCAGAGAGGCGGGACAACAACTGAGTTCCTGACATGGTGCGAACACGGGGGGAACCGCAAGGCTCCTCGCAGCCTCTCAGCACCTGTCTGGGCTGACCGCTGGAGGAAAAACAAGATGAAACTGCTCTTGAGGAGATTGAAGCAAGCAGGTGATAATGAAGATAACGCAAAGTAGTTATAATATTCTTATGAGAGTGAGCGTGTGCAGGAGAGCTGCAGTATATTTTCTAATTTCATTTCATTTATTCATGAGGACAAAGCACATTAATCATCATTTTTGTAAAGGTGCCAGTGTTACCAAGCTGGGTAATTCTAATTTTAATCCTTTTGAGATAATAATGCATATTTAACATATGGTAAATTTAACAAATACAATAAAATTCACTCCTATTTTCCCCCATTTTTGTCACTATTATCATTATTTTTATTTTACTGAAATGTTTTTTGTTATCTACCCTGATGTAATGCTGACTTCTGGCCCTGTCTGTCTTTCTTTAGGGTTATAAACATGTTCAATTTACGAGCAGTTTGTTGGTGCAATCCAGCTGGGATTTCTCTGCAGGTGAGAGGTCAAACGGCATCAGGCCCATGCTCTTGCAGATCTTGTTACACAGGTGAGAGTGGAAGAACAGCGCCATGCCTCGCACACCTGGAACACAGGTACATTATGGTCGAGATGCGATATCTCTTTCAGCATCTGTCAAAAAAGCTTATTTAATCGTTCACACGACAGAAACAAACCTAGATTTCCATCTCCGAAGTCAGTCCCCTTCTCGGTGTGAATCTGAGGGTCGGTGTAGAGATCCCCGACACCCTGGATGTCCACCACGATCAGCTGGTGTCCCGACCGCTCGAAGCTGAAGTGACTAAAAGCCTGGTGGATACAGAAGGAACGAATGATTAAGTGATTGTTAGTTGTAATCTTGACATGTATCAAGATCCGAGGGGTGACGTCACTCACCTGCGGGGTGAGTCTGATGTTGTCGTCCCTCACGAAGCCAGAGTTGGAGTTGTATTTGATGTATTTGCCTTCAATGTAGTGTTCCAGGTGGAAGAGGGGTTTGCCTGGTCTGTCCATCATCTCCACCGCACACATCTGCATGATGTCCACCTGAGGTTTACGAAGAGATCAACAGTCACTCACTCACACATGGTCCTTCGAATCAAGGGCTAGATGCCAATGGTTAAAATAAAATAATCTATAATCATCTTTTTGCATAACTGAATCTAAGATTAAAGTATTTTCCATTATCAAATGAAGGATAAAGGATGCAGCCATGCACTCTGAATGCTTTCAAAGGATCATAGCAGATTTTATTCATATTGTCTGGTCCCATTAACGAGTCAGCATCAGCATAACAGCCAACGTTTGTGCTTCACCTGTTTGGGAGGTCGGTGTCGGTTGTACTCCTCCCCCCAGAGTTTGGCCTCCATCTGCAGCCTGACGTCCTCAAAGTAAACCTTTCTGTCCACCGTCTCCATGTAACTCTTGGCCACGTAGTTCGATGCCGACTTCCAGTTGCTGCTATGCGAGAAATTAGACAATTTTTTCCTGGAGGGAAAGGAAATAAGAGTTAGAATTCACAGTAGAGAGCAGCATTTGAATTAACCCTTCATTTATTTCACAGTAGGAAGCTGAAATTGCACATAGGGATAGAATTTTTTTTTCTTTCCATCAACTGGATCTAAACTCAGATCTGCCCAACATGACCCCAGATAAAAACAGCTCCAAACGCACGTGTTCAAATCCTTCAGGGAAAACAAACCACATTTCACATGTGGAGATTTATTTTTTTAACTTGTTTGGGCTTGTTGGGGCTCGGGGGTCTTTTGCCAGTCAGATTTTTCCGTGGGATACCGCAAATAGCAAACAGCTGAAATGAGGGAGATGTATGCCTCTCACATTGACAATTACACTATTATTCCTTTTCTTGTTCGTTCTTCGACGTCATGCAGAAGCCAAAACAGTTTGCTGTGTTCCCAACAGGCTCAAATTCTATTCAAAACAATAAGCATCCAAAAGACTAAATTAAACCCCTCCTGCCATCATGGACGAGTTTATGAGCTGCTTCATAGTCTCTGTTCCATCTTGGGCTCATAAACTGTGGAGTCCTTCAGCGGCTCTTCTCCTGAGTCTGAGCCAGAAATGTGAGGAATGTGGACCTCCACCACTTGTAGGCCACAATCTAAGAGCTCCACACTCCTCTGCTTTGCTTACACTGACAGCCTCTGTGACTGGAACACGAGGGCAATAACCAGTGGATGAGAACTGATGAGTAGGACTTACGTTCTGAAGCACTCCCTCATCGCCCCTTTCCCGAACGGCTGCAAGAAAACAAGAGTGATAAATTAGACCAGAGACAACAAGCTGAAAGACTTTCTTGTGTGCATGTGAGTTTTAAATATCGGCCTTACAGCTTATGTCAAGAGGAAAAGTCGTACCTGAGTAGCCATCTTGATGTGGATCTGGTCCTGAGCCCACTCCCCTGTGATGGCATTGTACCTGTGAAGAGGAAAAGTAAATTAAGTCAAAATAAGTTGAACAGTTATACTGAATAGGCTCAGTCAAATATCTTGTTCTAAAAATTATGAATTCTCTTTGTCAGCGTCAGCAAATTGTGTTTTGACCTGTTGGCTGGACAACCAGTCTTGGTCATTTTTGCCATGTTCCTGTTTGTCCTATGGGCATTTGCCTGTCACCAGCCCATAATCAGTTCTTATCATGGTGGCACTGCACACATCAAGTTTCCTCTTTATACAGAAACAAGGAGAGAAGAGTGAAAAAGTGTGCGTGTGTTGTTTGTCTCCTTTTTGTTTTGGACTGCTGGTTAAGGGAGTGAATGTGACTCATAAAATCCTGTTAGGCGTGCACACTGTAGATGTGCACTGGGTCAGTGTGTCTGTTTGTCTTGTTAGGGTGTGTGGCCTGAGTTAATGAATAATGCAGGAACTGTAGCTGCAGCTGCAAGTTTTCACATCTGAAACCTGAGTGCCTTTAAACAAGATTAAAATATAGTCACTCTTCTAAAGCCATGGGAACGCCGTGTACCATGACTTTCATTCCATCTAGTTCATACTGAGCCATTAGAGAGGGGAAGAGGGGTGAGGTTACACGTGGGCAAAATTAGCACATGAAAAAAAGAGTGTGACGGTAGATCCCAGCTCCTGACAATTCCTCCTCTCTCTGCAGTCAAGTCCCGGCTCTGTGTGTTATGTAACAAGCCTCAAACACACACACACACACACACACACACACACACTCGGCCAAAGGAATCCATTTCCCTGCTGTTTTGCACAAACCCATTCCATTGTGTGTCGCTGCCTTGATGCAATGTGTCAGAACTCTGCAATGCGTGTTTGGGTTTTTGTAAGCAGTCACGCTGAAAATATAAATATCTGAGCAGCTGTAATCCTGCCAACAAATATGAGATGATAAAAATAGTCATCTGTGCTTCATTTGCCCATTGAAGGGGCCCGTAATGTTTGTCAACAGACAAGAGATTAGCACCACTGACCGAGATACGAGCCAACTAGGAAGTCTAAAGTCCCTTCAGTGAAAGCTCAGGGCTAATACCAATCAGGGAATCTCTCATTCTCACCTAATGCTGAACTATGTTGCTTCCTAAACTACCCCGATACATTAAAGCTGCTCTTATCAACATTGTGATGTTTTTTAGTGTCTTTTAGTTCATGGTGCACACTTAGCTAAAACTACTGTTTTTCTTTCTTGTGAAAATGAGCAATTGTTTGCCAACACGGACCAACTTTCTGAGGTGGTTCTCCCAACCGGCTTGAACATCAACAAACACAACTTGTTCAACTTTTGAAACGGATAAAAAGAATCCAATTAAATGAAGACTTCAATATTATTTGAGGATTTTTCAATATGTGGTATTAAAAACATTCGCACACAAACTGTACCTCTCACACAACAAAAAGGCCTTTTTCAAAGTGCAAAGAAGCACATGAGTAAATAATCTGCATAGGTAAAAGTTCCATCACTGCTGTTGATTTACAGCAACACAGAGCTATTCTTACCTGTAACGAATGCAGCGTTCTGTCTCAATTTCCTCCAGATGAAACTGAGCCCAGGGGTCGGGCATGGCTTTGGCCTTTTCAATTGCATGTTTCCACGCATCCTGTCATGATAAGGAAACATATGTTATAGCTCGCAGTATCAGTATCATGTAAAAAATACGGTTTCCAGAACAGGTTAGCCAGAATACTCAGGGGAAAAAACACAGGGAAGCTGTTTGATGCAAAAACTGTGAAATATTGTTTGTATGACAGAGTAAATTTTGTGCCTTTTCTGCACAACATCTGTCATTTTCAGCCTTTGAGTGATGACACTATGGTCACAAATGAGGCAAATGTAAACGTCACTGTTTCTCACTGAACAGCTTCCCCTCAATCGGCTACAATGCAAATGATTTATCAACAAAACTCAGGGAAGAACTAACAGCAACTTAAGCATGAAACAGTTTTTAACAGGAAATGAAAAATAAAAAAGGAGGAAAAAGGAAGGACAGATGAATGATGAATGAAGCAGACTGATTAAAAAAAGTAAAATAAATCAGTTTAATGAGCTTATCATGAAATAATACATCACACTTTAGTACAAGGCAGGAGTCTCCTATGTATTTATAGTACCTTCAATATTTTACTGCCACCTTAAAATGAATGTTATCACCATTACATATTCCATGGCCATCTGCAGGTCTGCCATTTAAAATAAATAACTTTCTTAGTAGGAACCTAAGAAGTGTTACTAGGAATCTAAGCCTGCTGCAGTAACCCAAGCCATGCCCCCCCACATCCCCTTATACTGCACAGCAGCACGTCTTCCTCGTGTACTGGCCTCTGTCCCGCAGGCATTCGAGACATGTTTATATTTAGAGCAAAGGATATGCAGGACATAAAGAGAAACATGGAGGGTGGTGTTTTTGACTGGGAGGGTGTCACGTCTTTTTGTGAGGAAAAGCAAAACAAAAACAAATCCTATTTTTTTGTGTGTCAACAAAAATATATAACCTCCCCGATGTTGGTTAGTGATGATTTATGAACTGGTAAGTGTTGAAAAAAGGAGGATGCATTGATTAGGATACACAGCATAAAACGAGTCATGGGAAGAGAGAAAAAGTGAAAAGTATGTTGCTGTAAAAATAAAAGTAGGAAAAGGACGTTAATTGCAGAGTGGAGAAGGAGAAGGGAGGCGTGGATGGTAACTGGTGAGGAGGGAGAGAAGTAAGATATAATTTAATCCGTAACGTACCCGTGCGCTCTGAGACAAAACCTTGTACGAGCGAGGTTCTGCCACTGTTTCTGTTTCATTCTAAGTAGAAAAATGGAGAAAATGTGCAGCTTTAGACGCTGTAAACAACAACACCAAACAAAAAACGTGTTTCGCTAACACACAATCACATGAGGTGAGATACACTCTGTGATACTTCCTGTTCTCGTCACAGTAAAATGATGAGGTGGACATTCACATACAAAGCATACACATTGGTTTGTATCATGTCTCCTTATAAGGCAAAGAGCTGTTCTTGCAGCATATTGCAGAACAAGAGTCTGTGACGGAGCCGAGCCACAACACACTAACAACAAATTGTTTAACTTCATATTGAGCGACAATAAAATAATCATCCAGTGCTCGATTTTTATCTGTCGCCTGACTTTACATGTGAGCATCATCTCGCATCCCGTTGCCGGGGGCAACACCTCACCTTGTACATGAAGCTGTTCTTAGGAAGTGAGTTTGACAGCTGCCGGCTGTACACCAGGTTCTTCAAGTAGTGACAGATTTCCACGGCGGAGTCGTCCAGGATGGGGCTGATGATCTCGTCGTCGTCATCGCTGGCGTTGGGGTCGCTCAGGGAGGATGTCCGCTTGCTGGGGGCCCCTCGTTGGACGGGGGGTCTCTTGGCGCTGCCCTCCTCCTCCATGGTGAACATCAGGTCGTCGTCCTCCATGATGTCTGCTGCCCTGCTGATGAGAGGAGGCAGGGGAGTGACTGGAAAGCGGTGCCACACAAAGACATTGAGGAGCATAGCAGCCATGATGGGGCCGTGAACACAACAAGCCTGCATCATATACAATGTGAGAGAAAGTTATTTGTGCAGCATGAAGTCAAATAACATAAACAGTTGTATAAATGCTGATAGCATGAAAAAAAAAAAGCAGTTTAGCTCATCACATTGATGGTGTCCAGCATCTGTACGCCCCTTTCTGTTCTGCTGCATTGTGTATACAGATGGTTGAAATACTATCACAACACATAACAGTCCTGTGCTACTGCAGCCATGGATCGTGTTGAGCTATGCTGCAATACAACCTCCCGCTGAAGGATTCGCTTTCTGTGTGTGTTAGTTACATGTATTTACAGTGGATCACGATGAGGCCCAGCTTTACTCACTGTATCACAATGTGAAACTCTCCCACTCACCTCTTCCGTCTCTCGGTTATAAACACAGGGCGTCAGTAGCTGCAGGTTTCAAGTCTCCTCCCGGGACAAACCACACCACACCACACCACAGCACACCACACCACAATCGGTCGGTTCTGCGCTCACCGTCGGTCCGGGGAACGAGTGTGTGATCGGGACGTGGATCCACCACAGCGCCCGGAGCCCGAGGCACGTAGCACCTCTGATAGACACGCCCCCACCCACCGCTGCTGCTTTCAGGGCTGTCGGAAATATGGACGAACAACGTGGGACAGGGAAAACATCCAGTGATCGAATGCAACCAGTACATTTAATCAAGTAGCTCTCTGACACTAATATTTCACATTGGATTTGAAATAAACTCATTTGCACTATGTCAAATTTCAAACTCAATAGTTTTGTTTTACTTCTATTTCAATTTTAGTTTTATTTGTATCGCATCAAATAATTGATCTGATTTTGATGTTTTGATTTGTTATGTTATGCTATGCTATGCTATGTTTCGTTATGCTATGCTATGGTATATCATGCTCTGATATGATGTGTGAAAAGTATTTGTCTAATTAGGGGGACAAAAAACAAAAATATACAAACATATAGAAAACTGTTAATTCCATTACTTTTAACTTGTTTGGAATAAAACACACACAATGCATGCATAATGTAAGCAATGTAGTAAAAGATGTTGTTTCAGAGCAGAAACGCTTGATATTGAAAGTAACGGAAGAGCATTTGAAAGCAGCACTGGCTACAGTTAGCATGTGTTAGTTAGCCTAGCGTCACATGAGGAGACACCTGGTTCAAATGGAGAACGCCAACACACGTGATGTACCGGCTACAGTACTTCCGTTATATTCAGCAGGTTCACTGTGTTGAGATCAGTCAGTGTTTGGTGGAAGAACTCCTCTCGATAAATAAGCTGTTAATTCGTCAATGCTACACGTGTAGCAACGAAACAGCCAATGATACAACACAATTAAATTAAATTGAGGGTATCACATGTGACATCGTGGTAGCGTGGCCGAGTGGTCTAAGGCGCTGGATTTAGGCTCCAGTCATTTCGATGGCGTGGGTTCGAATCCCACCGCTGCCAGTTCTTTTCGATTATTATTTTATTTTAATTCCACGCATGGACAATTTGTACGTTTAGCTCGTGGGGTTCCTGCTGCGCTGCCCAGACTGCGGAGACACACGATTGAATCATAGTCTTTGGATTCTGCAGGAAGAAGCAAACTGGTCTTATGTGAATGAGTCATGCACCTGGATGTTCCCTCTACAAAGGTACTGCGTGTTGACCGATGAATTGTTTGGCATATGATCCTGCGCCAATAATATGTGGGACTGAACTATTAAGAGGAATTACCTTATTTAGGGCAGGGTATCAGAGTCTGGTATTAAACAGGCCCCTAAGCTCCAGCCTTACATGGCCCTATAGCAGGAATGTCACACAAAGTTCCAACTTCCTATTGGACTTAGGTCATGGACCCAGATATTTTTTTAGGCCTTGGCCTGCTACATCTTTTAAACTCATAAATCTCAGTAAAACGTACTGCAGGAGGCTGGAGAAGAATTTTGCAACACCCAAATGCCAAACAACCCCAAATGACACATTCTCGGCCTTTTGAAGTGTGTGTCAAATGTGTTGAGTTGCCAAGCAGTTGTGATTTTCATAACCCTTGCAGGGCACAATTGAGCCCTTTTGCCAATCCCATGGACTGCAAGCATTAAATATTATATTCCTATATTTTTGAGCCCCTAAGATCACTCAGAATTGCGTGGAATGACAAAACCTTCCCAAAGAGCGGATGCAGCAGTGCCACCTTGTGTCAACACATAACACATAAACGTTTTCCCCATGTCCCATGTCACTCATACTGACTGGTTGAGAAAACAGGCTTTCGGGGTCTTCAATAACATTTTCACTCATTTCAAATTTATGAAGAAACACAAATAAATTCATAGAGTGGTTAAGCCGATCTCTTATAATAACTATTACTAATAAAACAAACTCTGACAAGAGACACAGGTTTGTTAAATTTAATGCAGAGAAATTTGAAAATCGCTAAAAATAACTATGGATATAAAGAGGTCCATGATCCAAAGTGACTTCAGTAGTTTTTATGTCCTAAAGTCTTTTTCTAGATAAAATTTCTACGATCAGTCTTATTAATTAGACCTTAAATCAAGCATCAGGTTTCACTGGTCCCTGAGTTTCTCCTTCAAGTGCTGAGACGCAACAAATTGCATTTTCTGAATGGCCAGCTTGGTATCTTCAGGGGAGATCCCGAGATGCCACACAGCCCGGACCGAGTTTCCAAAATGAGGGTACATGAGAACTTGTACCCCTTGTCCCAGTGCAGCCTCCTCTCCCTCGCCGACCTGGACCATGCGGGCGCAGAACTCAGCTGGACTCAAACTGGGCTCCTTCAAATAGAAACGCAGGATGTTTGTCTCCACCGCCGCCATGTCAACGGCAAACAGATGGTCAAAGTCGAGCAGAGCTGAGCGAGGAGAAGAAGAGACAATGAAGAATTATGAGCGGGGAGCATGACGGCAGCCAGTCAATGATTACACTTTCATGAAGTCATCAGCTGCTCACCCTGAGCAAAGGTTCTTGCGTTATGGTGATCCTCTTCCAGTCGTCCCACCAAATCCAGTAAAGACACTTTTCCAGCTGCTGCTAGTACACCGGCCTGCCGCATCCCCCCACCCAGAGCTTTACGGCACCGCAATGCTCGGGCGATGAAGTCTTTGGGTCCGGCCAGCATGGTACCCACAGGGGCACCCAAACCCTGAGACACACAGCAAAGTGAATGTTTTATTTTTGTTTTTCTGCAAATGCTTTGTCGGTTTTTAACAGATGAATTCTTTAAAATACATAAGTATAAGTATAGAGTCTTTGTGTTTTTCAGTCGCACCTTGGAGAGGCACACACTGACAGTGTGTGTGTGCTGCAGTATGGTGTGTGGATGCACCCCCTGGGCCACAGCGGCGTTCATCACCCTGGCTCCGTCCATGTGAACCGACAGACCGTATCTGTCCGCTAAAGCACGAACCTTGGTGATGGAAACAAAGCATCGGAAGGTGATCAAACTTGTGATGCTATGTTATCCACTATGTGTTATTAAGGCAGGTATCAGAAAAGTAACTCTCCCACCTCCTTCAAGAAGGTCAGAGGCAGCACACGCCCTCCCTGTATGTTGTGTGTGTTCTCCACACATATGAGGCGTGTGCGAGGGTAGTGGGGGTCAGGGTAACCGTGGCGGATCTTCGATTCCAGCTGCATCAAATCAAATGATCCATCGGGGAGCGTGGTCACCGTGGTGGCATGGACACCAGCCAGCTGCGTCAACACAAACATGCACGTTTAGTTCCTGTAGACGAGGGGCCCAAACTACAGACGTGTGCTGCTCCGACAAGCTCACCTGTGCACTTCCTCCTTGCTCATAGATGTGTATGTGCGACACATCGCCCACAATCATCTCGTCGCCTCGCTCCCGACAGTGCACCATCACTGCATAATGAAAAGCGTGCACATTTATGACAGTTCTGAACTCGTGAAAATGGTTTTACACCCTTGCCAGTAAAAGCTGGGATCACCTGCGATGAGGTTACTCATGGTTCCAGTGGGGACGAAGAGCGCGGCCTCCATCCCAAACATATCCGCAGAGATTTTTTGTAGCTCTGCAGAAATAAATCAAAAACTGTAAGACAAGTCCATAGACAAGAAAATCAGCTGTGCATTAACCAAATTACTCTCTGGACAAATATATATAAATATAAACATAGAAACATCAATCTTTTCCAGAGGTTCATGAATAGTGTCAAGGAAAACAGGTTTTCAATATGTATCTAGTCTAATTACAGCACTTAAAAGTCCCTGGTATATAAGTATATTTGAATATTTATAAATAGGTTCTTTCAGTTAGTTACACATGACAATCTCAGCTCTTACCATTAACTGTGGGATCCTCTCCCATCACATCATCTCCGACCTCGGCCTCCGCCATGGCCTGTCTCATCGCGGGCCCGGGCTTGGTCACCGTGTCGCTCCGGAGGTCCACCACCCGGACGTGGGGCACTCCGCCCGGTCCGGTGTACCTGGGCTTCGTCGTGTTGTAGTACCCCCGGGTGGAGGAGCTCTGTCCCGGCAGAGCAGCTGCAGCATGTCGGGCCCGCTGGTTTTTACTTGAAGCGACGATCGTGCATTTTAACGAATGAAACAAGAGTCTGCAGGTGAGTGTTTTCACAGACATGATGCAGCTGCTCTCATTGAGTCCATTTGTGTTGTTTTCACACCGAACTTTGTATCGACGGCGTTGAATCGATAACTGCAAGGGCAGTTAATGGATTACCTATCAGCTGATGGACATGCACGCACCAGTAAGGACCTCAAGGTGGCGCTATTATCCCAACAAAGCCAACCATACACATGCAGCAGTATCGAAATAGTCCAGTGTGAATTTAATTATACTCCTGTCATTAGATACTTGATCATAATGGTCTAATAACAATATCATAATATATCATCATCATCATTAGTAGTAGTAGTAGTACTTATATGAGTAGCAGTATTGTTGTTGTAGTAGTAGTAGTTTTCATATAGAGGGAGCAGCTCAAAGTAACCATAATAATAATAATAATAATTGATTATTACTATTATCATTATTTTTGTTGTTTTTGTTGTGGTTGCAGATTTCAAAGAGGGGGTGTGGCTCCAAGTGAAGAAACAAGAGCATGAATCCTGCAGGCAAATCAGATAAAAGTCCAAATAAGATAAGATAAGACTTTATTAGTCCCACAATGGGGAACTTTGCAGTAGTACAGCAGTAAGAGTCAAAAAAGGCATCAGCAAGTAATAAGTAACACTTAAGTTTGAGAAACAGAAAAAATATTGAAATATATATGTAACCAAATTAATATTCACAGTGTAAAGAGAGGAAATAAATCCTGTGCAATGATTCAAAATTAGCTTTAAATATCAATGGCTGAGTACAAGTGAATATGTGAAAGGTAGGAGTAACATAAGAAATATATAATAACAATAAAATAGGTGGTTAGTTAAAATGGTCACATAGCCTGCATCTCTCATCTTGTGTGTGGAATTACATGGTTTTGGTGGATGGTTTAAAAAAGGCCGAGCTGCCGATTTTTCTGATTGTGAGATTGTTTGCATCTTATAAACAAGTAAAACACACAGGGTGTCAGTGACGATTGACAGAAACATGTATGAACAAGTCTGGTAAAAAACAAACAATTCATTTAAACGATTTCTGCGATGAGTTTCCTTTTTCATGCAAGCTTTTAAAATCTGAGTGTTGGTTAACAGATTCAACCTATGGGGTGAAACTGCCATGTTCTGCAACAATTAACTCCTTTTCTGTTTGTGGACCAACTGATAACAATTGTGAAATAACTGGTTTACTGCAGACTAACCAGCAATTAACTTTGGTCCAAAGCCAATAAACAGCAGTGTGTCATCAGCATATCTGTGCACGTTCTCTGATAATATCATCCAAAGCAAGACTGTACAATGAACGGAAAAAAGAACTGAGGCAGCCGCCCTGAGCATCACCAAAAGGTAATTCATAGTCTTATTTACATTTATTTTAATTGCATGTAAAAATCCATTTCTCTAAAGTATAGAACCCCCCCCCCCCCACACACACACACACACGTGACTTTGCCAAATATAAATTTGGACATTTTGAAATGTCTATCCTTCGATACAAATCTTTGTGCAGAACACAGCAGCAGTCAAAGAAAGCAAACTGTAGACGCCCAACCTTCAAATATCCACAAATAACAGGTGAATGGCTCTCGCAGATGTTTAAGAAGTATTGCTCAAACTACAGTTGATCTTGATTTACTGGTATTGTTTCGATTTGATTTAGTCAAAGGGTATGAACATGTCTAAGAAAAAAAAGTATTGAAAAATCGAAACATTCAAATGAACTTGAATAACTAAGAGACAAAAATGACTTGGGACTGTTGTAAACATGATAGAATGCATCTACAGTGTTTGTGTTAATAGCAATTAATGGAGGAATTGTTATCTCCTTTTGATATTGATTTTTTAAGTGTGTTTATTGTATAGTTTGTTTAATTACAAGATATTAAAAAACAATTAATTTGATTGTGATGGTCATGTTGCTAAAATGTACATACTATGTAGCACCTCTCCCCTAAAATACTGTATGTTCCTGTGGATTAGGTTTCACTGGGCCCTGAGTTTCTCCTTTGAGTACTGAGACACAACATATTGCATTTTCTGGATGGCCAGCTGGGTATCTTCAGGGGAGATCCCGAGATGCCACACAGCCCGGACCGAGTTTCCATAGAAAGGAATCATTGCAACCTTTACCATTTGACCCAGTGCAGCCTCCTCTCCCTCTCCAACCTGAACCATGTGGGCGCAGAACTCAGACGGACTCAAACTGGGCTCCCTGAGACGGAAAATCACGATGTTTGTCTCCACAGCCGCCATGTCCATAACAAATAAAGGAGGGTCACAGTCGAGCAGAGCTGGATAATGAGACGAAACATTTAAAAAAGAAGTTATGAGCAGGAACATAACGGCAGCCGGTTAATGATTACATTTTATACATAATTAAATACATAAGCAACTCACCTTGAGCAAAGGTTTTTGCGTTGCGGTGATCCTCCTCCAGTCGTGCCACCATATCCAGTAAAGACACTTTTCCAGCTGCTGCTAGTACACTAACCTGGCCCAGCCGCCCACCCAGGGCATATCTCGACCGTTCCGCTCGGTTGATGAAGTCTTGGGATCCAGCCAGCACGGAACCCACAGGGGCACCCAAACCCTGTTGCACACCTAATTGTCAACTTGGTTTTGCCGACTTAACATGACTTCTCTAAAATACATATATACACAAATTAAATTTTCATATCTATTCTGGTCTGTCTGTGTTTTGAAGACCCACCTTGTTAAGGCACATAGCGACGGAGTGTGTGTGCTGCACTATTGTGTGTGGATGCACCCCCTGGGCTATGGCAGCGTTCAATAGCCTGGCTCCGTCCATGTGAACCGACAGCCCGTATCTGTCTGCTAAAGCACGAACCTTGGAGATGGAAACACAGCATCGGAAGATAATCAAACTTGTGATGCTGCAATCTGCTTTGATACGGCAGAAATCAGAGCTACTGTCACATGTGTGCAACAGAGCGGCACAAACAGAGGAAAGGACCCAGATGCTGATAACCCGGCAGAGTAGACAGTATTAGTAGTTTAGTAACGGGGCTTGCAAGATTAAGTTAAACAAAAACCAGAGAGAAGTCCAAACAGGCAACCAGAACCAAAAGGGATAGGGCAGAAATCCAGTGGGCATGTTTTATTTTACAGTAGCCCAGACTGGACAAACTAAAGACCTTTTGAGTTTTGAGGCTACCACAGGTTCTCTTTAATGTTTGGAAGAGGAGGGTGAGGTGAGGGGTATTCAGCTGCAACATGACACTTCACCACTAGATGTCTCTAAATTCTACACACTGACCCTAAAGAGATGAACATGCAGTTTTAAAGTGACAAAAGTGAAACATTAAAAGCCGCCCTTTAGAGCTGATTGTAAAATGATGTTAATTGGTTTTAAATAGATGATGTCAGCAACCCAGCAACTCGTGTACGATCTTTTAACCAACGAGTTGTTGTTTTCTGACTTTAAGTGGCATTCACTTGAATTTTTGCGGTCGGGAAAACCACCAAATTCGGAACGAGGACGACTCCCCAATTCAAGAAAGAGGAACTTCCGAGGAGCATGTGAATGCACAGTCTATTCTCGGAGAACTGATTGACCAACAAGACAGGGGTGCTTTAGAAAAATAGAAGGAAACACACAGAGACAGAGAGTAAAATCACAATTGACACACAAAAAAATAAATCACTCCCACCTCCTGCAAGAAGGTCAGAGGCAACACACGTCCTCCCTTTATGTTGTGTGTGTTCTCCAAACATATGAGCCGTGAGCGGGGCATCGATGGGTGAGGGTAATTGTGGCGGATCTTTGATTCCAGCTCGTCCAAGTCAAATGTTCCATTAGGGAGCGTGATCACTGTGGTGGTGTGAACACCAGCCACCTGTGTCAGCACAAAAACACACTAATTAGTTCCTACAGGTAC
Organism: Verasper variegatus; assembly: GCA_026259375.1. Taxonomy (NCBI): domain Eukaryota; kingdom Metazoa; phylum Chordata; class Actinopteri; order Pleuronectiformes; family Pleuronectidae; genus Verasper; species Verasper variegatus. The sequence goes on from CM048057.1 coordinate 9,021,431, forward strand.
AAACTGACATGTAGACGAAGCCCAGCTACAGGTGTTTGCCGCTCTGCTCTCACCTGTGCGCTTGATCCCTGCTCATATAGGTGCATATGGGACTGGTCGCCCACAATCATCTCGTTGCCTCGCTCCCAGCAGTGCGACATCACTGCATAATGAAAAGCGTGCACATTTATGACCATTCTGAACTCATAAAAAGTGGATTTAGACTCTGCCAGTTGAAGGTCAGCTCACCTGCAACAAGGTTTGCCATGGTTCCAGAGGGTATAAAGAGCGCGTCCTCCATTCCAAACATATCCGCTGCAATTTTCTGTAACTCTGCAATAATTCGTCAAACACTGTGACATTTTTGCAACAGGAAGGACAAAAAGCAGCTGTGCATGCACTAATCTTACTTTTTTACTACTAATGCTGCCACTGCTGCTATTGTTACCTCCAGTTTCCTCATTGCTATTTGTCTGTTTGACTGTCAGCAGGATTAGTCCAAAACTACAGGACTGATTTCCATGACCTGAGGAACACTGAATCAATAATTGAAGTGGTTCTGTATAAACAGGCAGATCCAGCACCTTTCAAATTAATATTTACATTTTTACATCTGCAAATATCACATGTTTCACAGATATGGTTAATAGTGATTATGGCCCACATAGCACAAAACTAACACTGCATGAAAAGAAGAATTTGTGTCAGCTAGTACCCCTGCAAATTTCGGTGGAATTTCAGGTTAATGAATTTCAGGCAGCAAAGAAAACTGCCAGGAACTGCTAGGGAATTGACGTGGAGTTCCAGCTTTGGGCAGTTTTACAGGCTTGAGGAGCTTGGCAGTTGACTCATCCCATATAAATGTAAAGTACAATTTCAAACGCTGCTTCAAAAGCGAAAAGATCATTTGTGAAGTTTTACCCTGAAAATGTCACACTTTATAATGCAAGCAGCTTTGGCACCTCTGCTTGACATGTAGTATTGCTATGGTTACTTGTAGCCCAGATCTGGCAAACGGGAGCGGACCACCCAACTAAAGGGATTAAATACACGCTAAGCCCACATCTTCCTTCTTCCTCATTTCTATCCTCTGAAACTGAACTGTTGAGACAGACTGACGCCAATCAGAAGACTGGTGCTGCCGTTCTTCCTGTTTCTCAGGGTTTGCTCCTTGAAACCGTGAAATGTGGTTTCTTTCTGTGATTACTAACGTTTGGGTTGTATAAATAATTATATAATTCATTCATGGTAATTCATGATAAAAATATAATAAAATACAACCAGTAGATACCTAATATGTGTATTAACGTGTCACGTAACAAAGAGTTGATCATTATTACCCAATATGTGTGTGTGTGTGTGTGCGTGTGTGTGTGTGTGTGTGTGAGTGTGAGTGTGTGCGTGTCCTCAATAAAATGTACATTAACACATTAGGATGAACAAAAGTGACACAAACTGTTTATCACAGAATGAGCAACAAACTACTTTTTAGCCATTCATTCAAAGTTATTTTAGTTAGTTACATATAAAAGTACAATTTTACGATCACTCTTCGGTTCTTACCATCAACTATCGGGTCCTCTGTAATCAGCTCAGCTCTGGGTGCGGCCGCCGCCATGGCCTGGAGCATCACAGGCCCGGGCTTGGTCACTGTGTCTGTGCGGAGGTCCACCACCCGGACTTGGGCCGCGGGGTGCCTGGTCTTGGGGATGATGTTGAGGTAGCCCCGCATGGGGCTCCAACCCAGCACAGCCGCCCCTGCCGCTGCTGCTCCATGTCCTTTACCTAACACCGCTCCTCTGATCAAGACTGACATTGGTGAAAACTAACAAACTAGCCACACAGCTGGCAGTACAACAGGTGTACTTAACCATAGGACAATACTTGAAAAACCAGAAAATGCCCTGAGGTAGTATAGTTACAGGTGGTTGGGGGTGGAGTTATGTTGAAGTTAGTTACATAAAAGTAAAGTTGCTTCAGGGGGGCATTCTTGCAGTCGCCCTGAGATCTCACCAAAGTAGACCGAAACCCACACAACACATAGACTCTGATAGGTACTGCAAACCAGCACTCAGGAGACAGAACGACTAATCATCATCAGCATGTGTTGACATTGCGTTGACAAGCCTGTTTAGGTTTTGGAAAGATTGTCTATGGACAAAAAAACAGGTGACAGTATTCCACCCTGTCAGTCAAATGCTTTAGATGCATCCAAAAAACACATAAATATTGTGGTGTTATGTCTCCGATACTAACAATTTCCTCCAGTGCTAATTTATACACAAATCTGTGTCGTGTTTGTTTTTAAAACCAAACTGATTGTCAGTAGTTACTAAATATTCTTGAAGTCTTTCCAAGAGAAGTTGCTCTCGTACTTTGGAAAGTGCACTAGCCAGAGCAATTGGTCTGTAATTTTTCCATGCTGAACACATTTCCAGTTTTGTTCTTAACAACTGACACTAATACGACAGACAACATAGAGCCAGGCACTGTGCCACGCATTAGCGGACCAGGAAAACAAACAGCGCTGAGATCCAGTGGCTGGCATGTTTCAGATGTTCTGCCGTCACATGGTCGAGGCCACATGCTTTGTTCACTGCTGATTCCTCAATGCGATAGCACACTTCACCAGGTCTGACCAATACTGTTAGAAACATCACCTACATTTAATTCTTCACTCTCAACACAATTAAAAATATCCCTGTATGGGTTTCTAAATAATTCAGCAATATTTTCAGAACCAGTCCCCCCATCAATACTGGAAGGCAAGGGCATCTTGCTGTTATTGATAACCTTAACTTCTTCAAAAAGTTAAAAGACATAATCTTGCTGAAGCTTTTTGGATGTAGAAGTCTCCCTCATGGCCTCCTCGTGTCTTCTAATGCAACCCAGTCTCATCAGAAAACGTACACCACCTACGTTGGTCCACTTGGAAAAACGTAGGCATCTCACAATTTGGCCTCTCAAATTGTGAGATGCCTACGTTTTTATCTGCCCGTTGTTTTGTATTGGCCTGCGCCCGCGTCACGTGACTCTCAAGTTCCCGTCTGCGAAAACGAAAACATGGCGGACATTCGTTATATTTTCAGATAAAAATGTAATTTTATAATATAGTTTGGGCATTAAAATACATTCTGACACCATTTCTAGCGAGACATATGCTCTTTGCTTCCACAATCTTCAGCCAGTTCATGCTTACGATCTATATTCTATAAGTTATCACGAACATTTTTCAGATCTCGCCAGAAAAATCGTAGTTATGTAACGTTTTTGTCGTTGCTATGGTGGTTGCTGTGGACGCTGCCGTGCCGTAAACCACTTCGTAGCGTGCTGCTTGAATCATCGTCCGTGCGTTGTGTCGTTCAGTGAGCGTGAATGTTATTCACGTGATTTGATATGAATATTTGATGATAGATTACACCTCTAATTCGAAGGATCTAAGAAGTCCCCGCAACTACATTCATACCGAGGCGGGCCCGATTGCGCATGCGCGAGCGGACCTGTCGTGTGAACTGTCGTAAATAAAGTTTTTTTTAACTTTCCGGTCCATTGAACACAAAGCTACGTCATTAACACGGAGCGCTTGGAAGACGACGGTGTTATGCTCATTCTGTCAGGTAAGTAGTTCATTTTGTTTTGTTTTTAAATATTGTAACGATCGAGGTTTAGTGCTGAGGCACTCCATTGTCTGTCGATGTAGACAATGGAGTGCTATTCATTTGCAAATATGCTGTTGTTTTGCCACAGGCTACATCCCACGGTAGCCTGTTACCTGGGGTGCTAATACATGTTTGGTGAAACCAGACGCTTAGCTCATCATTGAGGGACGCTACAATAGAAACATAAACAGATAACGTAATGGTATAAGGAAACTAACAGAAACTACGAATCCGCCCATAAAATAGTTCTACATGATACAGTGTAGGGCCTGCAGTTTATGATTAAACTTTGATTTATGAATGCTTTAGAATAACAAGGGATGTATTTGTCTACCATTACTCCACAATATCAGATTAATTTGGTTTAATTTATAGTATGCAATATGACAATAATGTTTTCAAAACAAGATGTTAGGGCGTTGCGATACATTTTAAGTAACAGTTGATATGTTCTGTTTTTTTAATCAAGGAGGATCCAAGTGAAGCTCCAGGAGTTTCAGCAACATCCAAAACTGGGACCGAACAGTTTGTTTGGCTTGATGAGGAACAGGAAGGGCATCATCTCCCAAAAAGAAGGAGAACTGGAGAGAAACAGGCCAGGTTTAGGCCACTACTACCATCCACATACTGGAAGATGAGGGAGAGAAATTCTCCTATCATTAAAGAGGTACTTTTAAGTTACATACCACAAACACCATTTTATATAATATACTAAATAGAAATTTGTATTAAATCCCCAAAGTATGCTGGGTGAAATTCAAGTTAATATCACACTGAAAGAATACCTCCGCTGTTTACCGTTGATGGAATTTAGTACATCAAATTATTTGTTTTTATTGTTATTATTATTGTATGCAGTGGATTGGTTCACTCAATATGATGACCTCAAGATTGCGGGATTGGGATCTGTAAACTATACGCCTTTTAAGAGCCAATCAGGGTAGACAATTTAGAGTGCCATAAACAGTACATCTGTAAATATGTATATATTTTTGCATGATAGAGACTTGATTGATTTTTTTTTTTTTGTTGTTGTTCTGGCCAAGGATTCTGAGAGGTCATCCTTGCTTGACTACATCCATGAGATGACAACACGTAAAGTTATATTACATTGTCCCTTATTTTACAACACAAAGTTTTCTTGTACCCTACCAATTTTTTTTTTATGAATAATGATGTTTGGAAAGTAGAAAACAAAAACCCCACCACCTTCTAAATGTATTCTTCTCCTACGCACCTGTCTCATAAAATAGATGTGCAAAATTTTATGTTATGTATAATGATGACCCCATAAAACATCATGTATCAATATTTACACCTTTTAATCTATACTGTTTATTTCTGTCTACATGTGTGAATTCGCCTTCATTAGTTTTATTAAAGAGCGATGTTGTATCGGTCAGTGGCGGCAGCACGAGACTCCACAAACTAGTCTTTAAGTAGCCGAAGGCGCTGAGGTTGCCGTCGGCCATCATTGTTTTTTTGCTTAAGGGACTGAATATGTTCCGTGCAGAAATATTTGCACTTCCCTTATACCTACAAAAACTGCTTGCTTCACAGACTGCAGTTTTGTTTTGCTCTGATGTGGTCGTAGCCGTATCTGCAAAGGGTTGTGCGGCATTAACATTTTGTACTCGGATTTTGTTTTGACAGACTGTGCAAAGGACCTTGAGAACATCACCAATCTACAGGAAGACACAGTCCAGTAATGGGTGTCAGATATTATGCAGTGGACGACAGGTACTGTGGAAAAATGTATGTCATTGTTGCACAATGTCCTTTGACTCTGTTTACACAAGGTCTACAGAAAAGGTTTGATTGTAAACTGATATTGGCACAAATTCATTTTATTCTCCTCTTTACGAGGACCAACCAATCAAAATGATGTGCAGAACACCATTGAGGACTCTATTTGAGCATCTGCAGAGACATTCAAATGTTAGTGTAGTAGACTGGATTTTATATTTTATTGGTGTTACATTGGTCATCTTGTATGGGTACACAAAAAATATTGGGTTTCATAATTTAGATGGCAATAAGCGGAGACATCAACTCAGGAAACAGATTTCTGTAGAAAAGAAAGGTGTGTGCGCAAACAAACGCACTATTAAAATGTTTCGTTTTTTTATCATATATTCTCAGGCAGTACTGAGGCATTAACGGAGACGGGACATGAGGGTCTTCTCTGCGTGCTCAAGAGAAGATTGCACAAAGTTCAAGCTCAGCAGGCTGCAGTGGGTCTGACATATTCTGAAACAGCAACAATGTCTTTGGATGACTCCTCCTCTGAACAGGAAAACATGGAGACATGGAGAGTTACTTCTTCACTGATGAAGAACTGTGAGTGCTGTGATTAGGTAAATGTGTGAATAACTGTGTTGCTGCACTGCTGCTGTTGCTACTCCCTGGCAGGCTAAGGAAGGCCTTAGCTTGGTGTTGGGTAGCTGTTAGCTTTAGCATATTTAGTTTTTAGTGGCCTGTATGATGTTTATCTTTTTAATAAAAAACAATCAGAGGGAACCATCTTCATAATGTAACACTATGGTTTGTTTGTGTCCTTCAGTTCTTCTCAAGTGAAGCTGTACCACTGCTCCAGCTCCACACTCCCTCCTGCAGCCTCCGCTTCTGATGCTAACCTCCTGTCTCCATCACACCAAGCAGCAAACCTGGAGGGACAGAACTTTCTCCCTAGCTGAATTGTTGATCATATCAATTATTTCCTGCAACTGCCTTCATGTAATTTTTGTACATAATAAATGACATGTAACATATTGGGATTTCCTTGCACTTCTACACCATGTTATTGGCAGATAAGATGCTGATTGAGTTAAAGCAGTGAATGCTCTGCTTTAAGCAAAATAACACACAAAAGGATCAAATGGATTTGAAGTAGAATGGGCACACTACCTTCTGTAGAGAGTACCTCAGCTACTGAAGTCAGAAAACTACTTTTGTTATCTGAGATTTCAGTCATTTACAGTCACAGCAAAGCACACAGGTCTGGTTGTCTAAGTGGCACCCATATCATATTGTTTAAGTGCTAAATGCATCCAGTCATAAGTCAGAGTCCACCCTCTTGTTTCCACTAAAATTAGGTGACCCAGATGTTTCACAATGCAATCTGATAAGGTCGTATGGGAAACATTAACATCAAAGAAATGAACAATACAGCAATAGATGTTTCTCTTTAAATCAATAGCTGTTAAGTGGCAGCCTGACTTATTCAAACACATTAATACAACAATGAATGAGGCAGGGGGTTCTATAAGAAATCATAACTTTAAAAGATCTCCAGTACAAGCAAATATGTTCTAAAATTGGTTCACATCCAAGTGTGAGGCTGTTCCACCACTAGGGGTTAAGATATAGTGATATATATATATATATCTATATATATATATATAGATATATATATATATATCAATGAACAGTCAAAACCTCAAATTACACCCAGTATGGTATGGTTCAGGTGACAGTAGGTGGAAGGTGAAGGTCATTTCCATGAGCTCAAGAGAAACAGTGTGACGTCTTAGTAGTTCATATTTGTGTCCTCTTAAAACATGCACCCACTAGGTACTCTATACTGTAATCCTGAATATCAGGGACCATGCTGCATTGGGGTCTAGGGGAAGGGAGAAGCTATGTTAAAAATCAAAGGGAAGACTGATATGAAAAGTGTTTCACAAGGAAAATTAGGTCTACACTGGTCTAAATTGAATGCAGATATATGTATCAAGTCGGATGGATACCATAGATTTATACAGAGTCAATGTCATCGGTAGTGAAAGTAGAACACTACACTAACTGTACACTAAGATACATACAGTATGTACAGTATATACAGTACAGTATACAAAATATATCATGCAGAAGAGTAGTGGTGTAAGTATATGGACATAATATATGGACACAAGTATGAATATTGTTGTGAGAGAATAAATAAGTAGTCCAGAGAGTATGTACACAGTATGTGTGGGGGAGGGGTGGCTGCAAATTAGGGATTGTGGCGGTGGTTGGAGGGGGGAAGGGGGGGGGGGCATGACGACACACCCTACTCTCCCTCTGATTGGCTAGTAATCCTTGTTGGCGCCAGAGTTGGCGCCATTGGTGTTTAGGAATGAGGACCGTCAGAATTAGGGTCAGGGGTTACCAATCAGAACCAGAGTAGGGGGCGGGCATTGTCGTCATCGCGGGAATCCTGACACTCTCCACAACAGCTGAAGCTCCTGGACAGGTATGGGACGAGCAATGATGAATTTTACTCTTTCAATATTGAAAAGTATAAGGCATATGTTAATAATTACCATGGAGCATAGTTTATATTGGTTCCTAACGTTTCAGTTTGGTGTGAAACGTGTACTATAGTATAGTGTGTATGTGTATACTTAACTTAAATGTGAAATCTCAACATATAGCTCAGTCTACTGCAAAAAGTCATAAACAACACATTTAAAGCATAGATCAAATTAAGTTGTATGGATGTATTTTATTTATATATATATTGAAAATAATGAATATGCTAGTATGCACCACAAAACATTACTCTGATTATATATATTAATGTGTTTTTGTTCTATTGAGGTTGGAGTAACCAGCATCCCTCCCCTCACCAACCCTCCATCATCCCTGCCAACCAGTCACCCATCAGCCAACTTGTCCTCTCAACCAACCCTCCACCAGTCCTGACATGCAGCCTCCCAGTGCTTTGTTGAATCAGGGTAAGTTGTGGTGACATTTTTAGATAACAAACACAATAACGTTGTATTTTTACTAATGTGTTACACAAGTAAATAATACATGTCACATTGAACACCATTTATCGCAGTCCAAGCAGTCTTTTGTGATATGTACATCGCCCATGTTGATATCGTGATGACCGTAAGTTTTAGATATCTTGTACAGCCCTAGTGTCTATGATTTAAAACCCATAAACATGATCTGTTTTTTTCCCCTGTTCTAAAGCCAAATAAGGTTTGCTGCCATCTAGTGGTTATTTATTTACAACCAGCTGATTGGTTAATGGGTTTGATGAGATGAAATGTTGCTGGTCATCAACGTAATCATGTTATTTTTGCTGATGATAAAGCCAAGGGGAATCATGTAAAGTTAAAAGTGCTACAAACAGCTACAAAAACCTTGGAAATGTGTCTCTGACAATTGATTATCAAATTGTGCAACAATGCTAATATTAATATATATGAGGTCAGATTGAGAGTAAGTGTACTCTTGTTTTGCTCTTTCAGAAGCAACCATTCAATCACTGGAGAAGAGAAGTATTACCCAGTGAAGAAGGTACTAAAATGCAAAAGGCTGAAAGTTGTATTTGTTGTAATTTGAGGTAAAACATTTTAGTTGTGATCTACAAACAAATGTTGTACTACAGAGATACTAACTGGATTTACAATCACCACACAACTTCTGACCATAGGTTTGATTTTAATGGTAAACATGTTGGAATGTGTTTCAGGGGAACGCAATGGAACTGGTGGAGCGGGAGCCCTGTTCCATGTGGTATGTAGAATGTCTCTTAATTGGATTTGATTGTCCCTAAAATTACTTAATGTTTACTGCAATATTACAATTAAGAAATTAGTAATATATATCATTAGTTTTTCTGATATAACATTATGCATTTCTTTACTTTTATGTAAATTGTTGCTGCTAATGTGGTGGTATTTATTTATTTGAAAAATATTTTTAGAAAGACAAGTATAAACTATTGTCTTGACAATTGACTATTACAATAATCAGGTCATTTACACTAATCAGCGTACTGTGTGCATGTTAACATATTCAATGTGTATGGCATTTATAGCTCGCTGTGTCTCGTTGCCCTTCTTCCTTGTCAAGTTATGAATTCCATTCAATGCTAATGTAAAAAAAAATCTTCTTGGTTAATTACAGTGGGAGGATGTGGCGCTTGCAGTGGGCCAAAGGAGAACACCAGGAGTTGACATTCATACATACAACACGAATATACACAAAACGCATACACACACCCACACAAATATGACATAAAAGGTTCAATGTTAAATGTTTATTTTTCAAGACGTTTTTGTTAATATTACTTATATATATATATATAGATAGATGGATAGATGTATTACAACAGAGCATGTCAATATACAGTCTATATATACTGTATATACTGTATATACTTTATATAAGGTATATATTAATAATATTGTAATATTACTAATATTTTTATTTGTTTGATTGAAAAGACTATCTTACGGTTTCTTTAGCTTACTGTTAATTTATATTTTAGGAATGTTGTCAAATTTGTTTTGTATGTATGGTACATTAAAAACCTTTCAAACCCCAACGCCTTGTGTGATTGTGTGAACTCCCGAAACCATTTGCTGCTGGAATTGTTTGCTGAAGTGTATATATAAATTATATAATTAATTTAGCCCTTGCCTTATACAGTATGTTTATCATCTCTATACAGTAATATAAAATAAAAAAAATTAAATTCAAGTAGACAGCAGATTTGTTTTTATTCATCGCTATTACAGAGCACATGAAGATTAACAATATGTACAAACAACTCTTTACATAGCAGAAATACAAAGTTACAAGAAAAAAGTAAAGATAAAAAATGTATTAATGATATCCGAAAAATAATCTTAATGTTCATCATCAGTCCATATCAAATGTATCAAATACAAAATAGGCATATATACTGTAAAAATGTGCACTCGACATACTAAACCGTCCAAGATTACAGATCCGCTCGCGCATGCGCAATCGGGCCCGCCTCGGTATGAATGTAGTTGCGGGGACTTCTTAGATCCTTCGAATTAGAGGTGTAATCTATCATCAAATATTCATATCAAATCACGTGAATAACATTCACGCTCACTGAACGACACAACGCACGGACGATGATTCAAGCAGCACGCTACGAAGTGGTTTACGGCACGGCAGCGTCCACAGCAACCACCATAGCAACGACAAAAACGTTACATAACTACGATTTTTCTGGCGAGATCTGAAAAATGTTCGTGATAACTTATAGAATATAGATCGTAAGCATGAACTGGCTGAAGATTGTGGAAGCAAAGAGCATATTTCTCGCTAGAAATGGTGTCAGAATGTATTTTAATGCCCAAACTATATTATAAAATTACATTTTTATCTGAAAATATAACGAATGTCCGCCATGTTTTCGTTTTCGCAGACGGGAACTTGAGAGTCACGTGACGCGGGCGCAGGCCAATACAAAACAACGGGCAGATAAAAACGTAGGCATCTCACAATTTGAGAGGCCAAATTGTGAGATGTCTACGTTTTTCCAAGTGGACCAACGTAGGTGGTGTACGTTTTCTGATGAGACTGGGTTGTCTAATGAAACGTGTTGAATGTTTGAACCCTAGCATTCACATGTGTTCAAAGTCTGGGCCATGTCTAAATGCTTTTCCTGATAAAACCCAGTTTTTACAAGCTTCTTTGGCCTCTGACACATATTCATTCCATCCAGGTCTAATTACGTTCTTTCACTCCTTTTTGGCAGAAAGCTCTACTGGTGTTATTCACAATTTCACCAAACATAATACATACTTCTCTGTTTAGTTCATCGTTTGTTTACGGTACATATTGACTCTCACATTGACTTACGTGAACCCCCTCCAGAGTGTGAAGCATAATGCATCTGTGTGTGTCTGTCTGTATGATCTGTTTACACCACGCGGTAGTCACGGATGCTTCCGGAATTCTTCAGGGGTCACCAACTTGCTTTTGGCCTGACCTTTATCCCTGCCCTGTGCTGGAAAGCTAATTCGAACTGGAGCACCACCTATCATTCATTTATCTGTGGAGAGCGAGAAAGGGACTGTAACCTCCCACCACCACCACCACCTCTAACACATAACATGATGGGGCAGGGGGCTCAGGCCCAAACTAAAGAAGTCATATGCAGGACTGCCCTCTATTTTTATCAGCAATGAAACCGCAGTTCCCTCATGACTCAGGAACTAAGTCAATATTTGGAGGTGAAGGCTTGTGGGAATTTATCTGCTCCATACGAAGGAGGTGAACTAATTATGAAACTGCTCCCTCCTCACTTTCTCCCTCTGACCTACAACTGCTATGACTGCATCCACATCACAAGCGCCATCCCCCCTCTCCCTCCCTCGGCTGCACACATTTCCCACTCGCATGCATACTCATGGTGTCTTGTCTCATTGTAATCACTTCATAAAAGTCCCAGGGTGTGTTATCAGGACCGCACTGTGCTGCAGTTACAGTTGATCTTGCCAGTAACAGAGCCGTTTTTTTTTTTTTTACGAACCATAACAAGTCATCATAAAAAGTCATTAGCAAACATCAGGGTCGTAAAAAAGGCCACAGTCGGTCTCGAGAGCCACACAAGGGCCGTGAACGGAGAGAGATAAAGATGCATCTGTAAGCAGGAAAGAGGAGCGATGGGTAGCTGGGATAAGTGGGAGACGTCCTGAGCAGGAGTTCTTTTTCAGGGATCACTGCAACCTCACACTTTTGTATGTTTGTGTGTGTGTGTGTGTGTGTGTGTGTGTGTGTGTGTGTGTCTGTGCTTGTGTGCTTGTGTGCTCTGTTTCCCTCAAATGCCTCCCAGCATTCCTTGCTGGTGCGCATGGAGGGGAGAGTGGTGTTTTGGAGAAAATATTGGATTAGAGAAAAAGAGGCAGAGAGGGAGAAATGAAGGAGAGGGAGAAATATTGACTCCTTCTGGGAAGGAGCGAGACGGCAACGCCTTTCCAATAACCATAAACCCTCTGGGCTGAAAATAGACGGGCCGAATGAATAAACGAATGTGTTCATCCCACATGAGCTCTTCTCTTTCACAGACGGAGGGGAATGGAGGTGACCCCGCCTCCTTCTTTTCTCACCCCCTCCCCTCCTCTCTCTCTCTCTCTCTCTCTCTCTCTCTCTCTCTCTCTCTCTCCTCTTTCACTGAGGCCATCATTTCTTCACTATGACGAGAGATATTAACCGGAACAAAACAGGTGTTTATGGGAAACCTTCCCTCAAATGAGGTTTTTCATACACACACACACAAAGACACACACACACACAAAGACACACACACACACACACACACACACACACACACACACACGCTTCCCTGGGCAATGCAAAGGTGTTGACATCAGTGCCTGTGAAAAAAGAGTAACATCTGTTTCACATTTCACACTACCCCCCCCACTCCACACCAACACCACCCCATATGTAATGGACCATTCACACACACACACACACACACACACACACACACACACACACACACACACACACACACACACTGCAGATGCATTGCTCTTAAGTTTTCTTGTCCCTGGTTTCTCAGCTTTTTAAAGGGTCAGTTCACTAGAATGACCCTGAGCAGTGTGCATACCACCACCAAGGCGGTATGCACAGTCCCCTTATGAAACCACATTTAAATTCTCTAGATTCAGACTGTCACACAATCATAAATATCAATACCCTAAACATGCCAGATTTTTATGAATTATTCTCGGAAAAATCTAAGAAAATGTTGGAAAACGTCCTGACTTGCAATGTTAAAGAAAGTGAAAAACAAAGTCCTGGCTCCCCCGCACCAACAGTTATTTTCTGACCCATAAGACAAACTTCCACCTGGTTCCATGGAAATCGGTTCAGTAGTTTTTGCGTAATCCTGCAAACTGACAATGAAGATGCCACAACCTCCTCGGTGATGGTGAAACCTCCCCCCCTCCCTCCTTCTGTCTCTGGTTGCTGATGCATGATTTGGCCAGAAGTATGTGTACAACCAAACATTACACCGATGTGTGATTCAATCACTTTTCCTAAACCATGAACGTTAATCTGCTGCTGTAACGGCCTCCCCTCTTCTGGGAAGGCTTTCCGCAAGACTCTGGAACCTGGTTGCAGGGATTTTGTCCCATTCAGCCACAATAACATAAGCGAGGTCAGGCGCTGATGGTGTGCGATAAGGCCTGGCTCAGAGTTGCCGTTCCCCTTCATGCCGAAGGTGTTCGGTAGGGATGAGATCAGAGCTCTGTGCAGGCCAAATTCTTCCACAATAAATTTGGAAAACCATGTCTGTAAAGACCAGGACTGATTATCTTCAAAACTGAATCATCTGCCTATTTATTTCTTTTTATTCAAATCGGTTCCAACATTGCATAGCAAAGAGATGTGTCAAAATGTCTTACTGATCAATAAAGGTGCCAAAGAATCCCTCAGAAATATCAAATAAGCATCAAATAACTAACTAAAAACCAAACTTGCAAAAAAGTGTATTAAGAATTACCTAAAATGACAGAAACACATTTTTGACGTATATTTTGACTTCCATCAATACTGTGGCAGGCCACCAGAGGGCGATGGAGGTTCTTTGGCTTCACTTTTGGGTAGGTCTCATATCCTGCATCCTTATTTACAGTCGTACCCAAACTCACACCAAACCTTAAGCATAGGGATGTCTCTCTTCTTTTTGCCACACAGGTTTGTTTTGGTTGTATTTGCAATGTATCTGAGATATCCTTCACTTCTACAGAGGCAAACTGAATTCAGTTTGTGATTCTCTGTGCATTAAATAATGAAACAGCATCTCTTGTTTCCACAGAAGTCGCCGCTTGATGGGCTTTCATTGGAACTCGTTTCTACCAAATAAATATTCCAGATGAAAACACTTGACAGCAAAGTCTTCTGGAAAGATTTTAAAATGATCTGAGTGCTCAAATGAAATGTAATTCACTTATACTGTAGAACCTCTGCACATAAATTGTCTGCATGTCTTGAGGGAGAAAAAATTGTTAACTTCATTTAGGTGAACTGTCCCTTTAATCATTATGCTGAGGATAGTTATGTGACCATCAGAGGCAGGGTTAACCAAACCATGAAGATTAGCCACTGTAGTAATCAGCTGCAACCACAATTGCCTGTGTGTACACATTCATCTCATTCATCCACTCACCCACCTCTCCTCTCTCAGTCGCTCATTTCTCATTCTGTTCATTCAGCTGTAATTATAGCCCATGAGCAGCCTGTGTAAATTCACTTCCGAGAACAGTGGCATCTCTGGCTTTCTTCTTTTTTTTTTTCACCTCCTTCTGCTCCATTCATTTACCAGACCTTCAATTCACTCCTCGCAAATCCCCTGCGATCCTGTCACCCTCCTGACCCTGTTCTCACTCCTCCTCTTCATCCTCCTCTCCCACATTGCCCACTCTCCCTCTCTCTCCCCCCTTACTCTCTGGGAAGTCATGTGACTTCTCTGAAGCTGAGCCCTATAAACCAGCAGTACTTGGGGGGCTCAGTGTCTATACAGCTCTGCAATTGGCTCCTGCATTCAGATGCAGTTCACACACACACACACAGCGGACCCCCTGTTTTCTTCTTTCAGGAACAAATGTGATCCATCACATTTAAAAAAAACAGAGAGAAGCGGGGGGGACGTCTGTGTGTATGTGTGTGTGTGTGTGTGTGTGTGTGTGTGTGTGTGTGTGTGTGTGTGTGTGTGTGTGTGTGTGTGTGTAAATGCCGCCATATTTAAATAAAGCAG
Source organism: Verasper variegatus (assembly GCA_026259375.1). Lineage (NCBI taxonomy): Eukaryota > Metazoa > Chordata > Actinopteri > Pleuronectiformes > Pleuronectidae > Verasper > Verasper variegatus. The sequence continues at coordinate 9,036,599 of CM048057.1, forward strand.
TGGTTATTAGTCTAAATGAGTGGGCTGTTCTCCCAAGGTGAAGTCACTTAAATATGCACACACGTACACACTGAAGCCCGAGCAGTGCTTGTTGTTTCATGTTGGAGAACGTTGCATCCTGCGGCAGGTCAATAGCTGAATGGACTCAGGACTGAGGGTTGCTTAATCCCTGTTTGGCTCCTGTGGAACTGAAACGAAGGACGCTGGTGGTAAAATGTCTCCTGTTCATTTTCAGAGCCTCTTGGTGGGATCGAAGGCTCCTGTCAAGTTTCATTTGCAGTGAAAACCCTGTAAAAGTTTGTGTAATAAAATCCAGTTTCCGTCTTTAACTCACGACAAACAGTTTTTTTTTATCCGACACTGATATTCCAGCCGGTCGTGTAGTATTGATATTAAAAAAACACAAGTCTCTGTGATATTAGTCACCTCTTTATTATGTAACTGACGACCAGGGACTGCCCCCCCCCCAGTGGTAATAACAAGTGCAGTTACCAAAGAGCAGATACTTAACACTATTTCTAATTGACTATCAAGCTAAACTAGCATTATAGATGTAGTCTACTAACAACTAATGGATTGATTGCCATGAAATATTCAGATATTCATGGTCCCCAGAGGATGAACTTAAATGACTTTGTTATTTTTCCTGTAAAACCACAGGCCGATCAAAACTTGAATTTGTCCCCTGAAACATCTCAACAGCAGTGAAAACATAACATTGGCAGAGGTAATTATCTTTATTTCCTCTTTTTCATTCATTTCTTGCTGGTCACATTACGTCTTTCCTTCTTCCCTCATATGTTTTCCTTCTCTCCTCGTGTCTTCCCTCCTTGTGTTTGTGTCCCTTGAATGAAAAACTGAAGCAGGACTCTCCTCCTTGCTTACAATGAATACTCTTATTGTTGTTTCTTACATTTTACTGCTAATAATAAACTATAATACTACCACAGTTGAATAGTAGAATAGAGTGTGGGGTATTTGCTGGCAGTAGAGTAACTTATAACTGCAGCACTGCTGCATGTATTTCTTCCTCCATGCACTGTAGGTATAAATCATAGGCGTTGTCATTCATTCATGACCAAAAAAAACCCCTTACTCACCACATATGTATGTGTGTGCGCTCTTGTGTGTGTCTGCTCCAGGCTCAAGTTCACATTATTACGCAGGCCTGTTTTGCTGGCTGAGGGGACACAGTGACACCTGAGAGCGTTCGAGGGTTTGGTCCGAGGCCACGCCGTTACTGTAAGCCATTTGGCATCTGAGCTTCTCTGCTGCTATACGCGGCTCGCGCACAGCTGTGAATGGAGAGCAAAAACAACACAGAAAAACAAATCCCCCTCTGATAAAACTGCATCAACTACTGCAGTCCTCCCCGACTGCCCTGTTTCGTGCACTTCAGGTCATCTCTGGTAGCTTTCTTTGTTCTTCCTGGCACACGCACGCCCGTTAGGCTGTCCAGGTGTTACGGGAAAAACGATTTCACTGATGATTTAAGTGAAAATAAAGTTAGTCACAATGACGTTCAAATGCTGTGGAGAAGGAGAGTGTGTGTGTGTGTGTGTGTAAGGGGGGTTGGGGAATAGTCAGCTTAGAAAAATATTGTGGTTTGAGTATGTGTGTGTGTCACAGTGAGCTGGTCGATGAGTGCAGGCCAAGACAGCGCTGGTTTTGCAGGCTTGTGCACACATAATACATGCACATGTTAGTGAGTGCATCTGACCATCTGTATGCTTCCCATATGGTTTTTATTGATCCATGTCCCTGTTATACCCCTCACGCTCCCTCTCTTTCTCTCCGTCTCTCTCTGTGCGTTGATGGTGAAGGAATGATGGAATGCTGGAGGGTAAATCTCTGGTTTCCTGGAAGCTGGTCTGGCTTTATCAGAAGCGGCTGTGACAATACTCGAGCTGATGGGCCAACCAATCGTCTTTCCTATAACTGCCGATCAGCCAACAAAAAGCCTTCCTGGAAGGAATAATCAGCAAACCGGAGGCCCTTCCTGGAAGACCACTGAGGATTGCTCGTCGCAGGGCATATTCTAAACCCTTTAATATTCTTTCCACCTTCCATGCTCGACACGGTTGACATTGGCCCCGGCTCAAACGTAAAATGAAACTTTTAATAACACGTCGATTTTAATTAAACGGGGGGGGGGGGGTTATCAGTCAAACCAGCTCGTTCTCTAATTCACACCCCCACCCACTCAACTTGCCTCACATTTCCTCATGCTGCATTAAAATGTGGAATTAAAACTATCAGGGGCAGCGCCCAAAGCTTTGGTGTGAATGTTTTCATTGTTGAAGGAAAGAAAAACCCAACAACGTCCAAACCGAGCTCAGTTGTTTGAGAGCTGGGTGTTGTGCTTGGCCCCGGACACTGTTGACAACTGTTGAGCTGGACACGGTAAGTCCATTACCCGAAAAAATGAATCATGGTGGAAAGACTTTCTGTGAGCGTGTGAGATTCGTAAGAGGAGCGAAGGACACAGGCAAAATATTCCAGCCCCGCTAACCAGGCAACTATGGGGAACACAGAATGAGTCACAGCGAGCTGAGCTGGCTTATTTAGACAATGTGTGAGTGTGTGTGTGCATGTGTGTGTTTATGTGTGTAAAACTGGATTATTCTGGTTGGATTTTTGGAAGAAGACTCACTGTTCCCTGTTTGTCTCTTGAAATACGTCATTTTTGTCTGGAAGTGTCCACAAACAGTATCACACACACACGTTTGCACAACCATCCATATTAGGACTTTGCATTAGCTTCCTTATACCTAACCTTAACCATGACCCAACCTAACCACAATTCACATCTTGCTCCTGACCTTCACCCGGGACCTCAGAAATGACATTTTAGGACTGGCCTCATTAGGACTGGCCTTTGGTCCCCATGAGGTCAGTGTTTGTACTGGAAAAGATCCTTAAGTTGCAACAAAAACAAGTACACACACACACACACACACACAGCAACTTAATTCACATTTTTTCCTGTAAGGGTCATAGCAACATAAGGAACTGTGGGGCTCACTTTTTGAATCATTGTAATTACCTGAACCGAGAAAAAGAAGTAAAAACAGTTATTACTCATCGTCCTCTCAGTCCTTCCACAGAGGTCTTTGATTGGCTCCTATCCAGATAGAGTGAGTGTGTGTGTGTGTGTGTGTGTGTGTGTGTGCGTGTCTTTGTGGATGTATGTATTATCATGTCAGTGACCATTTTTTCTATTTGCTGTGGAAAATGTGAGCAATTCAGTATCACATCACATTTCTGATTATTGTTTTAACCTGAACTTAATACTCTGGCTGCATTAATTTGCTTTGCTTAAATTCTGTTTTCTTCAGATGGAGTCCCCCCCATCTACACACACACACACACAAACAGACACCTCATTCGCTCTTTCTCATACACACACTAACACCAGGCAAGCCGTAAAATCTCAACCCAATTAAAGTGCCTCTTTCCTGGAAGCCAGCCTCAGACAGAACACTAGGTATGCAGGGAATGGGAACCGTGTGTGTGTGTGTGAGAGAGAGAGAGAGAGAGAGAGAGAGAGAGAGAGAGAGAGGGGGGGGGGGGGGGGGGGGGGAGCACACAGACATGAAGAAAGTCACCCCTTGCTTAATTTTACCAACAGCAATCCAGCTCCACCAACCTCTTACACACACACTTTACATTGGCTGCACACTATAACCACAGGGCGTCATAAATCTCCTTCGCCTCACGGACCCTTTCACCTATTTGACCTCACACACACACACACACACACACACACACACACACACACACACACTCACACACAAACAAGCACACGTACATATATCCACTCACTCTCCTGAGGACACCATCCTCAGTCAGACCCTCAGGCAGGATGTATAAAGCCCTGCTGCATTCCTTTCAGTTCCACAGTAACTGCAGTGTCAAAGTGTACGTGTGCGTGTGTGCGTGCGATGGCGTTGACTCGGCTTTGCGCGCTTCTGAGAATCCCTTTGTTACTGCATTTAGTAAATCTGCAGGGCATGTCTGACAAAATCTTGGCCCCTCCCTTTACTATATGTCTGATGCCTATGGAATGTACCCACAGTGCTCCAGCAGAGAGAACAAGAAGTGATGATTGCAGTCATTTTAACCCTGTGATGTGTGTGCGTCCTCCTCGTGCAGCCTAGAGCCCCGGTGTGGCTCTTTGAAAACATCGGCTGACTTGAGTAAACACTTCTTTGTTAAACTAGGAAATCCCATTTGTCAATAAATAATCTTGTTGAGGCCGGGCATTGCTGGAATACAGACTGCCTCACAATACATTACGGTAAGTTAGAGTTGATCCAGTCAATATTGACTCAGAGAAGTACGAGAGGAAAAAAAAAAATAGAAAAGAAAAGAGAAGCAGCGCAGCAGGCAGAGAGACAAAAAGTGAAGTAACACACAGGGCAAATGCATTGACTTTTGTAAAAATAGTGCTCTTTAATATAAATTATTGAAATATTTTAGAAATATAAATATGTGCAACGTTCCTTTTCATTTATTTTTTTTGTAATGCTTTGTTATTTCAGAGAGTACAGCTTGTATTTTGCCAGACTAGTGGCCAGCCTTTTTGCGAGAGAGTCTTTATAAAAGACAAATGATTCACATACACGTGTGTTCCATTGCTGCGACACATGTACAAACTCGGGTGTTGATGAAGAGGAAATAAGACGGAGATCTGACCAAAATTGTGAACGATATGGTAAAATGTCAGCGCTCAAGTGGCCACAGTGACATCACTGAGTGTTAGGATGTGAAAAGGCTTCCACTCCAATATGGATCACAGGTACAGTACGAGCACTGGTCGCACACAGAAACAACAATTTTGATCAAATCTGAGTCTTACACGTTTTTTTACAAAAGGCTTTTTTCTTGAGAGAATTGCTTTAGTCTCGTGTTCCCATGACATTCAGACAAACTCAACGGCCCGCTCCTGCTTCAGAGGTAACAATGGAAGGGAGATGGGGCGAGAAATGTTTCTAAAGTTACAGGATTTCAACAAAATAGTTCATTTCCTCTATTGTCTCCTTCATGAATGGCGATTTAAGAAATCCAGGCGGGTACAGGGCAGACAGACGCGCACACATACTGACACATTTCCACAAAAACAGAGTAAAATCAAGGCGATAATGTCGAGGAGAAATTACCGCGAGTGTCCAAATAACAGTATTAAGACTTCAAACTTTCTTTTTTCACATGGGGCTTCTTGGCAACCCTGGATGTATGTTAGCAGGAGCAGCGTCCTGCTGAGCTGTATCATTTCCCCTAAGTCTGCGACATCAATCCAGTCAGTGTTTTTGTTTAGCTGTGTACCAGTATGTCTCCTCCCCCTTCTCCCCCCACACACCGGCCCCCTCCCCACTTTTCTGTCCTCTTCAATTTCCTCTTTCCTAATCCCTCTTCCCGCTACTCGTTCTCCTTCGCTCAGTCCCTCTCCTCACCCTTCCCCCGATCTCCAGGATCATCGTCGTCGTCAGTTCCCTTTACAGTGTCGCTGACATATTTCCAGCCAGCTTGGATAAAAATAAGTACTGATGTTTTCTTTGGTCCCGTGCCAGGGCTTTTGTCTCCGTAACAAGCTTTTGTCTCGGCAACAGCGGTCTGTTTTGTGTCACTGTCAAGGCGCACATGCAACTCCGTAAAACAAAATAAAAAGTCGGGGCAGGGGCTGGCTAATGGAGGAGAAACGAGATACAAACAGGAGATGGGAGAGAAGATGCTTTGTAATGGGTTTTCATCTTTTTGTTCCCACGTGAACAAATCCTTTATGTGGCCCTGTACCTGTGTGAGTGTGGATGTGTGTGTGTGTGTGTGTGTGTGTGTGTGTGTGTGTGTGTGTGTGTGTGTGTGTGTGTGTGTGTGTGTGTGTGTGTGTGTGTGGAGCTGGCATGAGTGACTGCCTCTCTCCCCTCAATGAGGCAACATTTGCGGGAAGCAGCAATGGAAATGTGTGCGCCACCACAACACACAAATACACCCACAGTCAGGCAAACAAATACTTTTAAGTCCTCTGCTTTGAGTCCCTTGTTTGAACTTTGCCTTTCCTCTGAAACTCGTCCGTTCTTCACCCCCTCCCTCTATTGCACCTCCTTTCTTTCTCTCCAGTGATCCAAAGTGTTGTAAATGTCAGGCTGACCAGGGGAGATGAGAGGTTTCAGCGAACCCGCGGGGATCACTGGTGCGGTATTGATCATGCTGCCACTGTTATCGTTAAAATCGACCATTTGGGTTAATCTTCTATGAGGCTCTGCTCTGCGTCCGAGGCTGTCAGAACTCTGACCTTTGACCCTGGGCTTCGTCTGCCACTCACATTGGAAGTGGTCAGTTTTTGCAATGTGGGATGGACGAGGTAATCATTGGTTAACCCAAATTGCACTCCTCGTTCCAGACCCCAGGTCAGTCGCTTTCCCGTCAGTGTTGACACACATCTGGGATAAGCTGATTCTGGCTACAATGAGAAACTAACCTCACATTGGCATCTAAGGCTAAATCTGGTCAGTCTCTGGTGGAGGCTGTGCTGTCCTCTAGGCTGCTGGTCCATGTCGACAGACCGCTGCAGTTCCTGTCAGTCATATAGGAGCATCATACTCCTCCAGGAAGTCTCTAAGTGTGTGCGGGAGCTGCTCTGCTCCCTCCGACCCCAGGCCTTGGTTGTTCAAGGTCCTCCTGCACATGTGCTGCAAAGACGAGAGAGAGGTCGAGAGGGGTCGCCGCAACTCCAGGGGGATCCTCTCTCCGCCAGTGTGAATCAGATAAACGTTGCAGCCTTTAATTTCTGCTGAGTTGCCCCCACATGCCCCATCTCTGCTCCTTCCAGCGTCCAGCCCTTTGCCCATGTAGTGCGCTATGAGTTTCAGCACGCAATCGAACTGCGGTGGCACTTGGGTGTTTTGGGGGTCTGGCTGTAAGAAGAATCCACCTCCCTCACTGTGGATTCTCAGGTTCTTGGTTCCTCGAGCTGTCTGCACAGACAGGGTGAAGAAATGGTGGTGGTCCGAGGAGTCCCGGATCAGGAAAGTGCCGGGTGATTCCGAGCGCAGCAGGGAGCTGGCCTCTCGTCCTCCAACAGCCCCCCAGTAAAACCCACTCTCCTGGAGCTTATGCAAAGCACGCATTACCTGGAATAGGCACAGAAAAACTCCATTATTACATGTTATCAGCCACAGTGAACTTTTAAACTTTATTACTTAATACACACAGGCGTTTCTCTTAACACTCAGGTGAGACTGACCTGTTGGTAGTGTGCGTGTGAGCTGAAGGGCTTGTAGTGATGTGGGGTAAAGTTGGACCCCTGAACTCGGCCCACTGGAGGGGGCACACCGCTCATGGCGAGAGGGTTGAGTCCGCCGAGGGCTACCATGGCGCCATGGCCCCCTGCCTCCGCCTGCTGGTCGAGAGGCAGGGGGCCCAGGACGGGAGTGCCGAGGTAGACAGGTGGAAGTGAGTCCGGGGCAGAGGGAGAGGAACAGGAGGGCGAGAGGGGCGAGGGCAGCTGGGTCACACACCGGGTCCAGGGCCCCGGGGTAGAGGAGTCTGATGCATCCAGAGAGGGGCTGGGAGAGAGCACCTAAACACAGCTGGGAGGGAAGGATGGAGCACAGGTTAGACATTTGCTTCAGTATAGAAGCTGATGCACACACACACACACATGCACAATCCCTCCACAGTGGGGCAATACACTCTGTGACAACTTTGCACTTCCACTCACTGCAGCTCACCCCCATAAAACGCAGCTACATGGCGACTATGACACATGCACAAGGCAGGACCGTGCAGGTTATATTTAGTTTCGATGAATCGTCGCTTATTCACGCTGCTAGAGACAGACAGGAACTGGATCCTGATTGCTTTCAATTGTCTTCGATCGGGCGCACCGCAACACGGGTTGTCCGAAACGGGGTCACACGGTGGAAGAGTCCGGAGCGCTTTTCTTCCCCACAATCCCCCCCACCCCCCTGTGCCCCTCTCCGTTATTCACTATATAATAACGCCTGCTTTTATTCTGTGCCCGTGGTCCCCCGTTATCCGGTTTCACCCCGGGCTACAGGGGAAGCTGTCCCGGCTGGTGTGGGGCTCAGCGGGACGCGGGGATGGAGGTGGAGGAGGCGCCATGACGATTCAGAACCGTTAACAAGAGTCGCCGGTCCACTACTTCCAGCTGAGCCGGCTACACCGCACCAGGAGCCGGCCGAACTCCCGTGCTTCTCCCCCCGGCTCCTCCTCTGCCTCTCCGCCGACACGAGCTGAGGTGGAACCCCCGCTTCTCATCTTCTCCCCACCGCGTTCCTGCAACTTACCTTGCGGATTTGTTCGACCCCGCGCCGCAGCCGCTCGTCGCCAAAGCAGAACAAATGCAAACTACCCGAGAGTAGTGCCAGATGAATGATTAACTCAGGCATTAAAAATTCAAAGAGAAGGAGATGAAATATCCGATGAAAGGGTGTAGGGGCTCGGGTCCTGAGCGGAGGAATGCGGCGGCGCTCCGGAGGAGTCGGGTCCGTGTGTGGAGGAAGGTTACTGGAGGTTGTTCCAGTGAGTGAAGCCGTAAGGCCCCGCCTCCTCCGCGCAGAGGGCTCTTCCAGTAAACACACGCGCGCACGCACTCACGCAAAGAACAGGAACACGTGCTCGCGCTCTTTCTTTTTTTTTCTCCCCCCCCCACCCCCCACCCCTCCACCCGTGGCAGGTTGCCAACACGCAATCAGCGTGATCTCTCTCTCCGGAGCTGTTTCCTGGTACCGCTGCTTCCCTGCGACTCCGCAAGGTGAAAAAGTTAAAACTGTGGAACAGAATGAAACCATATTCAGTGAAATCCTGGGTGTGTGTGTGTGTGTGTGTGTGTGTGTGTGTGTGTGTGTGTGTGTGTGTGTGTGTGTGTGTGTGCGTGTGTGTGTGTGTTTGTGTGTTTGTGTGTGATGAAGGTGGAGGAGTCAGATGAGGTTTTATTGCAGTGGTTCCCAAACTAGTGGGCTGTGACCTCCATGGGGAAGGGGGTCAGGACACACAGAAGGAGGGTGATCGCAAGGTGATTTCCAGTAATCAAATACTGTAAAATGTATCACACAATGTTGAAAGCTGTTTTAAAGGGATAGTTCACAAAAATGAAAATTCACTCTGTCTACTCATCGCCATGTGGATGGAGGGGTGGGTGAAGTGTTCGAGTCCACAAAACACTACTGGAGTGTCAGGGGTAAACAGCGTTGCAGCCAAAACGTGTTCAACTTAGAATAAAACCTTGCAAATAATCATCGGCCTCCTGGTGTTCTTTGTGTGCATGTGACTCCAGAGGTGATGGAGACAGATCAGCTTCAGTTGCAGCAGGTCAGTTTACAGCAGCACCACAGGAAACACTACGACATGTGCACATATCAGGTGATTTATTCTGAACCAGCTTAAATAAATATCCTTTGGGATAATGGGGGTCGCATGTGTCGCTGGCGTGATTTTTTTGGGGGGGGCCCTGAAAAGTTTAAGAACTGATCTGAGCTAATGAAAGCCATTCATAGTTTACGTCACCACTTTGTACTGTAGATACCTGATACCAATATAAACACAAACTTCATGAAAAGTAGGAACTTGTGTCACATCCAGAGTGAGGCTGTTTAAACACTGCATGGTGCTGAAATGTGGTCTAATAAACGTACAACCCTAAATAACACAGGTCAATAATATAATTGGCCTATCTGACCGTAACAGATTTGAGTCAACAGCAGTTTTACAGAATCAAAAGGAACATTTATATCAGAAGTAGAGCCTGGCCGATATGAATTTTTGGGGGATGATGACAATATCGGAAAACAGCTGTGATACCGATATATAGGTCGATATATATATGTTGAAAAAATAATTGCCAATGATTCCGAAGATGTCGTTATCAAACCCTTTTTGACAAAGAAACACAATCGAGGCTCGGTATTTTACAGATTAAAACATAAACAACTATAAATTAAAAGAAAACACAAATACAACCAAATATAAAACTGAAAAAAACAAAATGGAAAATAAACCATGAAATGTAAACATGGATGTAGATCGTTATACATTATTTGTGGAGTAAAAATTTGAATATTTCTCTCTGCAAAGTGGTGAAGTAACAGCCTCGAGAAGCATAACAAGGAAAGAAGCAAGGTCCATTAGTAAACCTCTACCTCTGGAAAAATATTTGCTCAATAACCCAGTCTTTTGGAAAGTATGTACGTTGCTGTTTATCGCTATTGAAAGTCATATTATTTCATTAGTGTCTCTAATTCTGCTGTAATATGCTCATTTTTATGAGCATATATTATGAATTATGAATAAAGTCTTCAGATAGAAAATATATCAAGTGTCAGAAATGATTCACATCTAACCTGCTACAAGCTGGCTAATGTTTAAAGAAAGGGTCCCCTGGGCCCTTGTGTCATGTCAGGAAGCATCTGACTTATTGTTAGTGCTCTTGAGCAACAAACCTGCTGGACTGCTCTACCAGTAAGCCTGGCCTGAATGTGTGTGTGTTTATGTGTGAATGTGTGTGTATCAACCAAATGCACTGCTGGTATATGTAAACAAAGGCCTCTGTTAGTGTTATTGTATCATTATGTTATTGTAGGATTATAATAATAATTATTATTATTGACATATAATGATTTATCAGGTCACTTCAGTTGCAATGAGGTGTTTAGATCATTACTGGGGTAAGGTTATTATTATAAATGGTACTACTACTACTACTACTACTAATATTACATTTAATTTAATTCTTATTATTATTATACTAATGTTTCATTAAACGTGTCAGTGCTTTTCAAACCAATGCTACAAAATGCTTTACATATTTAAATATTTCAAGCCTTTATCTGGAGTTAGTCATATAGATCAATCTATTGTTAAGTATTTGGTATACTGTATACAACTTGTTGTTTTTTTATATTCCCCTTTAAAGCTTTTCAAATCGTTGAAATAACTGTAGCTCTCATATGCTGAAATGCAGTGAAGTGAAAAACACAAGAACCCCCTCTGAAATAAATAAAAAGTATAAAGTCGTAGAAAATGGAAATACTCAAGGAAAGCACAAGTTGACACACAAACCTTTCCGCGATATTCAAAAGGTTAAAAAACATACCTGTATCAACAAACCGCACCAAATTAGAGACGCCAGGATTTTCTTTATCCAGTGAGAAAGTAACAAGTCAACTAAGCAAACAACACCAACAATTATATTACAACGTTGGTGGCACTAATTAACTTCGCTCCATGCTATTAACAGTCAAACAACAATGTCATTACAGTTTAATAATGACGATCGGCTGGTTCTGGCAGGCGTCGCGTCTTTTAAGAAAAGCAATATCTGATTAAACAAGGAAACCACCTGTTGATTGGCACGGACACAGACAAAATGCTTTTTTGTGCATGACCTAAAACCTGCGGTGAGAGCTGAAGTCACGCCTTAACTCGGGCATTTGGAAGTGGATTCCAGTAAGTAAAGCGAAAGACAACAGGCAGGGCTGGCGCTCGCTCTGTGTTCTGTGAGCAGCTGCAAGAGATGTATTTGACTGAAGCCGCCAGGTAGTATTCGGGTTGACCACTAGAGGTCCTTTCAAGGAGCTCAAACTACAAACCCCAAACCATAAACACACCAAGCAAACCTTTTATATATTGTTTGTCTGACTCATTTATTTGTTGTTATGGAAAAGCTAATGAATAAAGTTAAGCAAAAGCATTGATAGCCCGTTAAGTGTAAAAGTCCTGCATTGAAAATGTAACTTATAAAACAGAAAACGTTCTGATTACACAAGTATTGTATACAGGGTAAAAACTCAATGCACTTTTATTATGGATTAATCTCCTGTTAGTTTTCTCAATCAACTGATTTATTGGTTTTGTAAATAATTTGAAAATTCCCATCATAATTATTCCAGAGCCAAAGGTTGCAACTTCTCAATCCTTTTTTTTTTCAATTAAAAGTGTGAAGGTAAATTAGCAACTGGAAATATAAGCTATTCATTATAGGGCTGGGGGATATGGCCAAACATTATGTCAAGATTAAAATATTCCCAACAGTCAGTTTCAATAATGATCACAATAAATGTCAAATAATTAGTTTTGCATTCTAAAGACAAAATTCTTCTTTATGAGCAGATAATTACTTGATAAGCAGCAAATCTGAGGCAGAACAACACTTTACTGAGCATTATCTCGTTATAGATTAGACTTTTGTTGTATTGCAGTTTATAAAAACTATATTTTCCCAAACTATTTGCAAAAATACTGTAAAATGTCATTAAAGCTGTCAAATACATGTAGAGGTGTATCATATTTCTTTATAAGATGCAGTTAAAGTATAATAGCATAATAGAAATGCTCAAGTGAAGTACAAGTACCTCAAATTTGCACCTGAGCTGCAGTGCAACTACTACTACTCCTGTCTGTGAACTCAGCGCTGTGTCAATAAAGTTTCTTCAAAGAGTCAGCGCTGCAACAATGGCGGCTCCCATGTCCTGGAGGAGGCTGGTGCACTCCGTGTACTCACCGGCTATCGCCGGGGTTTTCACCCGGATATCGGACCGGCTCTTCCGTGCACGGGACAGACGAGGCGGGTAAGAGACGCGGCTCGTCCTCGGGGGACACAGACACGAGAGTCCCACCCGTGTTTTGTATCTCTTATGTCTCCTCACCCCGCAGGGCTACAGAGGCTAATGCGTCCTTTTCCGGACACGGTAGTGTTTTGACCCAGAATCAACACGACGCCAGCGGTTCATCACTTTTATCCGCAGATTAGTGGCGTGTCTGCGTGGAACTAATGCGTTATAACGACAGTTTGAAAGCTCGTTAATGACAGATTAATGTAGTAGCACCTCCCGAGTCAGCAGAGCAAACAGCAACTCACCTTCAGGGTAAATAACTCAGAGGTTGTACATGATGTTCCTGTTATGTAACCGTGGATGACATGTTTGCGGAAGGAAACCTGACACACGGACGACTCCGGTGTTATAATACTGTAATGCTGCCTCATAGTTTGAGTTTACACGTTATTCTGAAGAGGAGGATGCTGGGAAAGGTGATTGACCCCAGAGTCCATGGAGCAGGAGCTGGTTTGACATAATTCACAGTGCACACCCAGTTTGGCAGGAGAAAGTGTTAACTAGCAACAGTAATGCTCACTCTTGACTGTCCCCCCCCCCCCCCCACTCACTTTACTTTATTTGTAATAAAGATAAAAATGTCCACATAGTCCACAACAGGACAAAATAGAAAACACACATGTGCTCCCAGCCGAAAAATACATAAAATAATCGAAGAGAGATGGGAAAGGACAATGCCGTAATTTTCTTTCAGGCAAACTCAACAGTTAGATTCCACATTTCACCTCTAGTTGTTCAAGGCAAGAGATGAAGAATTCAAAGGAAAAGTTCACCAGAATATTCTGGAAAAGAGGAGGAATGTTAAAACATTTAGGGCAGCAACCAAACCCACCTTACTGTTTTAATTCTCTGTAGGGTTTCTTCGGATTCATTGTTTTGACGTCTTTATTATCATGTGTAATTGCAGAAATAATATATTAAATTGGTCCTCTTAATGATATCAAATTTATCCTCTTTTACAGAAATATCTTGATCACTCATGTCCCAAAATAAAAATATTCAACAAAATAAATGACTCTTTGTCATCAACGTATCTTCTTTCTCGTGGTCTTTTATGGACTTTTGCTCTTTTGCAGCATATTAGTGCTAACTAACGTTCAACACTCACATATATTTTTAGCATTACAGTATGAATTATAGTACTTGTCTACATGTTATAAACTATAAAAGTGGAAGAAAATAAACAGCTTTTCAAGTTTGTCAAATCAGTCTAGATCCACTGAGAGGAATGAAGATCTAAATCCTTTCAGGATAAAGTGTGATTCCCAGTCAGGGATTTTCTGAATTGTGAGGAAGACAGACGCAGCATTTTCTACAATCACATGCTTAAAATCAGGAGGGATGTGGCCCAGACGAATACCAAAGCAAACAGCTCCTCTATTCATTGGAATTACCAGCTAAAGCCTGAGTTTATCAACTTAACCTCTAACCTCATTACATCTAAGGAAGTTAACTCCACCTCAGTCCCAGTCATCAAAAACGCTCATCTTGTAATGACGTGCAACACGGCTGAAATTATAGGTTTTATTCAAATGGCATCAACGGAGACCATAATGCAGTGTGTTTGTGTCCGGATTAACAGATCTACTTTGTTTCTGTTTGAGAGAAGCATTTAGGTTATTTCACTGTAGCCTGAGGTGATTTTACATTGCTCATCTCATCCCTGTAATTAAAAGAAGGTATGTAATCATCTTCATCCACTAATACCACAAACGTCTGTCTGACTTTGGAACGCATATCTCACAAACCTTATCGGCTTCCCGCTTGGCATGTGTGTTGGAAAATGCCCGAGGCAGTGCAGTGTCATGTTTGGTGGGATTTGACCATGTGATTCGTTCAATATTAATAAACATAATAAAAAAAACAGGTGATCAGAGCTCTGTAACTCAGTGGGCGTGGGGAAGCGTGCTCTCAGTCTGCGGACTGAGTTGAACGTATCAAAACCATAGACTGTTAACAAAAAGCCCCGCACACAACGTCCAACACACAAACAATAAAAACGGAGTTTATTGTACAACTGTCTGTTAACGACAACTGTCAAAAAAACAAACGGATTCTCCAGTTCGGGTTTCTGTGTACAGAGCTTCCCTGATCTTTGAATAAACAGGTGAACATCTTCCTGCAGACAGTGTTTACTTGCTCAATTGCTGCAGGTCACTTAAACATCTTCAGAAACATAGAACAACAACATCACCACGCAAACAGCCCAAGCAAACAGCCCACTCCAAACTGTCAGGTTGAGAACACACACTGCTCTAGTAGCATCAAAGGGTGTTCCTTATCTGCTGTCACACCCCTATATCTTTAACCACTTCCAGAAAAAATTGTAAAGGAGTTGAGTTCAGTTTAGGACCATTACATAAGCTTGGTGTATTACAAACCTTATCTCACCTCTATGTACATATATGTTTGTCATTTACACTGTTGTAAAAGATATCTTAGCTTAAGCTCTATGAACGCGAGGATGTTCTCTTTGATGCTGCAGTTGTTCTATGGCTCAGTGAGTAAAATATGTGTTTATGATTTAAATCGCAAATAACAGGGAAATCCCCTCTCGTGTGTTTGCTGCAGAACGTCTAGCTCAGCACAGTGGCTTTGGAGCGAAGCCCTGCTCTGTGTTTTTCTGTTTTCGTGCGACTTTTGTTTCCTCCAGCTCGTTGTAAGTGGCCTTTGTGGTTCAAATCCGAACCCAAACATAAACCCAGTGTGTGTTTGTGTGTTCGTGAAGTTTGGTCGTAATGAATAGAAAGGCAGGGCGAGCGGAGTGACTCCTGACAATCAGCTTGTGATCTCTGAGGTTAACACTGCTCCACCCTGTCTTTATTTAATGTGGCTGCATTGTCAGACCCAATTATGTGATTTTATGTCGGAGACAAAAAGGAGAGGGATGACTGTGGTGTCGGGGTGAAATGTAGGACACTGACAAAAGACAAACCAGACACACAGTTCGGTCTTCAATCTGTGTCTTTTACGGTTAAACACAATGAGGTCAACGTAGAATTGACGTGTGTAGGCAGGGCGTAGTCTCGTACCTTCCACTACTCACAAAGAAACTACTGGGATGTCTTGTACATGATTTATTTTTTACCGGACAAGCACATAAAACAAGAGCTCCTTCAACCCTCAATCATTTATATCATCGCACACATCATCTGCTCTGACATCTTCCCTCTTTTAGTCAACATGTAGTATCTTACAACAAGTCCTGCTCAGTTCATAGTGGGATACAAAAGCCCACGTCCAGCTAGCAGCTTGCAGAACAACACATAACAACGCATATGAATGCTCGCAGTGGCAGGCTACACGTGCAGGCTCTGTGTTGATCCTATACCCAGATGTATAAAGCAGCCTTTAGTCCACTGACGGAAAACATTGTCAACCGTTGACAAAGTGAGTAAATAATCATTAGTTTCCATGTACTTAAAATCGCTTTATTAAACTTGCATTGAGCTGCCATTACTGTAAGTAGAGCAAGCTAAGACTAATGCAGTCCGCTGTTATGACTGAGGTATTTCTTAGGCAGCAGCTGTAGGAGCGATTTTCATTATTGTTTATTTCATTATTGATTTATCCATCAATTCTTTTTCTTGAGTTAATTGGATGGATTCTCAAAAAATGTGTCCAAGTTGTTGAATGTGTTGCTTTATATATCTGGTTTTGCTGTAGGTGTCTTTTATTATAATATATTTTTTTGTCCATCCCATTCATATTCATCAGGGAAGGTTAAACAACAAAATACACCATTTCAATATAAATCATACTGTTGGACCAATGTGTCTCTAAAACAGTTTCAAGTAAAACCAGACATTATAACTTCCGTGAAGGGAGGATTTATCGTGCTGGTTTGTTCCTGTTGCTGGTGACACCCGAGGCCGCTGGGACCTGCAAGACAAACAATACCTGTGAGAACTATTGTGTGGTGTTGTGATACAGCTGACACGCTTTGTCTCACCTAGTCTTCCCCGACAAGGAGGATGCGAGACACGTCCATAGTGATTGGTTGTTTTCCACACTGTCACCTGGGTTTCCATGAAGACTTTCAAAGAGAAGAAATGAAGTCAAATGCTTTTACTGCGAAGGAAAACTGAGTTAAGAAGAAGTATTTTAAAGGGTGAGGACAGAAGTGAGGATGAACAATAAAATTAGAGCCCGACCGATATTGGAACATGACTGTATGCACCAAATTTCACAGTGATCCATCCAATAGCTGCTTCTACTAATGTCAGCTTCATGATGGCACTAACTCAAATGTCAGGGGAGCAGAGTCGGTGGGATTCTTGTTCCTGTAATTCTCTTCAGTCCAAAGTGGAGGACAGACCAACATTACAGTCCTTGAGCCCTTATGCTGAGCCCCAGCAGCCCTCTTGCAATGTTGAAGTAGTGAAAAACCTTCCTGGATCTGTCCCCTGATCCGGATATGCCCAAATTTTGAACGGGTTCTCTCTGGACACATCTTTCCACTGAGTTTTGTGGTAATCTCTTATCGTCCTTACAAACAAACAGACAACTCTATCTCTTTATTTCCATGTTTCCTCCAGTTCCTCCGTGCTGCTGCTCGCTCCCCTGCTGGCCGAAGCCGACCCGGCTCCGTATCGCGTCACAAGGCCCACAGGGTCAGCCTGGAGCTCAGGGCAGCGCAGACGGCCTCTGCGGCCACTTCAAATGGATGGCAGAGCACGTTCCCGCCTTCAGGGTACCAGGAACCCGCATCCACATTCTCAGATCACCTGACCAGTTCTACCAGACCATGAAGGTCAGTGTCACTGTCATAACAACAGGGTTTGCTTCTGGGGTAAAGGAATGATTCGTCACATCAAAGGTTGATATGAGTCAGACTTGATTGTGATCAGTATGTTCTATGACAGATAAACAAAGAAAATGCTTGAGGAAGTAATAATAATAATAAAAAGCAGACTCAATTTGTTTTCTCTCCACTGTGAAAACAAAGAATTTGGCCTCCCCTTCCAAGTTTAGTTTTCAAATTTTTACCCTTATTCTTGACATTTTGACTTCGCCATATTCAAAATAGAAAAAAAAAACATATTTCTTCTGCTGATTTAGTTTGACCTAATTCTCAATGTTTTTTTGACCCGAAATGAAAAATGAAAAAAGAATACATTTTCTTATGAGATACGTCCGTTTCCACTAAAGGGCAGCGCAGAGTCGAGAGTTTCTTACAACAACAACAACAACCATGGCGGTGGAGGTTGTGATAACAGACGCCTGTAGTTTCTTACCAAACCTCAAAGTGTCTCCTCAAGCCATCGTTGAAATTCCGTGCTCCTTTCGTATGGTCGTCTCACCTGAACTCCTAGCTACACTGCCCCCCCATGATTTCCTGCGGTACTGGTTTGTTTCGTCTGTATCCGACAAATAAACGCAGTGTAATACATAGATGATGTGGGCAACTTTCAGAAGAAAGTTCAAGTGATCATAAAGTGAGTTACAAGGGTGTGTGACTGGGTGTGCTTCACAAAGACACCACATTTGTTTCATCAACATTTTCTGATAACAATGAAGACTGAGAAGGTTGAATGGCATTGTGTTGCTTTTTTTTATGGATCACTTGATGTGCACACACACACACACTTTCCTTTTCGTTACTAAATGTGCCCAGGCTGATTGATGGTGG
The DNA here is from genome assembly GCA_026259375.1 of Verasper variegatus. Classification (NCBI taxonomy): domain Eukaryota; kingdom Metazoa; phylum Chordata; class Actinopteri; order Pleuronectiformes; family Pleuronectidae; genus Verasper; species Verasper variegatus. The sequence goes on from CM048057.1 coordinate 9,054,866, forward strand.
TAAATCGTGATGACACTTGCCAGTGCAGTCGGCCAAAACATTTGTTGTGCCTGAAGCAAAATGAAAAGGAAGTAATGTGGTTACTTTATTTACTAGTAGAGGTGGTAACTCTGTACTTAAGGTCACATGACTCATAGTAAGGCAAATACAAATTCCACAAAAAGTTAAATTACATTTCCGTCTTCCTAAAATCAATCAGCAAATATTTTGATAATTGGAAAGATAGATTTCCTTCGGGCTGTCGGTGACATCTGTGTTTTGCAGTCAAATTATATTTCAAGAGGAAAATGGAATGGAACAGTTAAATAATAATATCAATTATTTTATTATTTATATTATTAATATGATGCATTTCCTGTGAGAACCACAAAATACATATATTTCATCTATAAATGTGCAAACTGCAAGTATGAAGGACAAGACACAAACATTATTAAAAGCGATTTGTTATTTACTCATGAACTTTCTGTCAGTTTACTTTGGATATGTCTTGTGATGTTACTGGCTGAAAATGAGCCCATCATGAGTCCGGCCTTTTCATAGAATCAGACCTTTGTGACCAGATTCCTGACGCCCGCATGTCCTCGTACCGTCCTTTCATCCTCCTTGTTGTGTTTCCTTCTTCCCTCTCACCACAGGCACGAATCAAGACCGCAAAGAGGCGAGTGGTGATGGCCTCCTTGTATCTGGGAACAGGTCAGCTGGAGCAGGAGCTGGTGAGAAAACCTGACGTTTTGTGTTTCTGCAGAATTTACCTGCTTTAGTTTTTTTCGGGCAGGTGAGAACAATGCTGTTGAAACTGCAGACACGCGCCAAATAACAGTCAGAGATGCCAGAAAATGTGAGTCAGAGTCGTGTTCCAAGAAAACCGCAGTGTGGTTTGTTCAGAATGAAATGTACTCCGGGCCAGTTACAAGGGTTTATGGGAATAAGGAGACCAGTGTTGGCATATGATAGCCTGCTGTTCTTCATGCTTGGAAAGCCTAGCATAACAACGTTAACCCAGAGCAAACCGCTGTCTGGACCGATGCTCATATTCAGCTGTTTTTCACGTCCTTTCTTTTTTTCCTGGTCGGCCCGAGCGGCAGCAGCAGCAGCAGCAGCAGCAGCAGCAGAGGGGGTGAATTACAGTAAAAGGCAGAGACAAGTCAAACATGCTTAATTACACCTAAAAGCATTTGGATCTGCTGTGACAGCTGCCAACCCCTAAGATGATGGATTACTAGAAATGTGAGTTAGGTGTAAGGTGCAGCCAGTCCACGTGACTAGTTCTTTTCAGGCCCGAGGGTTTCGCTCGTAATCGGACACAGTAACCTCGGCTCAGTTCAGTAGAAGAATGTGAGCGTGGTGCGTGGTTTGGAGCGAAGAATGCGAATTGCAGGTAATATTTCCTCGTGAAGCCCGAGTCCCAGGCGCAGCACAAAGGAGACCTGCCTGATACTGACAGTCACACCTGTCCAGTGTATTGGCTTTAGTGCAGGTGCAGGCGATGACGATAATGTGAAAATGAAATCTAGTGTTTTTCTTGAGCACGCCATATGCAATGGACGCTATGTACGCACACAAGCATGTGGTGCACACTCCGGCCAATAGTTTCCCGGGATTCCATCGGTCCGAAAGGCGGCAGCAATGTGCCAAAATATTATATTAATCTGGCAACAAAAGTCAGGAAAGATGGAAACTGCAAACTCGTAAACAAGACGTGAAGATGGACGATGTGTCTCCTCTTCCTCCGTCTGTACCAAAATGAAGCCAAAAATATCTGGGACACAGGCGCCACCATCTTGTGCTCGTGACCTCATTCGGATCCAGAGTCTGCACATCCGTGATCGTGGTGTGAAGCCGTGGTATCGTGGTTCCGCTGATACACACACTCGACCAACCTTGGGTTTTGTAGCATCAAATTACTAATTAAAACCAAATTTCTCAGAAACTTGAAAACTTGAACAAACATCAGGGTGATAAGAGTAAACTAAAATGACCGGAAACGGCTTTGAGAAACATGTATTCAATGTGAAATTTGACACTTCTTATGCTCTAATTTACAGAGCTTGAGATTCAGCGAGAAAACCGAACACAAAACATTTTCTAGCCAGATTCACCTGCAGCAGTTCAGGCGTCATGACTCGATGCTGTTTTTCCTGTGAGCTCCCACTCATTGTCCGATTTGCCTCAGAGGAAACTTGAAGGCCTCTGAGCGCTGGTGGTGCACAGATCCCCAAAGATCCCCTCTACTGGAACCAAGAAATGTTTTACTGGCGCGTTTACCGACATTGTGTGGTGACACGTCATGTTTGCCTGTTGTTGTGCGACTTGTGAAATGTTGTCAAATGCACATGTGGTATATGCGATACATTACTTAGATGATTTATTCGGCTTTAAACCTTTTTTCTTCTTATTTTCTCAACTAATCAGATAATTGTTTTGGTTATGAAGCATCAGAAAATGCCCTTTATATTTTCCTACAGCTCCAGGGGACATCTTTTAAGTTCTTGTTTTGATATCCAAAGTTGAATTTTGACCCTTTTTTAATCTGTGCATCATGGGAGTCAATCCCTGCAGCACTTTTTAATCATGTTTTGATGCCTGTCACTGTTTTTAATCAGGTGGACTGTATGGAGGAAGCTCTCCAGCGCTCACAGGACCACAGTCACTCCCCTGACCTGAAGGTCTCCATACTGCTGGACTACACCCGCGGATCACGAGGTCCGTCTGCGCTCCCCACAGGGTCTTTTTCAGAACAGAGCGCCGCGCTCACCGTCCTGATGGTGTCTCTTCTCTAACGTGCAGGGCAGATCAACTCGAGGACCATGCTGCTGCCGCTGCTGCAGCGCTTCACCTCTCAGATGCGCGTCTCCCTGTACCACACGCCGGACCTGAGGGGGCTGCTGCGGATGCTCGTGCCCCAGCGCTTCAACGAGACCATCGGCGTCCAGCACATCAAAGTCTACCTGTTCGACGACAGCATCATCATCAGCGGGTACGTTGACTTCCTGGATGAGGAGAGTTCACCTGTGTTAAGTTCTCCTCCGCCTCCTCCGCCTCCTCACCCGCTTTCCCCCTTGCTTAATCTTCCTCTGCTCCATTGAACATTTTGCGCAATCAAAGCAAAGGTGTTACTGGGAAGTGTCCTCCGCTCACATTTCAACATACCGAGAAAATGGAGAACAGTGGGTATGCTCCGAGCCCGTTGTCTGTTGCTTCGTGGTTTCCACTCCATTTCACCTCAGGACACATAATGGCACACGCTGTTCCCAATGACCAGTCGACCTAAACAATGTAACACATGTATCAGACAATAGACACAACATCAAATATAACCTTTAAAGCATTACTTAAATTCCACTTGAGTGTGTGTTACCATCAGTTCCAGAGAAATGCTCTCTTGGCATCTTGACAAATTATTGGGTTCACAACCTGTTGTCCAAACATGCTTTGGATTAATTTTCTCTTGTCAGGAGATCTTGTTCTCTGTGGCAGGAACAATCAAGCCTTCAGACACTTGTGCAGTTTAGACTGGTGAAACAAAACCTAACTCTCAAACACACTATAAATGGACTTGGGAGACACTCACTAGCCTGGAGACAAATCCTTGTACGAGCTGGAAGTTTGAAAAGAGAAAGTTCATTATTGTTGTGTATTCATGTTTAGTTGATCTGAAAAAAACACATGCAAAGGCAGAGCGGGGAGATGTGATGTTATTTTAAACAGCGGGACACTTTCAGACATTGTCTATTTGTAGTTCTGCGATCTGTAACCTGGCTCCTCTGCTCTTCTCCAAAAATAATCTGTTTTTAAATAATCGCACATCTTCAGTTTACCCACAACAAGAGGTGTTAACGCAACATCTACACTTTGGGCAGCTGTTTGTCGACAGGGATCCAAGGTCAAACTTGCAAATGGGTCCATGTTTGCAGGACTGAAGGGAAAAATATCCTCACATTGAACCTTATTCTCTCCTTTTGCATCCATTAGACATTTATTGATTTTTTTTTTTTCTCTTCCCAGCTGGAGTTCAGAGTTGCACCAGACTTCAGATAAACCTGGTTCTAGAAAGTAAATTCTCATATGACCTGTCCCCGAATCCTTTTTATGCTCCCTGGTTTCTAAAAATCCGTCCCCCTCCCTCATTTTCCAGGGCCAACCTGAGCGACTCGTACTTCACCAACAGACAGGACCGCTACGTGCTGCTGGAGAACTGCAGGGAGGTCGCCGACTTCTTCTCCGACCTGGTGGAAGCCGTGGGGGACGTTTCCCTGCAGCTGCAGCCCGACGACTCTGTCACTATGCTGGAGGGCATGGTGCATCCGTACAAAGGTAGGAAACTGAACGTGTGTGTGTGTGTGTGTGTGTGTGTGTGTGTGTGTGTGTGTGTGTGTGTGTGTGTGTGTGTGTGTGTGTGTGTGTGTCCACAGACGAATGTTTACCCCCCCAACATGTTTTGACACCTCATGTTCAGTTCGGGTGGCGGGGTTCCGATTTTTAGCCTAAGGAGACGAAGGATTTTGCTAATGGAGCTTGAAAGCTTAGACAGGCGAATAAATGATGGTTGGACTGTGCGTGTGTGCGTGTGCGTGTGCGTGTGCGTGTGCGTGTGTGTGTGTGTGTGTGTGCATGCTGTGTGCAGTTAGATAGCTGTAGAGAGCTCTTGCGGTTGGCTAGCCATGCAGCCGGATGTGAAATTGTCAGGATCTTCTCTGTAGACGCACACAAACACACACTCGCGCTCGTACAGTGTGTCCGTAACTTGAGCGCAGACTGCCAGGATGTTAGTTTGAGGGATGAATGACATCATGTCTGCAGGAGTGCACCGCCGTGGTAACGAACACCAGGAATAGAGTTGTGATGTCAGTGTGTTGCTGGAAGACGATACGTAGTGGGAACTGCAACACATACACACACACACACACAAAAACACAAAAGACTCAAACACACTAGTAAAATTAATGAAATGTAATTTGTAAGGACAGTAATTTAACAAGTAAGTGGCAAAGTTGAAACCATCTAATGGGTTCTGCGTCCCCTCGTAAGAACGTGCACATGCGTCTGTACATACTTCGGTTGTGCATACACCCACTTACGCGCTGTGACCCAGTGAACAGTTAGACCGTCCCCCACTAATCCCACTTATCTTTGTCAGCGTGTAAACTTGTTTTGTTCCCTTGTATCCCCGCGGCAACCAGGCAACAGACAGGACTTCTCAGCAGTGGCGAGGGAACGCATCATGGAGGTCATGAACACGGCCCACACGAGGCAGCGGCTCCTTAACCGGTGGGAGGACTCTGAGGACGAGGGGGAGGAGGACACGTGGGTGTTCCCTCTGGTGCAGATGAGACCTTTGGGCATCCAGGTGGACGAGCAGGTCACACAGGTGAGCCCCGCACCCCCCCCCCCCCCCCCCCCCCCCGCCCGCCCCCGCCCCCGCCTGCACCCCGGCCTCTCCTGATTGGCCGATTCATGAACACACCTTTTTCTGCTCAGCGCTGATAAAGCTTTACTGAAGTTGACCTTCTTAACAAGTCATAAATATCACATTTTGAACATGTGACTAATAAACAACAGTGGTTGATTATTTTATTCAAGGTTAATTGGTCACATATCCTGGGAATAAACACAATAACATGAGCTCTGGTGCAGGACTGTACCCGTGTACTGTCACTCAGTTTAACATTTTACATTTCAGAAATGGACATTTGGATTTGGAGTTTTCTTCATTCACTGAAAGGGAACATGAATAATACTGTAATAAAGCTCATACAGAGAAAAATAAAATGCATGATATGATTCTCAAAATCATTTGCAAGTTTTTAAAATCAGAATTACTTTTGTCACAGTGATAAACTTTGATAATTTGCAATAGTTACATATCAGTTTGAATAAAAAATGGCAACAAGAACAGTGACCTTTAACCATCGTTTCAGCGCACACTCCAGTCCAGAAATCCATAATTCTAAATACATCACACAGTAACATAAATTCAAACATGAGGAAGGAAGTGAAAATGTCCTGATGTGTTAAACAGAAAGTTATTTAATCAACAAATCATTCTGGTAATAGGTATTAGGCCATATTGTCCAGCTTTATAATGACCTTGTGAGTTTGGCAGTAATTAAACATTAACAACCATGTTTCTGCAGAAGTTGATTTCATATCAGTTCTATTTTTCACAATGTCAGGAACTAGAAACACGCCTGTAACTTCCACGTCCTGTCTCCCTCCGAACCTGCAGCGCTTGCTGACAGACGCGGGGCCCGACTCCACCGTTTTCCTAACGTCCGGCTACTTCAACCTGACGCGGGCGTACATGCGGCTGGTGCTCGGAGCCGGGACCAACTACCGCATCCTCACCGCCTCCCCCGAGGTCAACGGCTTCTTCGGGGCAAAGGGCATCGCCGGAGCGATCCCCGCCGCGTACGTCCACATCGCCCGGCAGTTTTACAACCAGGTGTGCCAGCTGGGCCAACAGGAGAGGGTTCACCTGCACGAGTACCACAGGCCGCAGTGGACGTTCCACGCCAAAGGTGAAACAACGGGGCACATAATACACCTGCTGAGATCTACACTCGGATGAAGATCCTCTGTTGTATGGTTTAGTTTATCAGAAATGACTTTCATTATAGTGTCACAGAGCCCAAAGGGACGTCCTCTTATCCCTAATCAACAGCTTTTTAAAACCAAAAGATTGTTAAATTCATGATAATTACAACAAATAATGGATTTCTTTTAAAAAGGTAAAAAAAACCTGTTTGGCATCAATATTTGTTAAATGTACAGTTTGTCCAAATGCAACTAAAAAAACGATTTTATCCTCTTTTACAGATCATTTTTATATTATAGTTTTTATATAGTTATTTTTATATAACTTTTGATTATTCATCCATTTGTTGCTCCTTAAGAAATATGAGGGTGAACGTTTGACTCAGTGAAAACAACAAAAGCTACGTTACTCTCACTGTTGGCCTCCCTGCTCTGCTGTTCTTCTTGTGGTCACGGTGGAATGTAGCGTGAGAGACGGCGGCTCGTACAGTCATTCAGTCGTAGCCTCAGGACGAGGATGTACACTCTCTCATACTTTGGGGTTTTGGATCGACGCAGGGGATTTCTGCATGTGCTTCCTCTTAGTTGTGGTTAGGGCCCCGACAGAAATCCCTGCTGGAAGCGGCTCACTGAAGAATTAACGTCACTGCGCTTTTCCTCTCCTGCAGGTCTGTGGTATTACCTCCAGGGGCAGGATCGACCTTGCCTCACTCTAATTGGCTCCCCCAATTTCGGTTACCGCTCGGTTCACCGTGACCTGGAGGCCCAAATCGCCATAGTAACGGAGAATGAGGAGCTGCAGAGCCAGCTGCAGGAGGTTGGACGTTTCTATTATTTATTTTTTTTGGTCTCTAACCACAGCGAGAAACGATGCTGACGAATGAGTGAGTAATTCTTTACTGCGCTCACACCTGTGTTTTAACCTCTCAGGAGCAGGAGACGTTGTACCAGCGCTCCAGCGAGGTGTCCAGCTCCACGTTCGAGCGGCCGGACCGCCACGTCAAGCTGTGGGTGAAACTCGTCACTCCCCTCATCAAGAATTTCTTCTGAGGCGACCATCAGGTACACACACACACACACACACACACACACACACACACAGACACGTACACACTCGCTTACATATTAAAATCATTACTGTGGGTTTATAATGTGTCCGAATATTGTGAAAACATTTCTATGAAAGTTGAAAAAGGCTATTTATCAAAAACCTATCAACTTAATTTCCCAGATGAGAACATATGGAGTTTATGAATATATGTTTAACAGGATTTCACAGTTTCCACAACCAATGAAAATAACTAAATAAAACATAAACCAAAGATTCTTATTTTAAAGGATGCAAATTTCTGCTTTGTTTCTTTTGTTTTTAATTCAGATTCTATACAGGATTTTTGCCTAGTTGACAAAATAGAGCCTTGAAAACACACACACAGACAAACACACACCCACACGCCGTAAAACAGGCTGTGGCTTCATAGAAATGTCTGCAGTCATTGTGGCGAGTCCCAAATCACAGGTCCCGTCCTCGTCTTCCCAGCAGCCCAGGAATCACAGAAGTGAGAGCTGGGACATCGTGCCGGCTGATTCACTCCTGTCAAGAAGTGAGTCAGCGCGTTGTTATGGCGATGATCTGTCAGTGTGGTCTGCGCTACCCCGAGTCCTGTCAGGACTTGGTGAGGTGGAGTCAGAGGCTTCATCGGCCCTGAAACTGAGTCAAGAGACAATGTTTTTGTTTAAGGTGGAGATTCAAAAAATGAAAATAAAAAAAGAGTAAAAGCGCTGCTCAATCTGAGAGGAAGATAAATAGATTTAAAAAAGTCAACTTGTTGCCAGAGGGGAAACCGTCTAGATCTCAGCTGCAGATTGAGGGAAAGCCACTCGGCAGTCGCTTTCTTTTTTTTCTCCTCCAGTTTCTGAGAAGAGGAAGTGTCGCAGGCTGGATAATGACGGTAAATGGGTGGTGTCTTATCACTACCTGGACAGAGTCGAGAAAAAAAAAAAAGAAAAAGCGAGTTATCTGTTGCCAGAAGGAAACAGCCGTAAATAGATCAACTGTCAAGGCCTGAGCATAATTCACAAATACGCACAGAACAAAGGAGAAATATTCTCGGTGATGATCCCCTGCTCAAAGTCACGTTGACCTTTTAAAAAGTATTTAGTTAACAACAGAGATATGACCTGGAGTTACAAACCTTTACTGATCCACTGACTGATAGAGACAGCTTGTGATTTATTTTCTGTTTGAAGGGTTATTTTAATCGTGGATGTTGTTTAGTTTTTGTTTAGCAGCTTTCCCCCCTGTTGGTAACTTGGTGGTAAAGACAGTTCGGAGGAGAAACAAATCCCGTGAAAAGACGACAACCACCGATAAATCGATGGATTCTGATAATTATCGTCTGTGTAGACAGAGCCTGACTGAGCTGTTTCCTCTGTGCCTCACTGATTAAACTGTGAAAGGATGGACTCTTTTTAACTGCTATATAATATTAGTTTTCTACTTTTTCGACATTGATGGAAAACAACCACTGTGAGCGTTTTTGTTCGTCGAGCAGCTTTTTCACTCTTGCTCATTGTTTGTATTTGTCGGGAACTATGATGCCTGATCTGTGTGTTTTATCGCTTATCTCTTTGTTTTCCTGACAGGGGGGGGGGGGGGGAACTCAACAACAGCTTTGCCGGTTAAAGGGATAAAAGGTCGTCTATTGTTCGAAGCTGGTGACAACAGGCTGGAGCTGCCTCCAGACTGAAGGGTTCACACACAGCTCACGTCCCAGCATCGACATCAGTCCTGGTTCAACAGGCTCGTGTGTTTGCGATGGAGCTCACTGCCCTCTAGTGGCCAAACTCCAGTTTCAGACGTTGAACCAGGGCCAATGTGTGCCTCTTAAGTTAGTGTTAAATATAAATTTACAACAGGCTGTAAACTTTCTCCATTAAACTGAACAATACAAAAGATTTGACTTTGGGTTCTGGGAAACTGTGATTAGATTAGATTAGATTCAATTTCACTTTGTCAGAATTTCTTCGGAAATTTGTCTTCATCACGTGGTTTGTCCATTGCCTCACATAAAAACAAACAAGACAACACAACAGAACAAAAAGATTTCTACAAACATTAGACACATACATGGACCTGTTTGTATACAAAACATTAATGACATTAATCTAACTTTTACTTTTAATCTTTTTATATAAGGAAGATTTTACATACCTAATAAACATATTTTGCAATTAAATTAATCTATTTTCTATTAACGGCGGTGCAGTCCTGAATATCTGATATGCCTGTTTATAAAATAATACTGCTAATAATTTTTTCTTTGTGTTTTCAGGAGAAAGACTGTTTTGTATTATCTCTGTTGGAGGTTGGTCCGCTCCAGAACGAGCCGGGAGTCGCCCTCTTTCGGCTTCACATCGACCACAACCCTCATCAGTGACTCACACGTGCACTCACAGGAGCGGAGAGAAGTGGAGAATCCTCCGTTTTTCATTTAAGTTCCAGATCCTGCATATTGATAACTCTGTTATATATTAACTCATCTTTCTGTGGACTTCTGGTTTGCGTATGACTGACTACAAACATTTCAAAAAGCAAAATTACTTCTCCCCCTGCACGCACATCCCTACAGGTTTATGTTGCATGTGTAAGAAAGCAACTGGATCAGTGAGTGTCCCCGATGTAATTGAGGTGAACAGACGGGTGTGGTGAAGAATTACGATTCCTCAAGGGGCCTTAATGACAGTTTTTAAGAGATCGGAGTGTGTTTACAGCTCTGCCCACAGCAGTAATCAGAGTTTAACTGTACAGTGTCTGTGTGTTATCTTTGTAAATTAAAGGATGAAGTGCTGAGTTTTTCAATCACTCTGAAAGTTTGTTTCTAATTTACCGTTAATGTTTTATTTTGGGGTAAAAGAGAAGAACAAAGGGTTTGATTATTTTGAGTGGGGAAAAAAAATACCCCAAACAAAAAATCTGAATCAATATTTTGGCTAAAATATATTTGTCAGATTTGTTTAATATTTGTTGGCTGTGTTTAATAACGCTTTGGTCCAAGTGGCACAAAATCATCTCCAAACACTTAACACAAACCAGCAGAATTTATTTAAAGAAACTTTTATCTGAAGGTTTGGATACAAAGTTTTTCTTCACTTAACTTTGTTTAATCTGACACTTAGTGGATTTGGTCTGAATTTAAAACCAATGGGATTATAATAATTATATGCAAGTACCTTAACATTAAAGAAGGGTCTAAAGACTTGATGTCGAATGAAAAAGAAAATCAGACTCGGATGTTTTGTTTTAATGAGACAAACATGAAACAATAAATTACAAGGAATCTGGATAAATAAATATTTAGGAATTTTTGTTTTGCCTTCATTTGTATGAACAGTGCTTTGACAAAAGAGCAACAGCAGTAAGAAAACAGGCTTTAGAAAAAAAACAAGCATTTATATGGCATCAAACTAAACACAGTCGTCCGGAGGAAAGAGGCCAAGAGAGAGAACCAAACTGAAGACGTTCTTCAGTTCATGTCTTTGTTTTCAGTCTGGAACCAGATTCAGTCCAAGGCCTCAACTCATCAAAACAGTAAACTTACTGACGTGTATGATTTTTTTTTTAAAGTTTTGTAGTAAACATACAGTATTTGATTCATACTGTAATTGTCCAGCATCATAAAGTTATCTTCTGTCTCTCCTCAGCAGACTGTACATAATGATGATGACGTGACCGCTCCTAATCTGGATGCGTTGGTCTGGCTCGCCCCCTGGTGGCTGACTGCACTAGGGTCATAAATTGCGCTTACTGGAGTGTGGATTAAATCCACTCCCACTGCAGACAAAAGCCAGATGTTGTTTTTTTGACCAGTGGAAAAGAGGCTACAGTGTCGGGTATGAGCCAGCTCCAGACTCGTCGTTACTGCGCAGACTGACGCCGAATGTGCAAGACGGCAGCATTCCTATCCAGGATAGTTAGGCCTCATTTCTAGATAGTGGGAGGACGTGGAGACGCGTTGTCCATCTTTATATACAGTCTGTGTTTACACACTGATTACACTTCTAATCTGACTGAAATCATTTCCCGCTCGCTCCTTCATTTTTTTCTCTCCAGTTAAATGCTTGGATACCCGCAGCCCAGTTTAACAAACACAATCTGTTTGAAGCTACTTTGAGATGAATCAGATATTTTTTCGGGTGGGAGTCTTAACCAGAGATCACAGCGTGGTTGCAGCACTGCAGAAGTGTGTTTGTTTGAAAAATAAATAAAAAAAGGAGCCGTTTGAGGATTTAAATAAAAGGTCTGAGTGAATCGTTTCATCTGGGGATGAGAAATGAAACGTTCAACGCTCACACCTGCGAAGAGACGGGTGTCAAAGGAAGAGCCACGTTAACGGCTGAATCCCTTGTGCCAGGTCCAAGTGTCACTGCAGCAGCAGGAATATCAGGTCCACGTCCACTGTGCTGCGTTCAGGAGTCAAACCTGTGTAAAAGTTGAATCCGCTGCAGCTCTACAGCCCCTTCAGAGTCGACACCTTCTTCTTCCGAGCAGCCAGCATCTCGTAGAATGGGTCTTTGCTGATGGCAGCTCTGCAGGTGGAAGGCGAAGGAGGGTTAGATGCAAAACCTGCAGGAAGTCATCTTCATCACACTCATCACTACAGGAGAGGGAGTTTGAACGTGACTCACTTGATGCTGGTGATCCACTCGTCCTTCTCCTCCGTGGTCGGGGCCGAGATTCGGTAAAAATGTGTGGTTTCCTTCGACGACGCGGCCGTCCGCCTCCGTCTTGCAGGCCTTGATCACCTGATCTTTGTGGTTGGGGATGTAGAGCTCGAAGCAGTTCTGGGGAGAGAGCAGCACAAACAGGATGAGTCAGGGTTGGGTCAACAATAAAAGTTAATTGTGTTTTGAGCTGGAGGGAATAAATAGGACAGAGAATTTAAAAACAAAGTCTTTAAAGAAATACTTTGTGGTAAAAAAAAAAAAAACTTTTCTGCGCATCAGCAAAGACCAAACCAATTTTAAAACATTGCACTTAGAGTCATCTTAACGAAGCAGCCAATGGATCCAACCACAACAGGTACAGGATATATAAGATACACACGTGCTTAAGGGGGATGAAGGTGAAATAGACTTAACCTCAACTAAATGGTCAATTCAGTGCCTCCAATCACCCTAATCCCAATCTGCATGTCCAAGTACTCAGAGAAAACCCTCACAGACATGGGCAGAACAAGCAAACTACACGCAGACAGACCCCGGTCAAACCGGAATTCGCACCGGGAACCTCCTCTATGTGAGGCGACAGTGTTGTTGTTATTTATTTTCCAACATTTTTTATAAAGTTTTCTAAATCTCAGGGAGTGTCTGATTGCAGTTTTGTTGTTGACTACAGCAGTACAATGACAATAATCTTTAATCTTAAATAATTACCATATTTAAGGTTTTAATAGACAACAGGTAATTTCTTCTACGTGAGCAACTTTGTAAATGTTTTTTGCCTCCAGCACCTTGCTGTGTTTACTTTGATATTTATCTGGTGACCTCTTGTGGAGAGAGAGAAACAGCAGAAATGGTCAGTTACATGACGTGAAGTGTTTACCGGTTTCTTAGAGTCATCAACTTCTCTGATGCTCAGATTTTCCAGTGGAATAATTCCTCTGGGTTCTTTATCCTGGTAAACAAAGAAAACAAAATAATGACAGTGTGAGAGATCCAAGTATAACTTTCTGAAGCCTCTGTCTGTTTAAGTATTTCTCCTCTTACTCCGTCATGTAGTCAAAACTGGAATTACTCACTGTGGTGTACTCAAAGTAGTAGAGGCAGTTATCTGTGAGGATAAACCAGCGTCTCTTCCAGGTCTTAACTCGTCCACCTGAGGAGAAATCAGAGATGAGCTGCTGCTTCACCGGGGGGGCAGAAAACTTTAGTTAGATGCGAAGCAGAAAGCTGAACTTCAGACGACAACACTGTGAAGCACACTGAAGACACAAATCAGCAGCTGACACGAAAGCCTACTGATCGTAAGAGCTGAGGTTAGAAACGTGGGTCAGTGGTCAGGTCGAGGAGGAGTCCAGCAGTTAGAAGCAGATGTGAAACAACTTTATTCGCCTTTTCACATCAAGCATGGTGCGAAATCGTACATGGAAATGAATAAATCTGTCTTTAATATGACTAAAACTGTGATGTGAAGGCGAATGCACACAGACAGTGGCGGGTAAAACAGTGGGGAGGGGGCAGCTCAGAAGCAAGGTAGTGCGTTAAAGCTGGGGGAGTATGAGGGTACGTACCTCCTGGAGTCAAAACCCATGAAACACAAACAAAAAGAACGTCAAAACAAGAGTTTAAAAAAAACTTTGAAACTTTCAGTCAACTTTATTCAGTGTTTCTACGTGATTTATCCTCTTCATGTCCACTAGAGGGCAGTCCAGCTGAACATGTTAAAGTTTGAATGAAATTAACTAATTCCTTTTTTCCTGACGCACATACCGAGTTTCAGGAGCCAGCCTTCTCTGTCGGGGTTGAAGAAAGTGTGTGTGAGGTCGTTCCCATCATCCTCTGGGATCTTAAAGGGCTCGTTCTTGATGCTGTCGTACAGATTCTACAGAGAGGGAACGATAAAGGTGACGGGATGAGGGAAGGTGACGGGATGAGGGAAGGTTAGAACCTCTTTTATGTACAGTCTATGGTTATAACATGCTTTACTGGGTTGGTTGATCAATATGTATGACACGATGTTGGCAGGATCCACACAAAAGATTCTCTTTGCATCTCAAAAGCCTCTTTGCAAATATTTAAGAATGAAATGGGAATTTTCATTTTGGCTGAACACAAACAGCTGCTTTCAGACATGCACCAAAGTGGGGACAATTTGCCTCCAGATATTTTCCAGAACTTGTCCTGGAAGATTCACAGCGATGATACTAATAAGATGCCAAAGATTTCAACTTGCAAAGACGAGACTAAAAGGGCCGATGCTGAAGATTTTCTTGTTAAAACCGGAGAATGTGTAAATGTTGAGTGAATTGAACGTCTCTCACCCTGAGCAGCTCCTCTGGCAGGTCTCCTCCGTCATTGATGCCTCTGTTCATGGCTGTGAATCTCTGAACCGGCGGTTTGTCCTTCACGTTAGGGTTGTGTAGACTGGTGTTCAACATGATCACAGCGAACGACAACACATAACAGGTATCTATAAAAAGAAAGAAATAACATGCATATGTGAGACTTAGGTTGTAAATAACTGGAGTTTCCTTTATGTCACTGGTTTCTTTGCTGGATTCAACTGGAAAACGTAGCTTAGTCATTATTTCTTGTGCTTATACATATTTATTTTTGAAGTGAAAAGCTTAACAAAGTTCATGTCCAAAACTTACCTTTTTAAAAATACCATTATAATTGTGAATTAACACTGGAGAAACAATTGTGTAAGAAATGTGTATTTGTGATCCGACTCAAGTTCCAAACACATGTATGTAGACAGAATTCAGTGATACAGAGAAACTGTGATTATGAATATTTTGGGTTTTGGGTTTTCTTTGCAACCTCCTCGCTCCTGTTTTCTCTCGGAGCAAACACACACACTCTGGTACCTGTGCTCTGAAACACTCCAGGGTTACAGTGACAGTATCGCTGGGCGAACGCCTCCATCATGCGGTCGATCTTCTGAGCTTCGCCGGGCAGCCTGAAGCTCCACAGGAACTGCCTGAGCGCCTGGACCAGGTGCAGGTCCGTGAACTCGTGCAGGTCCAGGAAGGCGTGCAGAACCTCGATGTTGAAGTCATCTCTGCACGACGCCAGGAAAAAATGTAATCCCCCCACACACACACACGAGAAGAAAAACACACACACACACACACCCACATGCACATGGGGGAGGGAGAAGGGAGTAAACAGAACAAAAACAGGATCAACAACTGAACACAGCTTTGTTTAGCTCTGAGTTGGCAGCTGAAATAGATGGATGAGATGTGACGAGTCAGATAAAAAGAGATTAATGGATCATCTTTTAGAACTGCTAATGCAACATAAGCTCATATTTACAGTTTATTATAGTTTTCTGACGAGGCTTGATTTCACACGAAATATTTATAGCTCTAGAAAAAGTCCACAGATAGAAATTATCAGGATTCTTCTTTATTTTTCAGAATAAACTATCATCTTTACTTGTGGTGAAAAACAGATATTATTACATAGACATTATGACATGTACAGAAGGAAAAGAAAAACTAATAATGTCTGAACTCCATTTAGCTGCTTTTACGGTCCTGTTATTCTATCATGTCCTGCTGGGGATCACTTACCGCTCCCCCAGGTAGTCCCCAATGGCCGTCTTATTCAGCCCCTCGCCCTTGTAGAGGAACTGAGCGATGTCGTCGCTGGTGTTTTTCAGCAGGGAGCTGTCCACCAAAAAGCGGATGCCCTGTAGGAAGAAATCAGAGCATGCAACCCAACGTCATGAACTAAAAAATACAAATAATCCTCAAAAGAACCGAGCAGGTAAAGAAACTAGTCTTTTTCACTGGTTGTGGCTTCTCCTATGTGAGGATGTGTTTTCTTTCTAGATCTTTGTTGAATTAATATGTTGGACTGTTGTCCGGATAAAGCAAAATATAAAATATTTAAGACATCAGCTTGGACATTTTCCTCACTAGATTTAAGAAATGGTGATTCCTTCTCACCTTCTTTGGGTCCATGTTGAACTTCTTTCGGCCCATGGCCATCTGTTTGTTCCTCTGCATGCTTTTCCTAAAAAACAGATGAATAATTAAAAAAAGAACCTCAATGAACTGATTACAATTTGGTGTGAACTATCCCTTTATTTGCAGGACCTAAATCCCACAGGGTAGTAAACTCCTCTGTTCTGCAGAGTCATGCTGGTTTTCACCATGAATGCACTTCCAGTGAAACAAAGGCTGAGTGGACCATGTCCGCCCAGACACGTGCACAGAGATGGTTGTTGAGAGATTTACTTTACCTCTCTTCAGTCAGGCCCAGGTTGTCAATCTCATTGGTCACCTCTGCTATCTCATCCTTCAGTCTCTGAGAGCAGACAGAGGGAGAGACGACAAAAGAAGATGAAAGGGATGAAACAGAAATTGTTCTGTTTGGCTTTTGAGCAGAGACACTGAACCAAAACAAGCACAGGCACACATGTGATACTTGTGTGATATCTGACCCGTAACCTCCAGCGATGCTTTGATCTGAGCATCAGCAGAATTCATTACACATCCTCATCTGTTCCAGCTACATCTCGCTGACCAACACAACCACACAAATACTTCCTACTGACGGAATGAAACACTAAAAACACTAAAAAGTGAAGTCGTGATTCACTCTCCCTCAGTCCGACTCCTCCTCAGCACGAGTTATGTGGAACAACCACCCTCTGCAAAGAAAACCTCTCTAGGAGCTGTAGCACCTGCTCTGGGGTCAGGGCCGACCACCCGCCTCTCCGTTCCTCTCCCCTGTGCTGACCTAGATTTATCAGCCCACTCCCCCCCTGACACCCTGCCTGGTCTGTTCCAGTGTCACATTGGAGACAGGAGTACGCAGGATCAAAGACTTTGACTGGCTTAGCAGAGCTGATCAGAGGCAGGAAAGAACAGAGAGGCGAGAGACAGATGGAGAAACACTGAGCGCAGCAGAAAAGATAATGGACTGAGGTAATAATAGAAGAGAAACAGAAGTGGACATGGCTGCAGTTTCAGATTAGAGTCATTACAATTTATAAAACACCCCAATGAGTGCAACCAGGCTGCATCACCCTCGCCTACAGTAAATAACTTCAGTTGTCTGGATTCCTCCATGTGCGTTTCCATGGTTACAATGCCGTATTAACAAACGGCATCCTCCGTCTCCATTACTGGAATATTTTACGGCTCATTAGCCATTCGCCCCTAGGGCAAGATGGGGCGGAGCTTAAGAGGAGGTAAACGCAGAACGGGTGTCGACCTTGGTAATAAACTCCATCAATCTAGTGAGAGCGTCGCTGCCCTGAAGACATGTTGTTGTTATTCTTTGTATGTATGTGTGTGTTTTGGATGTCCACTTGACTGATGCTGACTGAGGGCGATGTTTTAAAGCATTTTATTGACTACAGTTTCTTTAGAATAATCCCTTATTGAATATTTTTGGGTAATTTGTTTGCCATTGTAATTTTAAAAAATATATATATTTTTTTTTTTTAGGTATAGATTTAGGATTAATATTTGAAGGTTTGAAAACTTCAGACAGCCAATTAGAATTCCGCACATGCAGTATTTTATCCCCATTCTTACAGGACAAAAAGTACCCACATATAACAGTCCTGCCACTTTATTTAAGGTTGTGAGATTAACTGATGCAGGAGGTTAACCTGTCCCTCAACGCAGAAACAGCCGGAGGGCACACAAAGATATATATATATATATATAGGTGCAGCTCGCTCTGTCTTAAATGAGTACAGTGACGCTCCAGTTGTCATACACACACTGCCCGAGGCTCGCTGGTCTAGACATGGAGGAACAAATGGCTTTCACAGTTTTAGAAGTCTGTCTAAACAAATAGTGCCCATATGAACACTGAAGCTTTTTTCTCAGTGAAATCAGTCCTCCTGATAATCCACATCCATTGTAGGGAAATCACACAAATATTTTCCAAAAGTTTTTTTTTAGTATCACTTTTTGTAACTTTTCATCCATTAAAACAGAGAAACACCTTTAAAGCTTTTAAATACATCTTGCACAGAACGACGACAGTGCGTTTTGTCCCACATCACTTACATTGTAAAATTGTGCATCTATCGCTTCAAAAATGTAATGTCACAGAGAAAGAGACGTGCAACAGTCCAGATAACCACAGGGTTTCACTGCCAGGACAAACATGAACTCCCTTTCATGGCTGCCCTGCTGAGAAAATATTTCATCTGAGCAGTAATGACTGAGGACAGAAAACAGAAATAGACTGAAGGCAAAGAAGTGAAACTCCAGATGAAATCAGCTCGAATTTTGTTTTACAAACTGGTTTAAGAAATAAAAAGTAAAAAAAAGGTAGGGAAGTCCAGATCAGGTTTTTTTATGGCTTCAATCTAAATCCAGGGCCTAAATATTGAGTCAGACATAATGACTGATGTTGATGAATATATATCTGAAATAATCTTACAGAAGGTCCTGGTTTAAAACTATCAATATAAGATAATCGATTGTGAATATTTCAATCATACTGTCTCTGTAACTCTGACAGTGCAGGCATTGATGATACAGTATATTCAACACAACTCAGCAGTGATGCTGTTGGAAACAAACATGGTGGACCAACTAAAACATTACAACATTTTTTAATTAAAAACACCTAATTCAATTGCATATCTAACATCCAGCATGTTGCAGTAAGAAGTGGTTGTGAGCATGTCCACCAGACTTCAGGACGGGTAGGTGCTTCATACAAATCTGTGAAATACAACATTAAACTCACAGCTCCCTGTTATTAGTGATGTTTACACCTTTAAGTAGTTGAAGTTGAAGAGGATGTTACACTGTGACCTGTCAGGCCACGGGACCTGCAGCAGAACAACAGTGAGTTTGTCTTGTCCATGCAAAACGTCGGTGATTGAATGAACTGATAGTCACTGAATGATGAATTATAATAAATATCATTACTGCTGTTGTGCTTTCACTTAGGCTTCTCTGACAGCCTGCTAGTGAGGAAGAAACACAGCTAAAAGGGAAACTCAGTGTCAGAACGGGATTAACAAATGTCACACAGCACTGACAAAATATGCCGTCAACTCAGCTTTATGTCAATTTTTCAGATTTGATCGTTTAGTATCGTAGTTTGTAGTAGGGTCATTATGCTTGTCTGCGGATTAATCCCTAAATCACGCAAATTACACACAAAACAAACTACTTTAAAAAGGTTCAATGCAGGATTCAAAGGGATTTGGATTTGACAAGCGGATTCTGAAGTGCATTCAGATTGGACAAAATGCATTCAAACCTCATCCCTGGCCCTGATGCAGATCCTTATCATTGGCTCAGGACATGCCTACAGTGTAAGAGAGATGAGGTCATGTACAATACGAGTGCTGCTCTTACTTGTATGTCCTGCAGCAGCTCTTGTTTTTTGCGGCGGATGCTCTCCAGCTCCTGTCTCTCCTCTGGACTGAGGTCATCAGGAACTGAGGAGGAGGGAGAGGAACACGTAGGTCAAATATGAAAATCAACTTTTCTCTCTCACACACACACACACACACACACACACACACACGGATGAGAGACCTGAGAGTCCCTCTGCTATGGGTCACTATGGCAACACAATCTTTGATCCATCAGCCATTAACACTCCCCCTCACAACCTCAAACGAAGAAATAAAAAAAATAAATAAATAAAAAAAAAAATATATATATATATATATATATATATATATATATATATATACACACACATACACACACACAATATAAAATTTATTTTACATTTATTGAATAAAAACAAATGTCTTACATTATTTTTATATCATTCAGCCACAGTTTTACCTGTAAGGCTGCAACCAACGATTCCATTCTTAATCAATAAGGATTATTTTGGGGATTCCTTAGCCTTTTAAACAAAAAGGTGAAAATGCCTAACACTTGATCTCTTCTTTGTCAAAGTCTTAACTGTCATTTCTTGTTAGTGGTCACATTTCATTGGTTTCAATAACCAAATGAATGATAGTATGAAAATGGTGCATTAGGATAGAAGTCATATCTAACATCTGTTAATCTCCCTGCCGCCCCCCATACAAACACACCCTAAACTGTAGATGACCAACTGTGTGCTCTGATAGATGAGAAGTTAATGTGCCCTCAGACACAAACACAATATCTGCAGAGCAGCGATAAAGAGAGGAGGGAAATGCAGATCCGTCAGTGACTGACTTGTGGTTTTTCTTATGAAAACATGCGGGAGGAAAAAAAAGGGAAGAGAACGATAAGAAATGAAAAGTAACATGAAAAATGTTGCTTGTTTCATATTAATGATTTTCGAGTGATTTTCAAACATCCCACCTCCGCACTGTTGACTGCAACTGCGGCTCCTCTTGATAAATTTGCTATGGCTTCTTCCTAAAGCATATTCAAATGCTTTAACTGGAGAAAAGGCTCAACTTATGTCGAGCGACAAGGAGCCACAGAGGACAAGTCCAGCTGTGTTGCTGCTGTTTGTCAGCTTCATTAGAGGAGCCATGCTGAGGGATTCAAGTGAACTGTTCACTTCTCTTTGCCACCATGACCAAGTCACTCAGCGTCAACTCAGCGAAACTACTTCATTAAAGAAGAGGAGGCGCAAGTATGGCTGGGTGTTACAGCTGATATCACAATATTAGGTCACAGTTTTGCAGATTAAAATTTGTATTTATTTATTTGGAAAACATTTATTCTCATATAAAATAACTTGGACGTTTTCCAGACATTTTAAAAGAGCCTGGTTCTGGAAACAGTCCAGAGCAATGGATTCACATAAAGCCCTTCCGGAAAATTTCAGGACTTCAGTCAGCTCAACTGTTAACTCTTTTAATAACCGACTGATCAATTCAAATCATATTTCATGCAAAAATGCCAAATATTCAGTGTTTCTGGATCCGCAGATTTCCTGCTTTGGGAGGTTGGGATGGTTTTTCCACACAAAAAAAAACAAACCTCAAGACATAAACTTAAGCTCTGGAACAGTTTGGACATTTTGTAAATGAAATGTTCAATTGATAAAACCAGACAAATCCAATACAAAAAAAAACAGCCTCAATCTTGCTACTACAGTGCTCCTCTAACAAAAGGCAGATTCAGAGAAGCCCAATGTATGGTGTGACAGGTGTTCGCAGCCTTGGATACTGGTATTATTTACATACTACAAACGCACAGACAGTGACGCACTCGCTCATAATACACACACCCCTTGCCCAGAAAGAAAGTGTTAAGTAGGCCGCGGTGGCTCCTATTATAAACCTGAGAACGAGAATAACACCCAATTGTTAGCGGCGAGGCAGTGAAACTGGCGTTCACGCTCTCTCCTGCTTTTCATAGAGAGAGGAAATAACATGCGGGTGGATTAATAACAGCTCGCGAAACCCTGTCATGTCATCATTTCACAAAAAACACTCACATTCAAATAACAAGTGTCTCCAGCCTCCTCGCCCAGCTGCTCTGCGAACGTCCTCAGGTCACGGTGTGTGTTTGTGTTGGCCAGTAATGGGACACCTTGTCATAGCAATGATGACCAGCTGCTCAGGGAAACCAAACCAATGTCCCGACTTAAAGTTCACGCTTACTTCCACTCTGCTGCTTGTAAGTTACACAACACATCACATCCTCTGACGATGCAATGACGGACTAAACAAACTTCATTAATAATTCAGCAGTTACCAAACGGATTACTGTGACTGTTTATCTAGGTCCCATGAGATGTCAGAGGGAGGCATGACCACACACACACACGCAAGTTTCTGAAAATGGTTCTAATGCAGAAGTAACGATGACGCACTTAACGCCGACACATGTGTCATAATCCTGAGGGTTCGTACCAGAGAAAGCGACTTTGTGCTGATGGACTTCACCACCAGTCTTGGTGGTCCCAGTGCAGCCGAAAGCACTCCTTTTTGAAGTTTTCACCCAACAAGCTTGGATTTGTGCTGCAGCTCCAGCGCCAGTGTCCACAACACAGATTTCTGACTAAAACAGCCAAAAGCTCCTATGGCACAGTAATAATCCAGTCCTTGTCTGATCTTTTCCAATCCCAATCCTGTGGTCCTCAATCGTCCAGCCTCCCAGCCTCTTTAATCCTCAGGCACAAATTCCAGCAGAGGAGTGAGGAGGGGAGTAAGGCCGGCAGCTAAATGAGGATAAGGACGAGGATGACGAGTATGTGTATGTGTGAGGGGGGGAAACCTTTGAATTCTCATCTCTCTCCGTCGCTCCCCCTCCCACCTTTCTGTCCACCTCAACTCCTCCCTCCTTCAATGAATGGAGCATCAAACACAGGCTCCCCCACGTGGACGACGGCGCCCGTAGGCGACAGAGGGTGGGGAGGTGGCAGTTCCGCATGCGTCTTCAAAAACTATGTGAAATGAGGATGGTGCACAAGTGAGGCTGACTCACCTCATATTTAACAAATAACAAATAATTCAAAAACAACCGCTCTCTGTTCTGGCAGATGCAAACCAGTCATCTTTCTCCCCTCATCACATGTGTTTGTTTGTAGAAATGAAACCGCACTAATAACAGAATGGCATTTGACCTGGGACCCAAGGCAAAGCAGTTTGCTTATGGTTAGAAAAATGATGTGTACTCATAAAGAATGAGAGTTTCAGCATCTGGGCCTGTTTACAAGGGAATAATTGTCCACTTCAATGCTCACAAGGCCATAATTGTCTGTTTCTAAATGTTCCCAAGGGCCAGAGAATGACAAGCTCAACACTGTGATAAAACCCTGTAGTTATGGTAAACTCCCTGGTGACTGACCGCATTCACGCAGCCTTAAGGCAAGAAAGTCCAGTGAGTATGAAAGCAGAGAGACATAGGAACAGCAGAGGATAAACAGGGGGTGAACAAAACGTGACCTGAAGTAAAACATTCTGATGTGACCCAGAGAAAAATAAGAAAGTGTAGGAAAAGTCTTCTTTTAAACCCAATGAATCATAGGTTAAAGTGAACACATCTTTTGATGATGTAAAGAGTTATTGTCCTGAATGTATCATCTATTTGTGTTTGTAATTATTTTTAGATCTTTTTTTGGATGCTTAAGATATTGAATACCTGGCCAATAGAAAGCAAACACTTTTTGGACTATTGTAAATACAAAACACAACGACAAAATAATAATGGGTTAGGCAGTGTAGACACTCTAAGGGATAATTGTCACCTAAAATAAATGGTTAGAAAATATATATTATCTTTACGTATAAAAATACAGTTAAAAGTGCATTTAAGTGGTTTGAAATGTCGTTCATTGTTCTGGACTCAGAAATATGTGTTACATCTATTTTGAAAATACTTTTTGAAGATGTATTAGTCACTGACCCATTTATGAGTGATCAGAAACAATCATGGTTGCTTAGCTTAGGTCTTTCTAGCTTTACAGAGTCCACCTTATATGTGGTTGGTATGGTAAGCCTGTACTGGGAGCTTTTCAGCCTCATGACACTTAAGCACATTTTATAACATGATTTCACAATAACACTGTACACAATGGGGTGTTTTTTTAACAGTAAATGGAAAACCACATCCTGTCAATGTGAGAGGAACCACCAGTGCAGCTGTGAGGAAGCCTAACTAAAGTGCTGTTGATGTGTTCTCCTCTTCCCTCTCTCCATACTGACTTCGTGCAGCCTCCTTGGCTGGAAAACTGGGCGAGAGAAGTCCACGCAGGCAAAACAACCCGGGCAGCCGAAGTATTTTTGGGAGCCATCGCTTCTTTTCCAGACAATCAATGGCTGCATTGACTGTATTTATAGACCCGTGAGTTACGAAGTGCTGCACAATACGCGTTAAAACCCCATGAGGTCTGGCCTCAATCCAGATTAATAATAATGGCTCCCTTGTGCCAGCTGGTAAAAGACCGCCACAGAGTCCTAAACAAACCAGTCAAGTGAATGCGTGTTGCCGTCTCTGTGCACACGGCTAATTAGATAGCAAAACACATTTAACTTCCTCTTATTAGCCGAGGAGTGAGCTTCGGTTATGTAGCATGAGATAAAGTTACGCTAGCCGGTTAGCATCTGAATTAGCCTGTGACGTGCGTAAAGCGGCTCAGACAACTCACCAACTCCGTCCTCCGACTTCAACACCATGTCTGCGCTGCTGCCGCACGCTGCTCGGCGGAGGAAGCTGGATGTGCTTCACTTTTATGTGACTTTGCAGGTCCGGACGGGTCCGTTCTGTGTCAGTGATATACCGTTAGACTACCGACAACTGTGTGTGTGTGTGTGTGTGAGGACACAGCCGGTGCTGAGCAGAGCAGGGGGCGTGGCTTCAACTAAAGCAGCCAATCGGAGAGCAGCTTACAATCTATCCATCTATCTGTCTGTCTGTCTGTCTGTCTGTCTATCTGTCTATCCATCTATCTGTCTATCTATCTGTCTGTCTGTCTGTCTATCTGTCTATCCATCTATCTGTCTGTCTGTCTGTCTGTCTGTCTGTCTATCTGTCTATCTATCCATCTATCCATCTGTCTGTCTGTCTGTCTGTCTGTCTGTCTGTCTGTCTGTCTGTCTGTCTATCTATCTATCTATCTGTCTGTCTGTCTGTCTATCGATCTATCTACCTATCTATCTGTCTGTCTATCTGTCTGTCGATCTATCGATCTGTCTATCTGTATGTCTGTCTGTCTATCTATCTACACACACACACACATTCACACACTTTTACAGTGGTTAATCACGTGTATGGAAATGTTCTCCTTTGTGATCACGAGGCGTTCACTGACACAGGAAATGAAAGGATGGATTCCTCCACAGTCAGGATGCAAATGTCCTGCAAGAAAGTGAAAGTGAACAGAGGCCGACTCTGATCCAACATGAACCCATGAACTATTTCAATATGCACCAGCTGAAGCTCTCAGAATGAGCCACACAGTCCTCTGCATTGAACAATCATCAGAAATCTGTGTGTATAAATTAAAGATGCTGTGTGTCTATTTCAGAATATATTGAAGTGAGTGTTGTAGCTCGTCGGGGTGGAGCTCATGGAGGTGAAGAATAAGGCAGCACAAAATGCAAACACACAGCAAAGGACTCAGATTTGTTCTGTATCTTTGACTCTGTTATGTAATATGATAATTCGGATAAGTCTGTGTGGAGATCTCATTAGAAGACCTCGCTGCTATGTCTTTTTATTATTCCTAGTATTATTTCCATTCTCTTCATGAAATTCTTTGGTCTTATTCTGCAACAATTCGAAAATAATTTGAACTTCATATTTTATCGTTGTGTTACATTGTTTGCAGCCTTTAAAGTTTGGCATTTGTCACATCTCTCGCTCTATTATTACTTCAGCCAAGTTTTTGTTTGTGTCTGTTTGTTTGAAATTTCACAGGATTATGCAAAAGGGTTCACAAATTATTTTTTACCTGCATTTTTTAATGGAAAATCAGACGTGTATAGGGGACTTCTATTTTTGAGTGTGTGCAATTTGGTGCAGATCCAAATATAAATCAATATCTATAGAATTTGTTTGTTGTTACTACTGAGTGCCATTCTATTTCTAGCTTTTCTTCATTCTATGGGAAATGTACATGTATGTAGAAAGAAAAAAAATGAGAAAAGATTATTCACAAATCATCAATGTGTGTGTGTGTGTGTGTGTATCTGCTCATAAAATCCATTTTAATATGTTTGGGCCTGAGAGTATGTGTTTTCACTTTTTTTACCCTTCCACCCTGAAATGATGACAGACTTGGCAATAAGTTTCCCTCCAAACAGGAAGAGGATACACGACACACCAAGAAATAAAAATCAACTATCTCCGAAATAACATTCCCCACCTGCTGAATTAAGGGAGACATATTATTCCAGATGGGTGTGAAGCCTGGAGGAAGCAGGTCTGACATCAGAGGTGGATGGCTTGTGGGCGAAGGAAAGAGGAAGGGAGGGGAGAGGGTGGAGGGAAGGAAGGATGGAGGAAAGGAGGGCAAAGGATTGCAGCTGTGCGCTTGAATCAGCGCTTTATTCAGAGGTTGGACGAACCAGAAACAGGATGTGGTCAGGCGGGGTGAGGACGAGCTGATGCACTTTAATTTTAACAGTTTTAAGGGTCATCACACCCAGATGCAAAAGACATTTTCAATCCTCAAGTTAAGCTACTGTACTGCTTATAGATTAACTACACGTCACGCCTCAAAGGTTTCTCTGTGAATCGTGACACACAGAGGCCTTGAGGCAAAATTACCAAGAAATGAGAGGAAATGTCATGGAGGGGAAAGTGCAGCAATATGGAAAGAAAAAGTCCCGAAAGCTGTCAGACAAATGGAAATAACCCTGGTGAGTTTCATTGTGTAAGAAGGATCAGTGTGAAATGCAGCTTGAAAGCACCTGCACAGAGGGAGAGCAGTGGGCAGCAATGGAGATTGTGTCACTATAGCACCCACTAGAGAGGAGGATCCTGGACCGGAGGGTGATGGGTGTGCGTCATGTTTTCAAATCGAGCCCACCACCATCTCACACAAACACACACACACACACACAAGTGTACAGACACATAGTTTGCCTGACTAATTTGTGTACATGACCGCAGAAATGTCAAAAACACAGCATGATGCGAACACACACACACACATACACACACACTCTACAGAGCGCTCTATATCTTGATAACCTAACAAATCACCACGGCAACTGAACACTGATAGCACTTAGTGCCAGTCTTGCTCTCCACATCTCACAGGGTTTGTTAGCCACATATTAGGCAATCAAGAGTCGCACAACACAAAACCTGACACACAAATGCCTGTAATATGAGCAATAATGATAACAACTGATTTCTGAAACACCTTTTCAACCCTGAACCATTCAAGGTTGATTCTCTCCATTCATTTCTGTTGTTTTGAACCATCTTTGCCCCACATGCATGGTATCTTTGTTTACAGCACAAACTCAGCTGTAAGGAAGACATCTCATCTAATCACTTTAACAAAGTACAGAACTACCAGGCACTGAAAACACATTGCACCGTTAGAAAATCATAAATCTTTCATCATAATGGCAGCTCAACTTTAAGCTTTTCACTTTGTGAAAAATACAATCTCACTACTTACACACACAAATACAGCAGAGATATAAAATAAATTAAATATGATATTGTGTATTTAGATGTGAAGTGTATTTTTCATAATAAAATTAATTTAAATATTGCCTGTATTATTTATATTTTAAGTCTACAGACAAAAACTGCGTCACATCGATACTTGCAACTGGTTTTCTCGGCTTTTCTCTGCTTGATATATAAGTAAAGTTGTGTTCCTGCAAATAAAACATGAATACAGAATTTAGAGGGTTGATTTACACAAATGTAAGATAAGTTCAAAATCTGACTATTTCCTGAGACAACAGAAATAGACGTGTGTGCTCTTCCTACCTGTGGCTGCAGCAGGTCGCACTGTGGGACAGAGAAATGCCTGGAAGCTGGAGGCACACAGCTCACTGACAGTCCCCATCACAACACTGTGTGTTCACCAGTTCGGGACTAAACAGCAACCTGTCAGCATCTCCGTGCTTCAGGACACCAGAATCAGCAGCGAGAGTCCAGCTCGACGAGGAGCTCGCCCAATGAGCTTCGGTGATTTCTCCTCCGTCTGCCACCAGACTCTGACAGACTCTGAGAAAAAGAAACACTCTCCTCTCACTCTCTCTCCTCCCTCCTCCCTCATGTTCACACACTTGACCTCACTCCTGAATCCAGCCTCGCACATCTCACACTTTCGCTACTATGCACACCACATGTTGGTGGATTCTTAGAGAAAAACCCTGCCCACAATATCACAATATCTCTAATAATGCCCATGAATACACACACACGTAGGCCAATTGGACACACACCCACTGCTGTGTCCCTTTGAACAGTTGTTAAAGTATTCTTGAAGTGATGACAAATGTACACATGCATGCACGCAACCCCGTATCCTTCTGCTTCACACCCACACACATATCAGAGCCGTGCAGTTTAAATTAGTCAGAGCTGAGAAACACTTAGAAATGCATATGATTACTTGATATTGTGTTTGAGATGCATTCATATGCTTCACTTTTGCAATAGTAGAAATAAGCAGTTCTTTATTGACAACGCATGTATGAACTTAATTAGCATTCAATTTGTATGTGATCTTTGCATTGTTTGTTTCAGCCTGAGATCATATATACTTTAATGATTTTTGTGTGTATCCATCCATGAGGTGCTGTGTGACAGAAGTGAGTTTATATAAGTCATTTGGAGATCTGTTTTAAATGTATGATTTAAAACCCCATGGTTGAATGCACTTATTGGATAAAAGCATCAGCTAAATGACATGCAATGTAAAAAAAATAATTGACTTATAAAGCAGACTGTTATATATTTATATAGATTATAAAATTTGATTACAATTATTACTGAAGGATTAACATATAATCAGTTCCTTGAAGGAAAATCAGAGCAATTTATAAAATCTACAGCTCAAGGTATAAGTAGAAGCAATAATGATACCAGCGGTAGTTGTATATCCAAAGTTAGATTTCCAACTTTTTATTTATAAACCACTTTTCATACACAGAGGTATAAGAATAAACAATTTTCAAGCAAAATAACAGCAGTATAAAAGCGATGAAAAGAAGAACAGAGGTAATAATCTGATACAATTAAAAAGAAATACAAATAAAATAGCATCGGAAAACCAATGAGTCTCAGGTTCACTGTGTTTCAGCTGGTTTGTAATGATTTCATCCTCTGATGAACCTCAGCAGATCCATGGCAGAAACACATCTCTCTCTCTTTTTTTTACAGCCGTAATTTCAAACTTTCATAATGGTGCAGACCAGTGGGAGCTCCAGTGCAAGTCCATCAAATTTAGAACATCTCGCTCAGCTCTTTATGCTTTATTCAGCTGGTCTGTGTTATAGTGGAGGCTGTTTGCCTCTGATGCTGAAGATGAAAACTATTTGTTGAAGACTATTGTAAAATATTTTCTGAAAGGAAATGTTTTCTTGTTGTAGAGCCTCCTCTTTATCAGCCTGTATAATATTTATTCTGCATCTGCAATAAGTTAACACTGAGTGAGTCAAAGTGACGACATTTTCCTCTCATGATCTGATTTTAATTTTGATTCCTCCTGGTTTTTTGATTTTCTCCATGGGTCCCACACCTTCTCATGTATTCACTACGTACTCACTGTAATTCTCTCTTTCTCCTGCGCTCATTAAATCTATTTGTGTCCTCCTCTGTCTCCTCTCTGGAGAGCCGACCTCCTTCTGTTGCACTTGACCTCATCCTCTCTTGAACTTTTTCTGTCACTTTTCCCTCTACAGTGTTTTCATCTCCCCCTCACCCAGAGCTTCCCCTTCTTTCTCTCTCTCTGAACAACAACAATCATACAAAAAACAATTACACGGTGGTTGGAAATTTTTTGCCCTGGTGTTCGGGGAGCACATTTCAACAGGAAGATAGGACTGATGTCAGGAGCTTTAAGAGAGGATAAAGTGTTTGAGTCAGAACAGAGCGTCCTGACCTGAGAGAATGAGCCTTTGGCGGGTAAATGATCCACAGCAATACGACAAAAAGAGGAGAAGGAATCCAAGGTTTTCTGTGGCAGTTCAGTCATGTTTCATCTTTTATCACCAAAACTAAAAAAGGGAGATTCAAGAAACTCAAAACATATTACATAGAAAGAGACTTTTTAAGATGTTTTCTTGGCAATTTCCTTTTATTGACAGGAAAGTACAAGTGGGAAATGAGGAGAGAGAACAAATGATAAAGAGACGGTCCAGAAAAAAGACATAACTGAGAAAAGAAAAATCCATTAAATCTAAGTGAATTCAAAACTAATTTAGATCTGGAGAGGCACTCATTGACAAACCAATAAACAAATGATTCAGCTCGTGTGTTGTCACATTTAAAACATCGACCCTTATTGGGCAAATTCTTCAGGAGTACTGGTTCGTCCTAGAGCGACGATCACGCACGTCACAAACGCAAGTTAATGAAAGTTCACGTTGGTTAACTGGAAACGTTAAACTATCCCTGTATCAGTCATGAATCACGTGAGTAACGTCTCATGAAAGTGACTGTGATCTTTGTTTGAACCTCACTAGAACAAATGTGGTGCAGCGTGTGGGTGGGAGGACACACATGTTCTACATATGACAATTCTATTGTCTGTTTCCTACAAAATCTTCAAAGTGGGTTTTAAGCAAAATAGGACAAAGTGGAAAGGAGGTTAGGTAAATAAACCAGGGTGTATATACAGTATTTATTTTAGACTAATGAAGAAACAAAATGAAACAAACATTTCTGTCATATTTTCTATATTGTTTTTCACTTTTCTTTTTAGGTTTCACTGGAGCTGCTGTAATGACGCCATCTTGTAGTCTCCCCTTCTCCCAGAATAGCTTAATGGCACCAACTGGAAAATGAACACCACCAGCTGTTTGGATTTGACAGCAGTGGATGGGAATGTGTATCAATTCACATTTTCTCCTTTTTTTTGCACTAGTTTGGATGGAGACCAGGCGAGATCGTGCTTCTTTGAGTTTTCATCTCACATTGTAATCATGTAAACATTTTTTAATTTGTTCGAATGTAACGTCGTCCTGTTCACTTTACCTTTAATGTTTTTTTTGGTCCTGTTATGTGGATTAAATGACCTGATGACCTGAAATATGTCACAGTTGTGTCCACAGCTCAAAACAAGCTGAAAACCGTTCAGGAAGATTATCTGACACAACTGTAAAGTCTAAGGCTTCTTATCAGTTTTGTCTGTTGGTTTATATATTGTGACGTTTTTCTTCTTATTATCGCCTCATTTTCTCTTATTAAACTGAATCTTCTCATTAAATGTGCTTCACAAATAGGATTTCCATACCTTCCTGTTTTTAACGATGGGATCAGATTAGTTGAGGAATCCTCTGCTCTCGTGCTTTTAAAGAAGCTGCTGTGTCCTCTGGTGGCCAGAGGGTGGCATCACAACTATAAGGTGGGGACAGTGTTTATGTGGAAATATTTGGTTATTTACAGCAGGTACATGACAGAGCAGCTTTGTGGGATCAAGCTGATCCAGTTTCGATTAAATGTTTTATCTCAACAGGTAGAAGAAATACTGTATGGATTTAGTATTTACCGTAAAAATAATAGAATAATAAACTTTATTTAGCCAAACAACAATGTTGAGGTGGAAGAAAACAAAATCTACATAAAAACTGGGTCACATAAAAGCAGCAAAAGAACGATTTAAATAAATAAATAGAATAAATGGTGACGGTAAAAAGACGACATCACATAAAATTAGGTCTCTAAAAATGGATTTTCAGAAGTGATTTCAAAGAGGTCTTATTTATGGAGAATGTTTCAACTGTTTTTAGAAGAATGGGCCTTTTGATCATGTATTAGTCTCAAAGATGATCATACCCTGTCATTGTAACTATCCTCTATTTAACCACCATCGCTCCACCTCACTGTCACTTTGTCCTCCTACCTTAAATGTGTGTCTCCTGTAAGTAGTTTAACAGAGACTTTATAAAAAAGTAATTTCACATCATCATAATTTCAAATCTCCATCACTAATAATCCTATTGTCTTTTCCAGTTTCCTAATCATGCAACATTGCTATGATCATTATTTAAATCATTAGTATTTCTAAAAAAAAAACCAATAAGACATCATACTCACTTTGTCTCCTCATTTGATTCATCAGGTACGAGTCAGCAGAAGTATTCATGAGTAAATAACACATTTTATTGTTTATTGTTCGTGATTGTCATACACAGTAAAAGGTTTAATCTGTTTGTAATCGTTTGTGTGTTTTGTGCCTGTTTGGACCGGAAGTGTCCATTCGGTGTTGCATCACTTCAACTCTGTCTTGGGTAATCGGGATTGCAAGCAAAGGTTGAAGCAACAGTTCTCAAACAGGATCTACCAAACTGCTTCTGCAAAGGGAGACGTCAAAGAAAAGTCGATCCAAGAAAAGGGCCAAAGGACAGTTAGAGAGAACCTGCATCAATCCAATTCACCTCCAATACGATTCAATTTACACCCTCTCTCATGACTTTTACAACCTGACCTCAGTGCCTAAATTAAATCTCCATGTAGGAAGATGAAACATCCCCTCTGACAGCGGATGACTATTCCTGAGGAGAGAATGAACAGAGATGACAAAACCCCCCGCTCTGGGATCAGCCGGCACATTTCTCAAATACTTTCCTGGTTGAGTAGATTACCACGTCTATTTAAGTGTAAGAAGTCGACTCTTCTCCCAGCACAGCCTCTCCATACTCCACTCTCACGTCTGAAGTGGGAAACTAACAGCAGCCCGTGGAAGTGATGGCCAAGTTCAACTGTTTAACATGCCAGAAGTGTGAAGGTCAAATCTGGCATTCCACTGAAATGTAAAACAAACCCCCAGATTATCTGTTGTGTTACAATTCTAGTGTTTGTAGAGATATGAGATTATGAAATAAATAATCATATAATAACTATGGTATTTTTATTCGACACAGTAATGGATTATGTTCTTCTTTTGGTAATTTTAGCCAAATTAGTGGTAAAATAAGTTAAAAAAAAGATTGACCCAAGTTATTCCAATTCATCCCGACAGTAACATAAATATATAAAATAACATGGTGGTAGATGCAGCACAGGCACAGGCTTTACAGCATTTCCCTTATTTGAGGTGAAAAGAAATTCTCCAAACCCTGCGTCACTTCACTGAAAATGAAAGACGGTCAAGTGACTCACACGGGCAGCGTTTATTCTTTCAAACAGGTGGTTTTTATTTGATAATACTGAATATTTTTTTAGTCCTTCGCCCGGACTTACACAAAGCATCGAACACATGCACAGTCCTCTATTCACACAGGGTACCCATTTCTCGCTTCTCTCCAAAAAGGATTAATCGCTCTCACTCTCACGTTATTCCAGCGCAAGAGGACCTTCTCATCTCAACACTACAGCTACAGACATCGTAGACATAGACAGCGAAAAACACACAAAAAAACCATGACAGGTATAATAATAACACTGAAAAAATACAAAGTAATGGAAAATGGAAAGAGTTTACTTTTAAATTATGCCTCTAATACTCCATCATATATATATTTTTTTTGTTAATGTAGCTTGAGGTGTATAAAACAGCACTGTAAACTTCAATTGAGTAACTTGCTTTCTAGGACAGCGATAAAGCTTTTCATTAATAACTGGAAGGAGCAGGAAAGACGAGTCAAAGCGAACATTAAGCGTGAAAAGACATTATTACTCATGAGATGAAATATATTGGCAAATCATGAAACTGCTGTTTGCATTTACAATCAACAGATAATACAAAGACACTGAAATAACATCCCACAAACCTTGTTTGTCTTTCATACATAAAATCTGCAAAAAATGATCCCTTATATCCGAACCTTGCACACACCACCTTTTTTAGTTTTTCTTCTCTTTCACTGGTTTTTTTTTTTTTTTAATCTGTCACGACGAAGATGACAAGGATAAGCTTGCTTCCGTGAAGTGGGAACTCACCAAAATAAAAGCACTCAAAATAGGCAAAATCTGCACCTGAGGTGGATCTGTCGGTCTGGGCGAAAGATAACAACTGTCACATCAGAGTGCTCAGGCTCTCGTCTTTACTGGAACTCATCCTCAAAAAGTGCAAATCTAGTTCTAATGCAGTAAATAATAATCATCAAGTAACAACAAAAGTATATGCATAGGTACTGTACAGCTACATAGTGGGGACAAGGAGGGAGAGAGGTGAAGATCTGAAGAAGAAGAAGAGAGAAGAAGAGGGAGGGTTTTGTTATTTTTCTCCTCATAAGCAGGTGTAAATTTAGAGCGCTCATCCTCACACAGCATAGACTGGTCCAGTGAGGCCTGTGACGGTCACAGGCTGCTGTTACAAATCACTTCAAGAACTACACCGGACGAAACCAGAAAACGTCAGCCAATGCGAGATGAATCGTGAAACAATAATAATCGTGCCGTGAGGGGGCGTCCGATGTCTCCAGTGGCCAAACAGTTCCCAGCAGAGAGGATGAGAGAAGCAGTAAACTAAATAGTTTCGGAAGAGAGGCAGACAATCATTTAAAAAAAGGCAACTCGGAATTTGGCTTTGGAATAAAATGGAGGATGAGGTAATAAAAGTAGAAACATGATGGGTAGCGCATGATCGTCCGTAGAGAAGGGGATTGATTTCGGAGACCAGAGCTGCTAAAGAGCTTTGCCGGGCAGGAAGTGCTCTGTCTCAACGAGAATTTATAAATCCTCCTGACGCCAGCCTCAGGAGGAAGTTACATCATCACTTGACCAGTCTATGTCTCATGATGCCATTTTATCTGTTTTTACAGAGACGCTGTGTCTGAGAACAACCTCCGAGCCTCTGCGCTCTCCGCTAACGTCGAGCCGTGCTGAGGTTGAAAGTGGCTCCAGTTGCGACTGAAAAGCTTTAAGACGACAAACACAAAGAGAGGCTAGAGATTGTTTTCAGACCAGCGGGTAATTTCAGTCACATTAGCTTTACTTTTCATATCAAAAAAATCACTTTGCCTGATGCGGTTATATTTCATTTCAATGGAATCGTTTACATTTATTTCCGTCAGGCTGTGCAGTGAGCAGTCAGGCGTGCAGAGTGCCCTAAGGGTCCTCGGCGTCCAGGAACTCCTTCTTGGGCTGTGCGACGCCGCGGTACCAGGAGCAGGAGCCGTCCGCCCGCTTCACGCAGGCATAGTGGTTGGCCTGCCGTCCGTGCACCTGCTTCTCGATCATCAGGTCCGTCCACAGACACTCCTCGGGAGCCGAGATCTCGCAGGGCAGAGAGGGGCAGCGCACGATCTGCAGAAACACACAAATCAATGTCTCTATACTGTGTGTGCAATCTGCTGAGGGGTATAATGTTCCTAGATCAGAGTCATAGATCCTACAGATAGGACAGCCTTTCTGTTTACTGTTTGAATTACCAATAACGCAAATGTTTTTTTCCTGCTGATTCACATTCAAAGCCTTTAACTGGCTTTTATTTTTGCCACAACCACAGGAAATACAGTGTGTTACAGCAAATAATGGAGCCTGCAGTCACCCACGTGATACGCATTTACACTCATTTCTGGCACTTTGGAGTTTCTTCATCTCCTTCCACTTATCTGTGGTTGGAGGCGGCTGTGGCGCAGGAGTTAGAGCGGTTTGTTCACTAACCAGAAAGTCAGTGGTTCAATCCCCAATCTCCATGTGCCAAAGTTTCCTTGGGTAAGTTACTGAACCCCAAATTGGCCCTGACAACTATGCCGGCACAGACTGAGTGTGCTTCTAACAAAGAAGCTGCTCAAGGTGTTTGTTGCTGTATAAAAATGCACTTGCTGTAAACAGGTGTCACTAAATGAAATTGGGACTGACATTTTAAGGACTAGAGCTTTAATATATCATAATATACATAAAACATTCATTTTACTTTCCTTTGTATTTTATGTAGACGGAGTTATTGTACAATCTATAAATGACAAGACTGTGATTTGAAGAAAGAGTTAGATGAGATAATCGGTGCCACGCTCATGTCTACGAAGTAAATAGTAAGAAAAAATTAAAGACTGGCTCTGTTCAAAGGAAACAAAATCCTCCTGTCAGCATCTTTGAAACTGATTCATAAATGCATGACATATTGTTTGTGTGAGCTATATAAAAACAGAGCTGTGTTTTCATGAAAGATTATCGGAGGGGCCATAGGCTTCCTGTGGTCTCTGCTTACAGCACGGGGTTAAAGAAATAGTCTCTGGCAGTGAATAAAAGATGGTTGTTTGTTATTGTAGCTGTTGTTCTGGCTCATGTCTCGGCTTGTTTTGCCTGTTATGTCTGGTTTTCAGCTCCGGGAGGGAAATAACTGCAGCTTCTTTTATTATTTTTTTTATGAGGACGAACTACAGTCTCACACACACACAAACAAACAAAGAAGGCACTCCGCTGCATCTCACCTTGCATTCACAGCCCATCTGGTAGCGCTGGCTGAGGCTCTTCTTCTGGGTGGCGCTCAAGGAGTCCCAGAGCATGATGTAATCACACAGGGTCACATGCATTTGCCCACTGGCCTCGGCCTTGCCTGTAAAGAAAGAAAAACGGCAATGAAAGCATCACAGTGACCAACAATAGACTGTATATCCTAAAGATGGACGACAGGAGCCAAAAGCCATCATGTCATCTCGAATGACCCCTGGTGGCTAGGTCATAAACCCCGCCTCCACCATGTCGGTGGATGGGACAAGGGACGAATTAAAAAGTCAAAGTACGAGTCAAATATTTGTTATTTTAGGTGATTTTTATAACGGCATGTTTGGTTTTAAATAACTATTTGGTGCTATAAATGTCGTGATTGACAGCTGAGACTGCCTCAGGATTGGCTGAGGGTGAGGTAACGACAGGCCCTCGCTCCTGCAGCCCCCCATCCCATGATCGCTACTGCGCAGACTATGTAAGGAGTGCAAAATGGGGATATTTTGGCTACTTTGTGGATAGTGCGAGTATTGACGCTTCATCCATCTTTAGATACAGTCCATGTGACATAAATAGTTTCAGACATAAGATAGAACACCCGGCTCCTGATGCATCAGTGTAAACTTTCTCATCTGGCAGAAGGTCACCAGCTACGAGCCTCAGATTCGCATGTGCCACTGATAAAATCTGGGACTTCTCAGCGCGGTGCCTGCAGGCATCAACACACACCACTTGTCCTTGTGAAGAGCTGGTGTTTGTTTTTCATGCTTTACTGGCACCAGTCAAAACAGGAAGATGTTTCACGTTGAGTTTTAAGGTCGACACCACTATCTGCCTGCACAGCAACTCTCAACATGCTGAAGTCGTCCCAGTCCGTCCTCGACACAGACACGACTCACTCACATTTCACTGGAACTCGTCCAGCTTTTAACCCTTACAACTAAAGAAAGGATGAGTCACTTTAAAAACAGACGCCCCGGTCGGCAGAAACTTTCTTTCCCACCGCTCGATTCCTACATCTTGAGAGAAAGAAAAAAAAAAAAAGAGGAAAGGAAATGCTGGCTTCAGCAGTTCCTCTCCGTACAACTCTGTGTAATTAGGGGTGAGTGTTTGCGGGTACATCTCTGTCTGAGATGAGGAAACCAGAGCGTGCATGACATCATGGTCCCCTGTGTCTCGTCCACTCACTCTACCATGTCTGTATGAACACTGCGGACTGCCTGCGCTGCCTTCAATCACAATACCAGCCAGGTTTCGCCTGCAGACACTAAAGGAATACTTCAACTTTTCAGGAAATATGCTCATTCACTGTCTGGTGGAGAGTTGGATAACTGTCCATAAACACAGAATTTGCCAACCAGCACCTCTGAAGTTGCTTCTCTGCCACTGTTAATAGTCTTTATGTTTAGCTAAGCTAAATATATCCTGTCTGTAGATTAATATTTAACAAACAGATATGCAGTATAATCATCTAACTCGTGGCAGAGGGGGGAAATTTGAGCATTTGCTTTATACCTGCACTGAAACA
The DNA here is from genome assembly GCA_026259375.1 of Verasper variegatus. NCBI lineage: Eukaryota > Metazoa > Chordata > Actinopteri > Pleuronectiformes > Pleuronectidae > Verasper > Verasper variegatus. Next base: position 9,092,588 of record CM048057.1, read on the forward strand.
TATTGTTTTGGAAATCCTGAATCTGCACCTAAATTGAATGACTTCTTCTCTGACCCACACTGCATCCTCACATCAGGTTTTGTGGAAATCTATTTGGCTGTTGTTGTGTAATCTTACTTACAAACCAACAAACAAACAAACAGAAAGGGATGAAAATCACCTCATAACCTCCTTGGTGGATGTAACTAAAGCTCTGATATGCTGAAGGCAGCTGTAGAGTCAGGTTATAAATGAAAGAGGTGAAAAATAAGTTTAGTTTATGGCTCTACAGACAGAAAAATGCAGGCTCTGTGTTAAAGATTACATCTGTGTAACACAAGGTCTTAGACAGCCAACAGGACTCAGTACATCCAGTCAGCTTCAACATGCTCCCTTCAGGGTGTGAAAGATTTTTATTTTCATTTCATGGTCATCTCACCTTGAGCGGGGGGGGAGAAGGAGCCAAACAGTATGCATATTTACATCTCCCATGAGCCCGAGACGACAGACAAGGTCACTCCCAGTCTCCACGGTTTACACAGCAGCGTATCATTACCCATAATAACATCAACAGTCACTCCTCCGACGAAGGTCACCGCTCGTCTTTATCCAACCTCGTGTTTGTCTGCCTGGATGTTTGCAGCTGCAGGTCAATATCTGTCTCTTTGTGCAATCCTATTGTTTTCCTATTCATTTCTATTCGTTCACTTTTTTTCTTTGCTTTTACCAACAAAACTGAAATCACGATTTACTTCAGCAGCAGTGCATTTAAAGCGATACGCCAATTTTTCTGACTTAATGAAGAAAATATCCATTGTAGATTAAAAAAATCTCCTAGTCTTTACTCATTACCACATCATCCCCATAAAGAGAAAGTAATTAAATAATTATAAATAAGACAAGATCAAGCAAACTGACATAAAAGTAGAAACAGACCTGAGATCAAGTACTCCTTCTTGCCAGCGGCATCCAGGGTAACGCCACACACAGCGGACACTGGAGCGGTGAACACAGCCTCGATGTCCTGGTTAGGACCCTTGAACATCTGGAACAAAACCATGGAGTGAGGGGCAGGTCAAAGGTCAGGAGGAAGGGGTCAAAGTGTGACTATAAAACCCTACAGGGATGATGAGAGTGTTCTTACCTTGATCTGTTTGACCTCATACTGGATCCTCTTGATGGGGTTCCCGTAGACATCGTTCCCTGAGTCCACCTCCCTCTCCCCCACCACCTTCGCTCGAATCACTGAGAGAGAAACACAGAGGAACACATCAGCTCATCTAATCAAATACCAAATATTTGATTGTGCAAAGTTCTCAAATGGGACAATTTTCTTATTCTTACATTAAATTACACATTTGACACTGTGACACGTCCATGTTTCAGTTTTCCGTATCATAGACCAAACAATCGAATAACAAGAGTCCGATTGGAAGCAATTATCTACTGTGATCGTGACCTCATGACATGATTCCACTGAAAGTTGTTGATATTGAATCATCAGCCAAGCCTCAGATTCTTATCCACAACCTCCCGGGCTGAGAAAAAGGCAGATCGGACAAAAGCCAAAACAACTTTCAGAGCTGCAAGAAGGCTCATGGGCACATACCACAATAAGGCATGGCTCTGATGAGCTTCAGCATCTGGTCCAGTCAATGAAAACCAAACTAAAGGATTCTATTAGTCATAGTCCTGTGAATCAAACACGACCAGGAAACAGTAACAGGACCAGAATTAAGATAGAAGAATACAACTTGGAAGCGGATACATAAAGAAAGACTTGGCCAGAGGCAAGTTTCTCACTGTGTGTGTGTGTGTGTGTGTGTGTGTGTGTTTTATTGGCTACATCAAGCTTCAGCTATGCTTAAGGCATTTATTCAGAATGGAAAATATGAGCAATAGTGAGACAGAAAAAAAAAAAAACATAGAATAAGCAGGAACAGGGGACATGAAAACACACACACACACACACGCACACACACACGCGTGCGTGCACACACACGCACACAGCTGTTGCTTTTACACCCTTGGGTTCAGTTAATGGTTTGGAGCCAACACAAATATGAAGGTTCATGGCTCCCAGAGTTAATAGCGTCTAGTTTTTCGTCTCCTTCCAGCATTACTTCCGTTAGGGAAATCTTATAAACACTTTGAATAAAACTATAAACCATTATTTTTCTATCATAACCCAACTCTGATTATTGGGCTGATGGGGTGGAATGAATTCAGATTTTTACCAACACATCATCTATATAAGATGTTAATTGGATTGTGTTGATAGATTGTTGTGCTGCCCCCAACTGGTCTAAAGAAATAACTACTGCAGATTTAAGTAATAAAAGACACACATTAACACATGCAGGTCTTTATCACCTCGGAGTAACAAGTCTAACCGTTGTCATCACTGATCAATGGCCTTAGTAGATTATGTATTTGTGCTGGTTCCTCACAAGCAAACCTCTGCATGTAGGTTCCACTCTGATGCTAATGCAAATATGCAGCGGCAGCGGCCAGAGTACACACATAAACACACACATGCAGCAGTATACCTGGCTGGCACTGTCCTGCATTCCTCACAGTTTTTCCACTCTCATTTCCTGACCTCGTTCTGAGCCACAAGCTAATGAGGAGAGAATCAGCAGCAGGGCAACAACACTAAGGAGCAAATTACACTGTTCCTCACAATGCATTGCCATTCCGGGAGCTTTATCTGTCTACCTCGGTGTTGCAGACATGATGAACCTCTCCGCTTCTCCCCTGCTGCACTAAAGCCAAGAGAGCGAATGGTCCCGTGAGGTCTTAGCAGCTTGTTGCGGAGGCAGCAGACTGCACAGTGTGACGCTGAACTAGCAGGATGACCAGGGGCCTGCGGGCGGCCCGAGCTTCGCCGCAGATTGATCCCACAGTTGTCTGATCAGCAGCCGTCAATCAGCACAGAGGAGGCCCCCCCTCCACAAACCACCTAGTGACCCACATTCAGCCGGCTCCCCTACCCTCCCGACCAGGACGATGCTTAATGACTTATACATGCATCAGTCGCACTACGCAATGTTTTCCATACAAACCCCCTATGAACACACGCACCACATCCTAAGTGCCCCCCCCCCCCCCCCTTACACTCTCCATTCAGTCCACCGCAGGACTATCCATTTCTTTTTTTCATACTCCAGCGACAACCAAATCATCCCTGACTCTCCTGGTGTGGTTAAATCCAGCTCCAGGACCCTCTGTTTAACCTGCCATTTGAACAGAGACGAGTCGGCCCTCGAACACAACTCGGCCTTCAGCTCATGGCCTCTGGCAACATCTGGATGAAGACCATGTGCAGCAAAGGAGAAAGCTCCGGTTTTTCATGTCACAGTGATCGGAGCTGTACGAACACTAGAGGGGAGAGGGACTGAATGTAAACTAACGGGGTGATGGGAGGTCAAGAGTAGGACCGACACATTCACAAGATAATATGATCGACTACAATACAACTTTATACATCCCAAAGGCAATTTGGTTTAGGGCAACTTAGTTTGTGTTGAGATAAAAGTGTGATTTATTTAAAAATGCTAAATGGATTTCAACAAATACAATCAACTAGTTTTTTCACTAGATTTTCACAAATACACAGATTTTTTAAAATGGAAGATAATGTCAGATATGTCCTTATGGCCATACATAATAAATCATTATTTATACATATTTGAAAATAATATTTGAATTTTTTTTTCGATAATTCAATATTTTGCAATAAATTGCAATTTATTTATTTGGTTAGTTTTTTTATCATTTCTATTTTTAATATTTATAATATAATTTCTATTAAAAAATAATTGCACTAAAAGATGCATAAATGCTCCACAAAGATCAGGTGATAATTCTCAGTGATGTTTACCTGGACAGTAATATTCAGACTATTGACCTCATTCTGATTATTTTGATGTTTGTATGAGCTTCTAATAAAATATTTAATTAATATTCCAGTTTACATGTTACAGATGAGTCTGATTATGATGTAGATTCAGGTTAAAGTAATCGGAAATGCTGTATAAAAAAAAACTGAATATTGCTGTCCATGTAAACAAGGACAAATAAAGTCTATTGACTGAGAGATCGGTTTATGACAACTCTTCATAAACCATATACGAGGGATCCTTGCACTGACAGAAAAAAAACTGATCCTGAAACGCCTCATCAGTAGGGTCCTACTGATACGACCCACATTTGCATAATGTAGGTCTCAAAGTGCCCTAAAAGAGCCAGGTAATGCAAGACTGGAGGCCACCGTTTCTCACATGGGCTGGAAGTGGTTGGCCAATCAAAGTGGGCTTTATCGGGGGCTTAAAACCAAGTGTTTCAGACAGAGGCTGAAGAGAGGAGCTGCAGCAATGGTCAGTATGAGGAAAGGATGAAAAATGAACATTAGAGAATGTAAACCTTTTCCAAGTAATGTCCCGAGGTAAAATTATGAAGATGGATATGAGCATAATGTCTCATCTAACAAAACAAGAGTCCACAATGAGCCCTCCGAGCAGTGCAACTTCAGTGGAGGAGAGAAATGATAGAAACAGAAGCAGAACAAGAGTCAACACTGCCATTCCAGTTGATGGAGACACCTATTAGGAAATAAGTCATAATGTTTTTGCTAAACTGGTGAGTAAACAGTTGGTGGTAGTTGGCTATGCAGCGAAAGGCAAAAACATACATATAGCACCTTTTAAATACACACTGGCTGAAATAAGCTTATCCCGCTAATTTATTTCTAAAAGCCTGAGGCTCTTTTCAAACACCCTCCAAAATAGATTCTGATTCATTTTCAATGGATAAGCTTGAGATCTGTCGCTGTGTCTGAGAGACTCTGGGGTCTTATGATGCATGCATGACTGAAAACATGCCTATTTTTTTATAAATTGAGACAGTGTCGAGTGAGTGTGCATGTGCTGTTGCATGTCCACTGCTGTTTTCCTCCAGAGAGCAGGGTGATGCTGGTCTTCCACGGCACCCAGTCTCAAGATGGACTGACTGGGAAGTTCCCCTCTGTGGGCAACAGATTTATTTGAAAAGAGGATGTTTGTGTCTCTATGTGTGTGTGTGTGTGTGTGTGTGTGTGTGTGTGTGTGTGTGTGTGTGTGTGTGTGTGTGTGTGTGTGAGGTGCATGACACTTCTTGATTTTAATGGGCTGTGGTCTGACCCAGAGCATCATTTAGTATGAAAAACAGAAGGTGACACACACACGTAAACTCACACGGCTGGTTTCTGCATGCACAGTGCGTGTGTCTGAACGAGCAGGGAGTGGGATCCCACTTCACCAAAAACAAACACTTGTCAGACCACATTAACTGTCGACAGTGTCACTTTGTTGGGCAACCACACAACAACAAGTCCGGGAGGTTTCTAACCAGGGACTTTGGGATTCTTAGATCTTCAAAAAAAAAAAAAAAACAGTTTCATCCTCAGATCTGCCCCGAACTCGTCTGCGCAGCCTTTAAAGCACATCACCCTCCCTCCCTTTTCCGAGGGCTGACAAAGGCCTTATTGACTCACGCACCACTTCAAAACAACACAAACCTCAAATACACCTCTGCTGGGAGACATTCTGTCTCTGAGAGCTGCCACCTCAGCGAGCGCTTGAGTCACACCTGAAAATAGAGCTGTCATTTTGCAATACCAAATTGCAGATAAACATCTTACCCGCACACACACACACACACACAGTCACAAACATGCACGGACACACTTGGGCATGAAAGAAGGAAGAAAAGATGCAGCCAGAGTAGTGCGGTCCTGAACTTCCCTTATTCTCAAGGATACCAGGCATTTTTCAACTTCGACCGTGACTTTTATTGGGTTTTTTCCCTTAAACACGCCCTGAACTGACAGCCAGATGTCACTGTGCGTGTGTGTGTGTGTGTGTGAGAGAGAGAGAGAGAGACAGAGAGAGACTCCTCCATGCATGGCAGCAGGCCGCACGGCGTCTATGTGGGCTTTCAAAGTGTGTGTGAGTGCGAGTGTGTGAGTCCACCGGAGCAAAGTTGGGAAAATCCCAGCAGCATTCCTGTAATTCCTCGCTGCACCACCCCTCACAGGAAGAAACAAGGCAGGAATGGAAATTAAAAAGGAAAAAAAAAAAAGGAGGAAAGGAAAGCTTGCTCTGTGACATATTCTGCGGTTGCGATTTTTCAAACCCCCCTCCCCTGAAATTTCTCTTCACTCTCTCCATCCCTTGTCCTCCTCTCTGCTCTTTCCCTCCTCGTCTGTTTCCCCTCTCTTGTGCCACGTTGCCCTGCAAAAGCCAGGAGACGCTGCTGCTTCTGCTGCTGCTGCTGCTGCTGCTGCTGCTTTGTCCTGGAGCTGCCGGAGGGTGAAGCCTGGGTAAACACGCACAATCCAGCTCCAGAGCCTGAGACATAATGTACAGTGGTGGGAGCAGAATCCTTCCTGGATATTACACAAACACAGTGCACTCACACCCTGACATGCAACAACACGGCAGCCTTACTCAGGATTTTAGAGGCGTCAACTGAGATATTACTGTGAAATGAGATGTGATAATAACAATAAAGTTCATTCAGGTTATTATTAAATCAATGAATCAGATTTGTATTTGTATGACCCAGATTCACAAACCACAATTTGTCTCATAGGGCTTAACAAGGTGCGACATCCTCTTTCCTCAACAAGAGTGAGGAAAAACTACCAAAAAACCCTATTAACAGGGAAAGAAACACGTAGGAGCCTCAGAGAGAGACACAGGTGAGGACCCCCCTCCCAGGACGGACAGATGTGCAATAGATGCTGCGTGTAACTGGGAACATCAGCAAAATATACAGTATTTACCACCTGGATTCGAAGAAACAGCTTGTGACATAATGGAAAAGTGCGTCAATGTTTAAAGTGTTTGTACATGAGAAAATGTCTGATTGAGATGAAGGGAGCAGCAAGGAGTTGTTGTCAGTAATGGTAGAATATTAAGTCATCAGTGGGTATCATGGCTGCAATTTTAAACTCCTAAATAAGCATGTTTGCATTTTTGCATGCGTGTGGTCCATGCAAATATCACTTTCCCAAATAGCCACCTGGGTCTAACAGAGGTCTACTGTTGTAAACATGACAGGGATAAAAAGTCATGTGTGTGCAAGTGTGCAGGCTAAGTGCGCTGCAGTGGGCCATGGCCTTGTGGAGCGACACCCTCCACCTTCCAGCGGTTTCCAGCAGCCTCTGTGAGCCCGTTCAGCACGCACCAGAGGCGGCTGCACACCACCGCGGTGTCCCCCGTGATCGGAGCCGGAGCCTGGTGCAGCAACACGGGCTGAGTAAACAACAACAGCAGCAGCAGCAGCAGCAGTCTCCCCGGTGCTGTACTCACCTATGTCGGCGTTGCAGAACGCCTGTTGCGGATGAACCGGAGCGCAGCTGCACGCCTCCGCCAGCTCCTCCGCCCGCCACAGCATCAGCAGGGCGAGCGTGCACAGGACGCCGTTAACGGGAAACGTTAACATTTTGCTGAACACTGGTGGTTGTGGTGGTTGTTTTCTGTTCAGCCTCTTTGTTGCTGCGCAGATACGTTGCGGTGTAGATCCAGCGGCGGACAGCTGCGTCCCCCTCCCCGGCTTTTTTTCCGCTTTATTTACCGACCTGGCGACGTCAACAACACCGGCCTGTCTGCTCGCTCAGCCCCGCTGCAGAGGTGAGGACACACGGTGGATGTGGGGGTCGCAGTCTGCTGGGGTCTGTACAGGAGTGTTTTCCTTTCTGGGGTCGTAGCTGGTTTTTATAAAGATGTGTGCGACTCCTCCCCCCGGCAGTGACGGCTCTACCGGCAGGGGGCGCTGCCTCCTTCTTTAAGGAACGACAGGAGCCCAGAGAGAGGCCCAAGAGGTCCCCCATAATAATAGTAATAATAATAATAATAAAAACAATTATGATGATGATGATGATGATGACGACGGTATTTATGCATATGACTTTTTTTACAGTCAATAAAAGGCTTTTCTTCCTTGCATTTATTTTTATTGAACTATTGCACTGCTGAGCTGACCTGTTTCCTCTTGTCCAACACCTTTCATTGTGCTGTTGACCCTGTGTTAACTTGCATAAGACAAATACAACTTGATAATTTATTAATATAACAATATTATTAATATAACTATTATTATTTAGCACCAGCATCCCAGACCCTCAAATGATAAGCACTATAGATAGTAATAAAATATACTCTATAGTACTACTACTACTAATAATAATAATTTGTCTCGAACCCCCCCAAGCCTCAAAGGATATGTAGCATAGATAATGGATGGATGAATGAATAATAACACCAACAATAATAACAATGACAATTATACGTTTTGATTCAGCACAAAAACGAATGAGCATTGAGCATCGTCAACTTGACTTTAAGACATTTCATCGTCACCCCTGCCCCTGGAAAGCACTGTTCCCCCCTGCTGTCTGACACACACACACACACAAACAAACAAACAAACAAACAAACACACGTGCACAAACGAGAACGCTGCCCTCTGCTGGAGGTTAGTAGTACATCAACTTATACATTTAAGGCCAGCATTTGATTAAAACTGGTACTCCTCAATATTCCACCACCAAGGTCTTATTATTTAACTAAATTTGAGCAAGGTCTGAATAACCTGCCAGGAGTTATATGTATATGGACTGTATCTATTTAGTGCTTTTCTAGACTCAAACTCACATTCACACACATTCATATTCATATTTGGCAAAGATCTGAATGTGTGGAGTCTAGTTACTAATTCTTTACATTTCATGTATGTGTTCAGGCCGAGATTCTTATCAGACCATTTGCACAGTACAGGCCAGTTCTGTTTCATCAGGAAGTACTAAATAATCAGACTCTTTAATGTCATAAATCTAGGTCCCAAAACTCTTCAGGGACGCTATTAAGCCATAAGATATATACTTTTTCACCACATTAGAAATGCGAGCAGTGTTCTCAGATTAGTTTTCTTGTAAAAATGAGTTAAAAGAAAAAAAACTAGGTTTGGTCACCAAGATGTAGGCCTGGGGTTTTAGAGACTGGGTTCATCTAGAGCTTTCCATCCCAGATTCAGAAGCCAGAATTCAAACCTAGGTTCACAGTTTGTTAAACCCACTTTCTGGAACAGGCCCAGCTGTATTTATATGTTAAATCATAGGAGTGAGACAGATCAGTGCTAAGATAATATCCACAGGCCCCCACGCTGTAACATGCATGAATGAGGCATCTCTCCCAACTGCTTAATGCTCAGCAGCTATAAGTCTCTAATGTTCTCCGCTAGTGCAGCGACCTGAAGTGGACATGACGGAAACCATACAACCATTAGCTGGGCAGTGTTTTGTGCTAATGGAATGACTCACATGGGCCCTGGAGGATGGAGAGAAATTGAAGAAGGAAGAGGAGAGAAGAGGAGCGAGGGATAGAAGGAAAGATAATACCAGGGATAATATGTAGAGAAAGTGAACACGCAGACCCTCGGACATGAGACTCCGAGCTGCTGTGTGAGAAGCCAGAGCACTCTGGCTTAATGCAGCATCATCAGTTTCCCAACATTGTATCATAAGCTCTTTGTGTGGAAGAACACTGGAAAAATAGATCATGTTGAAAATAACCTCAATAACCTAAACTATTTTGGTGATGATTAATATGGAGGTTCAGTAGTGCCAAATAAAAGAAATTATAAAATTTTACTTAACATTTGAAAAAAAACACATTTTGATGTTTGAAAATGCATCTGCCGCAATAGAATATGAAGTGGTATATTGATTATGTAACTGAATATGAGATGTACTTTTTATTTTTATTTTCTAAATGGCCAACATAGTGCAGCCTAATTTTGAAACTTAAATTCTAAATTGGTCTTGGAGTTTTGAATTTAAAATCTTGATTTTAGTTGATTTCCAATAAAAAATAGAATTCTACACTCATGGTCATTATCGACAATAAAAATGTTCTTTCAAAAAATGTGTGAAATTAATAAAAGTAAGATTTTCAACCCTGTGTGCCAGATATGATATTGTCTTTCACTTCTATAGGTTAGCATCCTGAAAATATCCACAAACTTCAATCTAAAAACACAGGTATTGATGACATAAAGTGACATACAGATCTATACGATGTCTTCTCAGTGAGCACAAAGCAATGGAAACATTTTCTCACATTAATCATCAGCTTTGTTATAACATCATTAAAAATAGATATGACATAAACATGAGATGCAGACACAGGGGAAGAACATGGTGACGGTAGCAGTGCGGTGAGAAGGTGAGAAAAGTGTGGACAGCAGAAAACAGGACTTGAAAACCATACCATTTAAAGACAAGAAGACAGGCCAAAGTTTACTCATTAACCAGAGTGAGGTTATTTTTATTTACTGCAACTTAGTGCTATACATAAACACACGTCATCAAATAAAGTGTTTTTTGAAAACTTTGTGAATAGGGGCCTAGTGGGTGGCAGACGACATGGAGAATCAGTCTTAATATAACAAAATCATCATCATCATCATCAGCAGCAGCAGCACCACAATCATCATCATCGTCGTCATCATCATCATCACCACCATCTTCATCATCATCATCATCATCATCATCATCATCATCATCAGCACCACCATCATCATCATCAGCACCACCATCATCATCATCATCACCACCATCATCATTATCATTATTATATAAATAACGTAACATAATTATTTACACATGTATCCTGTATATTAGGATGTTAAAGACGTTGGTTACATCCTATTAACAAGATGAATTTAATTAAATCTAATTCAATTTAATATTGGAAAAGATTTCAGGCGAAACTAACTAGGTTTGGCTTTTAACAGGCCTCATGGCCGTGGTTACTAAGGGCTTAGAAAAAGCTAAAGTGGCGTTTCTGCATTTACAGAGCTGTCTATTTAACGTTGGGCAACGTGCACGCACCACGTGCACTCTGCCTTATGTATGTGGGTAACACGCGCACGCACCAAGTTGGGGGATGAGGAAAAGAGCGCGGGGGTGGCGATGTGCTCCAGTGTGAGGGAGGGAGGGAGGGAGGGAGGGAGGGCAGAGGCAGAGAGAGCTGATCAATGAGCCCAGCCTAGTCCCTGGAGAGCAGACTGAGCCATCAGAGGAGAAGACAACGGTGAGCTTTGTTTCCTTTTCTCTTTCTTACGCGCTTCGGTTCACTTTGAACGGAGTTTCTGAAATGTCTCCTCCAAACGATTAAGCGTTTTCATAATGATGGAGCGGGCTTATTCTCGCAGGGACCACAATGGAGCTGGCTCTTCTGCTGTGGATGGTTTTGACCCTAACAGAGAGCGCATCAGCGGAGGCAGAGCAGTACAGCCGAGCAGTGGTGAGTAGAAAATAAATATACAATGTGTTAACTTTCAACGCAATATTTCTTTATTTTCGAACAAAAAAAATATTTTACTATATAACGTTGAAGATGTGTATCACTTTGTTGAATAAGACTTCATTTTGAATTTGACAGTATTTGACATATAACCGTGTCAATTTAATCACAAATATGTTTATATCCAATTTTTCTGAATGTAAAGATGAATCTCTGACACATACGGTGTCATATTGAGGAAATGACAATGGCAAAGAGGGTGGCTGGTGCACATGAGGACGCTCTAGGTGACCCACAGTGTTGCTTTTGTAGATTTGGACTATTATAAAAATATATAATCTGTCTTCAGCTGATTGCATTGACAAACATCAAATTCACTAAAAAGCAGCAGAGGGAGAAAATCGGAGTCTCTCACACTTAGTTACTTCCTTAAAAGCGACTTGTTTTTGTTGCCAAATTATGAGAATCTGCGTGTTAGAAAAGCATCACTTCTGCTTCCGTCCATATGTTTTGTTGCATCCATACGATGGTGTCCAAGGAGATCTGCGCTTGCAAAATATGTGACTGCAGCAAAAGAGTTTTTCAGGTGCAATAATACAGACTTTAAAAAAAAATTCTGTATCTATATTCAGAAGAAAAGAATGAGAAGCGCATTGGTCTTAGGGACACGTTTTTGCAGCATGAAACCCACAGAAACCCACGGTTGATGGAGAGGACAACACCTTTTCCTTTCAAGTGCGTCTACAGTGGAAGGGTGGAGGCAGTGCGGGAGGAAGTGGAGGTTTCTAAATCGCTGTTTCAATTCCCGCCTACTCTCTTCTCTTTGTTTTGACGGTTTTAAGCAAACTGTGAATGCTACCCATAGCCCTTCAAGCAACTCACCCACCAAGGGACAGGATCATTTAATATTTATGAGAAAAGAGGGTGACACACTGCCTTGTGAGGCACACGCTCACATGATGTAGACTGATGATCTAGAGTCATAAGTGGAGCAGTGTTTGTGTCCGATAGCTTCCGTGACGTCAACATTGGCCTGTAACCTTTAATTCGAACTCATGTAAGAGGATGTTTTTTATTATCTATTGTTTGAGATACATGCGTTTTTCTTCCTCTGTTTTCTGCCCAGGATTGGTTGAGCCGGTATGGTTACCTTCCTCCTCAAGACCCCCGCACGAGTCAACTGCGGACCAAGGAGGGGATTGAGAAAGCCATCAAGGTCATGCAGAGATTTGGAGGAGTCCCGGAATCCGGGGTGCTCGGTAACAACATCTTAACCTCTATCACGACAGCACATCATGTGTATGACATGTTGCGTGTCACATGTGGCGCTCTTTAGTTTCAACATCCAATATGTGATCAACTTCTCTTCTAGACAGCGCAACCCTCAAACTCATTTCCACGCCACGGTGCTCTCTCCCTGACATTGTGGGGAGTGAGGACATGCTGAGGAAGAGGAGGAGGAGGAGGAAAAGATACGCCCTGTCAGGCCTCAAGTGGCATAAGACAGACCTCACGTGGAGGTGTGTTTCCTGTCACGTCACTCTGTGGCTCTATAACGCCTCTGTATATGACTCACAACCACAAACGAGAAGATGATCTGTCGATGCCAAAAATAATCAACACCTAAATCACACTATAAGTAAATTTAGTTTTAAAGCCATCGACTTTATTTCAGGATTAAGAACCTCTGTGTTTATCGAACTGATGCTCACGTTACAGGGCCATCACAATACACAAGTACATCTCTAAATGTGCGTGCAAAAGTAAATTCAGATGAAAAGAAACAGGACTTAGATACAAAACATACAAATAAAACTGTATCCCATATTATTAATGATAAACCTAACATATTCTATTGTATCATGGATTAGAAGAAATACAAATATAGCATCATTTATTTGAGGATTTAGGAACCTTGAAGACAATATTTGTATTTTTTCTATTCGGGGAGGTGTACTAGTTCGTCTACTTATCCAGAGTCACGCAGACTTATGGCTTTTTAGCTTTGTTGAATCTCTTCATACACAAATTTAAAATATGCGTATCAGTCTCTCTTGACAAATATTTAAAGTACATACACGCTGTGCAAACCTATTACTTCCACAATTATGGCTGTGAGAATGTTCAAGTTACATTTGATATATCTTTGTTAAAATGGAAACATTAATTGCGATATACCAAGATCCATATTTAGATGACAGGATAAAATAAGGCTCAGATCCGGAGCCGATGGATCCCAGTGAAGGATGTAACCTTTCAAACCCTTTAAATGAACGTTTGATCATGTTGTACGCTGTTTATTAAAATCACCGACAGTATTTGGTGCTAAACAAAACACGAAGAGGTTAAGAAGGAGTTTAGAAGATTGTCAATAACATTCCACAAATATGTATTAATTCAAACTACTACTCTGTTGTCTGCAGTATCCACAGCTTCCCATCGAGGTCTAACTCACCCGGCCTGCCTAATGATATGGTGGAGAACCTCCTCTTTCACGCCTTCAAAGCCTGGAGTGACGCGGCCCCCTTGAGTTTCCATAAGCTGCCGAGTGTCAGCGGAGGGACCACAGCTGGAGGGGACATCAAAGTGTCTTTTGCCCGTTTGCTGCACGACGACGGGTACCCGTTTGATGGGAAGGGTGGCACCCTGGCCCACGCCTTCTTTCCTGGCAGGGACAAAGTGGCGGGTGACACACACTTTGATGATGATGAGATCTGGAGCTACGGAGGTATTGACTGGATGGAATCATGATAGAGACATATAGAATGTAATGACAGACCGATTTGTGGACGTTTGATGGATCTAACACTTGATTCTCACATCCTCAGGCGAAGGCGAGAGCACAGACTTGTTCACAGTCGCGGTGCATGAGTTTGGTCACGCTCTGGGCCTTTCCCATTCCTCCACTGACCCATCCATCATGAGGCCATATTACCAGGGTCCTGTGGAGAATATTGCCAACTTCAAGCTGGAGCTGGACGACAGGCTGGCTATCCAGCAGCTCTACGGTCAGTAAACAGTCAAACTGCAGAATCTCTGTTTTATTGATTACATGCCACCTACATAATGTGTTGATATGTTGTATTTTTGTCAGATCATCTTTTGAAACAGTGAGGTGAACAGAAACTCCAGCCAAGGTCACAATTTAACCTCTAGGGACCTTGAATATCTCAAGCAAATTTCACGCCAAGTTGTTCAATGATTGTTAAGATATTTCTCTATGAAAACCAAAGATGTCGACCTCATGGTGGCGCTACAATGAAAAGTCAGGGGAGCGCCAAAGTCAGTAGTTGGCAATCCATTTAATAGTTGTAAAGTTGCTCATGTCTTGAAAGAAGTGGTGGACCAACTGACAGAACAACACTGCCTTTTTTCTCTTTTGTCATTTTCATCCTGTGCACTAGGTCATATTATAAGTCAAATTTCTAAAATTCCTAAATGTTTGCTTTCTGATCTTCTATCATTTCATTGATTCATACAGCATTCCACAAAGGATTAAAGGTCTGTGATAGCGCCAATAACAAGGCCAAACCTGCCCTCTGATAACATCTTTTATTCAACAGTTTCCTTGCATGTCTTAAAAAAACACAGCGGTTGCATCCTGTGGCTACAGTGAAGGATGTGGGTGGCTTGTTTTTTTCCCCCGGCGCTGTCATTTACTCTTTTACCTCTTCAACATTGCCTCTTGTCACTATTCTGTATTAGGTGTGAAGGACGGTGGGCCACCAGGGGGAGTTGACCCTGACCCCCCACGCCTGCCCAGTCCACCGCCTCCAAAACCAACACAACCGTGAGTACAGAGCCAAAAAACAATAAGCCCCCTACTACTGTACATCCATCTAGGCAATAAGCACTTAATCATTTGCTTTTATAAACAACGTATTTTATATCCATGCACTCAGTTCACTCCTGCATGAATGAATGATGACCAGAGATGGAGACAAAAGCCTTTGGATTGATCCTTACTGTAAAAGGGTTTTGTCTTATTGCACCCTCTAGTGAATATTTAGTACACAGCATTCTATGAAAATTCAATTTGACTACAGAGTTTTAACATAATGTTCTCTATCCAGTTCTGAGCCCTCCTCTGAGCGCTGCCAGGGAGGATTTGATGCAGTGGCAAATATCAGGGGAGAGGTCTTCTTTTTTAAAGGTAAGTAGATCATAATGTTCATGTAACATAATGACATTCAGGATTGATATTGTTTCTGAATATACAGCGGCGTGTTGGTCCTGTTGAGCGTGCATTCACTCTCTTTTCTCGGGAAGGTGCACACTTCTGGAGAACTAGGCGAGACGGGGCCTTGCTGTCGCTCAATCCGGCTCAGATCAAAAACTTCTGGATCGGGCTCCCGCCGGGAATGAACAGGGTTGACACAGTGTATGAGAGGAAAAGCGACAGCAGAATCATCTTCTTTATAGGTACGGAAAGAAAGCTGAGCTGGATTATTCTTCTGATGTCTTCATTCAATGTTATTTTCATGTCAGGGGTTTTGTCAGTGGGTAGACTGACCATATAAACTGGCAATCTGGCAAATAAAGCATATTCTAAAATGTTCTCTTTCACACCATACTCCATCTATCCAGGATCTCAGTACTGGGTCTTCAAGGACACGGAGGCCATGAGCGGTTACCCTCGGCCCCTGTCCGATTGGGGCATGAAGACCAAGAGCGGGGCAATGGTGGACAGGGTGGATGCAGCCTTTATCTGGGCTCACAATGGCAAGACCTACCTGTTTAGCCGAGGGGAGTTTTGGAGGTTTGACGAGAGCCGTAGAGGTGAACAGGTGAGGAATCCGGATCCTGGCTACCCAAAGGAGACCAGCCTCTGGGAAGGAGTGCCCTCCGACATGGATGATATCATCAGCTGGGGAGAAGGTAACGTCACAAATATGTGATGAATTTCACCATTGCAACACAAATAAACCAAACCAATGCAAAGGGTGATGACAAACAGGTCGACAGGAGTTCCTTGAAGGTATGAAAAGTTGTCATAATAATAACAGAGAGCTGATGGAAGTCAACATAATCAAATCAATCAACTGGCTTGAGTAAGAACTATCTACTGTATTTTGAATTCCAGACATCTGTCCCTTTTACAGTTTCAGACCAGGCCAACAGGCAGGTTTAGAACAGGCACAGCGCTAGTACAGTTACATTTAAAAATAAACAGACATTTAGATACTTGGTGTGGGTTTGTTCACAGGAACCCCACAAATTCATCTCAGGTGACGAAATGCTGCAACAACTTCCTGTTGTTGATCTCATGCTGTTCCGTGAATTAACAGAGTTAATACCAACAAATCTGGCAATGAGCTCACTTTAAACCATTAAAGGTTCATAGGGCTCTCTCTAAACAAACAGGAGCTATGTTTCCATTCAGTTTATAGTCTCAACCACACTGTGTCATTGTTGAGCCTGAACAAACATGTTGAAGTGACTCATTGTCTGTGTTGCTGCATTGTGTTTGTGCAAGTGCCGTCGTGTCTTTGTATCAACTCACCCTGTGATACAAACAGGAACTCACTCATAAAACATTAGTTACTGGCTGACCTTTGTGTGATGAAACACTGAAGAGTCCCTCTGTTGCCACTGCTCTTTAGGAGATGCCTACTTCTTTAAGGACAACCTCTACTGGGTCTTAAAGAATGGAGGACTGAACCAAGATGTCGTCTCTTCTAAATCCATCGCTGTCGACTGGCTTAGATGTCCTGCTCCACCTTCGACCGCCGCTCCTCGATTCCCAAAGGAGTGCAAGTGCGACTTAAGGGGATCATCTTCAATACTTAGAAGCAGCTGGATCCTCCTGATTTCTGTTTTAGTGGTAATTAATGAGTTTATTAAAAAATAGAAATGTGATTTTGGATTTCTTTCTTTTTGAAAGTGCTGAGGAAGGCCACATAGGCCATTTTTATACCACCCCCTCATTACACTGGAGATAATACATAAATTATGGGATGGATGTTTTTGTTTGCTCCGAACCTGATTGGTTTGTTCTTGGCTGATTTGAGCACAAGTTTGTATTTATTCTGATTGTCTTGTTTTTGTTTTGTCTGAATATGTGATTTTTTTATTCAAATGACATTGAACACCGGCGGCTGATAGTTGAGGTCTTATATTAAATAGAGCAAAAAAACAATGGGAGTAGGACTAGAACAGTTTTGATCTTTTTCCTACTCCATTCGTGCATTGATTGCCTTATTTGAATTATTCAATGGCATTTTGATATGAATGCTGTTTTTTCTTGTTTACATGCTCTTATATTTTCTTTTGAGTTCTGTGTTAAAAAAAGAAATAACTCAAAATAATATAATGCAATATTTGGGGCTCTTCACATTATAACATACTCTCAGTACATTACAACCCACAAGCTGATTTCAAACCACAAACTAGCAATAAAGGAAGCTTGTCCTGTTTGCCTTTACAACAGATTGCTGCTCAAGTATAGATAACATGAAGCCTACATAGGAGAATGTATGGAAATTCAACAGTATGCAGACAACTTTTTTCGCATTTGGTTATATGTTTACCGCCCATAAAGAAATATGAGTAAAACATATTGATAAATCGTATGATACATATTCAAGCTGTATTTTTTATATGTATGTTTTTCTCAGGTCAGAACAGATGTGGTTATAAACTGTGTCCAGTTTGTTGAACTGTGGCTGCTGGTCTATGCAAGAAGTCAATTTGTCGCTGTTAAAGTATTATCAATAAAAATATCATCATTAAAATGTTAGTGTTCTTTATATAAGTTTGCTTTTGTGTAACATCTTTGTGCCAGACTACATAGCACATATGTCACATAAGACAGGGGCCACATTTTTGTGTGTTCTAGGCTAGTCGGCCAATCACAACCAAGTTCAAATGCGTTGACATTCTAGAATGATGCAAAAGCAGTTGCCTAATAAACATTTAAACAACTACATTACAAAATACCATTAAAAATGTCGAGTTTCAAACAATAAATCCGAGATTGCTTGAAAAGTGACAGACAACAGATCATTTTAATTTAGATATTTAATAAATCACAGCTTTGCTACATTGCATTAATGAAATAACTTCAAAATCACCATTACTAAAGCTACTCAGTAAACTTGGTGCAATATCCCATTCTCAGGCACCCAAATATAGCCCTGTCACCTCAAAATGGACGTGAGCTGTTGTCCATATCATGAATGCAAGATGTGTAAGTTTGCAAATGAAAAGCTTATGAATATTTATTGTAATTAACATGACAACTATGACGGTCAAACTCATTAGAGTAGCAACCATCATTATTTAATTTGACCTTTGAACAATGTTGTGATAACATTAATATTACATCAAGCTACCTGTACATTGGAAAAGAACAAAGTCATCACATGTTGCATTAAGGGAACTTATGACAAGTGGTTCAGTGCAGACTTTACGTATTAACAACTGTGTCTTGTTTAGATGTGGGGAAAACTTCAACCCACTTAGAAAACATGTCAACTATAACCAAGCAGTATGTTTTCCCTTCACATCTGTAAATGGTCAAATGGTTTGTCAGGTGGAGGACGTGCAACTTGTGGTCCTGCATTCCTCTACCAATGTTGTCTGTAGCACAAATCACACACGTTTGACCACATGTCTGAGAGTAGTAAAACCCCTTTGGGAACCAGTGTTGTGAAATTGCAACGGAAATTGATCCTTTTTGATACATGACCCAGCCCATGCATAATAGGGAAACAGATATTTTGGCAGACATGGTTTCTTATCAGGGCCCATCCACACCCTACTGTGTATGAGCCACATTTCAGAGACGGAGAAGAGAAGACAAAGAAGCAGGGAGTGGTCGTGCAATCAATGTATCATGTGGTGTTACCACAGAGAAACCAACTTGATTTGCTTCCTTGTCTGCCTTGTCAGCATCTGCCTGAATTGCCAGATGCTGATCCCTCCACAAACAGTTCAAAGTCTGGATTCTGTTTCCTGTAAGTCTGGTCTGGGGGAACAAACTTCAGTTATTGTTACTACACAGTTGTGTTGAGTTGTATGAGTAGCTGGGTTTAGAACATTACATCTTTTCACAGTGATGTTAGGCATTTCCAACAGAATAGCATGAAAACGAAGCCTGCGTGCAGCAGACAAATGAGATGTCTTCTGTTCCAACAAATTAATAGACACATCATGTGGGACCAGTAGTGTGACTGGGGAGTATCCTACTAAAGGTCTGGATGCCACTACAGCCTTCTCTGCAGCTGCTGCAGCTCTAAGACAAGTAGGCAGGCCTGCAGCAACAGGATCAAGTTTTGCTGAGAAAAATGCCCCAGGTCTCTGTTTGCCACTATGAGGGGCGCCTCGGGGACAGCATAGTTAGGAATAAATAATCTGTAACACAAGCACATTCCCAGTAGTGACTTGACTTGTTTCTTTGTAACAGGTTGAGGAATATTTTAAATTGTTACTCTCTTAGGGGGGAGGGATTTGCCCCGTGCTGTGACCACATGCCCTAAAAATGTAACTTGTTCTTTTACAAACTGCAGTTTTTTCAGGCTTTCCTTGAGGCCTTCTCACATTATTCTTAGTCGGAGAACAAATCATTACATTGTCAACATATTGTAAAAGTGCACTTCCTGATGTTGTCTCCAATGAGCTTAAGCTTCCCTTTAGTGCCTGAAGCAGCATTATACTTAATGCATGTGTAGATCAAGATCAGCCATTTGGACCACTATGACTCCTGTTGGGAAGACACATTACGTCTCTTCCCATCAAATTAATTGGACAACATGAGGATAGCAAAAATTAACACTTGAATTTTCCTGTGACGGTATCACTACATAATAAGGGAGTCGAGAATTTTTCAACCACAGTTTTTCCTGAAGCCCCCACAGATCTAACAAATCATCCGCTCATCTTAAGATGTGTGTCCAACCAAATTGTGATCGAAGCGGTCTTTGTATATTTTAATTCTGGCTTTCTGCAGAAATGACCAACACAACATGGTCTTGGACAAAATTAAAGTTAAAGTCAAACAAAATCATACAGAAACAAAACAGGTTCACCAGAAACAAAATAAGTTGCTGGATTGTATTTGATCACAGATTCTTCCACAGAGCAAGACTCAGCACCATCAGCCCCAGAGAGTAGCAGGTTGTGGAGGCAGAGCTTTCAGCCGCCTGGGTTGTGACTGGTTGATCTGGCTGGATCTGTCTGTAGACATTCGTCATTAAAGGCGATGAGCTGTCGTTGACATGTACTGTTTGGCTAAAGAGGTCGATCTGGAGACAAGACAATCGGGCGAGTTAGCTGCATTCAGTCACTGTGGGAGTATATGTACTTTATGTTCTGACCACTGTACGTAAGGAGGAAGAGAAACTCACCAAATCCTTGCTGACTTTGATCGGCTCCTTGAACACAGTCCAAACGACGGCCTCATTGCAAGCAGGGGTGGTCAAGGAGCCAAGGTAACGATAGTACTTAGTACGGTTCACCCCAGTAAGGAGGTCATCCAGTGAAATTCCAGAAGGAAGTTCAATTTTTTGACCTGAGGACAGAAACACAACCTCTCAAGGGACTGCAGCTGACATACATTTATAACAGAGCAATGGATCCAATTTAGTCTAGAAGACTAAAACATCTCCTTACCTTTGTTTGTGATGTTAGCCAGAGAGGAGGTCAAGCTCTTCCAGCTTGCAGGTTCACCAGTGGCACTGCCTGACATTTCCTGAAAGATTGCACAAAATAATTAATTAGACTCATGTTTTTTTTAAAGCTTGTTTGAGCCTTTGCATGAATTAATTCAGAAGAGTAATGAAACTAGCTGAAGTCCTAAATCGAGCCCATACTGATAGATTTGATTTAGGTGAGCTAAAGCGACGTTCCATGCAAAGCAGGAATAGACAGACTATAGTCTGAGTGTAGTTCCAGTGGGACCCAGTCATTCCAACACAGTGGGCCAGCTGGCTTATCAGAGCAAACTGGGCTTTAGAGACAGGAGCAAAACCAAACTTTCAGACAGAGGCTGAAAAGAGGAGCTGCAGTAATGGACAGTATGAGGAATGTGATGGATGTGAACCTGAATATGTGCATGATATGTTTCTTTTAAGTGGCTGAATGCTTGAATTATCTCACCTCAATGAAGAAACCAAGAGCAGCAAGTCCTGTGGAGTCTCCAAGCGCCTGGGATAAGTTGCCATTGTAGGATGACTTGAGGTTTACAAAGTGCATCTATGGGAGAGAAGAGAAAAGAAATGTTAATGAATATATTTCTGTAAATTGTATATAATGGAATATATATATGCACACACACACACACACAGACACACACCTCCATGGGGTAGCGCTTGCCATCCACTGTGTGCTCAGAGCCAGGGATTGAGGGGCCATTTCCCCAATGCAAGTGGAATTGCAGGCTGTCGTAGGCTTCGGAGAGACCTCCTCCTGAAATCTGAACACCACTTGCAAAGGTAACCTTGACTGGAAGATGTTAAAGAAAAGGATGAATGACTGCTGATGACAATAAAATCCAAGCATGATAATTCATTTGTAAAAAAAAAAATTGATTGCATTTGGTAATCCAAAAAATGAAGAGCTGTCATTTAATCATTGGTGTCAGTCCTCACCTGTCTTGCCGGTGTTTTCTATGGTTTTCTGTGCGGTGGTACTGCTGAAGTCGGTAAACGTGAATTCTTTCAGGTTTTCATCAGGTTTGGCAGCTTTTGTGTTGATGTTAATGGGCGACTGTCGGGAGCCATTACAATATTGAGGAGCGATGGTTGCCCATTTGGTGTCATCTGTAAAACACAAACACAACTTTGAGTAGCTGTAGTGGAGCAGCTGAGATGTTGAGATTGGATAGAGAACACAGGAGATCACTCACTGCAGGTTGGAAGATGATAACACCATTCTGGAGGGGGAAGAGAGTGTATAAGTATCACTTCATGATGACAAGTAGTCTCCATGGAGACGCAGCGTTAATCCAAAGAGTCATGAATCCAAGGTGATGAAAAAACTGTTCAAATACCTACCAATTCCTGCAGCGGCACAATCAACCCTTGATGTGAGGGCGCACACAGTGAGGACAAGTGCTACGAGGAAGATCATCTAAAGAAACAGTCACAAAGAAAAAATTTTAAAAAAACAAATCCCACCCAATCAAATCCATGGTAAGAAAATGATTCAAATATCTAAATAAGAGAATAAAATCAGCTTGTTATAAAATGCTTCTAATTTTAAACACCTTCTTTAATTATGGAAATAATCAAAGGCTAAAAAAGGCACAAGTTCCTCTGAAAGGTCCAGTTGGAGTTGGTCTTTGTTCAGTTGATTTCATGTCACCTGAGCACAGGGTCTTACCTTTGACGCGCCTGTACCGTCCTGTGTGTCCGACAGCTGTCGAGCCTTGCACTGCCTCTTTTTATCCTCTCAGCCCCTCCCTCAGCTCTCTGATGGGCTCTGTCTCTTCTCAAACCCCACATAGGGCTACAAATCTAAATATGTAAAATTATGACTTTATTGTAACATTGTCATCCAGGTGTGACCGAGAGAGGAACAAGACTTTCTACATTTTAAAAACCCGCTGTTGACGTTGGTGCACTGATCCTAAAGATTATCATCACTCGCTCACTCCCACTCCCACTCCCACTCCCACTCCCAGTCATGCTGGAAACAGGGTTTGCAGTAACAAACTAATAATAATATGGCAAGATATAAATTTATTCAAGAAATGTTCAGTGAAAACTACAATGCTTTGGTGTTTTGGTAAATTAAGCAACAAATAGCCACAAAAACAGACCATATTCACACAGCTGCCATTTTTTCCTCTGACGTCAAGCTCAGGGCGGGATGCTCAAATGAGTGACAGTTGCAGCATTTCTGAGGGGAGGGTTGGGGTGAACGGTTGAATCTGCCTGTGGGCATGTGACTAGTTCTTCAAGATGAGGAATGTATGCACACACAGGTGAATAGATTGATAGGCGGACAGGCAGAGACAAAGAGATCTTTGCTAGATATAAATTCTTTAATGTCATGACAATTGCATGCAGGGGTGGATCCTCTAGAGAGGCATATAATTTGAACAGCAATTACAAGTCCAAGCTCCAAACCTCCATTTTCATTAAATGGCAGTCAGCTGGTTGTATGGTGCAGGAATTCTGTATGAGGAAATAGACAACCGCTGTTTGACCACTTTTAGCCTGCAGCAACAAGCCGTCCCCACAGTAAACAATTCATGAGTGTCCCAGTTTAACACAACTGCCAGTGGCTCTTTTTGCAAAATGAATGCGTAGGGTTACGACCTTCTTCTGATCTGACTTAACCTCAATTACCTGCAGCTACCAACATCTCTGAAACTTCTCATTCAGCAGACTAACATGGCCAGACTTCTGATCAGTCATGTGCAAATGAACCCAGTGTTTTTTTTATATATATAATAATAATAATAATAAATATGATAGAAATGGTGTGAGCTGTGTGCAGAGAGCCCCAGCTGTTGGCCTGATTAAAGCCCTACGCCGCACACTGAAGTGCACCTCCCCAAAAAATATAACTATGCGTTGAGGCAGCGCAAACCACCAGAGCGGAGATTGGTCCTCTTGGTAACATCATGTTATGGAGCTTTTTTCTTATCTTTATTCAAGAGCGTGTGCTTTCAGTTTGAGTGCATGACTTATTACATGTACATGGACTTCCCCTTGCTGTATATTGTAATAAGCTCCATATCATGTCGCCATTTTTGAATTGAGTTGAACGAACGAACACAGACGATATCTTTCTTTCTTCATTGTAGTTATTTAGGAGAAAGTAATACCTCTACAAACATGGCACTTCCCTATTGATAATTGATAATAATAAATGAATACCTTTATTTGTATATATGATGAGAGGCATTTAAATGTGTATTATATGTAATAATATTCTTCATGTTGGACACACATAAAGTAATGCTAGAAACCCTGGCCGCCCTGTGATTTATTGCACAGCACATATCACTCATTTGACATTTCAGTGTCTTCTCCGGAGCTGTGGAGATTGCCAAACTGGTTTGTTGGGGTGCAATCATGATCAAACTCTCTCTCTGCTAACAATTCTAAAAGCCATTGTCAGTGTCTGGGTGTTGTTGTTTTTAAGGCCATTATATATGTATTGTATTGTTATTTCTACATTTTTGACTTAATAGGCCAGGTGCGGCAACACTTCACTGTCTCATAGCTCCTCATTGCTGGCCAATTAATATTTCCAGTGCAGGCTATGAGGGGTGAAAATCTGTTTTCATTATTATTCAACGATGATCTAAGGAGGCGGGGTTTAAAGAAGTAGTTAAAGAAGTAGATTTGTTTTAATTACCTCAACCGTCAACGTCCATTGTATGGAATTTCAAAAGAAAAACAATCATGTGCTGAATGGAAAGCAAGATGCCTGTAATGTTGTAAGTCATCATATGTATGTAGAGGACAACCTGCTTTGTTCTTTAGTGTCCGCGGTTCATGTTACATGTTTTCCCTGGTCCCCATGGGAGCAAAGCAGGAAGTCTGGTGACAATGTATAGAGAGCAGCCATTATTGGATACATTTCAAGATTCAAGAGCTTATTGTCAAATGCACAACAATTACATTAAGCAGATGCTGGCGATGAAATGCTTGGGTCACAGGCTCTCTTATTGCAATGGTCCGAATATTTACAAGCAAAAGAATATTGAATAAAAGAATATAAAATAGAATATCAAAAGTTAAAAATAGAAAATAAATATATATATCTAAATATATATATATATATATATACACCTAAAGAAAAAAAAGAAAAACAATGGTGCAATTATGTGCAATAGTGCAAATATGCTGAGGTGCTGGTTTGGAGGAGTTTAAAAGTCTTATGGCCTGGGGGATCTGTCTCTGAGCCTGGTGGTGCGGGCCCGGATGCTGCTGTCCCGTCGGCCAGACGGCAGCAGGCAAAACAGTTTATGGCTGGGGTGATAGGGGTCATTGATGATCCGGTTGGTCTTCTTCCTACATCGCTGGGTGTAGAGGTCCTCCATGGATGGTAGCTCAGTCCTGGTGATGTGTTGGGCAGACTTTACCGACCCTCTGTAAAGCCTTACGGTTCAGTGATGCAGCCATGATGGTGATACATTTGGTAACATTGTCATCCAGGTGTGACCGAGAGAGGAACAAGACTTTCTACATTTTAAAAACCCGCTGTTGACGTTGGTGCACTGATCCTGAAGATTATCATCACTCGCTCACTCCCACTCCCACTCCCACTCCCAGTCATGCTGGAAACAGGGTTTGCAGTAACAAACTAATAATAATATGGCAAGATATAAATTTATTCAAGAAATGTTCAGTGAAAACTAAAATGCTTTGGTGTTTTGGGAAATTAAGCAACAAATAGCCACAAAAACAGACCATATTCACACAGCTGCCATTTTTTCCTCTGACGTCAAGCTCAGGGCGGGATGCTCAAATGAGTCACAATCACGTTTTATTGCTGTGATCCAGGTTGACGCAATAGTTAATCTGAGGCCTGTAATCAGAGAGGGAGGTTACCTTCAGTGGATCCTTCCGCCCATTGCTAGACCGATTCTTTTAGAGAAAGTCATTGCATTACTTTTCACTGTTTGGCATCTCAAACTGGACAGTCACGAGCCTACTTCACATCCGACACCACAGCTGGCACGGTGATCTGGTTTATCAGGTTCATGTTTTTTGGATGGTTTGGTCAAAACACACAGTTGTAACTTACATCACTTGGAGAATTTAATTAAAGGCATTGTCAACATGAAAAGGATTGGCATGCAACAGGTGAGAGAGTCACGCACCTGCTTAGATACATGTCACAGGTTCCAATAGATGTGTCAGTGATTATCTGCCTGCCAGGGGCTGATGGCTGTCACATAGATACAATGAAAGATCAGGTATCTCTCTGTCTCTCATAATTGCAGTCATTTTCTAGTTTTAGTCAATTTTTGCTTCAGGCTACTTTTATTATTTCTCTGAAAGATTTGGAGCCTCATTGTTATCTTTTCCAGTCACAGGATTGTCCCGACACATGAAAGGTTCAAGTTAGATTTATCGAACGGCCATCCAGCCAATCACAGCGATTTGAGTGACCCACTTCTAAAGTTATGCGTGTGCCTGCAACAACGTTACACAACACTGCATGGTTGTCACGTCAGAGAATCATAGCTCAGAGGTATGGAACTTCTGTTTAACTGGTTCAACAAATCTTTTGTGACTTGTCGAGTCTCCTTCCAATGTTCTCCATTCATTCCAAATGCAAGTCAGGCAGAAAACAAAGTCCATTCAAGTTCCTTTTTTTTCCCGATCTGATTCTATTTCAATCCATCCATTATGTACACCCCTTATTATAATTATGATATTACGCATTTATTTTGATATATTTTTTATTTTTATATGTTGTATTGTATTAGTTAGCAAGTCTGTATTCTCAGGCTTGACCTTTATCTTTTGTGTCCAATCTAAATGTTCGTCTTAAATCTTTATTATAATTATTACGCCTGTTTTGACTGTGCAGATGGCAATAAAGAATCTTGTATCTTAAGAAGGAAAATTGTATTAATCACAGTGAGTCATCAACCTTTTCCACACAAGCATCATGAACCGAAATCCCATTTAACTGACAAACCTAAAAAGAATCAACTTATAAAAGATATTTGTGATACTAGTAGGTTGCAAATAATTTTACCCAGATGTCCGAGAATAAAAATGTTTTTAAAATGACAAGCCTTGTGTTAAAATTCTGTAATGACAAGTGACATGACTACATGCCGGTTTTAATGATATTAAATTCAAAATCCAGGTTTAGAGCCAAGCAGTGATCTGGTAAAAGCATCATGGAAGTGACTGAATGACTGAATGAATACTGTAAATATGATAGAAAATACCACAGAATCCTCCAATTAAACTGTTCATCTGAAGGAAACACTGGACAGATTTAAGATGGTGTGTTTGAAAAACAGGTGGTATTTGATACCTTTTATGTGTGGTCCTCGGCAACAATCGATTTACAAACACAAACGCACAAAAGTACAATCCAGAAATAAGTTTATACACGCCACAGAGGTTTGGTATTACATTTCCTTTCACCGTGAAACTAATCTTTTAATTCGAGGGTGGCTCTGTAAACTGATACTGGAGAAGCTTTACACTCAAGCTTCTTTCTTACAAAAATATGGCTTAAATGTTGACTTCATGTATATAAATTAAATATTAAAGAAAAGAAACAGTCTGTCAAGTTAACCATTAAATATTTTTTTAAAAGCATTATTTAAGTTCCTCAAGTAGGTTAATGTTTGCATATAAACTTCCTTGTTCTGTGTTTATCCTGTAAATACTAGATAAGCTGGATGACTAAAGCTAAAAGTACAACATGGAAAAACTCTAGTGTCACAGCTATCAGTTAAGAGGAAGTTACTTGGATTTGAGAAGTGATCTTTTGAAACAACCAGGCTTTCATCTCATCTCATATTCTGGGATAGCTCTACGGACAAGCTCTCTAAAACCATGTCTCTGTTGTCTGGCTCAAGTTCTGTCCAAGAGCAACAACAGGGATAAAAATGTCATGACACCGCGCCTGTAAAACAAACTCTACAAAGTTTACAAAGAAAAGCGGAGATTGGTGAAGAGTGACTGATCATTTAATTTTGACACATTAAACCGGAGCCCACAGTTCTGTTCCTGTTCTGTTGGGAGTAGTTCAACACAAGGTTATAAAGGTGTGAATATATGATCACGTGTATAATTGCTATACACAATGGGTTTCACTGAACTAACACCTCATTCCTTCATTACACCGACTGAAACAGGTTTCATTTTGATTCATTACCTTGGCAAGATGGCAACATTTAATGTGCCAACAATATCTGCACCAGGAAGGGGAACATTTAGCAAATCAAGTTACAATATAAAGTAATAGGAAAAATATGCTAAATCAAATATGTAGAAACCAATTTTTTACTCTCAACACAAGGCCAATGTGACAAAATACTGCCACACTCATATTGCATTAATGTTTTTTACGATTTCAGAAATCACCACCAGAAGAGCTCCTCAGTAAACTTATCCCTTTCTCAAATACCTGAATATAGCCTTGTTAGCTCAAAATGGACGTGAGCTGTAACCGAGTCACTGCTGTGCTGCATAAAAAAAAATGCAGTACTCATGTATTATGAGTACTGCTCATGTAAGTATTCATGTCCATGAATTCAATATGTGCAAATGTCCATACAGAAAAAACTTATTAAAAACTAATTTTGTAATTAACATGACAATTGTGACAATCAAATTCATTAGAACAGCAGCCAACATTACATTTAATGTCCATTGAACAATGTTGTGACAACAATAATATTACATCAAGCTACATTGGAAAAGAAGAAGTAATTGTGTTTCGTCTTGGATGTAAGAAGAATGATCACATGTGCATGTTGCATCCTACATGTTGCATTAAGTGCACTAATGAAAAGAAGTTCAGTGCAGACTTTATGTATTAACAACTTGGACAAGGCTAAAGTCAGACAAAATCATACAGAAATAAAACAGGTTCACCAGAAAGTTGCTGGATTGTATTTGATCACAGATTCTTCCACAGAGCAAGACTCAGCACCATCAGCCCCAGAGAGTAGCAGGTTGTGGAGGCAGAGCTTTCAGCCTGGGTTGTGACTGGTTGATCTGGCTGGATCTGTCTGTAGACATTCGTCATTAAAGGCGATGAGCTGTCGTTGACATGTACTGTTTGGCTAAAGAGGTCGATCTGGAGACAAGACATCGGGCGAGTTAGCTGCATTCAGTCACTGTGGGAGTATATGTACTTTATGTTCTGACCACTGTACGTAAGGAGGAAGAGAAACTCACCAAATCCTTGCTGACTTTGATCGGCTCCTTGAACACAGTCCAAACGACGGCCTCATTGCAAGCAGGGGTGGTCAAGGAGCCAAGGTAACGATAGTACTTAGTACGGTTCACCCCAGTAAGGAGGTCATCCAGTGAAATTCCAGAAGGAAGTTCAATTTTTTGACCTGAGGACAGAAACACAACCTCTCAAGGGACTGCAGTTGACATACATTTATAACAGAGCAATGGATCCAATTTAGTCTAGAAGACTAAAACATCTCCTTACCTTTGTTTGAGATTTTAGCCAGAGAGGAGGTCAAGGTCTTCCAGACTGAAGGTTCGCCAGTGGCACTGCCTGACATTTCCTGAAAGATTGCACACAGGAATTATTTAGGTTCAATTGTTTTTCAAACTCAGTGGAGGAAAGAAGTGTCCTTTGCATATTTAAGACATTACAGTAATGAAACTAACAAAATGATGGAGTTCAACAGTTGCATGAACTTAAAGGTTCAGCGTATAAGATTTGGTGACATAGTCAAAGTTGCAGCTGAATACCCCTCACCTCACCCTCCTCTTCCAAACATGAAAGAGAACCTGGTGAAACCTTCAGTCGTCTTAAAAACTCAAAAGGTGTTTAGATCCGTATCAGTGTATGAAATGTAGTTAAGCTTCCCTTAATGTTTAGTTATTTGAAATGTATGGAATCCATTTGAAAATGTCCCATATATTGAAGAAAATATGTCACTTTCAGTTTTTAGCCAGGACATAATATTGGCTTATCATCATGTCCCTCCACCAAAGAAGAATGACTTTCCCAGCAAGAAGGGAGGAAGTCGGGTTTATTTTTCCACAGCTAGCAGTAGAGAGATGCCAAAGTCCTCCCATGCTGCTGTGAGCTTGTCCATGGGAGTTTGAAATATGTTTCATATAGATCAGGGTTTCAGTTTGAGTCTGTCTCTCTGATTTGTTGGATAAAATTCCCTTGAATCAAAGTTAGTTGAACCGGCAGCGCCTGCCACTTTTCATGAGGTCAAGGAGGGACATCGTCCAAACAGTACGTGCATGGTCTGAAATGACGGCACAGGAATGAACCAACAAAAAAAGTAGATAATCAACGAATGCACCTCACCTCGATGAAGAAACCAAGAGCAGCAAGGCCACTGGAGTCTCCAACAGCCAGGGTTGTGTTGCCATTGTAGGATGACTTGACGTTTACAATGTGCAACTGCGGGAGTGAAGAGAAAAGAAACACAGTCTCAATTTATTGCTGTAACTTGAATCTGTAGCTTCATATGAAAAACACAATTTACCTCCATGGGGTAGCGCTTGCCATCCACTGTGTGCTCAGACCCGGGGACGGAGGATCCATTTCCCCAGTGCAGGTGAAGCTGCAGGGTGTCGTAGGTGTTTGAAAGACCTCCTCCGGAAATCTGAACACCACTTCCAATGATAACCTTGACTGGGGGAGGTAAAAAGAAACAATGGACAATGAATACAAAAAAGAGAAAACGATAAAAAGGCTTGGTGTTGTGTCCAGTGCTATGTAAGCAAGATTCTCGCATGATACATTTTCACACTTTGAAAAAAACCTCCCTCTTAAATAACCTAATGCAACCCTCTTTAACCGGCGTTTAAGCAGGTGCCAGTCCTCACCTGTCTTGCCGGTGTTTTCCATGGTTTGCAGTGCGTTGGTACTGCTGAAGTCGGTAAACGTGAATTCTTTCAGGTTTGCATCAGGTTTTGCAGCTTTTGTGTTGATGTTAATGGGTGACTGTCGGGAGCCATTACAATATTGAGGAGCGATGGTTGCCCATTTGGTGTCATCTGTAAAACACAAACACAACTTTGAGTAGCTGTAGTGGAGCAGCTGAGATGTTGAGATTGGTAGAGAACACAGGAGATCACTCACTGCAGGTTGGAAGATGATAACACCATTCTGGAGGTGGAAGAGAGTGTATAAGTATCACTTCATGATGACAAGTAGTCTCCATGGAGACGCAGTGTTAATCCAAAGAGTGATGAAAAAAACAGTTGAAATACCTACCAATTCCTGCAGCGGCACAATCAACCGTTGATGTGAGAGCGCACACAGTGAGGACAAGTGCTACGAGGAAGATCATCTAAAGAAACAGTCACAGAGTCACTCACCAATTTATTCTCGTACAAATTAATGATCATCCACATTAATCATTGGTAAGAAATTGCATAATTCAAATATCTAAATAAGAGAATAAAATAAGCCTTTTTACTCTGTAGATAAAAAAAAAGCAAATAATTTGTCATGTATGGACAAATACTCAACACATCAAATAATTTAAAGAATCATAATTGGTGATGTACAATTTGACTATGGTAGAGAGAAGGAGTTAAAAGCTCTGTTTCAGATTGTTGGATCAGATCTTTGAGATGACTTGAGCAGCAGCAGGTCTTACCTTTGACACACCTGTACAGTCCTCTGTGTCTAACAGCTGTGGAGCCTCACCCACCCTCTTTTTATTCTCTCAAGCCCTTCAGCAGCGTCTGAAAACACTCCTCCTCCCTCACACATCTTTAATCACAGGCAGAATAATAACAGCACTATAATAATGATATTAGGTTTCTATTGCTGTTTTATGGACCAAGAGGTATTCAATTCATGAAACATTAACAGAACATTAAACAGGACAGAGGTGCTGCTGAAACATGATTAACTGGACAACTAAAGCCTTGAGAAGGGTCAGTTTGTAAAACAGTAGGATGGATTATAGTAGGATTATAATGTAGGATCCACTTTTGTTGATCCTTCAACAAATATATTTTATAAACCTGGATCCAGTTGATAATCCATCATTTGGTGGCGTGACAGCAAGATGCCCTCATATGACTGGATCACCGCCTCACACGAGCATGGGGGCATTTTTTTGGATTAACAACAATCAGAACTGTGTTTTTGAAGTAAACGTGTCCATACGAATGGAAGATATGTTGGTGTCAAAAATGAATTGTTTAGACATTGTCCTATATCAGGGGCAAAACGAATAAAATGCTTTATGTTTTGAAATCTATGTTTGATTGACATGAAAAGTCCTAAAACTACAAAGACCATCTTTGGAGACTGCAAGCAGCATTCATCATTTATACAAAGCTATAAACTGGGTGGTGCATTACTGTAAAGAGGTTAGGATGGATGGCACCATCTAGCTAGGCATGGGACTAGTAATTACAGATGATTGCAGGAAAGTATGCACAGACAGATGAATAAACTGGACAGACAAACAGATCTTTGTCTGATAGACATTCTTTGAGGTCATAAGTAAGGCATGCAGTGGTGGATCTTCCAGAGTGGCATGGGCTGGCAGCTGACATTCTAAAGAAATGTCATAGCAATAAGGTATGAGGAAGGAAACGGCTTTGCCAGTGTGGAACAAGGAGCAACAAGAGGACAAAGGATTACCCACAACAGACCCGCTTTACTCACTAGTTCAAATTCATTGACCTGAGAGTTTGCCCTTTCACCACAACTGTGAATTAATCTTGGCATTTATCTTTTGAATGACCCTAGTTCAGTTAGAAATTTGTTTTTCAGAAGCAGTTTTGCTGTCTGCATAAATACATGTCAACATGTTTTGCACATACTCTTTAGAAGCGTGTGCTGGTCACACCCTTATGGGTTTGTATACTCTCACTTTGACTCTTTACTGGACTTGGCCATTCATCTTATGGTAACAAAGAACCCCTGCTAGTTAAGAACCGTTAGAAACAGTACTTCTTTGTTCGTTTTATTGACAAGTGGCAACCAACATCAGGGTGCATTACCACCATCTCCTGTGTTGTTGCACCATTTCCTGGAGCAATCTAGCAGAACATTAGCTACTCATTGTACTGGAAGTTAGGCTGCTAGTTGTAGCGCTCTTACACACATACACACACAGGTGATGGAGACTGATTGTAGTAGCAGGTTGTGTTTTTACATGCAGCAACTCTTTACATCAGGTGTTGGTGGTGATAACCTTTGGATCAGATTCCATTTCCTGGACAGACACATACATAAAGATTTCCGCGGACGGCTAATCTCGAATCCCTATAACTTCCCCCACTGGAACTCATTGTGCTGGAAGTTAGGCTGCTAGTTGTAGCGCTCTTACACACACACACGTGACCTTCAGTTCAAAGCACATGCCTCTGATGATTTAAGCAGAAGGTAGAGGGTAACTCGCAGTAAGCATATATATATATATATATAAAAATATTTAGTAGCACTTATTGTAAGTCGCTTTGGATAAAAGCGTCAGCTAAATGAAATGTGATGTTATGTAATATAAAAGGCTAATGCCCACGCCTTGGGGCATTGTGTAGATTATCAAATGATCTGTAACTGCTTATAATTAAGGCGTTGTTCTTGAGTGACTGACACTCAAATTTTCTCACATACCATCCTCATGTGTAACAAAGTGCGGCAACACCTGCCACTGCTTTTGTTATTTCAAATTGAAATGTGGTATTTTCACCACCACACTCCCTCTTCAAGGGCTTTGTTACTTTCAAGTGTCAACAATTTTGGTAAAACACATCTGGGTGTGTAGTGACAGTTGTCACCTAACCAGACGGATTAGGAAATGTTAAGACATGGGTTAGGGGTAACCCTTGTTTGAGTCAGGAAGGCACAAAAATATCAGTTATGAATCAGACATAATTCAAATAGTGAGCAGGTTCTTTAAAGCTTTTGAATTTGAATCAGTAGTATTACTTGGCTAACATCTGCAGGGATGGAGACTGATTGTAGTAGCAGGTTGTTTTTTTACATGCAGCAACTCTTTACATCAGGTGTTGGTGGTGATGGAGATAACCTTTGGATCAGATTCCATTTCCTGGACAGACACATACATAAAGATTTCTGCTGATGGCTAATCTCGAATCCCTATAACTTCCCCCACTGGTATTTTTATTTAGTTATTATCTGAAATGGTTAACAAATCGGTGAAAAAAAAACTCATCATGCTAGTTAGGTGCACCAATAAAAAGTGTAATTGATCAGAAAAAAAATTAATATTAGGAAAATAAACCCCATTAAAATAACACTTTATTCTGCAAAGTGTCAGATGTTTTTTTTCCTCTTTGTTGGGAATTCATGTCGCGTTTGGTGTTATACTCTGTCCTAATACAGAATAATAACAGTCATAATATTTGAGCTGTGTTATCAGTCAATATGGTGGAGTGATTTACACCCAGGATCCCCATTAGTCACTCACACTGGGGAAGATGGCATCAATACAATTATTTATTTCAGTTTCACCATTAGTTCTAATTATTTTCCTTCTGATTAATTGCACCCACACACTGGTCAGTATGATAGAAATCAGTGTGATTCCCTCATCATATTTCCAGTTTTTAAAAAAATCCATACAGCATGATATATTTTTGTGCTTAGCAATCTGTGGTTGAAGGTGAATAAAGAGCATGACATAACACCTAGACGTTTAATAAACCATATTAAGATGTTTAAATTAAACGTCTGTGGTCGGCGTATAGTCAGCATCTTGATTATGAGATCACAGCATATAACTGCATATACTGCACATACTACATTGTCCTTTGCTTACAACTACTGAAATAACATTGAGAATACAAGCAGATAATTAATACTATATATGATTATCCTTCACAGCAATTTCAGGGAGCCAAACTTTTTTCAAGGATTCAAATTAGATACAATGGTGAAAAGACATGCCGGCAGCAGAGACTGCATGACGGGTGCAGAGCTGCTGGCTTGGGATGATTTGTAGACGGTCCTGCTGTGAAGAGTCTGCAGAGCCCGATACACGTTGTGGTATTTCATCTGAGTAGGGAACAGATTCACCTGGTGGGGTGAAACCAAAAGTTAGCTCTCATTTGGGACAGAGTGATATTAGAGCCATTCTTTTGACTGGATGTCCAATGACTTAATCGCTGTCAATTATGCTGCTTTACTAGTTGACTTGGTTTAAAGTAGGAAGACATCAATGTGCTACACAGAAACACCAAAATGTTCATATGAATACAGCGAAGATGCTTTGTGGTTCAGTCGGAGATAGTCTCCCTGTGAAACACAAACCCGCAGGTTGTATGAGCTTGGAGCGATGTAAAGGCAGTTTTCATCTGGACCAAGGTCTGAACCATTGTCCACGTCTTTGTTGCATTGTTTACACTGGTTAGTGTTGGTCTCACGTTGCAATTGAAGGAATTAAAGAATTTTGCATGACATGCATACGTCCCTGTCCTCATCAACTATGTGGGCTATGTGCACTAGCAATGTGCGAATCAACACAAGTACACATTTGCGTCACTCATCCACCCATTGTAATTATTTCTTCTCCCTAATCTCGAGACTCACACCTGGACATTCCAAAAATGAAACGAAATCCACTGTGCCAGGATTAAGGAGACTCCACCTCGCCTCAATGATGTTCCTGGCTGTGCATCCCCATACTTGATTGATTAGCTTTTAAGCATATACGTGCGTCACAGGTCTGCCTATTGCCAATTAGGTGCATGGGGTAGCAGTCATCTTCAAGAGCGGTACCCTATACACTAATTGGAATGCGAAAATGAACATCCTTGCATTCAAACACATAAGAGTTGAAGACTGTGATCAATCCTGCGAGACACGAACTGTCCAAAAAAGGCGTTTTTCACACTGCAGACGAGCCAAACCATGTCTCAGTTTGATCCACACCAAGACCCTCTCTTTTGGTCCGACAAACCAAGTTGAGTTGTGGTTACATAAAATATTCACACGAGGAAACCATCCTTTGTTTCCTGTAAGAAACCTGATGGCCAGGATTCTTTACCTATGTATGTATTCCAGTCAAGATGGTACATTTGATAATTAAAGTTGTCATCAAGGTTGTGACATACCTGTCCCTGCAGTGTATTATCAGAATTCATTTGACTGTAAATGAAAGAATGTAGGAAGTTAAATGACATTGTTTGAGAAGGCACTCAGTCACATGTTTGTCTTTCAGTTGTGCACTGATAAGGGTCCAGCTGAAAGCCAACAACTGATTTCACCGACAACAGTTTGAGTCAATGCAGGTGAAACCAGCGTAGCCAAGTGGAACTGACATCTTGGAGCCATTGGTCCGGGCAGACTTAGTCTAATCAGTGGATAAGGGAAGCTGCACCAAGCAGGGAATTTACCAGATTTCTCAGATGGTACAAGGAAGGAGTTCTGATAAGTTTTATAGTTGCAGCTTTGAACTCCTGCCAAGTGACTTTGAAATCAAACGGAACAGTTTTAAGTGACCCCTGCCGGTCACGTAACTTGTTTGTCTTGTTACTCCCATGCCAAACATTCAAGACTTTATTACAGGTACAGTCAAATGTTTGACTTATCTGACCAGACTGAAAACAAGAAAGTAAAGGAAGGCTATGATAATTATAAATATGAATTTTTGAGATGGATTATATTCCAACTGTTCTAAAAATTATTTAAAAAAAAGTTATCCCTGTATAGTTGAAAACTAGTAGCCCATTCTTCTGGACTCAAACACCCACCCCTCCATCGGCACAGTAGTGTGCCGATGAGTGAATTATCATTTTTGGGTGAACTATCCCTTTAAGGCCATTGTTAATTTACAAAGCTATTGAACCACAACGTTTGTTGACACGTTGCTTCATTAATACGAACATGGGCATTGTAGTTTTTAGACACACACACACACACACGTTATTTAAATCTC
This sequence comes from Verasper variegatus, assembly GCA_026259375.1. Classification (NCBI taxonomy): domain Eukaryota; kingdom Metazoa; phylum Chordata; class Actinopteri; order Pleuronectiformes; family Pleuronectidae; genus Verasper; species Verasper variegatus. The sequence goes on from CM048057.1 coordinate 9,129,431, forward strand.
ATTATGATACCAGCTGTTCAGGTAATTAGTCATGAAAATCATACATTTCTTATTGTGTAAAACGTGTTTGAAAACAGATGAGTCCACTCACCAGCTCTTGGTCGACTTTGATGGACTCTTTAAAGATGGTCCAAACCACTGCTTCGTTACACATAGGGGTGGTTAGGGAGCCATTGTAGCGGTAGTACACATTTCGGTTCACATCGCCGAGCAGGTCATCAATGGAGATCTCCTCTGTGACCTCAGCTGTTGAGCCTGTATTGAAGCAAAAAATGCACTAAATGTAGTCATACATTTATGTCTGCACGTTCAGTGTTTTTATGCGTTGAAACAAATGAACACTCACTGATGTCTTTAATAGCTGAGAGATAGTTGGTCAGTTTCTTCCAGGATTCCATATTAGATGTTGGACACTGTGTGGGATTTGTCTGCAGGGACCAAAGATTGTAAGTAAAGATGGATGACGCATCTCCACTGCCTTCCACTATATAGAAATGAAGCCAAAATAACCGGGATTGCCGCCATTTTGTGCCAGAGTCTGCGCAGTAGCAAGCAGGGGATGGCACCAATTGCAAGTCAATCTGAGCTGTCAATCGTCACATTTTAGCAAATCTTTATAGCATTAAAACAATTAAAACCAAATGTACTGGAACATTAGCAATTGTGCGATAACTACCTTAAATTACATAAACCATCTTTGAGAAAAATGTATTTGATGTGCACTTTGACTTTTTAGTTTGGTCCTTGTCTTATCAAACGAGGTGAACAATGTCCGGTATCAACATTTAAGGCCTTGGTTTAACAAAGTTACAACACCTACGTCATGTCCTGAGCTGCTGCTGCTGTGAGAAGACTCTTACACAAAAGACTCACTGGTTTGGTCAAATTTAGATTAAATCTATTTTTTTTAAGTGAGGTATTTAAGATGTACACTGGTTGTTTGGTGAATCATTTATTTGGTCACTTGTGTGGAGACAAGTCACATAAAAAAAAATCTACAGCAGATACTGTACATCATGGATTTGCATCTTATTATTAACATGCTCAACGTTACCTCAATAAAGAAACCCAGAACTGCCAGGCCATTCGGAGTCTTTAGGGCCTCATCCAGAGTTAAATCCTTCCTCTTGGTCACTATATGCATCTGGACAAAGACACAAAAGCAAACCTCATTACAAACCACTGCATTAAGTGCAACAACAACAGAATTGTTTGGAGTTTTGCACTTACCTCCATTGGGTATCGTTTTGAATCCGTTGCGTGCTCCGAGCCCATTGAGTCATTTGAACCCCAATGGAAATGGAACTGAAGGGTGGAGTAGACGTGACCCAAACCGCCACCCGACACCTCCACTGTGTCATCCTTCAGAACACACTTAACTGGGAGTTGAGTGAGGACACAAGCAAAAAGGTGTAAATGGCCTTCACAGATTAAATATAAACCGGAAAAACTGATTGAATTAGGGTCCTCGCTCAGTGCTCAGGCCCGAATTATAGAAATCTTAGTTTTTCCTATATTAGCTGCAAGCAGCAAATTCAAATTTTTAGAAGTCATTGTCATAACACTGATGAAACTACAGCTAACTTGAGTTTCAGTTTTGAGTTGTGTTGGATTTCAAAAACACAACAGCCTGTAATGTAGAAAGGAAACTGTCAAACCTGCGTGGCCGGTGTTAGTGATGTACTTGATGGCTTGTTTGTCATCAAACTTTGTAAAGGTGAAGGCGTCAAGTGCTTTGTTCACCACGGTGTTCTTTGTCTCAATGTTTATGGGTGACTGTCTTTCACCACCACAGTGGGACAGAGACAGAAGTCCCCAGTGAGTCTGGTTGAATTCTGAGGGGAGAGGAAAACCAAAGTTGAGGACAAGCCTGAATCCTCTGCCACCAATACTTCTTTAACTTTATATATTTGGTGATACATACTGCAGTGATCATCGTAGCACCATGCCTCGCCTGTAAAGAATGGAACAGTCATATTTAATGCGACAACACAGAGTCAGAAATATCATTGGTCACATGCGTGGGATTTTCCAACTCACTGGGAGGGAGAGAAACTCCAGGAGAAGCAAACACTTGACGTCCATTGAGTGTTTGTACAGGCCGATAAACATTGGTGAGTCCCGTTAACGAGGCAAACCGCGCAATCTAAGAAATGAAAGAGAAACATTTACTCAGATCGTCTCAAGTACTTTGTGTCCTGATCCAGCAGAGGGCACTCACTGTCAGCTTGACCTATTTATTGCATGAGCGGACCATCGTGACACCAGAGAACCTGAGAAGCAGTCTTTTGGATTCTACGGTGAAGACTGCAAAGGTGTATTTTGTCGTATTATTCTGCCAGCCAACAAATCTGTGGGCTCACCTGTTGGCTGCAGCTGAGGAGGCAAACAGACGAGCAGAGCAATGTCAAGTGTCCAACCTTGTCTGAGACATATTCACACAAAGTGTGTAGTGTTAAAATTTGTTTCCCTTTAGATATCAGCTAAACATGTTTTGGACTTGCTAGTGAGTAGCAACATTACCTGGTTATTTGTCGACACTAACCCCAACACTGGTAAAGTGAATTAACAGGCTAGGAAAAATTAAATGCTATAGGATACAGATGAACTTGACTTTGTGATCTTTTTCACTGATAAAATTCAAGATTCTGAACATTTTATTTATTGCATTGTGCAGACGTGCGTCATAGGTTGAGCTCGCTTTGCCATCTGATCGTGTTGTGTGAGTGGTATGCTATGCAAGGACAAAATGTCTTACACCTGCTCAGTTGGGACACCGCTAAGAAAAAGTCACATGCAGAGAAACAGGAAACTTTTTTATCAACTGATGGCTGTCACGCAGATAAGAGGTCTCTTCCTTAATTTGAACTGTCACGTGCCAAGGGCTTTGTGTTGCTGCAACAGAATGAAAAACAAACAAAATCATCCAACCATGAAGAGACCAGCATGTACCAGTATGTTTCATTTTTCTATAAAACATGCAGGCAAGGGTCACCAGATGTCAGTGGCTGCGCATGCAACAGTGCGCATATGATTCCTCTTGACATAGGTCGAGATAGTAAGGAAGCAACAAATACACTCTGTAACGCAAACGTAAAACAAACGTAAGAAGCTTCATGCCTGTCAGGCAACCATCTCATACGCTGCGCTATACTTCCTGACATTAAGACAAGGTTGCCCGAGGACAGAAACTGGGAAACCTGCACCAAGCCTACTGGGAACTTCCACAGACACCTTCCACAGCTGCTGTTGACTGATTGTGCTTGAGTATTTGCTGTAATTATTTTTGACAGTTTATGTCTCTAGGCTTCAGCAAAACAAGTTGAAGTAAAATAAGGGTCTTAATTTGAGTATACATGTAATAATAACTACTGAGTACCCGTGGGTCTGACCGTCAACATGTTGACTAGCATCAGTGGCTATGGAGGGATCCCACTGCAGGGCGGTCTCTAGGTTTGGGGTTTACAAGCATCTTGTATGAGACTTCTCTAGATTACTGATAAGTTAACACGTACGCCTATATCCTGAAGAGGGTTCTTGACTTGCCGTTTGATTTGACTCGCGAGTGGTCCCATGTGTGGTCATAAATGGATGTCCTTGACCCTGCAAATACACCATTATGTTCACCAGCTACTTTGTTCACAGCAACTTAGCTTTTGTGCTAAGCTGGCACAGACATGGTAAAGCAGTGCCTGAAGACTCTGTACTGGGGCGCCTTCACTTTGCACTTTGTGTAACACTACAAATACTGAGCACTTTAAATGTCTCTTAAGGCCATTAACTGCTGAGGAGCAGGTTTTGCAGGCCTCCCAACTAACCAGATTTTTGTTGATGTTGATTGGCTCTTGAAAGACGGTCCATACGACAGCTTCGTTGCAGTTGGGCGTTGTCAGGGAGCCCATGTAGCGGAAGTACTTTTTGCGGGAAACATTTCCAATCAGGTCATCTATAGAGATGTTATGGTTTATGGCATTCTCAGTGTCTATGGAAAAAGGAGGGGGGGGGGAACTGTTAATCAAGTGAACGTAGACATGTGGATTTAAATGCACCAAAATAGCAGCATCCTTGATTTGATGCCATGAACTTGATTTAAAAAAAAACAAGTGGTTAGAAAGGCTACTCCAAGCAAACAATCATGATTTGACCCCCACCCTGATCCATCTATACACCGGCCTATGTTCGACTCCTGCACCACACACAAAATGTGACACACCATACCTGTCTGACAACTACTATTCACCATTGTATAATTATACAGTTTTATTTTTACTCTTATTTCCTAACCCTGTAGACCAACCATGGGTATTGTGAAAGTTGCAATATAATTTAAAGTTATTCAAATAAAAGCACATGCTGCTCCCATAGACATCGTGCCAGCCTTTGAAAGATTGTGTGACATCTGACTTTTGTTCCAGGGCAAAATATGTCAAACATTTTCAATATAAAAAGGCACCGATGCGATGCCTGTCTCACAGCTTTTATTACTGCAACACATCCTGCACCGGATCTCTACAAGTTTAATCGATGCAATCAGCTGCACTCGAATATCAAATGGGAAAAAATCCGACATTTACTTGTGTTGTTCATCAGGTAAGACGTGAGTACGCCCCATGGTCCGGACATATCGCCATCTTCTGTTGCCTTTAAAAAGGAGAACACGTCATTATTGCGGTTGTTAGGTGAATATAATAATTTTGACAGTTCGTGCATTGTCCTTGTCAATTTTGTCGTCAACTGAGTGCGTTTCTGGTCAGATGGAGCTCTCAGAGCCAATGGATGACCTTGAACAAAACCCAATTTCATAAGGGCAATTCCCAGTTAAATTTAGCAAGCTGGATTTATGCAGAAATTGTATGTGGGGTTTTTTTAAACACTTTTCTTTGCAGTAATAATAATTGTGTACACATACGTTTAGGAAAAACCCAAGAGCAGCAATTCCTGTCGGATCTATGACGGCCTGTTCCTCAGTGAGACCTTTCTTCAGACTGACGATGTGCATCTGTGAGATATTTCATAAATCAGTGATTAGTGAGAAAGTGGCAACTTAGAAGGAAAGCTCACTGTGAATGTCAAACACGAGTGTACCTCCACTGGATATCTGTGCTGGTCAATCGTGTGCTCCGAGCCGGGATGGTGGTCAGTATCTCCCCAGTGAAAGTGAAACTGGAGCGTAGAATATGTTCCATTAAGTCCACCTCCACTCACTTCAACTTCATTATCCTTCAGCAAGCATTTCACTGTGCATGGAAGAAACGTGCGTGTGAGCAGTGAAATCCTTACATTCCTTTCTAGGAAATACTAGGTCCCTAGGTTTTCATTTTCCTGGTTGATAATTTGCTTTTGAGTGACCAAATGTGTGACAAGAAGAAAAGCACTACATCCACAATGTGCTGCAGTGATCACGTGTTGCATGCAACAATGTACACTGACAAAGAATTTGAGGAACACATCAGATCTTGATGAACGAACTATTCAAGTTGAAAATCTTTACTGATCCACATTGTAGAATTTGTTGAGAACAAAGTGACATAACGGTCGATGGAAATTAAATCAACCCATTGAGGGGCTGGATTCAAATCCACACTGCGTGAACGTGAGGGCCAGTCATCAATGCCTTCATCATCCAGGCACTGCTGCTGGGTTGATGCCATTCTAAATCTTCCTCTATAATAGATCTGCACGCAGCTCATTGATTCATTCAGCCCCTCCTCACTCTGCTCGTCTTCTTTCTTTCTCTCTCCAACACACACAAGCAGAGATGGGAAACAGAGATGTTCTACAATTGTTCAAATGATTATGTCAGAATTTTATATATAAAACTCAAACTACCTTTTGATGCTCATGTAATTCCAATAGGGCTAACAGGTGGAGTTTGGCTAATGAAGTTAATGAGCATTTTTTGGGGGTGAGATCTTTGCTCGACTACAGCCTTTAAATACAGTCTATTCAAAAGGAGCCTGTTTCTGTACCTGTGTGTCCGTTGTTTGTGATGGATTTGATGACATGTTGAGAGGAGAAGTTTTTGAAGGTAAAGTCCAGCAGTTCCGGGTCCACGTGAACGTTGCTGGTGTCTATGTCAATCGGAGACTGCCTCTGTCCTCCGCAGAAAGGAGAGACATCTCCCCAGTGGGCCGGGCTGTGGGCTAAGAAAGATGGAGGTTCTCGCAATGTTAGGAACCAACTCAAACAAAGGATTGGTCAAAATCATTCAGTGAGCCCGAAATCTGTTCTTACTTACCACAGCCAGTATAGCACCAGTCACTTCCAGCAGCTGAAAGAGAAAGACAGCAAATATGTGAATCGTGCAGGAGCCACGAGATACAAATAATCATTAGAGGAACTTTATTCATCTCACGAACCCTCCGATTTTTAACCATTTTATAACCCGACCTCGAGGTTGGGAACCACTGAACCATCTGTATTGAAATCACTGCTCTGACATTGTGGTATTTCTAAAAGAAAAGTCCAACAGTGTAATACAGAGTCCATTCCTCCGAGGACATAATTCACTGGAGGTGGCAGAGAGCACCGCCACATGTCCCAGAGGATCGATCAGTGCAGCTGAGGGCTGTTAGCTGATTGATCCTCAGACACAAAGAGGAACACGAGAGAAAACGCTTGAGAGACTGAAAGAGTCTGAAAAACACAAGCATAAAAACATAATAGTTTAATAAAATAGTAAAACTTTTTACATTCACAACTAAAAATATTGTGACTGAACATCTTTGGCAGTGCTGTCATCTTTGCAGATCTTGGTTCCATCAGGAACCCTTTAAGTTGAGTTGGTTAAATTCGTGTTTGTTCCTGATTTATAAAAGAAATAAATCATGTTGAAACCCTTATGGTTTGTCTCTGGCTGACCTTTTAATTTTATTGTATTTCTACTTTTATTAAAGATCTGACCAGATGTAGCACACATCTACTTCTAACATGTTAAAACACGATATATATTTTTAATTTGAGTGCTGCCTATTAAGTACACGAGTATTTTCTTCTCCTTTCACTTATGATAAACCAGGAAACAAAGGATAGAGCTCATTAACACACATTTTCCCAGAAATAAGAGGAAATTGATGCATTTTACTCACCACATTTTACCAAAGCTCCCAAACCGAGCCACAGCAGCAGTGAGGAGGGAAACATCTGCAGAAGGAAAAAAGGACAATCCAAGTTTTCATGCAAGCATCATGATCTGAAATCCCATTTAACAATTGACAAACCTTAAAACAACTGTGGCCCTTCGAGAGAAATAGAAATTAGCTTGAGTGATGCTAGTCGATTACAAACTCCATTATTTTAGCACATGTGTGTGATGTGTGTTAAATGTCTGAAATGGCCTTACCTTATGGTTCCAGTCTCAAGTCCCTGAGCCTTGAAAAAAAACACCGTCAGAACAATGTGAAAACTTTTTCAAGTTAGTGCTTTAAAGCAAGAGGGACATCCGACGGGAGGGGGATGAACTGTTTATACAACACTAAACCAACATGACCACAGGCCTCTTTGGATGATGTAAATAAAGGCGTTTAGAGCTAATTGGTGATCAGGTTAAATCTTGGGGTTTATCCAGTTAAGTGACTCTGAGCCCTCTCAGCTAACTGCTGCATGAGTTTTTTTTTTTATATGACACAGCACTCACTATGAACAGGGGTGAAATCCTCAAAGCCACTGTTACAGGCCTTGACTGCTTTAAAGATGTGTGTGTGTGTGTGTGTGTGTGTGTGGGGGGGGGGGGGTCGTTTATTTCTCCACACCAGGTGTTCACTCCTGGAGCACCGCCCTGCACCACCCACAGGCCAAGACAGTGATCCACGGCTTCACTGGCTCCTCCTCCAATTTCGTCAGCGACCTATCCGGCTCTCTAGTCTTAGTGACCAGAGGAATAAAAGGAATCCTGTTTGATGTTGAGGGGGGGCGGCTGAGATTTAATGTGATCAGTCCACCTCGTGCTGCTTTGCTGTATTATATCGACTTGTATATGAGGGTTCTTTGTGGGGCCGTAGTTTAGTTTGTTATATTCTTATTTCATTGTGCACTCCACTCAGTTTCCCTTTGTTAGTTCACTAGTCTTTATGGGTGGTGCTCTGACTGTATCTTTGGTTATGTGAAGTTTTAGTTTAGGTATCGGCCGGACAGTGTTACTTTGTTTTTGTGTGACACCATGAGTCAGGGGAGTAGGACCAGGATTTAGGCATTATTTCAATAAAAAGCTGCGTTGCCAGATTCTACCGGCGCTGTGTTACTTCACCTTCCTTTTAGGGAGCAATCATGTCATCCATCTTTACACAAAGTGTATGATGAACATTCATACTGGATTAGAGCTACACATAGTAACATAAACCATTAATCAAATGTTGTGTATATAAACCAAGTTGAAGGGTTAAAGCAAAGTGTTTACTCTCTTAAAACATATTCTAAACATTTGCTGCAAATACTTACAAAATACTAACAATAGACTCAAATACACAGAAGCACAATCCAGATATAAGGCTATACACACCACACAGATTTTCTCAGATGGCATTACATTCCGTTTTAACAGTGAACTTAATCTTTTAATTTATGGGTGTCTCTGCAAACTGACACTGGAGAAGCTTTACACTCGAGCTTCTCTCTTACACCAGCCATTGTAGGGACCTGGAGGAGTGTGAAGTGTTGTCCTGTGTCAGTGCCATTTGTGTCATTATGCTTTGAATGAATTTCACATCCTCTTGTCAGATCAAAGGGTAATAGAGAGAACATTGAGATGTGTTATGACAATATGATTTTGACGATGTGACTTTGATGATGTGATTTTGCAACTCGTTTACAGTGAACTTTTCCAAGAATTTTTTAGCTCTTCCGAATTGACTCAACTAAATATTGACATTGATTTTATAATGACAAAAGCATGTTTACAATAAAAACATTGACACTTAAGAGCGAGAGTGGAGTGTATTAAATGACTGAGAAGACATTAAAAATACACAAGGGTGAAAATACAATCAACCAAAGGCTGAGCTCGCCTGGTATTCAGTCATCTTTAGGCTTAAAATGTCATAAAATAGAAGGCAAATGTTCATGAGTTTTATATGCAGGTGCTTTATTTTATATCACTTTAAATATTCAGATGATTTAAATGGAATTCCTCTCACTTTTTACAAGTGTATATTTTGTTAATTGTTTTATCTTATGTGCAACCCGGCTGCCGTAGGTTAATTCACTTTTATCTGATGAGTTGTGGCGAAAACCTTGTTTCTGCACCGGGCTGCGTCTGACCCGATTCTGATCGCTGGCCTCCTGATCTTGCCAAGTCACCGAGACGCAAAGGAGAAAACATTTGTCTTGGCACAGCACAGAGCCACGCCTGAAAACCATCCAGCTTGAACGACAACCGTCAGCCCGTGTTTGGCCGAGCAACTGACCTGATTCTTCCCCGTCAGCACCTGATGGAAGTGTCAGCGGATGTGAGTCATGTGCATGGCCGTATTAAAAAACGCTGATATTCCACAGGCTGACACAAAATACACAACTTTATTTAAACAGCTGAGAAGATGCATTTATAAAGGAGTTACAGTTCTAGCCATAAGGTGATCCATACTTGTGAATACATGCACATTAATAAAAACTACAAATTAAAGTGCACGTAGCATTAAAAAAGCTAATTAGAAGCAAATTTGTGTCACATATAATCTGTGCACGTGATCGACGTGTTATATGAGACAAAGTTTTATAGGTAAGCAGAAATTTATTATCAAGTGAGAGTCACGGCAGCATGAAATATAAAACTGTATCGTAACATGTTGCAAAGTCATATGAGGCATCCTGAGAAGATTCATATTCTTTTATATTTACATTCATTTTCATCTATTTAGTGTGTCAATACAGACTCCCGCCACAAGACAGGCCCACAAATTGTTCTTGCTCAGCTAAAGTTCTTTTACAATAACGCTCCTACAAAAAAAACCTATGAATAAATCATAGCCTTATAGAAATACTGTATCTTGCATTGAAAATACACAAAATGAAGGTCATTAAATGAAATTCTACAAAATGACTCTTGCAGCTTTTAGTCAAAATTGAAACGTGAGCCGTCAGATCCGGGGCGTGCAGCCAGACAGCGCCGATCCTGATCGCCGTACCTCATGTGATCACAGTCTCAAAAGTTGCTCAAAGAAGAGAGGAAAAGGTCCTGCAGGAATAAAGGTCAGAGCAGAGTCAGAGTGCTGACCTGAGGCCTGTACCACGAATCAACAGCAGCGTACTTCACTAAAAATCAGCCGCCTCGTATAATCCATACGACAAATCTGGTTCTCCTTGGCTGTGAACACGTTTGTGTAAAAAGAGATGGAGTTGATAAGAACGAGGAACACAATCAAAGCCATAAATCAAGTCCTGAATATGGCAGGAGAATGAATGCTGATGCCTGTGGGTACATTATGTCTTCGCGACAGATGAGTGACTTTTTAATTGTCACATAATTAAATTAGAACAGAAACTCTGGTTAAGTTGAAAGGGAGTCCACATGCGGTTAAATTGGTTCAACTGGTTCAAATGTTGATTCATATTTATGGGAACAGAGAGAGGAACAATATCTGTTCAATAAAAAACAAAGCCATAGTATTTATCATGTATTTAATTAGAGTGATACTCTCCCTCTGTTTGTTAGAATCCCTGAATTAAAAAATGCAGAAACTCACTGAAAGAGGGACCCAGTCAGCTCGTCCACAAGGCCGCCTGCAATACACACAGATATTAATACTTCATTAGAATGCACAAACACTGGTGCATAGTTATTTGACTAATAACTACAGGTGTTTACCTGGAGAGCAAATGGTGTCGCACAGTATGGGGCAGAGGTAGCAGGACGAGCATCCCTGCAGGACAAACAGTGTGAGCACACAAGGAGGTTGTGGTCACGATGAAGTGTGGCGTGTTATTTCTAAAGGAGGTAGGAACTTACCTGACAGTGCTCGCAGTGATCTGATTCGTCTCCCTCCTCACATGGGCACTTGTCACAGCTACTAGAGCAGTGCTAACAGGAGAAACACACACACACACACACACACACAGTGCACAGTTGTGTTTATTACCTCGAGTACATTTGGACCATTAAAGGCTCGTACTCCCATCTCTTCGTTTTACCTGGCAGATGGAGCAAACGCTGCACAAGGAGCCAGAGCGGAAATGCAGCAAGTCAGAGACGGCGTCCTCGTCACCCTGGGTCTCTGCAACGACGTCCTCCTGCTCGTCTAAAGTCAGCAAAGTCAACAAGTTTTAGTATTGGACAATTATTGTGAATTCTTATATCAGTGTGTACATATCGAATCAAAAGGAAACCGCAAAAATGCTAAAATAGATTCTTGAAAAATATCCCGCTCGGTAAGTATCTTAGCCACATTCCTTCAAAATAATATATCCTAGGGATCTCCATCAATATATTTTACATGATGGGTTTATGTTCGAGCTGGTTGCCTCACAGCAAGCAGGTTCCATAGTTCGAATCCCTGTCTGTGTGGAGTCTGCATGTTCTCTGTCTGGGTGGGTTCCTCCCAAACACATGCAGATTGAGGTTGGGTTAATTGGAGACACTCAAATGACCATAAGTGTGAATGTAAGAGTGAGTTTGTTGCCCCTGCGTTGTGATTGGCAGTGTCCAGGCTGTTCCCCGCCTCTCACCCGATGGCAGCTGGGATTGGCTCCAGCCCCCAATCCCCACCCACCCATAACCCTCAGCTTATACAAGCAGTATAGATAATGGATGGACGGGGGTTTATGTTTAAACTCCTAAATGTCAGTATATCTATTTCCAAGTCTATCTAAGTCTATTCTTGGTCGGCTTCATGTAAACCTTCGGCAGAGACCATGAGATCAAATTATTGGTGTCAGGTTGTTGGTGTGAGGTTATGTTAAATGCGAATCGGCTTCAGTTTTGTAATGATCCAGCAGAACAGTGCGTAACACCGAGGACGAGACACGTGTCAGATAGAATCAAGAAGACAAAATGTGCAGATTAGGACAAGTAAAACAAACTTTGTGCACATGTATATATATAATATAAATAACAGTATGAACAGTTTGTAGTGATCAACAGGTGTTTTTGCCCTTTTCTGTCCCAAAATAGCCACATTGGCTCAACAAAAGGAATGAATGGTTGAGATACTGCCGGGTGCCACGCAGCTACCACACAGATAAACCGGTCTATTTTAGGACTGATATGTGTCACACACTGTTCTCACAGCGGCTTTGACAATGTCAGAGAGGAACTCAAGTATATGGGATGAATAACACGGCACATTCAGAAACTGAAAAGAAGGATTTGAACGCCTGGGTTTGAAAGTTGGAAATCTGATGAACGATGAAGTTATGAGGCCTTGCTTGATCTTTAAAGCGTAAGCACCTCACTGTTCTCCCTGTGCATCAGTTTGTTTTCCAGGTTTGAAACCTCGCACACGATGATCTGAACACCTGGTGCACGTACATTCTGAAACGTGACTTTTGAGATGTCGGATCTTTATTTTGAAACTTTGCAGACGTACTGTAGTCAGTCAGTGTTGAGTTTAAGCCACACACACTTTTCAGAGACACATTTGCAAGCTCATGAATCTCGTGACTTTTTGAAGATCAGGATCCAGGGATGAAGGGACATTTGATCTATTATACGTCTGTTTTTTTTCAAGCTTTTCAAACATCGAGTTTCAACTTTTCAAAACCTTTTTCCCAGTTTCAGAACATGTCACGATATTCATTTCATACTTGAGTCAACGTTCAAGAAAAATAACAACTTGTCACATTTGATACTAAATTTGTTACTTGTTTTGTTTCATTTTCCTTAGGATCTGTTTAATAAATCGATTTATAAAAAAAGTGTATATACCATCATCATCCTCTTCCTCCTCATCTTCCTCAGCATCATCGCCGTCCTCTTCCGCAGCTACCTCCTCTCCTTCAGTTGCCTCGTCTTCCTCAGCATCCTCTTCTTCTGCTGTATCATCCTCATCTGCGGCCTCATCTTCATCATCATCCTCCTCAGCTGCTACCTCCTCAGCTGCTGCCTCTTCCTCCTGCTCATCGTCATCCTCTTCTTCATCATCATCTACCTCATCTGCAGCCTCCTCCTCCTCCTCATCATCATCATCATCATCATCATCATCATCTCCCTCCTCCTCTTCAGCAGCATCCTCCTCCTCATCATCATCATCCCCCTCCTCCTCTTCAGCAGCCTCCTCCTCATCATCATCATCCCCCTCCTCCTCTTCAGCAGCCTCCTCTTCCTCATCTGCAGCCTCTTCCTCCTCCTCCTCCTTCTCATCATCATCATCATCATCATCATCATCCTCTTCCTCCTCCTCATCATCATCATCATCATCATCCTCTTCCTCAGCTGCCACCTCATCATCCTCCTCTTCTTCGGTGTCATCCTCCTCTTCCTCGTCTGCAGACTCTTCATCTTCTTCTCCCTCAGCTGCCTCCTCTTCCTCATCGTCTAATTCCTCTTCACCTTCCTCCCCTTCTACCTCTTCCTCTTCCTCTTCCTCAATAGCACCACCATCGCCCTCAGTGGTTTCGCCCTCCTCCGCCACAACCTCATCGTTTCTGGCATAGAGGTCGCCCTCTGCTTCGGCCACGTTCTGGGCACTAACTACCCCAGAGAGTGGCAGCTGGGATGAGCACAGGAGCACCAGCAGGAGTCCCAATACCCAACTCTTCAACGGTGCCATCTTGGAAGATTTACACAACTCTTCCGGAGGAACGTCTCCAACCCTGGTTCTTCCACCAAAAAACAACAACAACAACAACAACAAAAAGCTACAAATCCACTGAAAACAAGAGCTAGCTGCAGAAAATGCAGGAAAACGATCTCAGGTCTTTGGTCCAGGCTGCAGAGAGAAGGGGTGAGGAGGGCCGTGCTCACAGCGACAGAGCAGTGTGTGCCAGTCTGGTGCCGGTGAACACAGAGGACACAGTGGAAACACACAGCTGGGTGTGGGGCGTATGGTTGTGTGGCTGCTTGTGCATGAGTGACAGAGGCACATGTGTGGGAAGAATGCTCCTGATGCCTTTAACACAGTGTATTGGAGAGAGGGGGGGGGGGGTCCGTATGGCATTTGGGGAAGGGGGTCAGTCGAGGTTGAGAGGGAGGGGTACATTAATAATTGCTAACATTAAATATTTTAGTATAACAATTGCAGGCCCATACATATATAAATATATTGTGCATGCAGTATGGTCATGGGACAGGTTTAGCATGTCCTGCAAATGTCCACACGTCTGTTGTTTATTACTTTGGTTTAATTTACGCATCTATTTCTTTTCATCAAGACTCATGAATTATTCCCTAAGAAAACTTGCAATGTTATGCATCCATGCATCTGCATCCTTCCACCACGTTTCAAGGAAATCTATTTGGTCGTTTTTGTGAAATCTTGCAGGTGGTAAATACACTAGAATGACTCATATGTGCGCCAAGGCACAAAAGTTCCCTTAAATTCAATCAAGCTGCACCACATTTCCCACACTCATGGATATTTCTCACCTAAATATGACATTTTCTTTTATCAAGATCCATGAATTATACCCTGGAAAGTCACTGAAAATGTAAAAAACTTATGCCATGTACTGTTTATTGCAATGTTAAAGAAAGGGATAATAACATTTCCTGGATCCGCATCTTTGTCCGCGTCACATCCTTCCACTTACTTTCAAGAAAATCGGTTCCCATCATTTTCGCATAATTCTGCTAAAAGTCATACAAACGGCAACAAAAACATAACCTCCTTGATGGAAGTAATACACAAATCTAACTTGATTTCCCAGTAAATTAATTCTATAGGAAAATCAGGTGGCATTCACACACCAACAACAACTTTTGCTGCATCAGCACAATCAAAATATTTGGGGATCACAAAGTTCACCCATACACCCCACTCCTCTGTAACTCAATCTACTGTAAAAGCTGCTGGAAACTCTGGACTGCATGTGCCACAAAGGGTCTACTGCACACAGACCCATTAGAATGAGAGCATGCACTAAAGGTACATATGATATGATAAAGAATTATGCAACGTGAGGTAATAAAATCTGAAATAACATCTTAAAAATGACCAGAGTCTCAACAGCGAGCGTCATATCTGCCCGTCAATCCCGAAGCTGAGCGAAGCCTGACAGCATGATGTATGGAATGGATGCAAATAGAAGGAAATGGAGATGATGGGAGTCCCTGTGCCGTGTGCAAGAAGAACAGACGTGAGCAGCTGACATGCCACAGAAATGGTTTTACTCCAGGGGTTGCGATTAAGACAAAGAGAAACGAGTTTTAATGTCAGGAGCATGACATGTGTGAAACGAGGAGCGTTTAGATTAAACAAACTGAGGTACAGAGTCATCGGCAGTGACATAACACGATCGCGTAACATTGTTGCAAGTTTGCACATACAGCCATCACGCAACGAGAGAAGTGCGGTGGCAGAAAGTGATGACACCACCTCTCTCTCTCTCGGTCTGTCTGCGTGTGAGGCGCTTGTGCGACTGACAGGTGGCCCGGTCGGCTATTTACAGTAAAGGCTCCTTCAATAGCTCTGCTCCACTATGTGACCTTCAGTCGAGCGCTGGCAAACTGAAACTAAGCACCATGCAGCACTTTTCCACTCCGTCCATATCTCCTATATCCAACCACCTCGCCTCCATGTTTTAGTTCACTTCTGGTTCAGTGTTATTGGATTCTTCGTGCAACGTCCACTTCGATTTGGGCCTCCTTCGCAAATATTTCACCAGCCTCATTAATCCTTTGTTTGACATCTTACTGACACCAGACCTCTATTGATCATTTCTTTCTAAAGTCTTTGGTAAATATGCACATGAAGGGAACAGCTGGTTTAGCTCAGCTTTACAGCTTAACGTAGCCTGAAGCTCACTACATAACATGTTATATAATTGCTTAAGAATTCAGGTGACGTACACTGTACATAAACTTTATTGGACATGATCACAAATGCAGCAAAACAAAAACGCTGTGCTAACAAACGGAGAAATCTGTCTCTGGAAATTCTGGTTGTTGAGAAAAGTGAAGGAAGAGACAGAAAAGAAACACAACACGTGATTTCTCCAGTTATTATTAAAATCCACTATAACTAAAAACAAAAGTAATACAATGTGCCCCTGTAAACAGTAGTATTAGTTTCACTGTAATGATACAAAACTCTATAAAAAACATAAAAACAGAATAAGCAATAAAGCTTTAACACCAATGCCAAATTAAATACAATTTCTCCTACCACATTATAAATACATGCACTTGACTTTGGCATTAGAATGAGATGAATTTCACATTAAAACGTCGCCTTTTCCATTAACTCTGTACTGTAACAGGAAGTGAGGATATCTCTCTCTCTCTCTCTCTCTCTTTATGGCAAGAACCGCTGAGAATCTTTGCTAAATGAGTCCAGTGTTGAACACGGCAGAAGAGGAGCAGGACTGGTCTTTCACTGTTGTCTTTTACTGACCATGTGAAGCAAGTGAACGCACCGGCCAGGCTGAATCAGGTGGAACTGGCAGAAGAAGGGAACACATCTGTGCAGAGGAAGAAGCAAGATCATGCACACACGTGACTAAACAACATGCAGAGAGCTGTGTGAAGGCATGCTCTGGAATTTGGACGTACCTCTTTGTGTAGGTGGAGGACGAGGAGGTTTAAACATGCTGCCTTGAGCCAACGTGTCCACAATCCAGCTGAGAGCGTTGGAGCAATACTCCATCTGAAATTTAAAAAAGTCACTGTACATTAGAAAACTGTAGTTTCTAAACCATCAGGTTCCTTGCGGTCTGGGTGGGGGCTACCACAGAGTTGCCGATGGTGATAGTAAGGTCATGGGTGGGAGAGCCCTTCCCTGGAAGGAGAAGTAGTTCAGATCTTTAAGTGGTCATCAAGACTAGAAAGGTCCCAACAACAGGTGCCTTCACCGCAACCGATTCTCCAGTTCAAGCTTCTGAGTCAGGAATCAGCAAACTTTGAATAAGCAGGTGAACGGCTCTTCGTGCAGCAGCAGTGGTGCAGCCTCAGGGTTCAATTACTACAGGACATTTTTCCAGTGTTCACTGCGCTAGTGTCTTAAAGCACCCGAGGAAAAGGCCAAGGTCAATAGAGGAACCTTTACTGTTTATTGTACAGTACATCCCTGCAGTCACATGGCAGGATTTACAGTTTAAAACAACATTTGCATTATTTCTGGAACACATAGAGAGAAGCAGAATATAAACGAGAGTTCCAGTTAATATCAATGAATTTTACCAAAGAGTATCTCACAGTCGAACATAAACTTAAATCTTTAAAGGAACAGCTTGACATTTTGGGAAATTTGCTTCCTGGCAAATCATGAGATGGCACAACTCTTATATCTGCCTGTTAATTATGAGGTGTATTCAAATGATAGCTAGAGAGGGGGGCAGGTAAAAAAAGTATAATTAGTATTTATTTGTCTTTTGTCTTTATTTGTCTTTTATAGCGATGGAGAGTTTAACCCTCGAGTCTTTTAACACCACTTTATATGTATGATGACGAATGGCAAAAGAATAATAAAATGTACCTCATTCTCCAGAGCCCTTAGCCTGTGGTCAATGTCTCTGGTGTCAGTCAGTTGTTTCAGCACGCCATCCACTCTGAAGAAGGAGACGTTCACCTCAGTAAAAGAATACAAATTTCACTGCTAACGTGTGGGAAGGTGTAAGAAGGTGCACTCACTTGACCGACATCCGTTTAAGCCTCTCGGAGTCGCTGCTCTTCTGGATCTTGGTCTGTGCGGTGAGGAAGTCCTCCTTCTGAATGGTTTCCCACGTCATCAGCCTGTTCGCCACTTTCCCTCGTAGCTGCAACACTGAGAGAAAGAGATTCAGGTTTTTAAAATCAGATTTGTTCAGCTCAGTTCAACCACAGTGCTTCCTGAACCAAGCCAGTAAATTGTGGCTGTTACAGAAATATTAAGTTTGTATTTCTGGTTTCAATCAGCAATTAATGTGTAATAACTTTACTATATAAATTTAACGATGTCTTTTGTAGCACTGACCAAAATGGTGGATCTTGATGGAGGGCACCTTGCGGATCGTCCTCTTGATAAACAGATTGATGTGAGAGATGATGATGAAGGGAGGCGCCAGCGAGGGACGGGAGTGGTACTGAACAATCAGGTTGTAGCGCTGGAATTTCCAGTAGATGTCACTGTTAGCCTGCACCTCCGAGAAGGTGTAGCTGAGTGAACACAAACAGAGTTATTATGAGGGTTTCTCAGCCACGGAGACAGATTGATTGACACCAGTCTCCTTCGTCCTTTTACCTGAACATGGCGATCAGCAGGTTGATGAGCAGGATGTTGGTGACGAGCAGGTAAACGACGAGCAGAATCACGACCAGCCAGTTACTGTACATCGTCCTGCATGGCTCATCACCGGCCTGGATCAATGTCACATTGTGTGTGCAGGGCATGTCCCACTGCTTCCCAACTGGAACACATAACAAAAATACACTCAATCTTATAATAATAGGTAAAATAATAATAAAAAAAACCCTGCAGTATTCTACCACTGGTTTGAAACCATTACAATTTATTTTTCTTCTATTTGCACCATGCACACACAAACAGATTTACCGTCCATCTCTTCCACAGGGATCTGCCCAAAGATGTGCAAATACGGCCTGTAGAAAACCCGGCGGAAGATGCGATCCAGGCTCGGGTCGTAGGAATACAGCAAGGCCTGGTTGGCTACTCCATATGCCATGAGCCACACCCCCAGGAAGAAGAGGAAGAAGAAGACATCCTTCATCTGAAGAGGAGACATCAGTATTGTTTGGTTGTCACTGAGTTGCCATGTTGAATTTAAACATTAGTAACACGTCAGCTTGACGGCATCCTCTCACCATCTTGCCGAGAATGATGATCTTTGGCCCCAGCTGTTTGTGGATGGCAAAGATGTGAATGAGGCGGAGGGTGAACACCATGTAGTCCACACACAGGAATTGCCGGCCATATCCATACGACCAGTGGAACATCCTAAAGGCACAGAGTGAAGCAAATAAACTGTGGTAACAGCGACACCCAGTGGCCAGTTTGTAAAATAACAACATGTGCATATTTTGAATGCAGAGATGCTTTTCCATGTCTTACACATCATCTTAATATATTAATGCTGTTTTTAACAATGCTCTGCATGGTCTGATAATTTTCTTATCTGAATCAAAAAAACACTTTAGTGGCTAAACTTCTGTTAAAGACAGAAAAGAAAATCCTGGACCCAGTCCCCAAACACCAGAATTTAATGGATTCTTCCCTGACCCATAACACATCCTTCTTCCAAGTTTGGATGCAATTTGTAAAAATAGTTTTTGCATGAACACACAGACAGACAAACAGTGACAGGGGTGAAAACACAATATTCATGTTCTGTGCATAATCACACCTGCAGATTAGTCCAATGATGAAGAGGAAGATGGCGGTGAGGTCACACTTGTTCCACACATCCTGGATGTAAACTCTCATCCTCTGGCGCCAACTCATCGCCCCCAAAAAGAAAGTCTTGGAGAAGAAAACACAGACTTAACAGATCAGTTTATCTTAAAACTTAAGTCATGTTCTGTTTCCTAGATCACACACTGTTTTAGTTTCACTCCGTATTTTTTATAGTTGTTAGAGGTGAAGTTGATTCATCCCATTAAACGTCTCTTCGCACTCACCTCTCGGATCTCCTCACACACGATGGTGAACACCCAGAAGTACAGCACGTACTCGGTGACGGCCGGACCAGCCGGCGGAGGGGGCTCGAAGTCCACCAGCAGCACGTAGGCGAAAAGCAGGAGGAAGAGGAAGTACATCAGGACGTTGCCCAGAAACGAGGTGACGGGTGCGAACCAGAACTGGCGCCATCTCGACACGATAAACGGGCGCTTTGGTGGCCTGTGAGTCTGAGGTATGCCTGTGAGGAAGGTCGGTGGACATTGGGTTAGTGGCCGATCACAGTCAGAACAGCTGAATGAAATAGTTACTTTCTCAGAGCGTGAGGCGACAACAGAAACACTGAACTTTAATTCATCAATCAATCAAAATCAATGCAAGTGAAGGTCCTGCCTGACATCAAACATAAAAAATTAGTCTGGACGGAGGAGGCAGAGGCACCTGGTGTGTGTTCATGTGGTTGTGTATTCTATTTCCTCTGTGTATCTCTTCAAAATTGCATTGACAGCTAGCACAACACGTTAGCATGAAAGCGTTAATGTAATGTGTGAGTCCCGCGTTAGAGGTCCTGCATTTAAAGAGGACCCACCTTTAAGGTGTGCTGTCTTCGGAGTGGTTGCATCTTGTGTGTCAGCTTCACTGGTGAAACAACAACAACAAATTTTAAAGAATCAACACAACAACACATACAAAGCAGTGGTTCTCATTGCTGCAAATCCAACACATCCATTCAGGTGCATTTACATGATAAAAAATCAAAACCTGGCTTCTTGATACAGCTGATGATCTTTAGAAAACCTCTGAGTTATGCAAGTAGGAGTATTACATGTGCTTGATGTCAGAAAAGGAGAAGACGGTGGTGCCGTAGAGGCTGTCGTTGTCCCGGCCTTGTCCATCCTCGTTAGGCTTGCCCTCCTCCTCTAGCTGCTGCTCCTCGTGTTTCCTATGTTGCAAAGTTTGAACAAAGAGATAACACTCTATTGAACAGGCGTTTTTGTGTGTGGAAATATGTATCGTCTGGATACTCATCACAAAGAACAGTGCTGTCAAAAAAAAAAAAAAAAAATCACAGTGTGGTACACGTGGACTTTACCTGAAGGAGATTAAGTTGGTGTAGCAGAGGAAGGGGCAGAAGAATGTGAGCACCAGCTTCCACACCTCTGTGTTCCTCTTCATGTCACCCCACCAGATCTGAGACAACAGAGACTGGAGGAGGGGAGACCATTTATGTTCACATGTATTTATTATTTATGTATTATAACTATAACTCACAGCTTATTACAAGTTACAGCAGATTCCCATATGAGGGAGAGCACAACAGGGGTGATTTTTTAAATCTTTAACATTAAAAACCAGCGGAGCATTAATAGAAGTGGTTAAACAGCAAAGAAGCATCGACTTGTTCCACTGTTGTCTTCAATGTGTTCGTCAGAAAACAAACCTGTACTCCGTCGTTGCTGAAGAAAAGCCGCGCGTCAGCGCCCATGCCCATCTGGAGGCAGGTCGTACCCCCCCAAACCGGAGACTTCCTGATCAGCAGAGTGAACGAGCGACTCTCATTGCTCCGATAGCAAGAACTAAAGACGTCTGAGGGGCGGGGAAGAAAACACATGCAGGGATTACAAAGGTGACTGAAAGTAAAGTTTAAAATCATAATGCAGAGTCAGCAATATTATTTACTAATAAGGAGTGGCCAAATAACACTAGTAGACTTTTGAGGATGTAATACCTAATGTAAGTTCATTATTTCTGCACATTTTTTTGTTTAATCAGTCGTTGTTTAATGGAACTTTAGTGGATGACACATTCGAGGTCTCACCATGTGCCAGGTTCTCAAACTTCTGGGCCAACTCTTTCATGGAGACCTTGTTCTCCGTCTCAGTCTCCAGCTTGGAAAGTTCTCTCAGGATCTTACAGCCGCTCAGAGCGCTCAGCACCGACTCCCCCGCCTGACGCAAACAATGACGGACATCAGATAAACTGGTACTGATGGTGTTTTGCATTTAAGTCAGTTGTGATGGTCATAGAGCAGACAAGCTTTGAGTGTGTAAGCGCCAACAAGTCAGAGGGGGGTGTCAGTTCAAACACATTGATAATCTGTAGGCCAAATGTGTGGTTTCAGTAAGTTCTGAGTTTTACCATCTCCCAGAAGAACATAGCCATCTCTCTGCGATTCTGCAGAACAGCCCAGATGAAGAGCGACGCCCAGGGGAAGAGGCAGCGTTTATTCCGGTACAGGCAGTCGCCACGCAGCAGCTTACTGACGCGCTGGGAGGAAGGAGAAAGATTCACTCAGAGGGCATCGTGTCGAAGGTGATAAGGTAACAGTGACACTTGTGAGCAGAATTTATTTACTTTAAGATACACCTGGTGGACTCCTCTATTATGTGCTTCAGCAAAATCTAAAAACAATCCATCACAAAAAAAAACCTCTCTGATAGCGTCAAAGGTTGTTTTATGGCTGAGTTGTTGAATTGGATTGTTTTCGATGAAATAAATTGGCGACTTAGTGTGTCTGTATATTCGTAGGTTGAGCGTACCCTGAGTGCCCTCCTCTTGGAAGTGATCTGTTCTAAACCCAAAGTTTCGAAGTAGAACAGCTGGCAGACGTCACCCATCAACAGCTCCAGGACGCCTGACACCTGAGACAAAAGGGGGGGGGGTTAGAATGACAAGTTAAATGCGAGATGCTTTCAAGTTATTTTCAGTAGAATTAGAGGGGTGAAAAAAAGCTATAAAGAAGAACCTCAAAAAGGCTGATCTCCATCCCTGGCCCGCGCTTCATCTTGTCCAATTTGGAGGGCGAGGCCTGCTGACCTGACAGGGTAGAAGCAGCAGCTGCATTTCCTTGCCGCTCCATGAGTTGGCGCTGCAGCAGGTAGTAAAGGAGCGTGCCGTCGGCCACGGACCGGTACAGGCTCTCCAGCCGGTCGTAGGTCAGGTAGTCCAGGATGTTGAGGCCATTTTCAGTAAAAAGACGCACAAACTGAGGCTTGTCATTGATCAGGGCGTCTGTCATGGAGTCTTCCAAGTCTTCATACTGATCGGATGAAGTTAAATGATTATCGGTCAGGTTTAAATACAGGGTCAATTAAGATAATTACCACATCAATAAAAGTATTTTAACTTGTAAAATATACGCTTAACTACTGCGTCTACTTTAGAGTGGTAGTATTTCTCTGAATGTATCATCCTGATGTTTCTCTCCCCCTCCTCTCACCCTCCACTGTATGTCTCCATTGAAGAGTTCGCTCTTGGCAATGTCGACCCTGTTCCACGTGACCGCGAGCTTCAGCTCCTCATTGTAAGGGCTGGCATCCACTGAGGCACGGTGCTTACTGGCTGAAAAACACCACAAACATCCAAATGAAAACGCGTTGCCATGTAAACAATTTTAAAATACGAGTTAAGTATATCTACCTCCGACTAATGCTTTGAGCAGGACTGTGTCGAAGTCATTTGGGGCCTCCTGCTCCCCGTGGTAGATCGTAATCATATCTCTGTTCTGGTAGATACTCAGAGCCTGAAGACACAGAATAAGGAGACAGAAAAACACGACAATTGAAACAAGGACAATATTGTGTGAGCAGGATATCAAACATTTCAAGGTCTTATCAGAGCATTTGAACTTAAGGATCAGGATTAATGAGAAGAAATGAGTAGGATCAACATGAAACTGTGACTTCGATCAGATTATGTTACTGTTTCAATAAATGATGAGCTCAGCAGCTGTAAATATAGTTACAGGGTTTAAAGAAAGGAACATTTCTCAGGTCAGACTGTTTGAATATATGTATTTACTTATATTTATACAGACACTGCCTCTTTAACCCACTGCTTATAGATTGAGGACCTATATTGCAGCCTTGTTGTTTTCTGGATTTTTTAAAGCTCTATTATTGATGTGATTTTCCAAAACATCTTAAATTACTACTTGGATATAGTACTAGAGATGGGTATCGCTAAGAAATTGAGGATACTACTACTATTATCAATACTGTTTATTGACTTTGTGGGCCGCCGCTGCCAAATAAATATATCGTGAATTATATTCTGGAATGTAGAATGGCCATTCTTACTCAATACCTCACTACTTTCATTGACAGACAGAGCTCAGCGAGACGACTGAGCAGAGACACTTGCTGCTTATTAAACTGCAATCTGGAGTCAGATTTCTGGTGCATTATGGGGATTTTGATGACTCGTGTCCTCTGGAGATCACACAAATATACTTGACTGAATGCTGTTGGCTAGAAACCTTAATTACAAACTATTTCAGATGTTTGTGTCATAAAAATAACACTAAACCTGAACACAAACTTCAGCTTGGGAGTGAGTTCTCTGTGGAGAGGCAAAAAGAAATGAGTAAAATCTAGGAATGTTTTTCAGGAATGTGGGACAAACTGAAAACTGGAGTTTGTGAGGAGCCTGAGGTGCAGAGGGCAATCATTTTCTTCTTGGAGCAGTAGTTGAGGCAGTGGGGATAAAAATGTGAGCGTGCCCCAATTGGGTGTGCATGAAGAAAGGCTGTTTAGGTCATAAAAATCTAAAGACATGATACAGTTGGAAGCACGAATATGCTCAGCAATCTGGAATATCTTGTGTGAGTAAAGGTGGAGTCTTGAAACAGATCAAACTGCAACTTAGAACATTTGAAAACCTTTGAGTCCATAAATGTAATTTGAAGGGAACCAAGCCAGAAAAAACCCACAACACACCAGCTCCTGAATATACAAGGGAAAGAAGTCCCTCGGAAACTCCGTAACCGCATGATAATTACACGTCTTGGTGAATGGATCTTACTCGCTCGACAAGTTTGTCCGTCTCCACTTCGGAAGGGAAATACTTTTTAACCCGTTCTGCCACTCGTTCTTTCAGGTCCACGCTGGAAGCCGCCTCACCATCCCCCTCGTTGGAGGACTGCACCACGGGCACCGACGACAGGTTCTCCAAGACGTCGCTCAGGAAGTCGGCCATACCTCCTGAGCCGGCCAGCACCAGCCAGGGCATGTCGTTTTTCAGAGAGAGATCCACTCTCTGACAGAAGTAAGAAAAAGACATTTTAAGAAATAGTATTAGTATTAATAAATTAACTCAATAATTCATTTGATCATTAAGAGGGGCGACTGTACCTCCAGCATGCTCGCCTCCCCAGACACCAGCATACAAAGGACGGGGATGTCAATGCTGCCGCTGGCTGCAGAGACACAAGCATTCTATTACAAACTCATATAGTGCATCTTTAAATGATTTCCTTTAATGCAAACTTGGAATAATCAAACTGCATATTTCTCCAGCAACACAAGAGCAGAGCAACAGCACAGACACAGAAAGAAGACCCTGTTGAATCTTTAAGACAAATCTCTGCTTGATTTTACATGTTGACGAGCCGTGTCTCAAACTCATGCAGTGGCATGCAGTGACATGCAGTGGCATGCAGTGGCATGCAGTGGCATGCATCCTGTGGATTCCAGAGGATTGCATGCATTGAAGAGAGATCAGCTTGAAAATCAAGGTTGAATACCCACATCCAAATCTACCAGAAATCTCAGGGGATAAACAACACAACAAAAGCCGAGATGTTTACACCTACTTCCTTATTTCACAATTGGATGAGATTGTATGACTCTCACCCCAGATGCCTGTGCGCTGGTGGGAGATGTAGTCCTCCAGTTTGGCCCTGAACCCTGTATCACCTTCTCTGCGTCCCACGCTCCCGTCGTCTACCAGCAGAAAGGCCTGGTAGTTGTTGTCCAAGCAGCAGGAGTCCCGGGTCATATTCTGGACGTGGTACTTAGCAGGAAAGCTGCCCTGCAAAGAAAGAAGAATTAAAAGTGGATTAGTGCACACTTTCTTCTAATAACAGTGAAAAGCTGCAGTCCAATGGATACCTGCTTTTCACTTGATACTCTTAGTGTGTTTTAATAGGACCTGATACCAAGGCAACATCACAGCAGTTTAATCAGGACTCCAGGTCGTCCAGATGGAGAATATATACCTTTATTTTACTATAAACACTTAAAGATTAGGGTAAGTATAAATATATCCGTACAATTAAAGTGATTCCCCTAAAACTAAACTGATGAGAATGCTCAAATTTGAAGGCTCATGTTACAGTGAGATTGTTGTACATGACAAATGATCTTTTCTTAGAGGGTGAAACAGCGTGTAAAAAAAAAAAAAATGAACCTGAGGGTTGACCAGCTGCTCCCGGTTGTGCACCATGCCCCAGGGAGTGATGCCCAGCGCCACCACCTTGTTGAGGGAGACGGCCGAAGCTGCGGTGGCGTGATCCCTCACCGCCTCACCGACACATCTCCCCACTCCTTCACGCATGCCGGCCGTCAGGATCCATGCTCCTGGGGGGGGGATGAGAAATTGTGTAACTTTTTGCTCAGCCTCGACAACATGTAATCGACAGAACCTTTCAAATATTAAGAACATCTGTGTCATATCTCACCAAGTCCTTGAATTTAAAATATAATTTAAAATACTACCAGAAGGGTTACCACTAAACTTCAGGAATCAGGATCTGGCAGCAGATCCAGGATTTTTTTCATCACTTTCATTAACATTACGGGACATTTTCACAGATTTCCCAGGAAAATAATTCATGGATCCTGATGAGAAAACAGGCAGATTTAGGGAACTGATACCTGTGTGTGTGAGAAATTTGTCATTAGGTGTATTTGCACCTATGCTTTCATCACTTCTATTTCCAGTTCTTTCGTGTCTTCAAGTGTTAACCACAGTCACGTCCCTTGAGTTCATGTGTTCCCCCGAATGTTTTTGTTTTGATCCGCGGCGAGAACAGCTACTTGAAGTGACCTTAGATGATGAGGATCACAGTGTGCCACCTGTCTTTGGCACAGTAGCCGGAAACAGCCATTGTATGACTAAATTAGGATCGCACCCCAGAGAGCCGTGAAGTTTAATGGTGCCGCAGTTTGTAACGGCTGGATTCTTCCTGTTATAACTTCAATGAGTCAGTTCTGTGAAGTTCAAGAAAGCGTTGATTCATTATTATATATTTGTCAGTTCCTGAGGCATGTTGACAAATTTCAGAGGGATTTAAATCACGAGAACTTCCAGTGAAGATCACAAGGGAAATGGTACAAACCTAAAACACTCAAATAAAAACATTGAGAACATTTTTATCTCTTAAAACAACTAACCACACGAACAAATACTGCTAATTACTCTCCGAAAAAAAAAAAAAAAAAGAGGCTACATCAGTAAGAAAAATTACTTCAAGGGGAACAATTTGATTAAATGAAGACAAAATCAGCTCAACTCTGACAAACTGCTCTACAAGTTGAAGCTTCACTGATATAATCAAGATAAAGTAAACAGCCTGCGTGGGTTCGACAACAGTGATAACTGGATTACAACCTCTGATCCACTTCTGTAGCAGGGTGTGAGGTGTTGATTTAGTTACTTCACACTTTGCTTTCACTGTGCGTTTACCTGTGCTTTGTGAGGCTTTCACCAGTCCCTGCCTCAGGACCTCCCGTACCCACGTCTTCACCTTTGTCCTTCCCTCGCCGCCCACTACGGACACCACCAGATTGGGCGCTGGCAGGCCCCAGTGGGTCGTCATCAGGGTGTAGACCATAGACGGAGGGGTGTCCCATGACATGCGTAGGAACTAAGAGAGAAAAAAAGTGTATATTGTACATTTCAAAAATAGGAACACGAGCCAAAAGACAAACTCAGACGTAAAGAATTCAGGGTTTTGATCATGTTTGTACAATATCGTGCTAAAGGTCTCTCCAACTGAGCTTCTCAGTACAGATATGTGATCTCAGTGCATGGTGTTTGTGTAGCAGCAGGTTAAAGGTTACCCACCACAGCTCTTTTATTTGTTTAGCTCTTAGAAGCAGTTGTCTTTCAATCAACCACTACAGATTGAATCATAAACTCTTAGACTGTAGGAATTAAGTGTTTCATGAACCCTCCAGAGAATGTCACCCACATAGCTATGTCTCTTGCTGGCTCCTGCAAACTGCAGCTCTCCAAAGGCATCCGTCGGGTACTCAGATGAGTGCTGGGCGCTGTCCCAGTGGTTGACGATCGCCGTGCTGAAGTAGTCACCGAGAGCCACAGAGCCGTGGGTGTCTCTCGCACCCCCACACTGGCAAAGGGCCCCATTACTGAGAGAGGTGAGAAGGTAATACATCGACATGAAAACATCTTGTGATCAGCACAGTGATCAGAGAGACATTATTATCAGAAAGAAAATGTGCTCGGCAAAGTTCACAGTACCTGAACGAATCCTCTACGAAGGTGGAGCACACTCTTTTCTTTATGATTTTGGGGATCCAACTCTGAAAGCAACGTCAGTGGGTTAGTAAACCGAGTTGTATGTGCAGACCGTCACGATTACAGGATGTTTATTTCTGACCCTGCTCTTGTATGCCTGGAAATAACAGTGTTGGGGATTCTGTTCAAATGAGAAATGTTGACTTTGTGAAATACCAGATGATGGGCTGGAGAGTTACGCTGAGCCTAAACACCCGAGTGTGACTTCTGACATGGTGCTGCAGTATCATCTTGTGTACGTGTGTGTGTGTGGACATGCGTGTGTGTGGGCACGTAGGTATCTTCGGTCTGCAAGGCAACCTCAAACCTGCCTACTGACACACTGACTCTCTTCACAACTCTGAAATCAAATGGACACTGTAAATATTAAACAATTTAAATTATATAATTATCTTAAATAGATGAAACCTCAGACAACTGTTTTGAAAGGGATAATCGTGTTACTATAATAATGTTGTTGGTAACACCAGTGCATGGGAGTGAAACTGTGACTTTTACATTATGTTTTATTTTTATTATTTAGATGCTGGTGTTGTTCTATTATACTAATGACAATTGTTAACTTTAACTGTAACAAAGTATAAATAATATGATGTATTAACCTCAAGCATAAAAGTATAAGCTTTGTGAGTATAAACTTAAACCATAATGAATACATTTCTTCAAGTCATTTCATTATGTTATTCAGAGGAAGAAGGAAGGAAGAAAGTAAATAAATAAACAAATTAAAAACAGATAAAGTTTCAAGTCATTTCTTTACAATATATTGGGAAAGAAAGTATGAAGGGAAAAATAAATAAATAAATAAACAAATGAAATGTGGAAAGAAAATTGCTTCAAGTAAATTTCCTTTCCATGTTTATTAGGGAGAGCATAAAAAAAATAATGAATGAACAAACAAACAAATATGTAAATAAATAAATAAAGCAGTTGATTGAAATGAGAGTTTCATTCTCGTCCTAATCTTTCCTGATATTATGAATTCTTTATTTCCCCCTGGACGTTACAAGGAAATGTTTTGAGTGAAGTTTTTAAAAGTTTCTAACAAAGTGCAGGAGGTGAAATGGAACGTAGAGAAACGCACGATGTCTCCGAAAGTTGCGCCAAAGTCTCCGTGAATCGACTCGTACGTCAGAAAACGCGAGCAGCTGCAGAAGTTTGTCCGCAGCGATGCTAACGTTAGCTTCACTTCCGCTGTTTGGACATGAACCACAAACAGCTGAGCGACGTCAACAAGCTGAGCGACCTTTGTCACAGAGGAACGACACGTATGTTCACACACAACACACTCGTGCAACACACTAAACTGCGAGTTAGTGTCAGCGTGTGTCTGTCTGTGTGTGCGTGTGTTCATCGTGACTCACAACCACAGACACGAACTTCCACTTTTTTTTTAATTCCCCAGAGTTGTCTTTGCCCAGACGTCACCAAAATCCACCATGAATGGAAAGTTTTAAACCCACCTGGTCCTTCTCGGATTTACTGTTTGTGCCTGCTCCTCCTCCTCCTGCTCCTCCTGGTGTGTCCCTCATGTTGTTGCTTCTTCTCTTCTCCTTCCTTTGCTGCAGTTGTTGGTCTCAGAGAGACAGGCGGACAGAGAGGGAGGAGAAGACTTCAGGGCTCCTTCCTGGTCATGTTCCTCCGCGGAGAAGGCTCGTGCTCTGAGCTGAACTGGCGCTGGACGTGTAGTTTGTCTAAGGAGACTCCATTTGTCTTTCTGCAGGACAGACAACACCGCACACAGGTGAGGGTGTGGTTCGAGAGAGAGGCAGACGAGTTGTCAAAGCCTCCCTTCAAAAGTGGGAGGAAAGGTGGGGCCACGTCCAAGCCACAGACTGATCATACCTGAGACTGCTGCCTGAGGGGAGAGCTGGACCCCACTCACCAGGACACAAGTTTATAATAAGGAAGATGGGTATGTAGGAGGGAAGGAAGTAATGAAGGTAGGTCAGTAGGAAGGAAGGTAGGAAGTAGGATAGCTATGTAGGTCCGTAAGTAGGAAGATAGGTATGTAGGAAGGAAGGAAGGCAGGAAGTAGGATAGGTATGTAGGAAGGAAGGGAAGTAGGTAGGTGGTAGATAGATAGATAGATGGAGAGATAGATAGACATAGATCGTGAGAGAGAAAGATAGATAGATAGATAGATAGATAGATAGAGAGGGAGAGATAGATAGATACACTTTATTGACACTTTATTGTTGCAGCAGCTGATTTCCTGCTGTCATGGCTGCCTAAAAATATCACAGTGCAAAGCCTGGATTACCTAATGTCTCACTCGGCTTCGCACCCTCGAGTGCAATGAACGGCAGAATTTTTTTACATTTTCATTTATTTATATTTTGTATGCACAATTTTTTCAACACAAGATATCAAAACAAAACCATACCGTGCAGGGCCAATATAACTTCTGATATGTGATCCCAAAGGTACGATTAGTGTTTTAGAGTCCACTATAGGCCCCGTGCAGGTTAATACAAACATATATAAACTATAACCCCACAATACTTATTTATATTAAATAATTATTGTACAATACATTTAAATATTGAAGAATTAATATATTAAAAAAGACATATAATAGTTAGACGTATTTCATACACATAAGTACCAGTCAGTGAGAACATAACGAGATATATTTTGGTTGTAGACTATGCTGCGAACTCTCCACCTCCTCAGTCCATAACATTTCCTCGCGGTCCTATTTGCCGAATCCCTGCGGGTCGTTGGCCTTCTTCGACTCTTCTTTACCGTTCGTTTTGCTGAAGATGTATAACGTGTTGGCCAGGTTGTGGAGCTGGCACGTCCCGAGCTGGCAGCCACCCTGAGGTGTGCGTCGCGGGCGTAACCTCAGCGCCATGCTGTCGATGAGAAATAGGGTAGAAGTCAAGGGTTGGGCCCCTCAAAACATTTGATAAACGCTCAGGGAATAATCAAGATCCAGGAGTTACAGTATAATATGATACATAACACGAGCAGGTCAGCGTTTACAACCACTCGCAGTATGTTTTTAAAATTTCTATGCGGTTTCGTACTTGTGTTTCAGTGGATCCAGGCCCAGACGATCGTCCTCTGAATGAAACGGGATGATCTTCAGTGCTGGGACATGGTCCTCCCGTGTGTCCTCTGAACTTTTCACCCCTGAAGCCTGGACAGCGTCCCCGGAGAGGACAGTGTCTGCGTCTGACCTGCGGATCCCACAGAATGAGGTATACAACTCAGATTAGCGAGGATATAAGATGCAGTGAAACTGATCTGTGGGGAAGCTTTTGTTTCCTCCTTCCTAAAAGTGTGTTTCCTGATGTTGTTCATCACTTACCTCTCAGTCAGTCTAAGTGGTGAGGCAGCAGTCAGAGGCACAGTCAGCAGCAGCAAAACAGTTATCTCCATTCCGCACTGGCCTGTGGCAGAAAATCATTTATCCTTTACAGACTTATTCTTAATTCTTAAAAAGTGAATATTAGCCATAACAACACAGATGCATTAGACATCATCCAGAAAATGTAATAAACACGTTGATTATGAGCATCAGAGACCTTATCAGATGGGAAATCACACAAATGAAGAATGATACTCACCACCAAGAAAATGTAGAAACCTGCTGTGGCTGTTTGAGTGAACCATCAATCCAGATGTGCAGCTGTAGTGCTTTGCAGATTGCTGAGATGCTCAAACCTGTCTCCTGTCACCTATCTCCACATCTGGTCCTTTATAGTGGGATGCGTGGGGGCGTGTCCGTCCCTAGTCATCACACCCCACTGACCCACTCCCACTCATTAATCACCGGCGGTGGCAGTTTTATCTTCTATTTACAGGAGCTGCGATACTAACATAAACAACCTTTTTAACCATACGCAGTATTGTAC
The DNA here is from genome assembly GCA_026259375.1 of Verasper variegatus. Taxonomy (NCBI): domain Eukaryota; kingdom Metazoa; phylum Chordata; class Actinopteri; order Pleuronectiformes; family Pleuronectidae; genus Verasper; species Verasper variegatus. Next base: position 9,161,310 of record CM048057.1, read on the forward strand.
TTATACTCAAAGTGACCTTGTACCTCGTGTGATGTTTACATTGATTCTTATGTTGCCCCCCCCCCCCACCACCACACACACACCACACACACACACACACACACACACACATCCTCCTCCATCCCTCCTCTCCCTCACTCCACTTGCTGCTGAGCAATTGTTCCAGAAATTCATTCTTTCATTTCCATCACCTGCAGGAAGCCCGGCGGGCCCAAAATAACACTGATTCTCCTTCTGGCGTTTCTCTATCGCCGCTGGGTTTTTTCCTTTGAGTCACTTTGGCCGTCAATATGTTTATTCCGGAAATGTCCTTCATCCCACCCCCAACCCCCCAAATTAAATACAGTGTTTGGAAAACAACTGGTCGATCTCACCCCTCACCTCAAGGATAATATGTTTTGATCCAATTATTGCCCTTTATGTTGGTTTATGGCTTTTCTTTTCCCCCTGCTCACAGAAATAAGGAATAATGAGCTTTTCAGGATTGGCACATTTGAACATCAGGAAATTCTCCCATAATTTCTTTATCTTTTTATAAGATAGTAAATCCACGGGGGAGCCGGTGTCACGTTTAATGTTTTCCAGCCTCCACGCGGTTTCTCCCAGCCCTCTCTCCTTCTCACTAAATCACAACTTCCTCTCTAGAGTCTATTGTGTATCGTTTCCTGTGATGCCATCTGGGAAGCTTGAGTATAGAGCACTGAGTCATCACTGGCGTGCATGCACACCACAGCATAAGTAGTCATATGATGAGGAAGCCTCTTGATTTCCCATTACGAATTGATTTCACACGTAGTTTGATGAATAATTTCCTCTGAGATGTTAAGACTGGTCTGTAGACTGTCATTACATATTAAGAGCCTCACAGCCTCGGGGTGAACCAGTTCCTGTACACCTGCTGCTGCCGGGTTGGAGTAAATTGGTCACTTTGGTCAAAAGTATAAACGGGGAATCATTTAAAAACCCAAGTAGATGCATCCTAAGTATAAACTAACTTCTCTAGACAATAGCTTGGAACAACAGTCACATGTGCAGAGTCAGAATTGGCTTTATTGTCTGAGCACGTGTACACATACAAGGAATTTGACTCTGGTTTCACATTGCTCTCAGTATACTGACATAAAATAAACATGCAGCTAGGGAGGAGGAGAACGATAAAACTGAACAAATCTGTAAAATTATGGTTAAAAAATACTTGCGTCTACATTCATAACTTTTACACTGCGGTGCAATTTAAAAGTAATTATAGTGAAGCTGATATGTCTGGAACGTAATCAAGGAATCCTTTCACATTAGGCACAAACATTCATTTGGGGTCAAGGATTAAGTCACTTGATTTTGGTAGCCAAAGGTCAAGGTCACTGTGAAAGCATATTGTTTGCCTTGGAATAGTTATCACTTGGACTCAAAGATAAAGGGATTATGTTCCAACTGTCAACGGTAAAGGTTAAAGTGACCTTTATATGAATCTGGAAAAATGTAGGTAGAAATATGTACACAGAAACTGCACTGGCTGGCGGAGGCCTTTAACCGCAGAGCAGTAATTTTAGAGTTACAGTTTAGTTCCCAAAATGAAGACACATATGATAAAGCACAAAATATGAGGGTGAACTAGACTTAACCGCATCAATAGCAACAAGAAACTAAAACAAAATAAAAAAATACAGCAACGGTAATAAAAAAGGAGAATAATGTTAGATTATCTTGTTGTCTGTGTGCTTACTCAAACTACATGTCCTCCATACACATATGATGTTTCTCACTGTATGTCCAGTGGAAGTTTCATTTTTCCACTTATCGGCCCATGTTTGGATTCCTTAGGAAAATGATCTCACATGTACTTGTCTTAAACTCCCCAGTACACACGGACGAGCACAGAGAAACCTTCTCTCTTCTGCAGATGAATGTGAAAACAACCTTGTAGTCAAACTCTGCAAATATGTCACGGGGCAGAGTGAAGATGAGACATTCAAGCGAAGTAATGACAATCGAAACACATGTTTGCCTGGAGGGCGACTTTAAGAGGATAACAAATACATTGCAAATTTACTCATTACTCTAGTAGAAACAAGTGTAAAAATGACTATATATGAATATGAATATATCAAGTTAAAAATAAATAAAATGAAAATATTTTGATAAATACGTTTATTTCACAGCCTTCATACCTTAGATATTTACCATGATATAAACTATGTAGATATAATATCCTCTGGGCTCATAATATGGGATAAAAATATATATGTCACAAATACAAAGAGATCAACACTCTGTCCAAAATAGCTTCATCAAAGTGGATTGACCCTGAGAATGTACAGTGGGGAGTTGAGTTAAGCCTACATGCAGTATTGAGTGTCCCAGGTGTTATGACAGCGAAGTCATGAGATGAGTCTGGGTCAGGATGATTAAAGTCAACAGTCCTGGATTTCGTAAGTCAGGAACAATGCTTGTTTTTAAAGGTCACCGAGGGTGCTCTGTCCCCTTGTAGCTCCGACTTGTTGATATCCGATATGTCAAGCGGCCAATTCATATTGGAAGGAATATGCGTTTGCTTCCAGGAGAACACTTTGTCAGAACTCCTCTGACTTTTCTCCCGCTCTCGCTGACGTAACGCGCATCCTGTTGTTGTTGCAGGCCCGCAGCTACCAGCCGGGCCCCTTCAGCCTCTCTGCCCTGTTTCCTCTACCCACCGGGCACGAGAGAGAGCATCCTGCCAGGAAGGCCTGTCTGTCACTCGCACATCATCTTCTCACAGTTTTCAGCTTCTCAGGTCACTCAAGACTCTTCGCCACAAGCATGTCAAACATCTATTTCAGGCAGTAGAAAGGAGGTTAGCTTCGCCGTAAACAAAAACCCTTTACATTTTATAACGTACAGTTACATTGTGCAAGAGATAAATAATCCTCTGAGTGAATTGACTGCACCATAAATAGCTCCATCTTGTGATAATAAAAAGTGTAAACATGTAATTCACTGTACATTCTCATTTATGACGCATTTGACTCAATACAAATCCACATGTTTTAAGCTGTAAACTATACTGACGACTCTGCGAACACATTTCCCAGCGATGTTTTTCAAGTCCAGCTTAGAGGAGCTCCTGCGTGGTTACCCAACAGCTAGAGAAGCGACATTAGAACCAAATCTTAATGGTTATTTTAGTGTTTCCTCGCCCATCAACAGCTGTGAGTGAAACAGATAGACGCTAGACAGACAGAGACAGAGAGAGAGAGTTGTGCAGCGGCAGTCTGGAAAATCTGTAAAAGGTCGGAGGGTCAACACTGAGAGATATAAGCCCAGAGTCCATTAGTGGATTAAACCATAACCACTCCATGGCTACTGCATCTCTCCTGGATTAAAGTGAGAGAGTGTGAGGGAGAGTGTGAGGGAGAGTGTGAGGGAGAGTGAGTGCGTGAGGGCGACTGCAAAGTGAGGGGACCAAATTCAAATGCTGAACGCTGCACATGTGGACCGAGAAACGCAGAGGAACACGCTGAACTGAGCACTTTGGGTAGATTCGAGGTGGTTCTGGCACACGTACGGTACAACACCAGGCTGATAGAGTGAACGGACGGAGGTAAGTGTGAACACATACCATGTGAAAGTCTTTCCGGAAACAATATCAATAATCATCGCCATGTATTAGTCTTTTATTGTCAATATAACAAAGGTTAAATAGACTGTATATCGATATATTGCTAATGCGTTGTACAAAGCACAGTGAGGAGGTATAACACATAACTGATCTACCTCAGATGTTGTTTGTCATTCTTTTAAACCTACAACTTTAACTATAATAATAATAATGTGAGTGATATAAACATTTTTATCTTGATGTCCATTTTCTGTTGTGTAGAACATATTCAATATGGATAATTGTCGTGTAAAAGATAAAGATTTCAGCTTGAATCAGTCTGGAAACATAAGTGTTTGAACCAATGCTGCTGTGATGATGATGTGATGTATAACAAGTGTTTTACTTGTTTACTTGTAGTGTTTTGCAGCAACATATTCTGCAGATGTGTCTGATAATGGATCAGCTCTGTCATCACCATCATCATTGTTGTGTAACTTTAATTTTGTTATGGCCCTGTGTGTGTGTGTGTGTGTGTGTGTGTGTGTGTGTGTGTGTGTGTGTGTGTGTGTGTGTGTGTGTGTGTGTGTGTGTGCGGCGTGCATGCAGGAACCATGGATGTAGACGTGGAGGGGATTATCCTGTGCATTAAGGAGGGGGATGAGACCGGTGTTCAGACTCAGCTGCAGGAGTTCAACAAAGAGGTGACTCCACACAGACGCTCACACGTCCTCACACTGCTGCTTGGTACAGTTGTAGATCATGTTTTCATCGTCCTCTCTGCCCCCCCCCACAGTACGCCCAGTGCTTCTTCTTCGACGCCGATGAGAGGGACCGGAGGAAAGTACGCCGTTTTACGTGCCTGCGCCTGTTGACTAAGATACAGTCCTGTCCCCTGTCCTCCCGGTGTTCCTTGATTAAACCTCACCTTGTGTTACTCCCCCACCTCATACGCTGTCATCCCTCCCTCTCCTCCCTCCCCGCCCCCCTCTCCCACACAGTCTGTCCGTGATTAGTAATTCTGCTGCATCAGTTGTATCCCTGATCCTCTCTCCTCGCAGGCTCAGGCAGATTGAGCACAGGCAGAGTGATTGAGTGACCAGCGTCCTGACACGTTAATCTATTCATCACAGTCAGCTCGGGCATTTGCAGCCACTGGGAAAGGAGACCCCATATTCTAGGTTTTGGGTTTGGAGAAAGTCCTGAAAAATAAGGAATGTGTCAGCCCTGACTTCCCTGAAAGTTTTTGCTGATTCAAAAATTACTTTAGATCTTAAAGATGTTAGAGGCAGTCCGGAGGAAAAATACAAAAGTAATAAAATGTAAAAGTCTGTCTATCCAATTTATTGGAATTCAATCAGGTGGTATTTTTATATGATCAAATTAAATATAACTGAATGTAATTTGTAATATAATTTAATTCAACTTTATATTTTTATTGAATACATTTATTTCATTTAATATTTAATTGAAAAAATAATTGAATTTTGAAAGTTATTTTCATACAAACTACATTCCAGGCAGCTGTGACTCCGGTAGTATAAAGCGAGTCATCCCTTAACCAGACCGGTCTGATTCCGGCTCCTCCAGTGGGCATGCCAGATTGTTCTTGGTCCCTGACGGCTCTGCTAACAGTGTGTGTTGGAAGCATAGTAGTGCTGAATGAAGCTTTGTGTGAATGACCTCAGAGAGATGTTGTTGATTATTGTTAAATATGAACTTTTAATATTTTCTCTGTCTTCTGCTGCATTAAAATCGGACCTTCACATCCTAAAGCAAAGAAAACTAGAAGAGGTAAGTGCGACTAGTGTTACTTTGTGATGCTCGTTAACCTTGAACTACTTCATTCTATGAAATAAAGTGTGGAACTTATTTATCCTGTGTTTTTCTGCTCCAGTTCAGGAATAATAAAGTGAGGGACTACGCTGACTCTGACTCTGAATGTGATGAGTATGACCAGGAGGATCGAGGCTTCATCCTCAGACAGGTAACAGGTCATTTCCTGCTGCACAGACATTGTCAGTTGCTCCTTTGGAGAATGTAGTTTCACAAAACGTCTGCTTCTCTGTTCCTGCAGAATTTAGCTGTTGTCCTCGTGAGGTTTATTCGAACAGGAGTTAAATGTCATCTGCTGAGGGTGTGTTTACGCACCCTGAGGATCCTGTCCAGGGACAAAAAGGTCTTGGGCCCCTTGGTGACCGACAATGCTCTGCTGACTCTGGCCAAACTAGCAGGGCTGACCACAAGCGATGCCAGCGATGAAGACTGCGACCCCGACTCTGATTTCTACGACAACATCATCGCTTCCCTCGCCGAGGCCAAAGTCCTGCACTCCCGTGTCGAGGAGGAGGAGGAAGGCGACGCAGAGGCCGAGGCCAACGACCAGAGCGAAGAGTGCTTGGCCATAGACGAGGATGCCAAGAGTGAAGTCAGCATCGTCAACAGCGGGGACGTGGACAGCGGCAGCTGGATGGGGAGCCACAGGACCAGCATCAACGAGATGCACCGAGGCAGCATCCATCACAAGGTGCTGGAGCGAGGGAGGAGGGACCGCAGAGAGAGCAAAGCGGAGGGGACGGAGGAGGAGGAGGACGGGGAGTCGGGAGAGGAGGCTCTGAGGAAAGAGGCCATGAAGGTGTTGTGTAACGTGGTCTACAACAGCACCTGGGCACAGGAGAGGTTCAGTGCTCTCAGGTGGGCTTACACACACACACATACGTCCAACATAACATGCATATATATATATATATATATATATATAGTTTTACTATAGGAGTACTACTATAGTACTCCTAGTTCTGATCTTACTTACTATTTCAATCATTTTATAATGTTACATTTTATCTTATTTTTACTTCTCATCTATCAAAAAAATATATTTTGATATCTGTGCTCTATCGCTGTGTGATCTTCAAAATGTTTAAGAGTTAACTGGTTCCTGTCATTTGCCATCAGTTTTCTTTTTGGAAAGATGCTCCATTCTTTAAATATAGTTTATTATTATTACATTACAATATTACCAAGTTCCAACCCACCAAAAATACTGAAACATTAAAATGTAAAAAGAATCATGGAGTCAAAAACTAGAGCAAAAATAAAAGTCTAAGGAATAAATCTGAATTTAAAGCAAATAAATTAACTTAAACAGCTGGAGGAAAAACAAGGTGAGATTAACAACCTAGATTGCCCGAAGGATAAAATTGCCACAAGTTGGTGCCCGTTCTCCGAGGCCTGTGAGTTTATCACTGAGATATAAATAGACAGCACAGGCTTTGACTAATGTGTGCACAGCTCCTCAGAGATAATGTATCATATCCCTTCATTTGGCTTTTGTACAAATCAACATGTTTCCGAACAACTGTTGTTTTTTTCAGCCTCCTGAGTGGTCTCATGGAGTGTCTGTCCACCAGCGTCAGCTCCTCATCTCCCTCCAGTGTTCAGTTCTACGAACTACGCCTCATGTTCCTCATCACTGCTCTGCGGCCTGAGCTCAGAACTCGGCTCCAGCAGGTAACGGAACCCCGCTGGCTGTAAAGCTGGCAGATCATTCCACCGTTACAATCCCCTCCACCGTCGCTTTATTCTAATACTGACAACCTCGTCCTGCTCTCACACTCATCTTTATTTGACTCCTCCAGGAGGGCGGGTTGCCTGTCCTCACAGCGGCCCTGGAGAGCGGCCTGGAGGTGCAGTGGAAGGAGCAGTACGAGTGTGTGCTGCAGCCGGCGGCAAATCCAATCTCCCTGGAAGCCTCTCAGCGTGTTATAGAGATACTGAAAATCCTCTTTAACATCACCTACAGCAGCCACATACAGGAGCCCAGCGAGGTCAGTGCACAAGAGGGGTGTGATAAACCTGTTAGGTGGGATGGAAATAAGTAGGAGGAGGAAGAGGAAAGAGACTCTATACAGTCACTCCTGCCTCGCTCTGATGAAATACATGAAATCGACATGGTCTGATGAAGACACAAGATAAAACTCTTCACCATAGTGGTATTAATAACAATGTCATCACCCCTTTTTTCAAACTGCACTTAAAGAGTGAAATAATCTGCACTCTTTGTTTTCTCCTTTCTCAGGATAACGCAGCTCTTTACCGACACCTGGTGGCCATCCTGCGTCTCTGCCTGATGAGGAAGTGCACGCTGTCAAATGACACTGATGAGCTGCAGAGGTGAGCGAGAACCAAGAGGAAGGAGGACAGAAAGAAATTAAATGACAACAATCCATTTAATTTCTTTATTCATGCTATTCATAGTATCTCATCTTTATAGTTTTTATTTAACTTTATTTATTTCAGTATCAAATATCAGTTTCATAAATATTTTCCCAGAGGAAAAGAGGGAAATATTGAAAAATGTGAATGAATATCTCACAATGTTAAAGGAAAGTGATAAAAACTGGATCTGATCCGGATTTGCAGCCAAATTAAATGGGTTCTCTCCTGTTTCATATCACATCCTTCCATCACGTTCAGTGGTAATCCGTCCAGTAGTTTTTGTAATCTTTCTTACAAACAGACAAACAAACAAACAGACCCGGGTGAAGACATAACCTCCCTGGTGGATGTAATCAGTGTATGTCAGCAGTTACTATAGTTTTGTGTTTACCAGTATTTAATAATAGATCGTTTAATTTCTCTCTCCACTGCCACAGTCACACAGTGAACCTGTTGTCAGCGCTGCCCCTCCAGTGTCTCGACGTGTTGCTGGTGGTTCCTCAGGAGCCGGACTCGGAGCAGTGCCTGGGGGTCAACATGGACTGTGTGCACATCCTGCTGACATTCATGGAGAGACGCCTCGAGTCGGTGAGGGCTAAGGTTTTAAAGAGAGAGGGGCTCAGATGTTTGGGCACTTTTGAATTAGTGTTTGCTTTTTGATTTACAATTTAGACTTGTTTGGTCCTCAGGGTGATAAAATCAAAGAGAAGCTGACACCGATCCTCAATCTGCTGACAGAGAGCTGCAGGGCCCACAGAGAAACACGCCACTACATCAGGAAACATGTAATAGCCTCCCCCTTCAACTGCCCATTTCCCTACTCGCAATAATTTTTGATTGTATCGGAACGCAGTATTCTTTGTTTAAATATCATACACAATTGGAATTATAATGTATCTCCATCATTAGATTCTGCCTCCTCTGACGGACGTATCACACCGGCCAGAGGAAGGCTCCACGGTGAAGAATCGTCTGATCCGTCTCATGACTCACCTGGATACAGACGTCAAACACTGTGCTGCCGACCTCCTCTTCGTCCTCTGCAAGGAAAACGGTAAAACGAGACCTGATCACCACCTCTGCATAAACGAGAGGCATTAAACTAACATGTTTAGGCATAAAGATAAAAAAAGACAGCAGATGGTTTTCATCAACTTTCATTTTTGTGTTCTTTGTCTCCCCCGTCATCCCCTATCCCCCTCTTCTTCCTCTTCTTCTTCCTCCTGCTCCAGTGAGGCGTTTTGTCAAGTACACAGGTTATGGCAACGCAGCGGGCCTGCTGGCCACCAGGGGTCTGCTGTGCGGCCAGGGGCCCAGAAGGTCCAGCTCTGCCGGCCGCTATTCCAGCGACTCCGACTCTGACACCGAGGAGTACCGGCAGGTCAAAGATCGCATCAACCCCGTGACGGGCCGGGTGGAGGTGGAGCATTCGAACCCCATGGAGGGCATGACGGAGGACGAGAAGGAGGAGGAGGCCAAGACGCTGATCATGCTCTTCAACAAGCTGTCCAGGTCCGTGAAACGACACAAGACTTTGACTTGAGAAACAGGAGAACTTACACCTTATTAAATACAAACCAACAAAGGGAGGAAATGATCCAGTTATGAACTGGATATGATTGGTTGACTACTATACATGTATATCCTTTATTGCACATGTATTAAATATATTCATAGGTATCAACCTGTTTTCTTCCTTTCTATTTCAATTAACCTCTTTATCTCGTTAAAGTTAAAGGAGAAACACAAAACGGTATTTTTAACAATGGTCAAATTCTGAGCTCTTTTTCCGCCTGGCGTTTTGCAGAAGTAACATCATCCAGACAATGGGAGTGGACTCGGAGGGGAAGCTGGTCCCACTGTCGGGCCTGAGGGAGAATTCGCTCACTGAGGAGATGAGGTCTGAGTCAGAGAATGACGGAGAGGCAGAGGAAGGAGAGAAGAACTGAAACATGTCAAATTCCCTCATTCTAATTATTTTCGGTAAATATTCCGTTTCTTCAGTTTGATATGAAAGTAAAGGGGTTTAGGGAACTGCACACAAGAAAGGATGTAAAAAAATTATTTGAGTTAAGAATAAGAATATAGAGCCGTTTTAAGGTCACAGTGGTTTGAGTCAAGAATTGTATTCTGAATTGACAGTAGGTCATGATAACACGATGACAGTATATACTATTTTAATAAAGTCTTGAAATCTTATTCTTTGTTGTGGCATTTTGTGAGATAAATGTTTTAAAGTTTAGTTTTATTCAGGCTTCTTTATAATGTTGCTTCAGTCAGATGAGCTGAGACCCATGAATAAGTCTGAGTCTGATTCCAGATGTTCTGATCACGTCTGTGTTGTCGATAACTGCGACCAACCTTTCTTTCTGTGTGTTTGCGTGTTTATTGCTGTAAATATATGAAGATTAATTCCATTCATAACTGCTTTTATTCTGAAACATTTGCATGAACAATGTAAACAAATTACCAAATGATCATTTCACATTTCAAGGAAATCAAATCACTTTAGAGAATAAATTTGCAGTTGGGCCCAACAGCACAAAATGAAGCAGGAATGCACTTATTTCAGCAAAAACACATTATTTGCTGGAGCTGAACGCAGCATGAGTCACTGTGAACATCTGCAGCTGACCGTCTCCTTTCTTTGGCTCATTCTCTTGCAACAAGTTGGAAATGTTATTTTTAAGACGGAAAATGCTGGACTCAATAATATCCCAGATAAACCGTCCCAGATCCCCGTCAAATCCATCCGGATCATCGTCTCATTATATTATATATGACAGTATCAAAATGTAAATGGAATACAAATATATTCCCCTTCAATGTATTTGCTGGAAATCATCTGTGCATTGACAGCCAACACCATTATTGTTAGCACCTGATCCGTTCGCCTGGCTTTCGGAGACGCTGGTTTCAAGGTGCAGGATGAGATGAAAACAAGGGGCAAACGATGCCTTTCTTCAAGCATCGCCAAGTACGTCAGCACATCTCCATCATCTCTTCCAGGGACATCTGCAGCTCCACAGACTGCAGGGAGGAGGCGCCACCATCGATGGCGAGTTTCTTCAGCAGCTCTATTGAAGTCAGCACCACCTGAGAAAAGGGGGGGGGGGGCAGAAATCAGATGACAAGAATGACAAAAGAGGTGCTCGAATGTGAAGCCTGACGTAAAAGAGTCGGCATGAGCTCGGGCAATGAGACGTGTCGGGCTGGTTTCTTTAACTTTTCTTTTTCATTTCTCTGCATGCATAGCAGAAAACGCTTCTACACCTGAGGGATCAGCTGTCACCGCTGATATTCAGGCTTTTGTTCTCTCTGTGCTATTAATCAATACTGAGACAGAATTGCCTATTGAGAGGTGCTGCTAACTACAGCTCCCTTGAGTGGGCAATTCTGGGGGTTTGATCACTCATGAAATTTGATGGAGGTACGTGAAGCAAAAGAAAATCTACCACACCGAGATTCTGCTTTAAGGGTCTGTGAGGGTGTTTGAATAATTCAAAGGTTCCCTAACCTCCACTGTGATGAGTTTCTTCTCCGAAGGCCTGTTGTCTGGGTCAGGCCACTTCTCCCCGAGGCAGAAGAACAGGGAGCAGGGGGGGCAGTCTCTGCCATTGATGAAGTCCATAATTCCTAGAGGGATAAGACCAGCCCACTGTGTCAAGACGACATTTATCCGTGGGTGTGCTACGAAGCTGCATTATGTTTCCTTTCACCCACCTCGCACAAACTCCTTGAACATGTAGAGTGGCTGCGGCTGCAGTTTAGAGATCTCCTGAGGCTGTTGGTTGCGATCAAACCTGGAGAAGCTCCAAAACGCTTTGACTTCACCCCGCCGCTGGCCGTAGACCACGTGGCCGGACACGCCCACATCCAAACCGCCGCCCAGCTTGTCCAAGATGCGTTGGGTCAGTTTGGCTTGAGTTTGATCCGACATGGCTCCGGGACTCGGCAGGTAGACCCTGGTCAGGCCGGATTCGTTGTCCAAAACTGTCCCCACGAATTCAGGGCTGATGTGATGACAACGTGTATTCATATGGATATTGAGTATTTGAACAGCAGATCATATGGGCAGTACAGCAATAGTTTGACATTTTGGGGAATATGCTTATTTGCTTTATTGGCATGAGTCGGGTGAGAAGATCTCACTCTCCTGTCTGTGAGGTAAATATGAATCTACAGCCAGAACAAGTTATCAGCTTCTCGAGCAGGAATATTGTAAACAGGAGAAGGAAACAGCTTAGACTGTTTCCACCTTTTCAAAAGATAACGGGATATATCCGGTTGCCTTGAGCAGAGGCAGGCTAGCTGTTTCCCCCTGTTTCCAGTCTTTGTGCTAAGCTAAGAAACAAGAATTCCCAAAATGTATAAATGTTCCTCTGAGTCAATTTAAGGCTTAAGTGTTGATATCGAGCATCTGTCGGACATTTTGATGAAATCATTACTCTGATGTTACCTGTAGACTAAGCGGATCCCAGCTTCATTCGGGACCTCGTGCTCCATCACCTTCAGCCCTCTGTAGAACGCCGACACCCTGAAGTGAGTCTCTGAGGTTTCAGGAAGAGGAGATGTGCATGAGAGCAGGTTCAAAAAATGGCCACCACACCAGGCCATGTAGTTTCTGAATGTCATTCTAATAGATATTCATTTCTAATACTATTATAGGAGGAGATTTTTTGAGTGATTGTGTGAACCCCACGTTTCATTTGCACAGCGCTGTCTGTCAACTCACTGAAATGATCTCCGTTGTTGGCCTGGTTCATGGTGTGTAGGAACTGCTCTGCCAGCTGCCCATCACAGGCCCCTCCTACAGCTCCCCCCGCTGGATGTGCCGGTTGCTCAGGCAACCCAGTTTCACTGCCCGCACCCTCAAACGTTACTGGATACTGCTGTTGCCCAGGCAACGCGTATCCACCAATCGCCACCTGATCCTGCAGCTGCTGTTGCTCGGGAACAGGCTCAAAGCCTGTGGTTCCCTCTGTAGAAAAGTTGGAGAGCATAATCAAAAAAAAACAGTTTCGAGGAAAGTACCTTGTGTTACTCTTCGGTTTCCTGCGCGTACTGCAGCAGCGAGGAGGAAATGATGAGCAGGGCTGATAAGTCTACCTGTCTCAGGACCAAGGTGCAGTCCCTTCAGACACTCCTGCAGAATATCCTGGTTGATGGTGGGCTCTGCCGGAAACATTGATTGGACATTTCTAGTAACTCTCAAATTAATGGCAAATAAAGTAGTAAATGTGTCATCTAAGACACACAAATCATGCAAATAAAAAAATAGTACTCCTTTACCTGTAAACACAGTATCCTCCGCAAGGAAGGGGAAGTCTTCAAAGCACAAGACGTCCTGGCTCTAATCACACACACACGCATCTGAATGAGTTCTGATGTAGTTGCATCACTGCATACATCCCAAGTCGACCCCGCGATCAGAGGCACTTACCTCCTGTGTAGGGAAGCCGCACTCCTCAAGCAAAGCAGGGTCCTCTGTGACGAGGGTTCCAGGCGACGACTTGGAAGAACCTTTGAGGGTGAAAGCAAAGAACTACGCTTACTATCTTTTTATTCTCCTCTAAGACACAGCTTTGGTGTTATGATCCCACAGATGTGAACTGAGTGTGGACAACATAAGAGAAGAGAGATGTTCTGATACCATTTCTCTCTTCTGATACCTGGAGTCTGCGTATCGGATGATTATGAATACTGAACCGATACCACAGTGTAGAAAAAGAACAAAACTAAATAGGAATACACAACAATAACTTCCTTTAAAGGTTCACTGTGTAAGGTGTAGGTGACAGGGATCTATTGGCAGAAATTAATATAATATAAAATAATCCTAGTGATGTTTTCACTCGTGTTTTTCAACTAAATTGTAGGAGTTGGTTTTTTTCTTTACACTAGAATGGGCCCTTTATATTTAAATACTTTATATCTACATCAGGAGCAGGTCCTCTCTACGGACGCGGACATTTTTTCTTTACAGTAGCCCAAACTGGACAAACACCTTTTGAAGAGGACCTGATCCTGTGTCCTCTTCAACTTGCCTGTTATTCACTACAATAAAAGACCAAATTGCAATTGTCTACGGACGCCCTGGTGGGTCCTCACCTCCTGACACTGACTCGTCCGGCCAGTGAAACACTTTGTGAGGGTTGGCGGTTTCGTTCTTGCTGTCGCCGACCATTTTAAAACCTTTTGATCGCAGGGCGCTGCGGAAGTTCCTCTTCCAGACTGAGGCGTCCCCATTAGCCCGGCCGTTGCCGCTCACCTCAGCCCAGGCCTAAAGGGAAGTGAGAGGTAGAAGGAGTTGAACTATATGAACAGATAGAGGTTGACTACATGATGGACCATCACTGCCACTGGGTAGAACAACTTTAAAACGTGGTGCATCAATCTCATGTGTGATTCCTGTCTGAGCGTTACCTTAAAGATGAGCACGTCAGTGTCGGAGGAGTCCTGTCTCAACGCGTGTTTCCAGGGGACGGAGAACTCTGTCTGTTCCGGGTTCGTCCACTGGACACCAGGATACTTGCCGCTGTCGATCTGCGTTTGCAGCCACGGGATGAGCAGCGGCTTCGATTGGGACATTTCTGCAGGAGCAAGTCGAACTGAGAAAACAGAGAGAATTTAACGCATTGAATTGTAGATGATATTATCTATTGAAACTCAAGTGTTCATCAAAATCAACATTTTAGTGTCATTAAGTTAAATACAACGGAGACATTTTGAAGACTGCATAATGTTGTTGGTAGAATTCATAGTGATTTATACAAACAAGAATTGTTTAATAGTTTAATAACCTAAGTTATACATATGTATCTATAGTCTTGTGTTTATAGTCATTATAATTTTCTAATCCATCTCGAAAGACACGTTTCACCTGCAGAGGGGGCTATTTACTAATCTTTCAACTCAATTCATCCGGAAAAGAATTATCATTGATATCGCATTAGTATCATTACAGGCGACTAAATAATATTAATTGCCACTTAAACATTGAAATTTCGAATTAACTGTTCATTTAGATTTTAAATAATGATTAAATTTAAGAATAACAATTAAAACTAATTCAGGATTTATGCAAATGTGAATGTTTTAATATTATATATATGTTTGTTTCTTTTGAACTGACATTACTATACAACATTTACAAAGACTGGGAGCAGGGAAACAGCAGTGAGCACAATTCCTTCACAGTGGCCGAGATTAAATAACCGTTCGATATAAATAGTATAAATGAGTTACCATTAAAAGCAAACATCATCATTATTATTAGAATGAAAGATAACTTTCCCCACTCGTTATCATTAAACGATCAAAGATAGAATAGCCTGATTTCTGCAGAGCTCCTGGTGCAGCTGGGATTTCTGAATCTCTGAATATCAGGAAAGAGGAAGCAGGACAATATGAGGCCTGAGATTCAAAACCCCAAAATACTCTGATATGAAAAAATAATGTTTGATAAGAAAAAGTACTAGTAAAGTCAAGTAAAGAGGCATAGAAGGTAGAAGTACTCATTCTAAAGATGCCAATATCCATATTAGTGCAGCGTCAGACCTTTTGGTTTCAGTGTTGATTGTAGGACTATTTGTTCCTTGTTAAAAAGGATACAGTCACAAACAGTAAAGTACAGCAGCTGTCCTCATCTGTAGTTTCTCACCTGCGGTCCTGCCTGGTTCAGTGTTCAGTGTTGAGTTCAGGTACCGGGTTTCTCTGGGGTCAGGAGCCGGACAAGTGATGCAGGACAGCGGCTGCAGGTTTGTGATGGAGTCGCCGTAGATGTGGAACACACTGAGGTGCTGTCAAAAGACACACACACACACATCCGCAGCTTCTTTACGTTTCCTTCACGGGAAACTCCCGACTCTTTCAGTTTCGTTTTCCAGTTGTGACATCAGCAGAGACCGCTAGGTGGGGCCAAACACACACGTGTATATCGCTATACTTGTGAGGACATCACGCATTTACAATTACTGCCTGAAACCATTAACGATATTGTAAGGTTTTTGTATTATTAAATGTAGAATAATAACAATTATTGTTATTATTGTTATAATTATTATTGTTATTATTATGATAAAGTCACAATTTTATAAGAATTAAGTAATGATATTACAAGAGAAAAAAATCCAGAAGGTGTGGAACTTTTTACTGCTTATTTGATTTTTTAAGAATTTTTATTTTCAGAATGTTTCATTAAATTAAGACCTAATTCTCATCGTACTACATTTTCGAAATCTCAAAAAAAAAAAACTTCATTATGGCCCCAATGGTCTCTCATATTGGTTCATTAGAAAAACAACAATTTGTCTTGTTGAAAATTGATTTCAATTCATGTTCAGTGTTTATTTGCTTCAATTTCCACATTTAACTTGTGTTGAGTTGTGTATTGAACCATAACTGTGATTTCATAAATCATACTAATGGGTGCTTGTCTCAGATTTGAGGTGAGCACAATGAAACCTTTCTCCTTCACCAACAACAATGTAAAAAAAAAAACACATTTCCATGCATTAGACTGGACCACAAACTGTTTATAAAGATGGATGATGTGTCTCCACTTCCTCCCACTATTCAGAAATGAAGCCAAAATGTCCCCACAATGAATGCTGCCATCTTGCACAGATGATGTCATATGGAGCCAGAGTCTGCCCAGTAGCAATCAAGGGATGGAGCCGGGTGTCGAGGTCCCGCCGATATACCTGCTCGACCAATCGTGAAACAATCTCAGCTGTCAATCATGTTTCACCACGTTTTTTAATGGCATCAAAAAAAAAAAGGTTTAAACCAAACATACCAGTATAAATGAACACTTGGACAAACCTGAAATGGCAGAAACCATCTTTGAGAAAAATGGATCTGATGTGTGAATTTTAGTTTGGTCCACGTTAACATTAACTGACATGGAGGAGATGGTGTTTACGACCTACACTGCAGCCAGTTACCAGGTGACACTTAGATTCAGGGGAACTGTTTTGTCATTCATATTCATATTAAGTTTACCCTCTGGACATAAAGCATCAGACATCCAAGTCAAAGCAACATACGCAAAACATGTCAAAGCCTCTTAAAAATAACCGCTTGAATAAGTAGTATAGAAGAGTCTGGGAATCAAGCAGCATTTGTTCTTTGCAGATTTTATTTGTTTCTCAAATACAGGAGAGTTAATGTACAGAAGGACAAAGAATTTCATCAAGAACTGTACAATATTTACACGCCTTTTTTTTCCTTTTTCTATGGAAAATTAGATTGTTTTCAAAATAAGTCATAGTATGCACAAACATCAAAATGATAAAAATGAAATGACTATTTCCTCTTTAAATATTACTTATTTATACTCCTTCTTCCCACATGGGAAATGGATAGTTTACTTCTTTTTCTTTGCACCTGCATGACTGATGATTGAACTGAAGAACGACAATGTTACGTTTCAAATAGAATTTCCCATTCCCTTCTTTTTTTTCTTCTTTTCTTCCTTTGTTTTTGTTATTTTACACCCACTGTATTTTATACAATATTTCTGTCTCAACGTCTGTTCTTTTTGTATAGAGGGGAAGACGACTTGGATATGTGGGTTGCCGATTGTACACTGAACTTGTGGAAAATTAAAAAAAAAAAAGGTATTTAAAATGTCCGGGCAGCAAACCCAGTGCTTGTGAGAGTTTAAGTTAAAAACCTCCTCATATAAATAATAAAAATGTGTTTATATATTATCACACAGCGGACTGGTGCTGCCCGTGACATAACACAGGATGAGAGGGAGAGCGTTCGTTAACACATTTCATGTTTCTATCCGTAGACGAGTCCATGTTCACGTTTGCTCACGGCACGCTCGACACGCAGGTTAAAAAGCATTCTCACCCTCTTCCACTCTTTTCAAAAGCCAACAGCGAATGTTAGTCTTTTCAAAAAAATAATTTATGTAAAAACTAAGCGGTAATAGTTTCTCTTTGAACTATTGTCTTTATGACACACAGTTAACAAGATGTCAGTGGCTCCTCCGTTGACTTGGCATTTGCGGCTCCTCCACTTTTAGTCCTTTGTCCACCTCGCGTCGCTCCCATTTCAACAACCGTCAATTCCCTCTTGACCCACCAGTGGCCCCGTGTCTGGCGGGGTCCCCTTTCTCACAAAGTAAGATATTTCTTAAAGTCATTTATCAACAACAAGAAAAAGAAAAGAGGCCAGTGTCTGAGGTCACATGAACAGACCCGCTTTTGTTCGTCAAGGGCCTTAAAAATTCATCCTCAGATATTAGAGATTTGAAGAGGGTGGGGGGGCTGTACAGTAGGATCCATCTCTTTCCGTGTTTGGATTTTCTTCTCAATTTTTTTTTTTAATCCGTTCGCTTTAATGAATTCTCTGCGTCTTGCTGCAGTTGGCTCAGGCTTTGGTGCTGAGCGTGAGCAGCTCGATGAAGGAGCCGAAGAGGGTGTCCAGCCAGCTCTGGTTGGCCATGCACTGCTGCACCACTTCCTCTTGGCCTGGGTCCTCAGCCGCCTGCTCGATGGTGTTGGTCTGGAAAAGTGGGAAGGAAACACAGATAATTGTGATGCTCGGACTCAAACTAGGGTCTCTTGCAAAAAAAGAAAACACATATGAGCTGGTTCTGTCTCTAATGAGGTTTGTGGACTGTATGTGATGAGTATCTACAACCTAAAGCAACAAAAAAAACGAAACTTTTCAAGCGTGATTTAAGTGTATGCTGATCCTGGGGACATGCTTTCTTACCTCTTTCTTGCACTGTAAGAAGGTGTGGTATTTATAGTGATGAAGGGAGTGGTAGAGACTGTAGATCCGATACGACTCGGATGACAGTTTAAGGTCCTAAAAGAGAGAAGTCAGATTTAGAATTGTCAGATTATACCAATAAAAAAAACAATCTCAGAGCTAAACCTCGACATTAACTCTACAGCTCTGTGTGAGAAAGAGGAAAAGCGTAGCCAGTTCAGAAACTTGCAGCAGGTGCTTGAGGGGAAGCTCAAACTGTTTCATTCTCTCACTCATCAGCGATCCATCTGTCACACACACTTCACTGTTATTGCTTTTAACAGCAGTGGTTATTTTTGTTGAGGCCGGGGTTTCACTGTCTATTTTCTCTGCTCCTCAGGAAGCCAACATCACGATCCTCAAGTGCATCAATTATCTCACACAGAATCCAGGAACAATCACCTGGTCATAGGCTAAAAATGTCCTAAGATGAGCCGTAGAGGTTCCGTTATTGTTTGAGAGCTCCACAAATCAAATGTGAATAAAGGGACCACATACAAAAGGCCCCCCGATGACTCATCACTGAGTGAGCACCCACACAGAAGCCTACCTGTGGTTTAGGCAGGGTCTTCTTGACTCTGTTGAGGGTCTTGCGGTTGTAAGCGTCCCCGCTCAGCCGCACCCTCACCACTCCTGAGTCCAGGGGGTCTACAATGATCTGGGGGTAAGCATGCACGACTTCCTGTTGAGGGAGGGGACACAGAACAACGCTCAGACACAGTCACAGGGAGAAGAGATGCCTTGGAAACAAAACGTGCTTCATTTTGTATTTCAGCTTGAGTGGAGTGATTATTTTAACTACCAATACATTTATTGATTATCTGTTATTATCACTTGCTATAGCTTTAGTATAGTCTACTTAGAAGAGACCATGGTATATTTACAATGAAAAAGGCAACCAATTCTAACACAGAGGAGGCTGGAAACGGAAAATGTTTGACGTTTTTGCTTGATAAATGACACAAAATATCAGCATATTTTACAGAATAGAAAATAGAAAGGAGCAACAGTATTGTGAAATAAATATTAAGAGAACGTTCAGCCATGAGAGAAAGAGAGAGAGAGATTCAGGACAGATCACCTGGTGCTGAGAGTTCATGCTGACTCTCCTCAGCAGCCTCCTTTTCTGTTCGCTGAGGATGCTGTCAATCTTCCTCATCGGTGGGAGGTACAGCTCGTCTGGTGGCCAATCAACACAAAGGAACTTTCATTAGCGATCATTCATGCTGCTGCCAATCATTATAATACGACAGGGCAGAATCAAAGAGGCTCTTTCTGGGTGCACATTTTTCAGGATTCCGGGGGCTTTCTGTCAAACCTGTCACTTCCTGTTTATTTGGATTTCTTAAAAGCCCATTAAAAGATTCATTTGAATGTGCGCGCTACACAACTTGCTAACACATCCCCTGCTGTCGTAAGAGCAGGTTGTTCAGCTGGATGGCTTCATCTAAAACCTGGCAGGTGCTGTGATATTTATTGCACAATCTTAAAATGCGTCAATACCATTGTTTGGTTGCCGACATTTAAGCTGTGAAAAATATGCCACCAAAAAGGGAGGTCTGGTTAGATTACAGATATGTTCCAACACAATTAAAGCCTGAGCTTCACAATCTACATGTCAGTAGATTTATAAAAGCCAGTTTGAAGCGTAACTAAGCTGATTTCTCACCATCTGTGTCTTCCAGAGCTTGGATCATGTCGGGGTCCAGGGCCGTGCTGACCAGCATCTCCACGTAGCTCCTGAACATCTCCCTCATGGCACGGTTGTTCACTCCGCCCTTCACTGGCACTGAGTGGAAGAGAAGCAGCTTCATTATTACGGCCTCAAAAGGGATATAAACTCTTCTAACTGCAAAATGCAAGCACAAAGAATCAAAATGGCAGCTCACTTTCATTCTCACTAGCTGCCTCCTCTGATGAGTCCGAGTCTGATGATGAAGGTACTTCCTTCAGCCACTTCTTCCTCTTTTTGGGCGGTGGCTCGGCCTTCACTTTGGCCGGCTTGGACTTGAGCGGGCGCTCAGCCTTTTCCTTCTCTTTCCTCTCCACCGCTTTCTTCTCCTCCTTCGCTCGACCTCGTTCTGCTGCTGCAGCACGTTTCTCTACTTTGTCCTGCTGCGGCTGCACTCGCTTCTCCTTCTCTCTCTCACGCTCCTTCTCATGCTCCTTCTCTTTTTCCCTCTCTTTCTCTCTCTCCTTGGCTTTAGGCACGGCAGATGGAGCCTCCTTCTTCTCCCGTTGTTCTTTCGCCGTTGTTGTGGTCGCTGTTCTCGTTTTCTCTCTCTGTTCTCGTTGGACTGGCGGAGCCACTCTCTCCTCTTTCTCCGCTACTTTTGGTGGCGCCTGGGACGCGGGAGGGGAGGCCATTCTCGGGAGGGACTGGCGTCTGTTGCACATGAAGGAATTGATTAACAGAAAGACAGAAGGAATCTCATTGTAATAGCAAAATAATTCACTGTGTCACAACAGTTCATTCCCACTAGTGAGATCTGTATCAATCGGCTTATCCTTTGGTCTTGGCTCAGAAAAAAAATTTGCTCGTGAGAAAAAAGCTAATTTCCACAGATAGGCTCACACCCCCATGTTGGCTCACATGATGGTTACTCCATATTATTTTTTGGGACTTTTTGGACCAACCCTTCAAACCTAAGCCCAGCATTCAGCTGCTCCAACTACAAGCCCCAGAGTCAAGGTGATTTTAATCCAGCTAAATCTAGCGAGAATTAATTTAATATGAATAGAATTTTCCATATAGTAAATACTGGTACCTGAGAGCAGGTGTGGCTCTCCGCCAAGGTCTCCGAGAGCAGACTCTGACGTAGTCCTTCTTATTGACATTCTCCAAAAACTTGACATAGATTCGCTGGTATCGCCTCTTGGCATCTCCGAAGTAGCCAAGATACTGACAGAAAAACAAATTACATACATTTAACATGATGAAGTGACACATTTGTTAGGTAGGCATCCATTTATATGCACACATAATGTACATTTCACCATATATACACTATAGAACCTTAATCATATTCTAGGATGTAGCATTGAACTCACGTTGCTTGTGGCGCAGAACTGCCTCTGCCCATCTTTAATCTCTGGACTGAACTTCTGCAGCAGGGCTTTCTGCACCCTCCAGATGGGTGGAGGCTCACGGCCTGTCTGCAGAGCCAGCTGTGACGAAACACATGACACACAACTGAGTACAACATGTCACTGTAACATTGCAGCCACTGAAAGATTCAGATCTCAACACATTTTATTTGTTAAAAAGAGCAAAACGGGATTTTCGCTGATGATTTTCCCTTAATAATATACACACACAAAACACAAATACCTTGAGAGTCCGGATGTCTTCCACTCGCACCACAAACTCGTCCCTTTCTCTGAAGATGCCCTCCCCTCCGCTTTCGCTCTCATCCTCCTCACTCTCTCCAACAATGGCAGCATCTTCTTGCTTCTGGGCAAGATGCAGCGAGGTGATTTTGGGAGGTGGGGGCTCTTCGGGAGAGGCAGGGGACTCCGGAGATGGCATGGGAGACTCCTTTTGAGTAGGAGGCTCGGAAGCAGGAGGAGGGGAAGGAGGAGGAGGAGGGGAAGGAGGCGAAGGTGATGTCGCAGGAGGAGGAGTGGCAGGCTGAGGGAGAGGAGTGAGTGTGGGAGGTGATGGAGATGGGGATGTTGGAGCGATGGGGCTCGGAGGCTGGGAGGGCTCCTCTTGTTCTTCTGCTGGAGGTGGGGGTGAGGGAAGTGAGAGGGGAGGGAGGGGGGAGTGAGACGGAGAGGAGGATGAGGAGGGAGATGGGGGGACAGAGGGGGGTGAGGGAGTTGCTGGCTCTGGAGGGAGCTCGGGCAGCGGCACTGGAGGGAAAGAGGAAGTAAAGGTCACTTTACAGATCAATTTACCACCATGTCATAAAAATTTGATTCAGTAATATTTTCCGAATATATTATAATTTTACTAAAATACAACTTATATACTATTACTAATATAACTTATAGTAATTATAATAATTTTCCTACACTGAGCTTTATAAAAATAATCGATGTGCAAGAAAAAGGGATATGGAATGAATAAAGATCCGCCTCACCATCAAGCTTGGGTGCACCCAGTGTTTCCAGCTGTGGTTCGATCTCCTCTGTCATATCATTCTCTTCGTCCCCTCCTATGCTTCTTTCCTCTTCAATCTCCTCCTCCTTGTTCTCCTCCTCCATGTCTCCATCTTCTAGCTGGAGATCATCAGGTTCATCGGAGTGGGGCTGGGTGTGGGGAGTATGCATAGTGGGCTGCGGGCTGAGTGTGGGGGGCGGCAGTGTGGGAGTGAGAGGGCCCTGGCTGGGTTGAGCCTGAGGCTGGGGAGGCAGAGGAGGAGAGAGCGGGGGCTGGATGTTCGAGGTGAGCTGAGGAGTGTCGTACAGAGCAGAAATGGCCGAGGAAATGCTCTTCTGGAGGTCCTGGTTCTTTCCCACCGAGTCTTCCTCGTCAGAAGAGAATGAGGGCAGGGTCTCCAGGTTCCGCTTTAGCTCATCTTCCAAGCGCTTGGGGCTGGGGCAGTTGCCCAGAGCCAGACCACCATTCCCTTCGCCATCCCCAAATTGAGGTGGCGGGGGTGGAGGAGGAGGTGCAGGAGACATTGGGCGCAGACCCCCTGGTTTACATGGTGAGGTTTCACCATTGTCATGCTCCATTCCTGGTGAGATGTCCAAGCCTGGAGGTCTCTTCCCCGTCTTGAGGAAGTCCAAGAATGAAGCAACAAAGCCAGCCTTGGACTCAGAGTCCTTATCATCCCCCTGAGAAAACACAAACCACAACTATCAAGCCATGAACTTCAAACAAATCCAAGCAATTTGATCTTAAAGCATCTTAAAGCATTCTCTACTTAACAAAGCTAGGATACAATCCCGTAGCCGTTACCCTTTCCTCCATCCCCTCATCATCCACTCCTTCACCCATCATCTGGCTTTTCTGTTTGTTCTTGTCCTGACTTCTGTTGCTTTCTGTGCTGCAGGGGGGTCCAGGACTTAGGCCAAGTGAGGGAGCTGAGCCCACAGAGCCGTCAGACAGAGCGGGATCCGTGCCAGACAAAGAGTCTGTCCTCAGCAAGGCATCGGAGGAGGACAGGGTTCCGATTGGTAATTTAATCTAAAACAAAAAGAGAGAAAACAGAAATATTTCAAGTAATGCATTTCATGTTTTTAGCTTTTACAGGACAGAACAGTTAAAACAGAGTGAGGAGAAAGTAGTGTGATGAAGCAACAAACAGCAATTTCAATTGCAGCTATGCACATACAACAAAAAACACAAAATCTGTTTTACATTTCTCACTCTTACTAGTTAAAGAACTTGTATGTGAACCACATCTTATATCTGTGACTTGATTTATTTGAAAATCCCCACACCTTTCCTAGACAGAAATCTACTGACCTTCAGAGGAGGAATAGGTTCGTGTTGCTGCTGTTGGGGCTGGTGATGGAGCTGCTGCTGCTGCTGATGTAGGTGATGGTGCTGCATCTGATCTTGCTCCTTCCCACTCATTTCCATGTACATGTCTTCCCTCCTTCCTCCTCTACCTCTGCTTCCACGACCCCTGCCTCTGCCTCGTCCCTCCACGCTGAATCCTCCTCCCACTGTTGTACCACCCATCTCGCCCATCATCCCTCTCGGGGTGTACGGCTCAGGCATCGGGCGGATGCGAGGCCTGCCTCTTGGCCTAGGGGGACCCTCTCTCTTGGGTCTAGTGGGCTTCCGGCCTCTCTTCTTGGGTCCTTCCTGAGGCATAAGAGAGTGTGAACCCATAGATGTGTATCCAGAGGAGTGATAGAAGTCAATGTCGCCCATTAAAGGGCTGAGAGAGCCACTTCCTCCTCCCTTTCTGCAACTGGACACCAGGTCTGGTAACAGGTCCGGGAGTCTCCGGCTGTTTAAGCGGATGTCAGCTGGCTGGTCAGCTTTATCCTCATCATCTTCAAACTCATACTCTTGAGCGTAACTTTTCTTAGGCAGTGTGTTGGGGTCCCTGCGCTCCTTTAACAGGTGGAAAGAGCTGGACTTGAGCAGTTTCTTGGGACGAGATGAGCAGAAAATGGGAGACTGGAGGCCTCCAGAACCACTTCCTGCATTACTTCCTCCAGGCCCACCAGACATTTTGGCTCCAACATTGTTGGGACCAGCATTATTGGGGCCCATACCCATAGCTGGGCCCTGGGACTGTATCAGTCCAAGCTGCTCAGTGTTGACAGTGGAGGGCAGCTCATGGGTTTTAAGGGAGTCTAGATCCAGAGTCATGGTGTTGTTGCTGGGCTCCTCCAGGCCATGACAGTACGATTCATAACCCTGATCTCCACCATGGTGACCCATTATGTCATAGCCTGCTCCAGCACCGCCCCCTGCTCCACCCGCATTCTGTCCAGCTTTCATGGAATCCATTCCCTCTTGACCAGGGTGGCTGTCATTCATCTCTCCCTGCCCTGGACCTCCACCCCCTGCACAGCTTGACTTGTAGTCCTCTGTGCAAAACATGTCTTCCATTCCTGGAAAAAAGGAGCGGTCCTCGTCCTGAAGGAGAGAATCTGGGAAGCAGATAGAAGTTAGGGGCACAAAGCGGTTACTTTGTTGATTCTGGTCTGCTTTCTCCCCCGGGCTGACTGTGTCAAACTGGTGTTGCTCCGAGCGCTGCTGGTCCAGCTGGCTCTGCTGAGGGGTGAGCTGGGATGAGAGCGGCTGCTGTGGGTCAGACTGAGGCTGGGAGTGGGCCGAGGCAGAGGGTGCGGATATGTGGTGAGGGAGTGGGGGTTGCGAGTGAGGGTGATGCGAGTGGGTTTGTTGATGCTGAGGGTGGTGCTGTGAGAGGTGGTGCATGTGGGATGGGGCAGATAAGCTCATGTCAGGCTCAGAGAGGAAGGAGTGGAGTTCTGAGGCTGAGTGTTGCTGCGAGTGGTGGTGGGACGGGTGCTGCTCCTGCTGTCTGTGTCGCTCACTGCTTCCTCCGCTCCTCCCGCCGCTGCCTGGTCCACCGCGTCTGTCTTCAGCTACGTCTGCGCTGGACGTCTGAGAGAGGGAGCGCTCCAGCATGTCCAAGGAAGAGACCACTGTGCTTTGTTTCACCTGACTCTGCTCGTGCTGATGAGGAGGGGGCCCGTGGTTGTAGTGAGCCGCAGCCACTTCCAAAGCCTGGGACTGGAGTTGGAGCTGGAGCTGGGTGGTTTGAGACTGAGACTGAGCTTGATGTTTACTTGCGCCAAGTCTCCCACCAGCGCTTTCCATTACAGCTTGCTGCTGGCTAATGGAGTGCTGCTGTTGGGCATGAGAGTCCATTTTATGGTGCTGTTGATGTTGTGAGTGGGAATCAATTTTGTGGTGCTGCTGATGCTGATGGGAGTCCATCTTCTGATGCTGCTGATGTGGAGGGAGGGAGTCCATTTTTGGGTGTTGCGGATGTGATTGGTGAGAGTCCATTTTGTGATGCTGCGGGTGCTGCCGGTGAGAGTCCATTTTGTGGTGCTGTTGATGAGGCTCCAGTTTGTTGCGAGTGGTGTGGGACAGCACCGACTGGAGGAGGTGTGGCGGCTGACGGGACTGATCGGTGGGAGAGTCCATGAGGGAGGCTGCAGCTTGAGACTGGGAATGCTGCTGCTGGACTTCTGGTGTTTTCCGAGGATAGGGGATGTCAGGCTCGCTCCTGTGACTTCTTTTGGAGCTCCATTTGGGGGTGGGACGGCATCTGTGAGTGATGTGAGGAGTGTTGGGGGGCAAGGGGGTGTTGGGAGTATGGGTCACCCCGCCCATAGTGGACTACAGAGCCTAGGTTGTCATGGTGATGGAGATGGGAGTGCACTTGTTCAGCGCTGCCCCTCCCTCCAGTGCTCCTGCTGCTTCCAACAGACCTCTCGTTCCTCTGCTGCTGCTGTTGATGGTGATGTTGTTGATGTTGCTGCTGTTGTTTCTTCAGTGACATCTCCAGCTGGCTGTCGAGCCCTGATATTGCCCCCCCGGACCCCGCATTTCCTACTCCAGCCGTGGACGTAGCACTGTGGGTACGTATGACACTCTGGGGGTGGTACCTCTCCTCAGAGGTCTTACCCATGTCATAGCTTAGCCCTTTGCCTGAATCAGTAGTTGGGGGCACTGGCTGGGGCTGAGACTGAGTTTGTTGGGATGCCTGTTGGGGTGGTTGTTGAGGATGGTGATGAGCAGCCTGGGGAGTGGGACTTGCTTGGGCTTGCAACAAGTGCTGTATCAAGAACTCATCGTCATCATCTACTTCCTCTTGGGATCT
Organism: Verasper variegatus; assembly: GCA_026259375.1. Taxonomy (NCBI): domain Eukaryota; kingdom Metazoa; phylum Chordata; class Actinopteri; order Pleuronectiformes; family Pleuronectidae; genus Verasper; species Verasper variegatus. The sequence continues at coordinate 9,188,145 of CM048057.1, forward strand.
CTGTGAGCCCACCCCGAGCATAGAAGTGTCTGCCTTTGTTTTAGAAGAGGAGGAATGATAGGACTGAGGTTGGGAGTTGGGGCCTCTGGTGTCAGGGTAGCCTTGTGGGGAGGCCAGGAAGGTGGGGGAGAGAACTGAGGAAATGTATTTATTAGAGCCTGCACCTCCTGGAGATTGTGTGGGGCAGGTGGGCACTGGGGAGTGCAACCCTGGACGGATGATGCCAGAGTTGCCTGATGGGGAGGGGCTAGAGTCTTGAATATGATAGGACCCTCCACCACTACCTCCTCCACCTCTCTCATTGGTCATACTGTTTCCTGCTCCTCCTCCTGAGCCAGAGTTCCCACTCCCTGTGCCAGTGCTGGTTCCTCCCCCTGATGCTCCACTACCTGATGAGCCACTTGATCTTAAAAGAGCAGGGGAGTGACCTGGGGCTCCGTAGCCTAGTGACGGGCTTCCAGCTCCACCCAGTGAAGATGGAAGTGATCCATAAGCAGAGTCGGCTCCATATATATCAGTGGAGTACGACTGGCTTCGCCCACCTAAACTCCCGTATCCTTTCCCAGCAGTACCTGAGCTCAGGTCTTGGGCTTGTGGTGAACTGAAGCCTCCATAGGACTGAGACAGGTGGGAAGTAGGGGGCTGATTAGGGGAATATGACTGTGTTTGTTGTTGGGGTGGGGTCTGACCAGTAAGAGCAGCAGTGGGGGTCTTCACTGACGGTACAGGAGAACCGTAGCCTGAGAGGCAGGATTTGGGTGCTGAGGAGGAGGAGGAAGGAGGCTGCTGCTGAGGGGCTGGGGGAGGAGGGGCTGGCTGAGGGGGTGGCTGCTGCCTGGAAGGGGCTGCGCTGGAACTGGATGTGGAAATGGAGTTGGAAGGATGAGCACCAGAAGTAGCAGAAGAAGAGGAGGAGGAAGAGGATGTAGAGGAAGCAGAGGGGGGTGTGTGAGGAGTTCTTGAGGATGAAGCTGAACTGGCGGAAGAATAGCCACTGCTGGAGCTGCTTTTCGTACCTTTTCCAGCTGAGGACGAGGACGAGGAAGAGGAGGATGACGAATAGGGAGGCTGGAATGATTGGCCGATATTGTTCAGTGCGAGCGGGGGCTTTGAGGTCAGATGATGGGCTCTGGTCACCCAGTGGGCTGCAAGAAAGGCCAGCATGTCTGTGGTGGGTGGCTATCTGCTGGTACCCTGCCCCTCCACAGCTGAGATAGTGCTGAAGGGAGTGGGCAGCAGAGGACGAGAGCTGTGACTGAGATGGAGTGGGCCGCTGGTAATGTTTGATAACACTGTCCTGGCGGGGCACGGCCCGTTCCTGAGCCGAATTGGACTGCGACTGGGACTGAGCCTGGGGCTGGGCCGAAGAAAAGACAGATGCATTATATAGCTGGGAGGACTGGTCCTGGAGCTGTGATGACAGCAGGTTGAACTGGTGGGACTGCAGGTGCCTGGCGGACGACGCCTGGGCTGATGTGGCTCCCGTGGGATCCTGGCTGCCCCTGTAGGCAGCTGCGGCAGCACCCTGTGAGGACAGGAGTCTATCAAAACCCAGGCTAGACTGGGAAGGAGCCTTTATGTGTAGTAGGGGGTCATGTGGGGAGAGCAGGCCATTGGATGTGGGACTAAATGTGGGCGTGTCCTGGAGGGAAAGGGAGGCAGTGGGGAAAGAACGGCTGGAGAAGGATGCTGGATGCTGATAGGCTGAGAGAGCAGAGGAGGAGGGGAAGGATCCAGAGCCAGGAAGGGCTCCAGAGATGAATAGTTCAGGAGGAGCAGGCGTGTGCATCGCTGTTAGGAAAAGGAAGACATATTTCAAAATTACTCAATATCCATCAAACTATAATTTTAATTAATAAATAATAAATTAGTCATAACTACGATGATCAACAAGTACAGTAAAAATGCTTAAATCCTATATGGAAATGCACACATAGCAAAACTGTGGATTGTAATGCAGCAAAACATTGGGAGGTTCTTTAAATGTCATGTTGACTGTGTGGCCTGTTTGAATGTCAACACAAGAGGGAAGATCTAACTCAGCCCCACCTGTCTGCCAGGATGGTGTGCGGAACTGGGAAAGAAGGGAGGAGGCAGAGGGTGGAGGTTGAGGACCCCGGGACTCCAGGGCCGAGATCAGATTCATGACAGATGCATCTGGGGCAGAGGGGCTGGCATGGTGCAGGCCAGTGTCAAAGAGCCCTGAAAGACCTTTGGGAAGACAGAACAGTGAAAAATGATTAAGAACGCACATTTTAACAAACAAAATCTAAAAAATATATAAGGAAAAAAAATATTAGATTTTTGCCAAGATTTAATCTTATCCCAGAAATATACTTGGTGAATCTGCTGTCACACATACAGAGAATCTAAGTCAAGAAGTCTGTAGTTCTTTCTGTAACTATGAGTACATCATCCTCTGTGGTTGAAAACCAACCTAAGACATCAGCAAAACTTTATGAAAATCAATGCTGTGACAACAAATCGGGCTGTAACATCTTCAGCTCCAATTCATCTGAGCTACTGTATAATGTGATCATCTTTCAATGACAATCTACCAGGGCCTGCATGGAGAGACACAATAAGTCATTGTCGGGGTCCCTTATGGTGGTGACATGGAAGGTATGACATTTATCTCACCCAAACTACGTCCAGCTGCTCCCCAAGCCCCGCCTTGGCCAGAGCTCCCTGGGTGGTGATTGGTGGCATAGCCCTGCAGAGGGTGTGGGGTGGCGTAAGCTTGTCTGTGGAGGAGCTCAGACTCAGGGTGGGATGATCTGGAACTCCCATATACAAGACTGGGGAAGAAGGAGATTGTCATTCACTTTTAAGCACATTTACATAACCCTAATCTATTCCCAAAAATGTGACCCTTGAGAAAACACTGCCTAGGCTTGGGTCATGTAAAATGAATAAATAAATACAAATCTGACATGCGGGTTAATTGTTCTTTAATAGAAAAGGATGTTTAATTTGTTTCCATATGCAACTTCTTACCATGTGGAAACCAAAATCACTCATGAGTCTCATTTACATTTTAAGTTTAAGGGAGGATAATCTAATAAAAAAATTATAATTTAATAAAATATCAATGGAAGAATTATATAATTGTTACATGTTATTATACCAAAATTGTGTTATAATGGATGCAAATCTGTCAAATCAGCAATAAAAGTGTCATGCAAAAATAATGGGACACTTAATTTGCCATTATAATGGCGCCTCGAGACGAAACCATAACAAAATTTGAAGATGTGAGCTAAACAAGCTGCTTATTTCAAAGCTGTAGATGATCCAGCTGCAGAAGTTTGCGTTGCAAAAACAGATGAAATGCGTGGATGTCCGGCAAAGGGAACATGTTAGCATTTGTGCTGCTGGCTGGTAGCACCGCCTAGCAGCGATGCACAGCTCTAATGGGAGAAATGCAGACTAGGCCCAAACTGCAAGGCCAATGTTTTACGTTTAAATAAACCACACGTGTGTTATGTGCAGACTGATGCAAGTTGAAAATGTGCATTTTGCTGAATTCGTTAAGAGAAAAAAAGGCCAAAGACCAGTTTCGTCTGCGACCCCTCATTATGTGGGTACGGCTAACAGCTGGATGGAGCAGGTCGACGCAAATGCATGCTAAAGTTGCATGCAAACACCAGCGATTAGCCAGGCTTGTTTACTCAAATATCATTTCAGTGTTGTGGCGTGGTGGCTTCCAGGTACGACCCGGCAGCTAGCCGTGCGTCTAAATATCACATACGCGGAGCCAAACAAGAGACAATGATGCTGGCGTGCACAGGCCTCACGTCTCTTCCATGCAACAGAGCGCTAGCTTGCAGGCTAACACAAGGCTAACAGACAAGAGCTATCCTCCACAGCTCAGACCATTCCCATCATTATCACCATCATCTCGCGAACGCAACCTAGCCGTGTTATTAGCATCGTTTGTTTTCGACGAATAGCCAGATTGTGTGTTTGATGCGTCGGGACTGTGGGGATATTTCATTATGCAAATTAACATAATCCACCAGCAATTATCTGGATCACGATTGGGAGAAAATGCACGATAAATCTCAAATCAGGGGAGTGTGGCATCGCCCCTGTTGGAAGATGTGCGTTCCCTGCTTCCCTTTGCAGTGCGTAGCTACTGATATTGGACCTTCCCGGTTAATATGCATCAGTTCTTGTTGATGTCTGTCAGGGGGGCTGTTGTGAGGTGGATAGATAGATAGGTGGTGGTGGTGGTGGGGGTTGCTGCGTCTGCACTCTTCGCAGTTCCCATCAATCCCGGTGAATTTATATCTATCGGGGGTCTGTATCCAGGCCTGCACACGGGGAACAATAATTCCTATAGATGCTCCAGACATGCACCCCCTCCCCCTCTCCCACCCTGTGCCAGGTCTACCTAAAAAACCCACGTCTGTCAATCACACTCAATTCATCTCCCCAACCTTCTCCTTTCTCCACCCCGCCCACCCCCACGACACGCACACTGCCCCATTCCTGCTTATAATATTATTACTATGCAAGTGTTTCGGGGATGACAATGCACTGCACATTAACACGAGCCGTGGCACTGGATCATCAACATAATTTGTTTACACGGGTCACACCGTGCCCTGCAAAGCGCCACTGATGCATATGCACATTGTCTGAATCCGATGCATACCTTGCTTTTGCCGATCTCTCGTAACTCCATCCTGCTCCTGCGCCCAGATCACCAAATCCTGTTCCCGGGTAATTTCTATCCATTTATGTGTTGGAACAAAAAAAAAAAAAAAAAAAAAAACGTGTGCGATGAGGACGAAAAAGCTACGAGATCGTCGCGACAAGCAGATCTCGGAGAAAGAGGGAGAAAGGGGGGGATAGAAATCCCTGTGTTTCCCTTTCTCGGTTTCAGGCTATTTTCCCCGGTTTCATAAGCAAGTCCTCAGGAGTGGAAAACAGCATATTGAAAGAGAAATGGAGGGGAGGAGGAGAAAGCTGGATGAAAAAAAAGAGGGGGGTCTACGGGGTTATAATCCAACCACCTCCAAAAAAAGCCAGTCTTTCTCCTTTTCCTGCGTTTATCATTTCCCCGAATGGAGCTTCAGTCCAGAATCGGTCGCGGTCATGATGGAGATGCGGCGGATTTGGCCGGTGATGGACGAATTGCTGATAAACATTTGATTTGAATGCGTCCCTTTTTTCTCTCTCTCCCTCTCTCTCTCCGCCGTCTCTCCTCCCCTTTCTTTAGGCTAGTTTTGCTGCTACGCTGCTAACACCATAAAGGATCGCGATCGACGGGCCACGTTGGTCGCGACCGATCCCCGTAGACGAAGCGAAGAAATCCCCAACCTCACCCCCGCCACACAACCAAATCTTTTCTCTTTCCCCCCTCCGTGCTTTACAAATGGTTCCCACCCCCCGTCTACCTCCGGAGCCGTGGAGCTAGCAGCAGATGCTAGCTGTCAGTAACGACGCATCAAAATAAAACAGGGCTGCTTTTCTTTTCCCCCCCAAACGCCCGCTCCCTGTGTCTCTGCCTCTTCTTTAATGGCCACCCGAGTAACAGCGAGCTTCACCAGCACCGAGGCCGAACACGCGCACGACGATAAATACGTAAAAAAAAAAAAAAAAACAACCCAGAAACGAGCTGAGCGCGAAGTAAAAGCAGGCCGCGGCGTTTTAATATCTTTTACTCATTTTCCTCCGGAGTCGCCATGTTTGAAGGCGGCTCGCCGCTGTCCTGTCCTCCCTCGCTCCCCCTCTCCGTCTCACCGCCGAGACTCATTCAGTGTCTGCGGTGACCTCCATTCACCGGGACGCTTCCCCCAGTCAGTCAGTCAGTCGCAGTCTGCAGGCGGCCATGCGCGCTTTTCCACACTTTCATCGTTATTGTTTAGCAAAACAAGTGTGGCGTCGAGAATTTGACACGAGAAGAAGAAGAAGAACAAGAAGAAGAAGAAGAAGAAGAAATAGTGCGCTGTTTTGTCCTGGACGCTGTGATTGGCTGAGGCGCGTTCTCGGGTTTTCCAGGTTTATAATAAAATGCCTTCCGCAGTCACATCCACATTGTTGCAGCCTGGTTTGCACAGTTTCCTGCCAACAACCACACGATTCCAATATTAAATAGCCTGCAGCGTTTGATTACAACCCGTTACATTACAATAAATTCTGCATTTTCACCTTTTATATGACAAAAGCTTCAAAACACCAAAACCTATTTTGGTCCATTTTCTCCTTTGATTTTATTATTTGGACCACACGTGTAGTGAGTGTGTGCCACCTGCAGGTGGCAGTCTGGAGTTTATGGTTCTAATACAAAAAGGAGGGTTCATCGTGAGATGCTTTGCTCTTGTGTCTATTTCACATTTTTATATGTACATACATACATCAGATTTTTTTTCTTCTTCTAGCATAATAACCATTTCATTAACATGTAATTATCTTCAGCTAATGTGTGGGATTCAAGCGTTTAAATAGGTAAAACAAACATTTTGGCGTTTCTCACCGTCAATGTGACTCCTTTTGTTTACAGGTAATAATAATGGACACAATCCAGAGGCCAGAAATCCATCATTGTGTTACACACCATAGTCTATGTTGCCCTCCAGTGGTGCTTTTAAAATCTGCAACTACAACACTTCCCAGTGGCTACAATTTTATCTCAATTTTAATCTTGTGATAAATATTTTTAAATTTTTATTATCATTAGAATTTGAGGAGTCATACAAATCCATAAGATCTATGTATATATGTATATAACTGTTCAATAGGATTAATGCCTAAATATCTCATAACATCAATGGGGGATTTCCCCTAGTTTCCCTTAAATATATAATATCATTATGAAGCAGGATTGCATTGTTGTGATTCACAATTTTTGCTGAGTTGCTGCTAATTCTGAGACAGGAAAAAAAAAATTCCCACAATGTTTTGAAACTAGGCTGTATTCTGAAAGATATTCACAATACATTCTTTGATTTATAATGACAAACCCATGACTGTGTAATTACAACTTAACAATCTCATCAGGATACGTGTTCCTCTATGGATTACCAACACTAAAGCTAACCCCTGTCTGCTTTTATCTTTAAAAGCCTCCGAATTCCGGATCGTTTCCAGAATATTAGTTGCATCATTTCCAGCGGCGTGCTCGATGCTAATTCAAGGGGGTTATTTTTTAAACAAATGTCACAACTCTGAGCTCAACCTCTTAAGCCAACAAAGCAGAATAAAGCAAAAAAAGTCAGGCTCCCCAGTCTCTTTTCAGGAAAAAGCACCTCTGCCAGCTCCCCTGTAGTGAGCATTTTAGATGCACCATGAGGCCTTTGTGATGCATAATGATAGACTCAAAAGGGTCCTCTATCTGCATATTCATTAAAAGGACAATAAAACAAAAGGAAGGAATTTAAGAATACTCAGTTTGATGAACATAAACAGGACAAGATATTAGAATAAAGAGGAAAAGATGGAAGAACTCTCTTGAAACTTATGGCATTTAAAAGTAAATGTGCCTTCCTGAGTAATAATCCTTGACCTCTTCCTCTCTGGAGCCTCTCATATATGACACCGTCCCTGTCGTGCTTCCTCCCTCCCTCCCTGGCCTGTCTTTATCTCTCCATCTCTGCAGCCGGTCAGTGACCATTCTTGACTGCAGCTCTCGCAGCAACACACCTCCGCAGAACCCCAGCTCTCCTCTGTCAGACATGCCAGACTGCAATGAGGCCGCGCCAGCATCATGTCAGGTTATCAAGGAAGACGTGGACAAATGGTGAGTTCTGATGGGACTTATGTGCAACTGCTGATGCTAAAAGGGCTATTTGTAAAATTACACTCATAACACTCACATAATTAGAAAAGAAATGATAAATCTCATTACTAGCCATTGTGAAAGTCTTAAGTGAGTGTAAGTGCTTGTACAGAGTGTCTGTGTAGAAGTTTGTGCCCTCGAGGACTATTCATTAACTGTGTTTGGGTTCCAGTTGAGTAATCGTCACTTTCCATTACATCCCTTTGGCCGCTCTCACTCATCACTTACTGAGCTCTATGTTTTCATATTAACTCCTTATCTGGGCTCATCTTGTTAGAGCGCCTGTGGAGGAGATCATTACCTCTTAATTAATGTAGAATACATTTTCCCACAACTTTAAGTAAATCCACTCTGGGATGAAGTGTCAAGACAGGGCCCCTCTGTGTTGAGGAGCATAAATAGACCTGAGGTTTAAAAATAGTATTTTACATGTGTGACCTATTGGAGAGGAATGGCACATTCCCGGATGTAGGTTCGTGTTACGTGCACACACGAAGTGACAGATATTTGGTGTGTGTGTCCACGTGCGGCGGCGATTAGAGCTGGTGAAGCCGCTGCACAGATTACTAACTCGTGTTCTTCACAGAATGCATGATAAAAGCTGCTGTGGAGATTTGAGTTGGAATACACTGCGATCAGGCGACACTGTAATAATCCCTCTGGTGCACATGCAGACTCAATTTAGAGTTGTAATTTATATAGAAAAGGTGATATAACATCTAATGTCTGCATGTATTTTTACCAAAGAGGATAAGAGTGTTTTTCTTTTTTACAAATCTTGTTTTTTTGTTTCAGTGTCAGAGAGAGGAGTGTGGAAGACTGTAAAGATCTGATTGATGCCTTCCAGGCCTGTATAAAGACCCTGTCGGAGGGGTCATAATGCATGAGGAAATGCATATTGATAAAAGGTAAGTGCACAAAAATGACAACACACTATTATTTTAGTTTTCCTCAGTAAAAAGCAGCTATGAAGCATACGTTCTGTGTTCTTACACAGATAATCTTGCAAAGCAGAATATCAACAATACCTCAAAGCCACAAAACTGTAAGCTGTGGTACTAATCTGACAATCACAGATACACAAATAAACAAACACAAAGATACAATGCCAAAACTCATTCAATTTGGTTCAAAATCATACTGTTGGTACATTACCTTTTGAAGTCATAGCTGTGTCACTGCTTCGGTATATAAATATTATCTTAATTCCATTTTTTGACCATTTGACACATCACTTTACAAATTTCAATTTGCAGCATTTCAATTGTAATTTTACCAAAAATGTATTAAGAAAAGAAATGTGGTCATAATATGAAACAAACCCCAAGTATTGTCTATTCCATATTGTATTTTACATTCTAGTATAACATAAATATACCATTAACACCACTGTGTGTTCTGTTGTATCATATTGTATTTGCATGATTTTAATCACATAATTCCATCACATGTTCTGCCTAAATCAGTGCCGTCTCATACCTTATTCCATTTTTTTATTTTTCAGAGTCCTTCACTCTCTCAGCACTTCCTTGTTTATTGTATTGGACCCAACCATGTGAAAAACTGAGGAGGGGTCGATGATGATACTGGAATTCAAATATATGCTCCTGTGAATGTGAATTTTCCTTTCATAAATGTTATAATCCATTTATGGACAATGCTTTGACAATTCTTAATGCACAAACACACACAATACAATAAATGTTATAACACACAGTATATGTTTTTGTTTTGTTTTGGAATTGTTCAGCAGTTTCTTTCTATTTATTAGAAGTACTACTTGTTGGAAACCCTCCATCCGCTGAACATAGGCTTCTTCTGGAGTAGTTGCTCTTAATGGAATTAAGAAGATCTTGTTAATCTCTGCTTAATCCTCACATTAGTACCTGCCCCGAGCAGTCTAATGTCAATATCCCAGTCTGAGCTCTGGCAATGAATGTGGGAATGCACAGATTATACTGCAGCAAAGACCTGGAAAATAAGTTTTATTTTCTAGAGCCTCCTGTTAGTAGTCAGTATAGATGGGTGGGGCAGGTGTTAACACATCTTGTGTATTTCTGGAGTCCAGACTGATGGAGGGAGAGATTCAGTTCCAGGATGTGAAGACAGAACATTTGGGAAAGAAAATTCCTTTGTCTGAAATTTCGTTTTTCCCTGCAGGACTCCCATGTTCCCTTCAATCTTAGGTTTAAAATACTACCTTTGGTAAAAATGTACCTGCAAATGCTTCTTTTTCATCTTCTCCTGCAAGGCGTGTCGTTCACGCCACTGATGAAGGCCATATTGTACTGAAAAATGTAGTTCTCGAAAAAGACCATCGGAATCAAACCAGAGAATTTCTGTTCTATTTCTGCTCCACGGCTGGAGACAAATCCTTCTGGCTGCGTGCAAATCAAGCAGCCAGGCGCAGATGACGATGGGCTTTGGGGAATTATCCACCCACACAACATTTGAAATTGAGATTTTAGAGATTTTTCAAGGCACTTTACAGATGATTCATTCAAATGTCCTACTTACTCTTTTTTTTTTTTTTTTAATATAACTGTCATCCCGGCGTTATTCATTTGAAATAGCACCCAACACTTTGCAGTCTCTCCTTGCAGATCAGGAGGTGTGCTGGGTCTTTAAGGAGCTCTACTCTATTGTGGGTTTAAATGTCTGCATGACCTATAATGATGATAAGGATTTTTATGGGCTATACCATAGGCAGCTAAATGGAATTCAGCCCCAATTGATTCCATTATTTACAACTGTGCTTTTCTTATTGTGACATGACCCCTGTGGTTATTGGCAGATATGAAATGATCACACAAAAATGGGTCTCTGTGCGCCTGTGGCTCAGGAGGTAGAGCTGGACGTCCACTAATCAGAGGGTCTGTGGTTCAATCTACGATTTCTCTTTTGCCGACATGTGATGGAACAGTTGCATGAATCGGAGAATGTGACTTAAAGCTCAATATAAATACAGTCTGAATATAGATCCATTAGAAGTTTAAATTAACTGAGCACATTTACTCAAGTACTGCCCTAAAATACCATTTTTGAGATACCTGTACTTGGCTTGATCATTTTCATTTTGCGCATACTACTCCACTCTGTTTCCAAGAGGCCCATACATGTATTTTATAAATGTGTTTAAAGTTACTTAACATAAAAAACAAGGGATATGGAAATCTCATCATACATTATGCATTTTCGAAGATGAAACTGCTAAAAAAAATGACACCTGATGACTCAAGAAATGAAATGATAATGATAATCCATTAAAAGATTATAGGGAGGAATTTGCTGTTCAATGGTTTCTTTAATTTTTGATTTGGTATCGTTCCAACCTTACATGTGATACAGACGGAGGAAGATGCTAAAGTAGTACTTGGTTAAAACAACAATGTATAAAAATCCCTATAGGCCTATACTTTTCATTATGCACAATTGTTCCTGTCAGAGCTTTACCTCATATTATTTCATTATTATAAATACATATAGCGATGTTTTAACATTAGCCTACACCAGGTTGAGATATACATTACATGGGGACTCTGGTGATCGTGAGAGGCCGAGGAGAGGCCCGAGCCCCCCCCAGCATCACCACACGCCAACGAGGCGGCGGCCCATCCGCTTGCCCCTTGGGCCATGTTTCATAAGAATGGTGAGGGAGGTGTCCGCAGAGGCCCCCGGGGGCCCACAGCCGAGGTGCTGAATGCGGAGATAAGCGTATTTAAGAGGAAGATGACCGGGAGGAGGAGGAGGAGGAGAGAGGATGGAGAGGGAGTGGGACCCGGATGCTGATGCGAGCGAGACGAAGGGAGGAAGGAAGGGAGAGGAGAGAGAAAATATCGATTTACGGCAAGGAAAGGCGAAGCGGGTCTGAAACGGGAGGGGGGCCTATCTTACCCTGCGTGAACCGTAATCAGAAGTGAGGAGGGGGGACACGGGCCTCCATTACGGCCCCGATCTGCGGATCCGTGTTTGTTTTTTTTCCACCTGTGTATCCGCCGGTGAGGAGGAGGAGGAGGAGGGAGGAGGAGGGAGGAGGACACGCCAGAGGAGAAGATGCTGTGATCTCGCAGGGATGTAGCGACGAGGAGGGAGGAGAGCGAGAGAGAGAGAGATATAGAGAGAGGACACCACGCTAAGAAGATGGTTGTTTTGCGGGGGGTGCGCGGTTCACCACGGATTATTGCGGGAGCGCGGCGGCCGGCCGACGAATCCAACCGTTTGGCGACGCCCGGAAACTTCGGGAGGCGTCGGCTCTTCTGACCGGCGGCCGTCCGTCCGTCGGCGGCTAACTCCGAGCTAGCTCCGCCGCTGTGTGGGAGAGCGGCGGCCACGGCTAAAACACATAGCATGTTGTTGTTGCACCTGTAATATAGGCCTGACAAGATAGAGAGAGAGGATATCGAATCCACGCAATTCCCAGTGTTTATCATCCACTCTGCGTGTTTTTTGACGTTTCGTTGCTGGACTCAACCACCAAATGACATTCATTACACGGGGGGGGGGGGACCCGCTTGTTTCGATGTTATATCGTCTTTATATATAGTTAGCGAGCTATACAGGTAAGCTAATGTACAGAAGTCCCAACTCATTGGTTGTCATGTTTATCTTTAGGCTAGCGGTTGGTATTTGACGCGTCAAAACAGCCTCGCAACTCAGCCTCACCTCTGCTTCAGCGAGCTAGAGGCTAAACGATAAGTAGCTTGTTTATTAGCGGAAGGATGCTCGTTTCTCATCCACACGTTGTAAATCAGCGCCGGTCCCTCCTGAGTGTTCTCGCCGCGACCAGAGGGCTCGTTTCGAAGTTGAGCACCATCTTGTATCCCGCGACAACTTCTGTGTAAGCTGTGCAGTGCATATCGAGAGTGAACCCGCAATAGTCGCTGTCATTAGCCTCCAGTGAGAGCAGTATGAGTAAGGAACTGTCTCTCGGTCAGTCAGCTCAATATGTTGGGCCCTACAGACTGGAGAAAACGCTGGGGAAGGGACAGACAGGTGAGCACGACTGTTTCTGGATTCAAAGACACTATCTTTGGACGTGATCCCTCTCCCCTGTCTCCAAATGTCATCGTCAAACATCTCTTATTGTGCCTTTCAGGACTGGTCAAGCTCGGGGTCCACTGTATTACGGGTCAAAAGGTCGCGATCAAAATAGTCAACAGAGAGAAGCTGTCGGAGTCGGTCTTGATGAAGGTACAGTATGACCCCGGTCCAGGTTGTACACTCCACCACACTGAAAAACTAGGATGCCACTTGGTAGAAGCCCATACCTCCGCCGAGGCCCAGCAGTCCCCTTAAATTCAATCAAGCCCCGCCAAATTGCACACACTTACAGATGTCAGTCGCCTAAATGTTCCCTGGGAAATAGGATAGAATGTCAAAAGGCGCCTCAATGCTAAAGAAAGTGATACAAAATCCCTGGATCCAATCCAACATGCCCTGATCCGAGCTCCGTGGTAATCTGTCAAGTCGTTTGTTTTTTTTTGCGCAATCTTATTTACGGACGGGGGTTGGAAACCTTGGCGGAGGTAAATAACCTGCTGATTTCTAGTGTACAGCAAAGGTGTGTCATGCTGTACGTAAAAACTGCTGCTTCTTTTCCTATTTCCTATATTTAACCTGTGTGTAAGTTCGCCCTCACTTCTGTCGCTTCAACACCAACACTGAGCGTCCTGTGTGCTCTGCTTCAGTATCTTCATCTCTGTGTCTCTCTCTCTCTCTCTCTCTCTCTGTCTTTTTCCCCCCAATCTGTCTCTTCCCTCTAACCAGGTTGAAAGGGAGATTGCCATTCTGAAACTGATTGAGCATCCGCATGTGTTGAAGCTGCATGATGTTTACGAGAATAACAAATACCTGTGAGTTCTGTCTGCTTTTTCCGACCGAGCCTCGGGAATCGGGGTCACTGCAGTCTGCATGCCTTTCCTTTCTTGCTGAATACTGAACTTTGGTGTGGGATTGGTTTGAATATTACTTTAACAACTATATAAATCTCCATCACCATCATTTTTCTCAAGAGGTTTTTGATCTATCTTGAAGAGGGAAAAAAACCCATTTGTCACTGTTATGAAACAGCTGCTGGAGTAGAAACTGGCTGATAATGAGTAAATAAAAAAAAAAAAAAAGATACATTTTAAAACTCAATATCACGATTCATGAATTGACAGTATGAAACAGTTTAAGAGGTTTGAGTTATTGTTTTTCTAAACGTATTCACTTTGACATCAGGTACCTGGTGCTGGAGCATGTGTCCGGAGGAGAGCTGTTCGACTACCTGGTGAAGAAAGGCCGGCTGACTCCGAAAGAGGCCAGGAAGTTCTTCAGGCAGATCATCTCTGCTTTGGATTTCTGCCACAGTCACTCCATCTGGTTGGTGTTTGTCACAAAGCAGCTGTTCTAAAATTGGAATCCGGGGTCATGAGTAGGGTGATAGTTTTGGTTCCGCTGCCAATTTACCAAGCTTCAAGGAATCCTGTCAAAATAAGTCAGACGTTCCTGCTGTTTTCTTGCATCTTAAATAGACCATTCGCTTTTAACATAGAATTGATGTTTTCAGATACTACTCTTAACGTCCTTTTGGATAATTTGGCTTTTTGTGATAGTGTATTAAGAAATCAATGAATGGAAAAATGTGATTCTGTAGCATGAACCAAAATTAAAGCCTTTTTCAAACCCACATAGTCCTACTTCAGCTGTGACGAATATTTTCTGTTTTTGTGTGCGCGCGTGTGTGTGTGTGTGTGTGTGTGTGTACAGTCACAGAGACCTGAAGCCTGAGAACTTGCTCCTGGATGAGAAGAACAACATCCGAATCGCTGACTTTGGCATGGCCTCCCTCCAGGTGGGAGACAGTCTGTTGGAGACTAGCTGTGGGTGAGTACCAACTCTTTGTGCGTGTATTCATAAATAATGTGTACACACTTAAAATGTCTGCCTATATTCTTATCAAATTAAACTACTCCAGAAACCCTTCACTATAATCATTCTATTAAAATCCATAATCGAATTACACATTTAAAAACATGTATATTGGCAATTTATATTCCAGGATTTTACCCCAACAATAGAGACACATTGCCTTTGAGTCCCTTTTCGACTTTGCTCTGTAGATCATTTGAATTATTTTACATTATATTTAATCATTAAATTTCATAGCATTTAGAAACACATGCACACACACACACACACACATATTGCTTTTTATATTTATACTGCTTCAGAATTGTTAGTGTAGTAATATCGCATCAGCTTCTAACACATTTCTTTTGTCATTCCAGATCACCACATTATGCGTGCCCTGAAGTTATACGGGTAAGATTTGCACAGAGTCCTACTCAAATGTTGTCTCGCAATAAAAAAATTATCAAATGTTGTTCATTAATTATTCATTTAGAGACAAACACAAAGTGACAAAGCTGCACAAGTATCGCATATTGTTTTGAAATCAGGAAGATTAATTCAAAAAGTCTTAATAGAAACATAGAATCTGGCACGTGTGTCACTAAGAAGGCTTATTTTTAATTAGGGGGTATCAGCATACAAAGTTATTAACCAGTTCTATCAATGAATGGATGGTTTCAGTGTTTTGGACTAAGTGCTGGATTAAAATGGATTACCGTGTTTTCTTTTGATAGTCTTTTATAAGCCCTAAATTAGATTAAACTATCTCATTGAATTGAAATGATAAATGTTCATCTGTGTTTTCACATTGTCAGTGGGTCATGAGTTTAAGGGGTTTCTGTGTTCGGCAGGGGGAGAAATATGATGGGCGGAGAGCCGATGTGTGGAGCTGTGGGGTCATCCTGTTTGCTCTACTGGTGGTACGTCTTCTACTCCTGTTTTCACAACGCAGTTTGGGCCATTTGTAAAACACGCCCTTGTGTGTTTGCGGTTTTCAACCCACTTCCCTCCATAAGCTTCTTGTCAAATCTTCCCTCTCTCCCTTTCTCCTGAAGGGCGCCCTGCCTTTTGATCATGACAACTTGCGTCAGCTCCTAGAGAAGGTGAAGAGTGGGGTGTTCCACATGCCCCACTTCATCCCCCCGGACTGCCAGTCTCTGCTCAAGGGTATGATCGAGGTCAACCCTGAAAAGAGGCTCACGGTACGAGACTGAGCTCATATGCAGAAAGCACCTTAACCTTAATACAAGTCTCATATAAAGATTGTAAATGTAAAGTCTTAAATCAGATTGGCACCTACATTATATTGTCCTAACTGGGATAACTTGTACTTCCCTTCTTTTAAACATACTGCAACTGAAGAGAGCAACTTCATTGGACTGCGGTCATTATTATTAATACTTAAAATATTTTATTCACTTTGCTTCTCTACTTTGTAGCATTTTAATTATCTTATTTGACAAAGTTGCATTTGCATCAGGTCATTTAATCATCAGTGTGTTTTTTTTGTTGCATTTTTGATTTTTTTGTTGTTTTGTTTTTTTTCGAATAAAGAGTTGTTGTTTTTACTCCATCAAATATAATGATACATGATTTTACATTCTTGAAAATAACAAAGGTGTGATTTTTAAATATACAATGAGCGGATGAGCTGACTTTTATGTCCGTAAAAGTCTGGAGAAAAAATGTTTACACAACATCAGGCTTTCTGTGATCATCTGGCTTGGTAGAGACTAACGGCCCCATCTGCCATGTCACCTCTTACAGCTAGAGGCCATCCAGAAACACGCCTGGTATCAGTGAGTATACGTTCATCTTTACTCATGTTGCTGTTTAAAGAAACACTCACTTAAAGGGATGTTGCACCATATCTAAGCACACACATTACATCTGTGTCATTCATTGTGTTTCATCACGTGTAACTTGTGTGTGTTTATGTGTGTGTGGCTCCCAGGGGTGGTCGAAACGAGCCGTGTCCTGAGCAGCCTCCTCCCAGGCGAGTGTGTGTGAGGCGAATCTTGTCCCTGACTGAGCTGGACCCAGATGTGTTGGACAGCATGCACTCGCTGGGCTGTTTCCGAGACAGAGTCAAGCTCACACGTGACTTGCAATGTGAAGAGTAAGAGATTTTTTTTTTTTTTTCAACTCCAACCATGACTGGGCTTCAGAGTGACTGGAATAATCTAAACACTTATGCAACATAAACCAGCAACCCCCCTAGATTTTGTTGAGATTCTGATATCGTTTAATATGAAACAAGCATTATATCAAATGTATATATAACATACAATCACCACTGAGATGGAGGATAGACTGAGGTTGTGTCCAAGTTTAGGGACTAGATTCTCCAGAGGATAAGGCCTCTGGCAATATTCTGCCCAGAATATGTGATCTATCCTCACAAATATCCAGCTAATTTTATTCTCAGCTGTAACGTTAAAAGAAAGCCAGGTTTAGCACAGGGAAGTGATATTGAGTGCTTTAGAATATACACTGATTTGTTACACGTCGTTCTTTGTTTTGTCTCTTCCCTCAGAGAAAATCAGGAGAAGATGATCTATTACCTACTGCTGGACAGGAAAGAGCGTTACCCCAGCTACGAGGACGAGGACTTGCCTCCGCGCAATGACGTAGGTCAGTCTTTAGGGGGCAGGAGGGATCCACTGGAGGCAGGGAGCTGCTTTTCTCAGCCTCACGTCTCAGAGAAGCAAGTGCACCACACTGGGAGGCTGGTGCAATACTCCGGTACTCAATACCTCTACCAGTACATTTTCAATCATTTGACAATTCAAATGTTATGTTTTTTTATAAATATTTTGCACTGGTAGCCATTAGCTAGAGATTCAGTAACCAGTCTCTTGTTGGCTTTATATGCTAAAGGCCTCTTTAGTCTTGACTGTGTAAGTAAAGTTAAATGGAAATGTGTTTAAAATTAGTAACAATAAGTCTGTTGTCTTTTTGCATCGTTCAAACCATGGGATAGAACAGGGTTAATCGAACCATTCTACCAGCGCAGAAGAAGATACGTTTATCACAGTCACAGATGGCACAGCGAGTGAAAAGCCTGTGGAAAAATCACTTTCAACATGATCAGACTTTTCACAACTGCAAGAGAGAAAATAAATGCACAGTGGCCGAAAGTGTCAACAGCGAGCAGGATGGTGAAGATGTAGCAACAGCTCTTACTACCAGGGATGAATAGGGCTCATTAGAAATGTGTTTCTTATTTTTTTAATACCTCTGCAGTGGTAAAGAAAGATGGTCTGTATTAATATAGTGCTTTTCTAGTCCTGATGACCACTCAAAGCACTTTACAGTGCAGTTTTACATGCATTTATGTGCAATTTGGGGTTCAGTATCTTGCCCAAGGACACTTAGGCAGATTAGGGGCCGCCAACCTTCTGGTTAGAGGACGAACGCTCTAACTAATTGCTAACATTGATTTATTTAGAGGAATTTTGTTACAATTTTATGGTGGTGCTCTTCAGCAGACCCTCCTCGAAAGCGGGTTGACTCTCCCATGCTGACGCGCCACGGCCGCTGTCGCCCCGAGAGGAAAAGTCTTGAAGTGCTGAGTGTTACAGAACAGGGGTCTCCCACCCCGCCTCGCAGGGCCCTGGATACAGCTGCACACAGTCAGAGGTGCAGTATATTATGCTCACACATCCACAGTAAACACAACCCACTAGAATCCATTCAGTCTCAGTTGAGATAGTAACTGGCGTGAAGATCCTTTGACCTCCGGTGTCTTTGTCAGGTCTCGCTCGGTGAGCGGAGCCTCCACTGGTCTCTCCTCCAGCCCCCTCAGCAGTCCCCGGGTAAGGGCCTGTTGGCCGACTTTTACTGAACCGTACTCACTGCTTCGCTATCATCAACACGATACAAGCATGCATGATAAAATATGGAATTTCCGAGATTAATTTGTTGTTTTGTTGAATTGTTGTTTAACTTTCTCCTGTGACATAGTAGCGCTACAGTTAAAGATGCAATCCTCAACTTGTGTGCTGCAGAGCCAACATGGTTAACATTTCAATTGTGTGTTCACATTTGGACTATGAAGATCGTTGGGGGGCATAAGCCCTGAAAACTGATAAGAATGGCTAATAATTCAGTTGTTTCAGTTTAAGATAAATTAAATTTGACCAATATCCTTAATGGAGATAATACGAAAATACTTTAAAAAACATTGTTGATTGATTTTTTATTAAAAAAGCCATTGTGTGACTTATGACATGTATTTTTGAATGCTTCTCGAACTATATTGTAAACGATCAATACCAGTGTACTGTGATGATTAATGCAGCCGTCATCAGCCTCTTCTGCTTTAAAAAAAACTCTGGCCACACTCCAAACCCCCCCCCCCCCCCGAGACGTCCATTTTCCAAGCTCCCCTGTCATTTTTACACCTTATCACGACACCAGTGTGCGTCAGATTAAATCTCTCAACCAGCAGGAGGTTTGCGTGGCATTTTTCTTCTGTCTTCATGTCACTTCTGTTTCTCACCATGCATGAAGGGGCACTTTCAGAAAAGGAACTTGGAGATTTTTGGTTTATGGTATTACATTACAAAGATCCATGGATGTTGAAACATCAGCATGTACAGTAACACTTTCACTTCCACTGTTCTCAGTCACCACATTCTTAACCCTGTCACTAAACCCTCACTCACATAAGCTGTAAAAGTCACTTGTTAAGGACTAAACTAAAGCTTTGATATTCAGGGGGTAGAATTACATTTGACACGTTCACTTCTCATAAGTTGCACTCTTTTTGTCATGAAGCATGGTATTCATTTCCATCCTTTCTCCATGTTCCATCCCCTCTCTTTCTTCTTTTCCATCTCTCCCACCTCCCCACCAATCCCCCCACCCACCCCACCCCACAAACCCACTCCCCAGTCCTATCAAAGCCCCGTCTTCACTTTCAGCCAATCAGACGTCACCTCCGCCACCGCTACCCTCCTCACAAAGGAGACCAAACAGGGAACCATCACCACACCTCGCTCAGCACGGGCTCACGACAAGCTCAAAGCTCCCCCCAACCCAAAGACCCAGACCCTGCCCAGCAAGGGACCCACCGACCGACCCCACCTGCAGCCCATCAAATCCCTGCCTCTGCACAACCCATCCTCCCGCTCCCCCTCTCCGCTTCTGTCACCCATCCCCCGTTTCTTCTTCCCCTCGTCCTCTGTCCTTAAGTCAGTGACTAAGAGCTTCTACCCAAACTCTGCCCACTCTGTGCCGCAGGTAACCCCCCAGGGCTCTCCACTGCCCACACCCCTGGGCACCCCTGTCCACCACCCTCACCACCCCTCCTCCACCCCGCCCTCCTCCTCCTCGTCCTCGTCCTCTTCGCGGGCAGAGGGTGGGGGAGGTGTGGGCTCGCTCTCGCTGACCCCGCCCTCCAGTCCAGGAGGGGGAAGCGGCATGGCAGCAAGCAGCTCTGCTCACTGGAGGACTCGTCTCAATTCATTCAAGAACAACCTGCTGGGCTCGCCGCGTTTCCATCGCCGCAAGCTGCAAGGTGAGTTTACCACAACAGTAAGTGGACTTAGGTGGTTTTACTACACAGGTATAGGACCTGTAGACTTTAATATGATAATATCAGTTACAAAATGTTTAATGTCTGCTAACTTTCTGGAATTTTCTGTTTCAGCATATACTTGTATAACAGTAATGGATTATATCTTGATGGTTATTTTTCCTTGAGCACCAAGCGTAAGGACAAACATTTAGAGCAACTTTAATTTTGATACAGATTTGTCTCCATCAGTTCCTACATCAGAAGACATGTCCAGTCTAACACCAGAATCTAGCCCTGAGTAAGTCACAGTCCTTCAGATACATTACTTGCTAAGATGTTGTTCTTGTTTTCTCAAAATAAAGCTGCGCCCTTCTGCTCACGGACATTTTCCTTGGGTCAGGGTGTTTGCTCACACTCTCTGTTTTTCCTACCAGGCTGGCTAAGAAGTCATGGTTTGGAAACTTCATCGGCTTAGAGAAAGAGGAGCAGATCTTCGTGGTCATCAGAGACAAACCTCTTAGTTCTGTCAAAGCCGACATTGTGCACGCCTTCCTGTCTGTGAGTTTCTGATGTGGCTTGTCTTTCACACTTCGCACTGTCAAAGCTTGTTAGTAAGAAAGCATGGCTCTCACTCTAACTCTAACATGTTCACACTCGCTCTTTCATTTCTTTCATGATTTCAGATTTCTTCTTTTTTTCAGTCTTGCTCACTGGTGGCACATTATCACTTTGCTTTCACCAATGGCTCACTCTTTCTCTCTTCTCCTCACCCTCGCCCTTTGTCTCCCTATACTCACGTTTGCCCCCGTACCTCTCCCGCCTCGTAAGTCTGTCGGTCTCTCTGCTTCTTCTCTGTCTCCCCACCGCGCAGATCCCATCGCTCAGTCACAGCGTCCTTTCCCAGACCAGCTTCAGGGCCGAGTACAAGTCCTCCGGCGGCCCCTCCGTCTTCCAGAAGCCCGTCAAGTTCCAGGTGGACATTGCCTTCTCAGAGGGCGAGAGAGAGCGGGACAGGGAGAGGACCGAGAGGGAGGGCAGGAGGGAGACAGGAATCTACAGCGTGACGTTCACCCTCATATCAGGCAAGTGCAGTCAACATTTAACCCTTTCAATTAGGAATTCATTTCAATTTAATAAATGTTCATATTTTGGTTGTAGTTTTGCTAATAATAGTTACTAATGAGAAAAATATCATTAAACAAAGTAAAGACACCAGAATAAACAGTAAATAAAAACAGCCATTGTTAGATGTGTTTGCCTTGTTTCATCTCCAGGTCCAAGTCGCAGGTTCAGACGAGTGGTGGAAACGATTCAAGCCCAGCTTCTCAGCTCCCATGATCAACCCATGGGGCAAGCCCTATCTGGTAAGACTGCTTACACATGCTTGCGTACACGCCGCAGTAAAATGAATGTTCACCTTCACAGGGGCAGTTTGGTTTTGTGTGTTTCTTTTGCATATTTGCGATTGAATTTAACTTTTTCCTCTTCAGTTTAATGTTTAATGTTCTAAACCACATTGTAATCATTATTCTTTTCTTGTGCTTGAAAGTTGCTTTAGTATTTTCAAAGGAGGGTGGTGTTGTTTTCAGCATTCTCTTTCCAAAACCAGGAGTGTCAGCTAAAGTTTAGTTTCAATCAGTTGGTAATTTACAGCTTTCATTTCCATTACCATGTGCTTAATATCGTCTAGTGCTGGCAGGCTACATACAGGCGACATGTTTTCTGTTCAAACAATACTTTTAGTAGATTTTGTGTAATACTGCTAACTAACAGACAGATAGACAAACAACAAGGAGCCCAGATGAGAACATAACCTCCTTGGCACAGGTAAAAAGGCCGGACACTATTTTTCAGGCGCAGTAGCACCTTTACGTTAAGAGTGACTTTCCTGTCCTTCTCTCCTGATCCCTTCCCAGATGAGAAGAACGGCCGGCCCCACGGGACCCCCACCCGCCAAAACTCAAGACGCTCCGAGGGTGGGGGCGACAGGTGTGAGTGGGGAGACCGAACAGACGGAGGAGGCATCGGAGGCAGCGGGGGAGTTCTGCAGCGCAGAGGCTCAGCAAAAGAGAGAACCCGACTGCTGTCCTCCAACGGAACCCAGTCCCAGCCGTAGGATAGAAAGTGAGACCATGCAGCAGGATGCTTGAACTACACCCGAGAGACGACAGTGTAACCCCATCTCAACGTATCCCTGCAAGCCATGAGCTACTCCTCTTCTTCCTTGACTAAGTTAATGAAGGTGCTTGACCATAGCAAGGATTGAGCCTTTTCCCTCCGTCGTGTTTTTTTTTTTCCAACTCATCATTCTCTTGATCTTTTGGATCATCAGGATTCCTTCCCTTAAACGAGAAAGAAGTGTGAGGGAATCACCCTTTAATGAAAAAAAACAAAACTTTGTGAATGAGCAGTTTGGTATCCATCATAGATACAGCTTCACAGATCAAACTAGGACATTTTGAAGTGCTAATGTGCATGCCAGTTAGCAAATCAGCCAGTTAAAGGATGCTGACCTGATCAGATAGGCTAGTCTACCATATCATTGTTATACAGTTTCTGACACCAAAAAGAAATAACGGTCTTGTTCTCAAGATTCAAATTAACCAGTGCGCTCATATCACTATCAAGCAACACGCAATTATCAGTCCATACTGAAAGACATATAGATGTAACCTCAGCAGAGGAACCCTAAACGTTAGCAGCCTGCTACCACTTCAGCGACGAGCTGAGTTTAAAGGTCCTGATTTTCTCAGAAGAAACGACACGCTGGGATCCCTGCTGTGTCCTCTCCCGAGGTAAAGAAAACCAACAAAGTAAGCTAATTAAGTGAATGTGAAAAAAAGATATTTTTTTATTTAGTTTTATTTATTTATGTTTACATGTTTCTTGGAAGATGTCAGTAGCACAGTGATAGCAGTACAGACAGTAACTAAAAACACTGCAGTGTTAAAAGGGGAAGCTGACATTTTTGTTTTTTGGACAGGAATTAGTTTCAAGTTTAACGTTTTCGATTCTTTTGTATTATTATGATTTTTTTGCTCAGAGACAATGTGAAACAATGCTTCTAAGATTTTGGCATTGGACTCCTGTTGCTCTGAAGAAAAGTATTTTTTGATTTGAACAGAAATATGAACATTACTATATGAAGAAGAAGAAGAAAAAAAAAACACTATGCGTGAATAGTTCCATGAACCTCATCACAGCTGTTTGTGCCCAGATTGAATGAGAAGAAGAGCATTCCTGACCTGTGGATCAAACAAAGGCCACCGTTCTCGTGGAGCTTGTCTCCTATCGCCATAGTATTCACGTACTGACTCTGAACAATATGAAATGAAAAGAGGAAAAAAAAAAAGGACTCACAAAGGAAATTCATCCTCGGACATTTACATCATAAAAAGCTTTCAGCGTCAATTCCTCGTTTGAACGGGACTTCAGAATAGGAAGCAAGCAGAGAGCCTCCTAACCCCACGCTCCTCACGTCAGTGTTCACCAACGAGCCAAGTAGTCCATCGCCACCCCCACGCTCACCACCGAGAGTCGCACCGTTCGGCAAACAGACGTAGCAACTCGGACGATCACGTGTTCCTCCAGTACTCTTGTCAGACTTGTCGACGTTCATCACCAGTCTTCCATACAGCACAATATGCAACAAAAGTGCAGAACGTTTTCAGAGAGATACACACTGCTACATTTAAATGCTAACTTCTTTTGTTGTTTTTATATTTGCCTACTTATCTATCCATCTATTTATTGATTTTTATTTAAGTATCTATGTGATCATGTGGATGTTTGTGTCATGTGTTTGTTTACAAAGTAGATTTTAAGCCAACAAAACTATATCAAGAGCCAACTCAAGAAACCTGCTCTGTTTCATTTCTCACCCTTATTCTTTTTTGGAGAATTTCCCTCCACGACTTCAATAGCAGTGCCGACGGATCGTCTGTTTGTTTATAGCTCACATTTCATCACGCTTATCCCTGGTAACCGGAATGTGTGCGTGAGACTGGGTGGATGATGGCTGACTCAGAGCGAAACTTTGTGACCGCTGAGTAGACGAGGAGATTTTAACTGACCCAAGAATATTCAATTCATTAACATTGCCAAACCCTAACAGGTACATCGTTTCTCTTGCTAATTTGCTTCATCTCCTGCCTTTATGGCTCGTTCCCTTGTCTGTCCGCCTCTTTACCCCGTTGTGTAGCCATCATCACAAGAGAAACTGTACCGTAAGTCGTTTGCCTCACTGTCCACACACACACACTTTATGATTGCTTCACGATCATCGGTTTCCTCTATTTCCTCACCACGTCACCTTCACTTTCATTGGCCCAACTCTGGCTAAGATTGTAAACTATTCTCCATCCATAAAGGGTCAGTAGAATAAGGTGTTTAAAAAAAAAAAGAAATGTCTGTATCATAATTTAAATATAAAAAGTGCACTATTATAACTATTGCCTGTGATAAAAAGAACAATTATGATTGAATTGACGGTCAAAATAAAGAGAGATCCACCTTATTGTTATGGTTACAATAATAAACCCTAAATTCATGTGTGTGTGTTTAGTTTCTGGGTTTAAATGGCGTGTGTTCATAAATGTTACTGTCTCTTTTGCCAGAAAATTACACTGTTGAAGTTTCACCATTCGGATGCAGATATTATTTGCATTATTTTACATTAAATAAAATAATATGGAAGTAATAACATGAACTTTAATCACAATTCTCAAGCAATATCAAAGCAGCACAACAGATCTAAAGTGAGCACAAAATCAATGACATAGTGTTTCATGACAAATCAAGTTTTCCTGGAAAGCAAACTTATTATAACATTGAGAAGAAAAGAAAAGCTTGTCAGGATTTTTTCATTAAACTAGAATAAAGGGGGAAAACGTGCCACTGATTTATTTATGAATTCATGAAAAATGAAAGCTGCAGCGTTAATCCTGCCCTGGCAACATCCTTTACCCCAACATACAATTTGGGGTAAGGTGGAAAAATCATTTAAGTCCCAGCCACTGATATTTTCATGGGGAAACATCAAAACGTAACAAAATACTTGAAGTTGATCTGATGTATTCTCTGTAAGGTCTTATTTTACGTGTACCCACCAAATTAAGTACATCTAAGCCATAGAGCCTACATAAAGATGGCTGAAGCATCTCCTCTTCCCCCCCTTGATCCAGAAATGAAGCCAAAATATCCTGGATATGAACGCTGCCATCTTGTGCCAAAAACAGTGCTGTGCAGTAGATCAGGGGAAGGAGCTGCATGATTTCTCACCCTGTTTCCATAGCATCAAAAACGAATACCCACACGAATGAGGTTATGGTTTTACTGCTGTAAAATAGGGGAAAGGTTGAAATGATTAATATCAGTCCCTTAAATGGGCATGTAATATGTCATGTCATGACACGGATACCTCTAAGTGTGTGGGACTCTAGGCCTTGTGCTCTACTGAGTGTGAACCATCCTAGTTGTGTTATTTATCAGTCTTCCCTCTAATTGTGGACATGAGTTCACGGGCTTCTTCTGCATGATAGCACGATTTCCTGCAGTCAGCGAATGCAGCACTAGCTTCGCGCAGTGTAGTCAAGCGGTTCACAGAGAAGGAGGAAGAAGAAGAGGAGGAAGAAGAAGAAGAAGAAGAAGACGGGCCGGACACCTGATCGACGTCAGAAGTTCAACAGTGGATCCCCGCATCTCTGGAGCCGTCCGCCAGCGACAACAGGTATGCTACCCGATGCTAGCGTGTCAGTGACGATGGGGCGATGCGTGAGCGGACCTGTCTCCAGTTAGCAGCCGTTAGCGGCCGTTAGCGGGCAGCTAACTGCAGGATGCTCGGCTAACAGCGCTTGCATCAGCCAATCCCCCCCCAACCCAGTGCAGCTAGCATAACAATCAAGCTAAGCCAACACAGGAGCTTTCAATCATGGAGCTTTGTTGCAAAATATGTGAATAATCTTAAAAATACTGTGGTTTTGTGTTCACCCTGAAACTGGACATTTTTTTAAGGTGTTACATTATGCTAAGTTGAAATGAAACATCCCCCCCCCCCCATGTGTGTGTTTTATGTTTCATGCTTACTGTTATCTGTCCTGCACGAGAGAGTTTACATATCAACTTCCCTTCTGAAGTTAAGTGCTGGTGAATCAGTGACACACACACACACACACACACACACACACAGCTCTGCCCAACCCATCCTCATAAACACTGACAGTAAATACGACACTGACCTTTCTGTGTAACTGGAATGTTTACAGGTCTTTAAAATCTTACGCATTGCTTTTGTGGTCTAAACGAGACTTAGCCCTGCGCCAGACCATAAAAGAGACATCACACACTGCAGAACGCTGCAGCCAATGGTTCTGGATCAGGAAGAAAGATCCCAACTGGGCCCCAAGATGCGAGGGACATGGGATCGACCTGTGGTGGACCTGTAAAACGCACTGCAAATTAAGAAAACACATGCAAAGAGAATATATACGCCCAAATTAAGTGCCATCAATTTGATGGCACATGCGCTGCAAAAAGTCAGAACGTGTGCAAATACAGAAACATGCTGCAATTTGCGAAAACCCTACAATGACATCACCACTGACGAGTAGCAGGCCTTACTAACTTCCCAAAGTGACCTAAAGAGCAGAACCTCCATGGGACCCTGGGATAATAGTGTGTGTGTTTTTAGACACACACAATGAGAGCAGACATAGCCTTGATGGGGGTGCAGTCCAGTGTCATAGTGACTAAACCTCAGGGCATTATCCATAGCCTATTTATGGAGGAAAATCAATTCCCTTTGTGAAGAGAAGCAGTAATAGACTTAAACCAAAAATCACATCAGCATCCAGTGAATTTTTACCCATTAAACTTCATCAAATTCAAGCTGACTTGAAGTGCCCATCACAGCACTTGATAGCACCTTCAGTCTTTCCGTAGGTTTCTGCTTGTGTGTGTTGTAATCGCTGTGGGTCGTTTACGTTGTTCTTTTTGGTCGTTTTTCTTGATGCGATATAATTCTCAGTATTATGTTAACCGCAAACTTGAAGAGCAGGCCGAGCTTTCTTAATCAGGGATTAAACTTTGCCTTGTGTCAAAGGTGTCCCACTGAGAGGCCGAAGCGGAACTGACTCTCCCTCTGGTTATGAAAGGAGAAAAAAAAAAGTGTGGTTGTTCTTTCCTCTCTGTGTTTGATGACCTCTCTGTGTTTGGTGTCAGTAGCAGTTACATCGAGGTTGATGGTCGTTTTTTAAATATTACATCCATCACATGTTAGCAACATAAACAACTTGCCCACTTGCTCACTCAGACGTTTTCAGGGTTCGGGTTAACCCTAACCCCCTAACCCTCTGGAGATTGACTGGAGCTTCTGACTCAGATATTTGTGTTCTCACATACAGCCGTTCTGTATAATTTCAGGAGACCAGTGCATGTCTGAAAGCAGCTTTATCGATCAGTTAAAAAAAGCTTCTCCTTTTCCTCTCTCCCCTTTTTCCCCCTCTCATCGTGCACAGTAACCATGGCAGAAGCCCACCAGGCGGTGGCCTTCCAGTTCACCGTCACCCCAGAGGGCATTGATCTGCAGCTGTCCCACCAGGCCCTCACTGAGATCTACCTCTCTGGTGTGCGCTCCTGGAAGAAGCGCATCATCAGACTCAAGGTATCTCCGCTCTTCCTGTTTTGTTTGTTCATCAGTACCATATGTTTCAGTCTCAAAACCATCTGCACTAATTGCAGCCCTGCTTACAGTGTTCCTCTTCCTTCTTATTATTATGGCTTCTCCTCTTGGTATGTCAGCTGTCAGCACTCGCAGCTGTGTCAGAGTTCTGTGTTGAGGAATCTGTCAAGGACACGGTTCTGTTGGTTTGTCCATATTATGGTTTTAATGTTTATTATCTGCTCATTCTACTCATTTGACAGCTTTGTTGATTTGCTGGTTCTATGCGCTCTGTATAAACCCCAATCGGGCAATTGTTAAAATGCCATTTCATATTTTTTTTTATTGTGATGTCACTAATACCACATAATGAGGAATGATTGGTTTATCTAAATAAGCTGTGAATATATATGATGTTGTATGATTGGGAATCATTTTCTTCTTGCCATATATATATATATATATATATATATATTTTTTTTTTTTTACCTTGACCTTTATGTCCATGTGTTGTTAAGTTATGCCTCTTTTACACCAAGGTTAAATCTGCTAAAAAGAATTGACTCATGTTCAAGATCTCAAATGCACAGAAAACAGAAGCTCTGTCAAACACACATGCAGGGTAATAATATATTAACCTGACAGTTTTAACAGAACTGGAAGGGTGCTGAGAGGGTGCATCTCGTTATGTCAAAGACAGTGTGTGTAAACATGAAGAATGGGATTTAAAGTCAATCTTTCTTTTCTGACTTAAACAGAACAGCGTGGTAACAGGGGTGTATCCTGCTAGCCCCTCCTCCTGGCTCTTTGTGGTCTTAGCAATCCTGGCCACCATGTACACTCGCTCCGACCCCTCCATGGGCCTCATAGCCAAGATACAGGAGCACCTGCCGGTCAGGTAACGCATCATATGACTCAGTGAAACGGTAAAAGTTACTGATAAATCTTATGATTCACCAGTCTCCTCCACGTCCCCTGGTTGTGTGCTGTGTCACAGAGAGG
This sequence comes from Verasper variegatus, assembly GCA_026259375.1. NCBI lineage: Eukaryota > Metazoa > Chordata > Actinopteri > Pleuronectiformes > Pleuronectidae > Verasper > Verasper variegatus. Next base: position 9,217,008 of record CM048057.1, read on the forward strand.
ACCGTCTGCAGTATAAATAGCACATCGCCAGTGTGGTTTACATCATCCTCACCCCTTTCCATTACCTTCTTCACAGTCCATTATTATGAATATGATTTTGGACAAATGTATAAAAAACTAAACTTGTCCTTATAATTAATCCCCAAATTTGTTGTCTCTCCTCCCATCCATCCTTCATGTTTGGTTTCTTTACTACCGGCCATCTTCCTTCTCTTCATCTATTTCACTCACTGCCCCCCCTCCCCCCTCCCCCTCTCTATCCATCTGTCCACCTACTCCCATCGTTCCCAGCCAGTCGATGAGTAGCCAGTGCCAGACGGTGGTGTCAGCAGTGCTCTTCAGCACCATGCTGTGGCTCTTGCTCATCTTCACCATGCGCCTGTGCCTCAAGCAGCTCCTCTCCTACCACCGCTGGATGTTCGAGCAACATGGCAAAATGTCCAACACCACCAAAGTCTGGGTGGTCAGTGCCGTTTTAAAATTTGCAACCCCCGCGTGTCACTGTTCCTCTCCTTGTCATCTTTGTTGTCAGAATATTGACATGCTTTTGTGCTGTCAGTGCAGTGTAATGTAATCTGAAGCTCGTCTAATTGTTTTTTAGTAGTAGTAACAAAATAGCAGTTTTTATGTCCTCACATGCTACAAAATGTTCACGTTGTATGCTACAAGATACAAGATTATTATACTTCTTCACTGAATGACCTCCACTTATTTACAAAATAATTCCAGGAAAATATATTGATGAGGTTAAAAAGTGATTTTTTTTATTCTTCTACAAGGGTTTTTTCCTGTAGATTCTTATGATATATGATAAACTGAAAAAGTAATAAACGATCTTATAAATATCCTCACATAAATATTTGTGTGTCTGTGCCAGGCGTTGGTGCGGATCTTTTCTGGCAGAAAGCCTCTACTCTACAGCTACCAGGGTTCACTGCCAAACCTGCCTGTGCCCGCTGTCAAGGACACAGTCCAGAGGGTGAGACATCACACTGAGAAGAGGGGAAAGGACAAAAATACGCTACTTACTGATCACAAAACAAATGCATCACTTTCTCACGTTCTTTGTCTTTTAACTGTGCTGCACCAAATTGTCTTTTCTGTCCTCCTATTGTGAAGGCTGAAAGCTGAAATGTATATGAAATGCAACATATCCACCTCTCTAAATAGAGATATTTGACAAATCTATGTTATATACTTGGATTGTTGCATATTTAACATACATGCCTACTGTTTTAGTACTTGGAATCTGTGCGTCCACTGATGGATGATGCGAAGTATGAACGCATGACCAATCTCGCCGCAGAGTTTGAGAGCAGCCTCGGCAAACGCCTGCAGTGGTACCTCAAACTCAAAGCTCTCTGGTCATCCAACTATGTAAGTGCCTGACCACAATACTCTAGTTACAGTAACCGTGGCCTCTTCGAATATCCACAGGAAATTTAAAATTCCATTAACAATGCATATCTTTGTGTGGCTCTGTGGTTTGAATTATTCATCCTGTCTGAATATGCAAGTGATGTGACTGCCAGTTGGCTGCAGTGTTCGCTTTCTCACTAGGTCTTGTGTTTTAGGTGAGTGATTGGTGGGAGGAATACGTCTACCTGCGGGGACGAAGCCCAATCATGGTCAACAGTAACTACTATGGCATGGTATGAAAATGTTCCTGTTTCTTGTCCACACACTGTGCTTCAACTGTAAATAGATATGGACTATCCAAGATCCATTAATTATTATTATGTAAATGTAAAAATTCCCTATCTCACAATGATCAAGAAAGAAAAGTTCCTGGACCCACCCCTAATGGCTTATTTTTTGGCCCATGTGCCACCCTTCCACCAAGTTTTGTGGAAATCCATTCTGTAGTTTTTGCGTAATCCTGCTGACAGGAAAACGTGACATTTTAATCCCGGCTGTAGTTGTGTATCATCTTGTTTGGTTTGGTTGATCTCAACCGTTTATCCTCGTCCTCGTGACTTCCTGTGTCTGTTCCTTCTGTCCCGCAGGACTTCTTGTACGTGACACCCACACCCATCCAGGCGGCCAGGGCAGGCAACAGCATCCATGCATTCTTTCTGTACCGTCGCAAACTCAACAAAGAGGAGATTAAACCTGTGAGTTTTGCTGCCACTCATTCCCCACAGCCGCTCCATATACATTCACGTATCCGTGCAATGGAAAACATGTCAAAATTCTGAGACATTGGGCTATTTCTTCGTAGAACCACAGAATATTGTGTTAATAGTTAATAATATGTATGTTTTTTTAATAGTGTGAGTAACATCCATCCATTAGTGTTTGTGTGTCTGGAGTGTCTCATTTATCTAGTTATGTGTATGTGAAGACATTTCCCTCATGTTCTCATACCATGCTCATTTCTCACCCCCTCCCTCCTGTTGTCCCCCTTTCAACCTCTCCTTCTCTTGCTTGATTTCTCTTTATTTTACCTCTGTACTTTGCCTCTGGCTCTTTCTATTATATATATACTTTTCACTTGACTCTACGGTCTCCTCCACTGCTCTCCTCTGTTCTCCTCCTTACGCCTTCGCCTCCTCCTCTTGTGTTTCCCAGAGTCGTATCCCCGGCACTGTCATTCCTCTGTGTGCAGCTCAGTGTGAGAGGATATTCAACACCACACGCACTCCTGGAGAGGAGTCCGGTAAAGAGACTGACATGTACACACACGTAGACACACACTGTGGCAGCAGGAGGTTCCCCCCCCAGCGCTGATAGACTGTTTGATACATGATATCGCCTGAATATGAGCAATTAACATCCAGGAGGAAGCCCGCAGTGGCTTCATAGTGAGCGATACAAACACACTGCTGCTTCAGAGATGATGAGGCAAGCTGACGATGTCTGGGAAAGGAACGTGTGTGAGAGCCAACATGTGTGTATGTGTGAGTCTGTCTAGTCTCCTGAAACAGTATTTCTTTCTGTCCAGCTCATCCTGTCATCTCTTATCGGTCTCATCTCAGGTCTGTCTGAGTCTCTGGGAAGGTCCTGTCCTCAACTAATGTCTATTTTCTTCTGCCCACACATTGTTGTTTTCTTTTTCTTTTTTTTTTGTCCCTCTCCACCCCGGTGTCATTATCCCAACACACTTTTATGTTTTTATTCTATCATCCCCTTTGTTTCCTCCCTATCTTGCCCATACTTCTGTTTTTGTGTTGGCCTACCCTTCTTTTATCCTGCTCAGTGGTTGTTGAGGTCTGCAGTTCCTTGCTGTTCCTATCAGTTTGAGCGGATGTTTGACTCTTGTCGAATCCCTGGAACACTTACAGGTAGTATTTATATATTTTTTTACAGCTGGCACAATCCCAGTTTTACATTTTTAAATGTCAAAAACAGTGTGAAATATACTCAACATTGTTATTGTGTATTGTTACTAATTTAAGATAAGAGGCATCCCTGTTTCACCCAAACTAAATGTTCCTGTTCAATATGTTTCTACATCTTCTGTCAATCTTATCAGACATTGAAAAGAAACATAGTTTGCAATCCTCGCTTTCGGTGGTACAGCGCTGATCTTTTCTCATGCATGTCTCCTACAGTACGTTTTACATTTATTGAAATCACCCTCAAGATCAACTTTTGGATTCATCTTCAATCTTCTAGTACAACATATTGGTTAGTTATAAGTGCCTTGTAATGCCTTGAGGGAATTTCCACAGATTCACTTGGACTCAACGGTGATCTGATTTGATTTTGGTGGTTAAAGTTGAAAGGTCAAGGTCACGTGAAGGTGATTTCCCTGGAACGTCGTCAAGGAATCCTATCACATTTGGCTCAAACATTCACTTGACTCAAAGAGTGAATGTTCACTTGGATTCAAAGATTAACTGATTTCGATTTTGGTGTGCGGAGGTTTAAAGATCAAGGTCACAGTGACCTCTGGTTTTTGACCTCTGGAATGTGACATCTCAAGAGGGAATTTCCTCAACTTTTGATCAGTTGTCACTTGGAATCAAAGATTAAGTGATTAAGTTTCAGTGGTCAAAGGTTCACATAGACCTTATATGAATCTGGGGGGGAAAAGTATGGCGAAATATGTACACAGAAACTGCTTTGGCGCAGGCATACAACCTCAGGTGCTGTAATTCTATTTTTAAACAGGGACATCTGTTCCCTTTATAATGTTTATCCAGTAGAAAATGTTCAAGCAATTTTCCCAAGACTTGGTTTCCTCAAACATATTGTATCTGGAACGGCCCTGTGCAAATATAGCTCTGTGGATGTGGAAAATGAGTAACTTCACTATAGCAAGACGAGGGTTAAGTTAAACTTTTGCTGCCTCACAGATTCTGACTCGTGAAGGCATCTGTTGTTATGAAAACACATTCCAAGTGTGAAGCCAATAAAATAAGAGATTTCTGAAATTATTTTAAAAAAATCATTTTATTATATAAAAATGTTACCCAGTTAATTTCACAGGGCAGGGAAGAAGAAATGCTGAGGTTGTAAATAAACCTTAAGACACATCTGCATCCCATCATTTCTTATGTGAATCAGCTGCCCAGGCAATTCATTACCATCTACTCTGAACTGCAGAAATTCACTCCAAATGTTTGCCTATGAATCAATGATGAAATATTTCCTTCTTTCTTCTATATCCAAAGACTCTCTGCAACATTGGCAGGACAGTGACTACATAGTGGCTTACCACAGGGGGCGCTACTTTCGTCTGAGGGTGTACCAGGCAGGCAGACTCCTGTCCCCCAGAGAGATTGAATTTCAAATTCAGAGGATCCTCGATGACACTTCAGCTCCTTGCCAAGGAGAAGCAAAACTGGGGGCCCTGACTGCAGGAGACAGGTCAGCATTTCAAGCCTCTTGTGACTAAATCACTAAATCATACTACATCCCTGATGTGACGTCACCAGTTTCCTCTGAAATGTTTCCCAGACTTCCATGGGCTCAAGCCAGGAAGAAGTATTTCAGTAGTGGGGTCAACAAACACTCTCTGGACTGCATCGAGAGAGCCGCCTTCTTTGTGACCCTGGATGATGATGAGCAGGGCATTCTGGGAGATGACCCCGTGGCTAGTTTAGATCGCTATGCCAAGTGCTTGTTGCATGGGAAATGTTACGACAGGTAATTCTTCACTAAACCGCCGATCAACGCCTATTAAACTCATTCAGGAACTCGTTAGAATTATGTTGGTCTTTCTTTTGGGTTGCCATGCAGGTGGTTCGACAAGTCCTTCTCAGTGGTTTACTTCAAGAATGGAAAGAAAGGCATAAACGCAGAGCACTCGTGGGCTGACGCACCAGTGATCGCACACTTATGGGAGGTAAGGAAAGCAACGGAAATTAGGGTTGGACACCATCATCCATCTCCCCGAGAGTCTCACACTTGAGATTGTTGTGTGTCTCCAGTACACCCTTGCCACCGACTGTTTCCATCTGGGTTACAATGAAGAAGGTCACTGCAAAGGAGATGTGGATTCATCACTACCACAACCACAGAAGCTGAACTGGGAAATTCCTCCAGAGGTGAGTCCTCCGCTCACACAGGATCCTAAAATCCTTTTCCTCTTAAGCTAAAGAACAGGTTCTGACTCCCCTGTCATCAACAACCCATACTGGCTTTTAATACATGCATCAAGAAGTTGAAATGATGCATGTACTGTAAACATCATCATTTATAATAATTAAATGATTCCAATTTTAAACAGATACTGTAGCTTTCACAGCATCAGAGGGTGATGCTGGTTTCACCTCAAGTATGACAGAAAGCAACATGTATCATTATTAGTAGTAGATGATTATATAATCTAATGTGTGGAGGGTGGGTCACCATTTTCTTCCTTTTAGAAATGTTTAACACCATAACAATAAGATCCTAACCCAGCCAATTGCGCTGTGTAAAGTCCTCTAGTATCTGTGTGTGTTTTTCAGTTAGCAATTACTTCCTGTAGCCTGTAAACTTCAAAAGTAATTTTGCAACCAACTGACCAAGTATATTTGAGCAGTTTTATTTGCACAATGATAAACCTAGAAGTTTCAGTATAGAGTGTCAAAGGAGCCCTAAACAGAGCCTTTGTACCACCCACCTGAATGACCTGAATAATAATTGCACTATTCTTGATCATTATAAACTAAGGATGAATTTGGACACTAATGTCTTCAGGATTAATTACAGTGTTGACAACTCTGCATGAAATAACTTATTGGTTTAATTTTCAACAAGTTGAATGAGAAGATCGATAGCATCCTCATGTCTGTATACGAAGGTATAAACATCTAAACATGGGTTGTGTCCATCTATTCTTATCCAGCACTTAGCAAGAGAGCAACTTAATTTATTTATGGTTTCAGTTGTATTCACGCTGCCATGCATTGTACTTGGAATACAGTTTGTCAATAACGGGCTGAAAAGACAAAAACAATTACATGTGTTATGTAAAAACTGGTAGAAGCTTGGTCAATATGTCAAACAATATAGAGGTACGGCTTATGTATTAATTACAGTGTAACGGTCATACTGTCGATGTCTAAGTCCTGCTGATGTCAACTGTTGGTGTCTGTCTCAGTGTGAGGAGCAGATCTCTCAGTCCCTGTCAGTGGCCCAGGCTCTGGCCGACGACTTGGACTTTCACATTTTATCCTTCCGAGACTTTGGCAAAGGAAGGGTGAAGAAGTGTCGAGTCAGTCCAGACGCCTTCATTCAAATGGCACTTCAGCTGGCCTACTACAGGGTGAGTCTCTCTCTGAAGAATAACACACGCACACGGTTGACACGAGGCCGATCTGTTGTGTTCGGGGAACGTCTATATTACCAGTTGCATGTGACTTTTTTTTTGGGCGGGGGCTTTGCAGAGCCGGGGGACGTTCTGTCTGACGTACGAAGCCTCCATGACCCGTCTGTTCAGGGAGGGCAGGACCGAGACTGTTCGCTCCTGCAGCAACGAGAGCACTGCCTTCGTCCAAGCGCTGGAGGGTGGAGAGGTGAGACGGATGCTGGCCGATAATGGTTTCTCTTGATTTCCAACGATGATTTCCAATAGCTATTTCATATAAATCAGACCGTGCCTATTTTTAACGTTTGCTATGCCAAGCAGTCGTGCCAATCATACTTTTCTCCACCAGTCAGCAGATGTGTGCAGGCGTTTGTTCCGCTCTGCGTCCGAGAAGCACCAGAATCTTTACCGCCTGGCGATGACTGGATCTGGTATCGACAGACACATCTTCTGCCTCTACGTGGTTTCCAAATACCTCAGAGTGGAGTCTCCTTTCTTGAAAGAGGTTAATTCCTTCCCTTTTTTCCCTTTATTCACACAGATCTCATCAGTCCAGTTCAGTCACGTCCCTTTTCTTTGCCGTGACTTAAACAAACTGATGCATTTGCCTCTTGTGTTTGTCTCAGGTTTTGTCTGAGCCTTGGCGGCTGTCCACCAGTCAGACTCCTGTCCAGCAGGTGGAGCTCTTTGACTTAGTCAACCACCCAGAGTATGTCTCCTGTGGAGGGGGCTTTGGTCCGGTCAGTGTCACATTACAATGAAGTTGGATTAGATTTGTCTGTGTAATGTAAATGTGCTATTCATTGTTTTTTTTTTAATAATCTTAACACACTTTTTTTTTGCTCTGATGTTCTTACAGAGCCATGAGTATAAATGTTGTCTGACTGCTTTCAGGTGGCTGATGATGGTTATGGGGTGTCCTACTACATTGTGGGAAACAACTTCATTAACTTCCACATCTCGTGCAAGATTTCATGTCCAGAAACTGTGAGTAAAATGGAATCAGTAATTTTACACTGAATAAAGTAAACTCCTCATATCGGGGCAGGAAGCTGTTGTGCCAGGACTAAATACATTTTTTAAGTAAACAAAATATATGTTTTTCTACTGATCAAGATCAGTATGTGTATTCTAGTACATGATATGTATTATTCTTGTAGTTTTTATAGTTTTTTCAGGGGATCATTTGAAAATTAAGCCCAAAAAGAGCATTACAGTGAGACTGATACTGGATATTTATATAGCACATAGCAATAAGAGTGTAAATACAATATACCTGCAGTACACATAAACAACAGAAACACACAACCGAGTATTAGAGCCACATTGAAGACACACAAAGCCTTAAAATTGTGACTTAATTCTCAAAATCTCAGAGAAATTTTGCCCCTTTTTTAAGTTGCCGTAATACTCTGTTGTACTAACAACATATTAAGTACAACTTTTTTATTTAACCCTGAGCTAGTGAAGTAACTTGGTTTAACTCTATCTCTGTTATTACCTCGATTGATTTGAGCTGATATAACAACATAAAACCTCATTCTTTATTTTGTGTCTCCCTTCCAGGACGCCCACAAGTTTGGCGCTGAGATCAGAAAAGCCCTGCACGACATGATACAGCTGCTCGGCCCGGCCCAGAAAGATCCATATAGTGCAGGAGCGAGGCGGCCCGAGGTCAAGAAGGACCTGTAGATACTGTAGTTGCTCAGGAGGGAAACAGTGGAAGGGAAGTTTTTTTTCCTCATGCGTTCGGAGAATTTTATAGCCAGTGAGATGATAAGAGAAATCTACACGAGGAAACTGACATAAGAGAGGTGTTGTTTTTACTGATTTGCATCTGTATTAGTGTGTTTATATTAGCCGTGTGATTGGTATGTGAAGGGAAAGAGGGTGCATAGAATAACAAGTCAAGCAGTGTGATTCTAATACAGTATGTTTAATTGGTTCGGTTTAGTCTAACCAGGTGAGACCAGTGGTATTTTTAGAAAAAGCCCTAAATATGAAAAGTACTTATTAAGATATTGTTTAATTATTTTTAATTAAGGGCCACGGCTAATTGCACCACTCAAAGGTATTAGAGGAGTTACCAACGTTACGTAATCGCAGGGATGAATTTCATATAAAATCAAGTGCAGTATATATTGCCACATTTTCTGTGCCACGAAAGATCTGTTCTGAAAATGCGGCTGTACGTGTGTGTGATGAATCTTTGGTCTTGGGAGCATCAGCATGGAGAGAAAACGTACAGGACCGTCCAGGTGACATCAGTCTCTATGATCTGAATGCAACGTCGTCCAAACAGTGAGAAGAGGTATTTATAAATCTCGGAAGTCTGTGACTTCTCAGTGTTTTACTGCTTTTTACATATATGATTGTAACGCTGTGCTCTACGACGGAGTATTAGGGCTGAATCGAATTTTGATTATAATGCTGTAATATCTTGAGAGTAACGTAATATTACAAGATCAAAGTGATAATTTAATGGGGAAACAGCGTCATTTACACCATGTTTTTAACCTAAATGTCCTCTGATATCCTCCTCGGAGCCGCGTTCACATTCGCACGCACAAGCTCGCGTCTCTATGCTCTCGCCCAAGGGGCTTGTGATGACATCAGCGAGAACCCGCGGGTATCGCTGATGTCATCTCCTGGAGAATATCACGTGCCTTTAAGTACTAGAATGTCACTCAGTAGAGCGCAACAGTCCACTCATGAAACCACATTTAGATTCACTAGATCTGGATTTTTATTTTGACCCGAACCAAATTGCACACATTCATGAATACATAAAGTCCTGTAAACATTTGTGATTTAAAGAAACCCAGATCCATAAATTATTCTCTGAGAAAATACAGAAACACCCAATTACACAATGTGAAAGAAAGTGGAAAAGAAAATCCTTGATCCGCCTCCTGATCCGTATCCATATCCTGGGTTCTTCCCCAGGTCAAGTCCCACCCCTCCACAAAGTTTCATGGAAATTTGTCCATTTGTATTTTGCATAATCCTGCTGAAGATTCTAAAGTGACACTGAGCTAAAATTACAACTTCATCCTTTAATATTAGGACTTTATTCTCAAGATGTCTGATTCTTTTTTCCTTTAAGTGTCTCTAATACTCCGTCTAGTGGTGCCAGGCTATTTGTACATGTCATGGCTCTGTTTAATTCATGAGTTACCATAACTGTTTCATAAGAACTATGTTCAGTGGCAACCAGGAAATAACTTTAATTGTTTTTGTCAGGCACATTCAAACAGTTAATGTTGGTCAGTTTTTTTTTCAGCGGTCAGTAGGCATTTCAATCTCGTACTGTAACGAACTCCAGTTTCACTGCCGTCTATAAACCTGTTTTTGTTTTCATCACTGTTTTACTACTCAAGCACCATTTGAATGCAAGTTATATTTATGAACTTGAACACGATGTGAAGTTAGTCAGTCTCGTAGCCTTGCTGCAGGTCAAGCCATTCAATTCAAGGGACTGTGCGTTTGCAGAGAAGCAGATTCTCGTTGTTCTCTTGATTTACTGACGCTGTTTGTTTTTTCCGGTTCAGATCAGTTGAGCTTGTCTCATTATGTCGCTATTGTCTGCCTTTTTTAAATGCAATGTTATGAGAGAACATAAAGTCGTTCTTAAAGAAAAAAGGCCTCAAGTGTTGTTTTTTACTGGGTTGGTACTACAAAATCATCAGATTGCAACAGAAACCACACACATGTTCTTCTTATGATGAGCAATAAGAGTCAAAGTATGAAAAGTGTAAAAATTACCCCATAAAGATAAATACAAGGTGCATTTCAGATTATTATCACACCTATTCTGACTGTGGGATGTCAAACCTGAAGGAGTAAGCGACTTATTCAAGTGCATCGTTTCACAAAGGTCGTGTTTGACACAGAAGATTCCACAGTGGCAGCTTCCTTTTTATATTCAATTGTAACAGGAGCCGTCGTTAACTTTCTCTTTTTGTTTCTTATGAAAAATCCTCCCGTCTGGCTGGATGTTCCACTGAAATGTCACCCCCTTGATCTGTTTTTGGATCTACGGAGACATGAAGAGATTAACAGACAAAACACACCTTCATCCACATGGGGCTGGATATTGTCTTGGTATGATTATTATCGCCTATGTACTAAAGAGAAAACGACTTTTCCCCCCGTGTTTTAAAAGACAACGTTATCGTTACTTTACCGACAAACACCCGCATTTTAAAATGAAACACTTACTTGGATCAAAATGGCGTCACTCACAGCAAAGTCCTGGAATAGAAGGAGTGAGTCTGACTTTATTTCCAGCCTCACAATCAGCTTCACCTTGCCTTTTCTTCTTGCTGTGGTCAAACGCATTGAAACAAAACATTGCAACAAGTACGTGCTCTGGTTTCTGCAGGGTCTTTGATTTGATCATCGGAATTTCAGGGCTCAGACTGGGACAGATATGCTTACCAGTATGGCAGAGGAAGGGAAATTTGTTCTGACAGCTTCTGTCAAACCACCCGTTGATGCTGAACAATGTACAGTCTCCATCATTGTTTGGTTGACCGTTGGCCCAGTGTCTAAAGGAACTGTTGCTCTGGTCCATCCACTTCCATTTATCTCTGAACAAACCGATCCAGACCAAGGCTGGCGACCCATTTTTGTTAAACACTTGCTGTAATGCTTGGTTTTCACTCTGGTTTCTCGCACTGGCCAAGTCCATGTTGTGCTGGCGACAGTACTTTTGGGCCTTCTGCCACGTCATATTTTGAAGGACCACGGACACCTCACCGGACCCCTCAACTGGGAATATTTCAAAAAATGGGAAGATTAGGTTTTTGGAGAGGATGAGAACATTTTCAAACTGCAGCAAACAAGTTTAAAGGGATAGTTCACGGAATCAAACAACAGTGTCCCTAAGCCCTTTTTATGGTTTTTACCCCTTTTACAGTCTAAATCAGAAGAGGCCGACACTCTGCCTTTTCTTTGTATGACAATATATCAGCATAGTAGACACAGTTACTGATACAATAGGCCGATGCATTAGGGAACAGGCTACTGCCAACAGCTACTTTTACTTTCAACACTTTGATGTATATTTAAAACTTGGACTCCACCACTGCACCAAAGCTGCCTCACTGACCTCCCTGACAGACGAAAGGAAGAGCTGTTCCACAAAGTCCGCTGAGCCATTTCCCATCAGCCCTCATGCCTCCACAGTAGTGATGACTGTCACTGTGACTGGCCCAGTTAGAGTAGGTAGGGGATTCGTGGCTCATCCCTGTTTCTCCCACAGACCAGGCCCAGGACTCCGGCCCCTGTCTCTCTCAGACCGATCCAGAGAGTGCCACTGGGTGCCATGTTCACCAGCCGCGCCATGTCGTCACGGTTACCGATGGTGGCGAGGTCGGTGTAGTTGTCCCTGCAGTAACTCTGGGCCTCGTACCAGGTCTTGGCCTCGTTTATCAGGTGATACTCATGATAAATGTGTGAACACAAAGTGACACTACCTGTAGGACGCCCATCAAATATCATTACAAAACTATTAATTTAACTGTATATTTTAATTTCACTTAATATTTCATAGTTTGTTTTATGTGAGTATACTTACCAGATGTTACCAGCAAAATCACCAGATATTTAGACATGATTTGTCTAAGATATAAAACGGGTAAATGTTAAAAACAAGTCAAATGAATACTTTCCTACACTAGAAATGTCTCTTTGCAGTGTTTATTAGCCAATATTATTTTACACCAGTGGATACCTCACTCAGGGCCATGCTCTTTTGTATTAGACAAACGCAACAGATACGTTAAAAAAAATAATGAATTCAAATAAATCCTTGAAAAGTGAATTATTTTTATATATGTACACATAAGATATAGAATATAAAATGAAAAAAATATATATCTACAATGCTTGACCTTTTGTTATAAATATGTCCATTTTCATAACTTCTTTCCCATTAGAGAGCAACTTCTGCTCAGATTCATCGGTAATACAACTCTCTAAATAAAAAACAACAACTAAATTCTCTTTATTTTATTACCCCTTATCCTTTCAAAACCTCCTCTGTATCTGTGTCCTAACTGTTTTTATCTGTTAGGATGTTTAGCATAAAAAATGTATCATAATCACACTTTAAAAAGTCAGCAACTCTTAAGAAAAGATCTAAATCTTGCTGATGTTAAGTTTATAATTCTTAATATCCATGGTAAAAATGTTCCGTCTTACCTGATGCACCGATGTCTTCTCCTGTGACACTCTCTCTCTCTCTCTCTCTCTCTCTCTCTCTCTCTCTCTCTCTCTCTCTCTCTCTCTCTCTCTCTCTCTCTCTCACCCTTTCACCCTTCACACATGCTCCAGTCGGTCCCAAGGAGCCAAACATTTGCCTTTATGGAAATGTTGTTTGCATTTGTCCAGTTCAAGCGCCCCTATTTACCTTTCAAAAAGTATATAAAAGCTCAGCCTTGTTATGTGACCTGTTATTGTCATTATGTTGATAGTTATGAGAAGAGATTGTATCTGTTCAACTGAAACGTCACATATGTATGGACTGTATTTTCATATTGTGCTTTTCTAATCTGTAAGCCACATTCATACTGCACCACTATATACTGGGCTTTTTCTATCACACACACTTAACACAATTTGAGGTTCAGTATCTTGTTAGTGGACGACCAACTCCACCTCCTGAGCTACAGCTACACTTCTTATGTGCCTATGTATATCGAAGTGGTGGGTTTCTTTCTTTTTTCTTTTGGGATTTCTATTCTATTTCTGTTTAAATGTTAGTTAAAGAAAAAACTTAGTTTCCTCTCTTGAATCCCCTTTAAGGGTTTAAGGTGAAGCTTTATAGTCATTTAAAAAAGGGATTGCCACCTGGAAAGACCCCGGGTACCAGTGATGTTCAGAGCCTCCACATCCTGAACCACAGACTGAATCTCTCTGCCTCTCTTTTGGCCTCGTTGTTCTGTCTCTTCCATCTCTCTCCATCGTCTGCCATCTGTCCTCATGTCTCTTTTTTCAGCTGTGAGGTCACCAACACACCCTTGCTTCATTATCAGCTTATGCTCCCAAAAGCCGCCAATAATCCGCATACATTCCCCGTCACTCTTTTCTGAATCATACCCCCGACATACACACACACACACACACACACACACAGGCACACGCACCTCAGTGTCGCCTCTTCGTCACCCCCACACGGCCGCGTATATAAAGGTCTGTTTCAGTCCTCTGCAGTTGTTACTCATCATCCTCAGTGAAAGTCTCCCTCTTTCTCCTGTCCAGGTATGTGCTCTGAAATGTCCTCTGTCTGCTGTGGAAGTGTGAAACCATCCAGAAGAGCTAGTTTCTGTCATTTCTTAGATATTTTCTGTCAAATCAGAATCTAGAACTGTATTCAAGATGTTTTTCGACAACTTTCAGTGCAATGTGCTAAAAGACGCTAATAGCACCTGCCATTGTTGTGTTCTCAGCTTGTTCGCTTTTCACGAGTGGCCAAAAATCCCTTATTGTACTTTTAACAATTAAATAATAATGTATATGAATATATAACTGATTAAATTAAAGCTGCTGTAAAACATACAAAAGTAAGTAGTCAGAGAAAATTGTCCTTTTTTTTCATGGTCACAGTTACAATATATTCTCTGTTTTCATGGCAACAAACAGAAACAGCTAAATTCAGCATCTTTGGATCCACCAGGGAGCCAGTGGCAGTGATAACAGTATCCATTAGGAATGTTCCCTCATGACGTTATTCTTGGTTCCCTTAACCTCTCTGTCCGTTTGTCATAACGAGTATGATCCCATTGGTCAGTTTGGCCAGAAACATTCAACAGTGGAGCGATGATAATGAATTCCTCTATCAATCCCTCATTTGCCTTTTGTCCATGTGCCCATGTTTATTCAGATTTGCATGCTCATGCTCTGAGCTCTTCCACGTTAATACGCTCAAAGACAGGGCAGTCTGAGGGGGCTTCCAGCTGTGGGGATACAAATTGGATTTCAGAATTTGCTCTGTCTATTCAGAGGCCTTTTCTGTCCAGTTTTAACTGCAGCTTATCAGACTGTTTAAAAGTCTAGAACTTAAACTTCTGTAACTGTAAAAAATAACATGTAAAAAAAGTGAAGAAGTAATTGTTGGGAGTGCTAAAATATTTCTGGGGCACCTCAAGCAAGGGAATACCCATTCAGCTCATGGAGACTGTGAGTAGATGAAATGATAATAGAGGACTTGGCTGGTGTTAATGGCGTCCAGCCGACCAGCTGTAATCTCTCCATCCCACATTCTCTCTAGTAAATCAAATTAATCAAGAAGGATTGGCCAGCTGATACTTTGTTCTTACCCTGGGTAACAGGACACTGTCGCAGCCCACTGTCATCTTCTATTCCTAGATCATTAGCTGCAAGTGGCCTTTCCCTTCATCTTCTTCTTTGAACAAAAGCACTGGCATGCTTTGAACAAGAACTTCATCTCCCCTACGTCACGGATTTAATTAATTAATTTTAAATTTGAACCTAAGGAGATAAACATGTATTTTGAACTCATCTGGAGACGTATGCAAATTATATATGTGATTTCAGATCGCATCATTATCAAATCCTATTAATGTCAGATCATTGTTTGCAAATTGGGAGCTAATTTTAAGAACATTTTTGTCAAAGGCTATCAAGCGGGTGGATTGAATCCATCTCAGAATTCCTCTCGTGGAACACCCTCCTTGATCCAAATCAGTTGGGATTTAAGAGCGGCCACCTCACTGAAGAGACTCTACTGTATGTGACAGAAAACCTTAAGGAGAGCTAGAGCTGCAGCTAAATCTTTAGTGCTGATCTTGCTGGACCTATCAGCAGCCTTTGATACAGTGACCCATCCTATCGAGCTATCTGTTCGAACTGGACATATTGGGCCAAACACTTTCTAGGTTTGAAATCTGTGTCATCCCTTGTCCTTCAATTTGTCACGACAATCCCTTTCCCTACTGAGGTGCCCCAAAGCTTGATGCTGATCTCTTTGTAATATACATCCCTTCCTTGGGTCCAACCACCATAATCATAATATATCATGAATACAGTATATCTAATGCTGTAGGGCCCTAACGTATGGTTTCGGATACAGGATCCCATCATACCCTCTTCACTCAGCTTTAGAGGACACATGTCCTACACTCTGCTCATCAACCTCGTCTTGCTACTGCTCAGAATCAAGTTCTAGTCACTAGAGCTTATCTACACTCTGACTTCTGGATCAGCACCCATAAACTTGAACTCTGGGGTCTGACACTTCACTCCACTTCTTTCTTCCAAGGAACATCATCTGTCATTGCCATTGCATTTAGAAAGACCTTTCACATTGTGAGCTAATGTTGCTGCACATTTATAACAGTATGATTTCTCCCCAGTGTTACCATGTCTGATTTAGAAGATCATGGGTGAGTCAATGCAGTCCTTTCATTCATAATAAACAAGCTTTTGTATCATTGCATGTCTGATATATTATTTAATTTCCTTTTTTTTTTATTTAGAGGACATCAGGAAGGTAAGAACATTCTTTTTCATTCATTCCTTTTTTAAATAACTGTTGGAGTTTCATCGTTTCCCTAGTCTCAGGACTCTCTCACACTCTTTCTTTCCCCAGATGAAGATGAGGAGCAGGGAGAAGGAGGTGAGACTGTGATGGTGAAAATTGTATCAACACACTCAGACACAAACTATTACAGCATTCTGTCACTGAGATGTACCCATAGGCAAACTCCAGTCTAATCCACCTTGTAGTGGTTGGGTTTGTGAATCCATCATCAGTAACATAGTAAAATACAAGAATTTATTGTTTTCTTCTTCTTGGCAGAACATAATGTAAGTCACTGTCACAAGTGCCCATGAACCTATTAAATGTAACATATTAACATGTCATTCCAATTAGCTTGATTAGAGATTTATTTTTTGTTTTGTTTTCAAACCGAACTGATTCACTTTTCCATTGCTGTTCTGGCTGTCACTGTTGAAGAAGAACGCCCCAAATACAAGTAAGAAAGAATGAAAACACTGAACATTCAAACAATATTTGCAGATTTTAACACAAAATGTCAAAAAGTACCATTAATCTGAAAAGAGATAAGCCGTCATGTTATTTTACAGGTCACTGGTCACACAGCTTGCTGTTCCAAAAATCCCTGAAGGAGAAAGGGTCGACTTTGATGTACGTTTCATCAAGATCGTTTTTTTAATGAAACAATTATGTGATTACTGCACCTAACACACTATATAGATACATCTGTGTTTCCATTGGTTCCTGTTAGGATATCCACAGGAAAAGGATGGAGAAAGATCTTCTGGAGCTGCAGACTCTGATTGATGTCCACTTTGAGCAGAGGAAGAAAGAGGAAGAGGAGCTGATTGGACTCAAAGAAAGGATTGTAATGCTTTTCCCATACTGTTTTCCCACTGGTTTTATCTATCTGAAAAAGGGATTTTACAGAATAGAGATCCTATTCAGAATAATGGTGATTAAAGAGCCTTGTGTGGATGTCTATCATTTCTTTCTGTTGTAGGAGAACCGACGGGCAGAAAGAGCTGAGCAGCAGCGAGTGAGGGCTGAAAAAGAGCGAGACAGACAGACACGGATTGCGGTAATTAAAGTTTCTCTTTGTGTGATCAACTCAGATCACAACATTTTGCCCGTACACACTGGGCAAATTCAAGTGAAGGAAACTGCAGTAATGAATGCAAAGTGACTTCCTTAGGAGGAGAGGCAGAGGAAGGAGGACGAAGAGGCAAAAAAGAGGGCGGACGATGAAGCCAAGAAGAAGAAAGTGCTCTCTAACATGGGCGCTCACTTTGGAGGGTTCCTGGCCAAGGTCAGAATAATAGATTTGTAGGCAGGTGTGCCCCTGCATGTTTGTGGAGTGCATATCATCTTAAGTGCCTTCTAAAAAAAGCACTCCACATGGCATTTAGACAAAGTGTGTGCATGTGCGCGCGTGTGTGTGTGTGTGTGTGCGTGTGCGCGTGCATTTGTTTTTGTTGCCTCTTAAGGACCTTTTCCAACACTGACCTTGTAAGGACCAGTGGACCTCATGGGGACCAAAAGCTGGTCCTAATGAGGCCAAACCTAATTTCTGAGGTCCTGGTTAAGGTTAGGGGTAAGATGTGAATCGTGATTAAGGTTAATGGAAGCCAATGCAAAAGGCCTAAATGGCCTAGAGAGGCCTAATAATGACAGCTCCATAAACCTGTGTGTGAGAGATCGTTCTGAAGAGTGATATGTGTGTTTTTCTTTCTCCCTGCAGGTAGAGCAGAGGCGAGGAAAAAAGCAAACTGCGAGGGAAATCAAGAAGAAGACTCTGGCTGAGCGCCGTAAGCCACTGGCTATAGAGAACCTAAGAGAGGACGGTCTGAGGTCAGTCAAGGTCTCATCAAAGATGATGCATCGGTAGATTTGGTTTAACTTTAAAACCAGTCCTATGTTGCAGGAAGGTCAGCTGGATAAGCCGGACACACTCCAAACAAACAATAACCAGTCATCTTTTGTGGAGAATTCAGAAGGTGTATGTTGTCGATTGTTGATGCTATTGTGTTTCTAGAGAGAGAGCTAAGGAGATGTGGGAATGCATCTACCAGCTGGAGTCTGAGAAATTTGACCTGACAGACAAAATGAGGAGGCAGAAGTACGAGGTGAGACATTCAGTGGAAATTATACAAAACTTGGATTTTGAAAAAACGTCTGCCATCCTAACCTGTGTGTTGTTTATTTTCAGGTAACCGTTCTCCTCAACAGAATCCAACACGCTCAGAAATTGTGAGTTAATCTGCTAATCGCAGTCTCTACTGACACAACACCCACACCACAGAAAAGTAATAGCATTGGCAGGAATTACTTTGCATTGACTATGCAAATCGGCCACAGATGAATGGCGACAGTCACACATTTGCAGGAAATGACAAACATTTTTACATTTGCTACTTTATTTGCAGATTGCGTATGTGTAAGATATTTACATGTGGGTGATAGAGTGGAGAGGGAGCTATGCGTTACTTCTCTTTCTTTGCCTTCTCAGTCACACTTGTCATTTCTGTTGATAATTGAACTTAATCTGTTTTCTTGTACCCGATGCAGCAAAAAGGTCCACGGTAAGGGGAAGGTTGGAGGACGCTGGAAGTGAATTTACACACAAAGATACAAGAAGACCCTTCACTAGCTTCAGGATGAGATTGCAGTGTTCATCAGTAAAGCTAAAAAAAGATTCTATCAATGTTTGTGTAACATTTATTCAAATACATAAGCTTGCAATTGTATCTGTAATATTAAAATGCATAGATATGAATAAAATGGACGTTTTACAATCAGCATCGATCACATAGGAAATGAAATGTGTATATTATTATTCTTGTTGGTTTGTTGCATCTTGCGAATGTAAAGAAAGTGGGAACCAGAGTAAACAGATGTGCTGATGTTCACCACTTTAATTTGTCTTTGGTATGAACACTGCATGGACGTCATCACTCTTCCCATCATGCCACGGCTCAAATCCAGCCTCCAGAGCGATGCTCGCCACTTTCTTTGCAAATTCTGCTTCCTGGACTTTGTTCAGATCCAAAACGTACCTGGGATACACAGCGACACAGAAACGCAAACTTAGATGTCAATCAAATCACGGCCGTTATGTACTACCAAGACTAGTCCTGAACATTTAACACAAATGATCTGATACACAAAAATTACACAGCAGAGTCACTGTACTCTTGGTGGCAGTACTGTCACCATGGAAACAAGTTACTATTAAAAGTCACCATAAAACCCTCACTTGGCCAACTCCATGACAACCACAGCGTCTGGTGCTGCAATCTGTGTCATCGTCGGGCCCAACTGGTGCGCGCAGCTTTACAGCAGACACACAGAGAGAAACATGGTCAGCAGTCATATCAGTTATCCTTCAAATGAAGGTTGTAGTAATTATTGTAATAAAGCAGCTCTCACCTTGTGGAGAGGTAAATGCTGTTGAAGAAGTGGGAATATTTCTTTTTCTCTGGCAGTTTGTGAAGTGAGTCCAGAGGCAGGAAGGTCACAGACAGGCCGCTCAGACGCATCAAGTCTGAAAAGGAATTGAGAAATTCAGTAAGTTTTGTGAAAAGGTTTCTGTCTGCTGCAAATCAAAACCTGCATTACACAGATGGGAAGTGGCCTGCCACAAAGACCGCACTTCCACAAAACCATGATAAACGCAACACAAACAAAATCAACCTTTCACCTCAGTCCGAGCCTTGTCTGTGTGAGTTCAACTGCTTTTGGCATTGTGTTAATTTGGTCCTTTAGATTGCATATTGTCTAAAACCACAGGGCTGGTTGCTGCTGATTTGCTTTTACTTTACCGTTAATGGTGACAGATTTTTGGTCACTCTGTGTGGATGGCTCCTGTCCCTCCGTGTCTGACTGGGAAGTAGAGGGGCAGCCCCTTCTACTGGACAGCGACTGGAACAATGCCTGCACATTTGCAAAGGAGATATCCTGGGCTGTCTGATGATGAGAGAGGAACGAAAGGAAAACCAAGAGACATTAATATGATATAATTAAAAAAAACATAAAACCGGTGCTATTACTACCGTATACTTTACCTTGATATGTTGCGCATTTTGTCTCTTCAGGAGGCTCTTGTCATCGGTTTCAATGCCAAAGGAGAGGTATGGACTGGATACTATGTCTCCCCAGTAACCCCTCACAGCCACTTTGTTCCCTCTCTGTCAACACATGCACAAAGTGAAGTTCATCCACATCGCGTTACCTCCAGGAGTTGTTCGTAGCTGTACATAGGCAACTGGGCCTGCTTGCGTTTCTTGCAGATGTGTGTGGGTGAAATTGACAGTTGAGCCTGACTCGCGATTGGTCGAGTTCTTGTATCAGCAGGACCCCGCTACCGTGGCTCCGGACTCTGGCTTCAAATAACAAGAGGTCAAATACCTGGAACTTCCCACCAGTCAGTCAGCCTCTCTTGGATGAGAGGTTCCAGTTGTCGTACAGTTAGGTACAACTCCGGTCGAATCCTTCATGGTGTCATCTTCCTGCTGCATTGTGTAGTATCTTGAAAAACAGTGTGCACTCACCTGACGGAACACTCTTGATGAGAGTAAAGTTGGATTGGTTATTTGGTAGACACCTTCCCTCATTTCGAACGCCAAACCCCGCTCCCTCCATTTCATATATTGTTGTTTATTGATGACACCACACTGGCGATGAAAGAATTAGAACAGAATGAGTTTCCGTCACAGTAACACACAATATATAAGCCTCCAAGTTACTGAAAATGTTTTCATTTTATTGTCAAATTTGTATTTTGAAGTATTTAAAAATAAAAAGTTTCAAGGTTTCAAATACCCCTTTGTCGTGCAGCTTCATTGTAAGGTCCCAGTCGAAGCAGCCTTTCTTGGAGTCGTATCTCGTTCCAAGGTGTTGCCTGACCCGATAATCCCAGGCTTTGGACATGACGATGGGAACAGAACGCTCGGATGAAGATGATGAAGACTGAGGCGGGATCCACGATTTGAATATCCTGGCCAGCTCATCTTGCTCCTTGAACTGTAGAAATACTCATATATTATATATTTCAGAGTATGAAATGAGTAGAATTAAACTAAATTTGAGTAATGAAACACCCACATTTTGTCCAAAAGGGCCTGAATACCAAATATATTGAAATACAGTAGTTTCAAATGGGTTTGACTGAGTAGGCCTGTAATCTGCTTGTACCTTGAGGAGGGTTGTGTTCAGACAGGGGTGCGCGGCTGCCTCCATTGTTTCAGTAACACACAGAGAAAGCTGTGATGCTGTGTGTCTCAGTATTTCCTCTGTTGGACCGCGGATCTCACCGTTCCCAAACACCTCCAGGATAAACCTCTGTCTTCTCTGTGAATAAAATCCAGCGTCAGACAACGTAAGAGTTTTACGCAGATTTTATTTTAAAAGGAATTCAATCCACTTGCACCCACCGTTCAGTCCGATGCTTTCCTGGGGCATCAGTGCCAGGTAGAGGAGCAGCAGCTGTCGAGCCACCACCTCCATGCTGCTTTCTATCACCCACACCTGCAGCGGAGCAGAGAGGAGAAGTCTGCAGCTCACAATGGAGTTAAACAATCTGCTCTCAGGTTTAACGAGAATGGATTAAGAGAAGGAGGCTCACATGGAGGCTTTCTTCATTCCGCAAACCACAGATAGTCTTCAAAATATGTCGTGGATCTGCGCTGCCAACCAGGAGAACATTGGCCTCCTCTTCTCGTCTCGCAGGGCCTTGACAGAGAGAGAGATATTCCACATGTCATACTTCTTAGGCTGGGTGCTGAACCTCAATTTTACTGTTGTACAATCTGTTGCTATACATGGGGTTTGGAATCTTTTCTGTGTTTAAGATTTGATTTGTGCTATTTTGATTACAAAATATATAAATAAATATATAAAATGAATTACAAAACGTTTGGGAAAGCAGCTTTCTCTTGCTATCCACACATCAGACAATATACTTCTGTTGATAGTTTTAAGAAACAACTCAAGACCTTTTTCCATGATCTTGCTTTTAATTGATTTGATCTTTTTTCACCACCATTGTCTTTCGTTATTTGTTTCTTAACCCTAAAGCTTTGTTTTATTGCTCACGTGTGCTTATTTCTCTATCTTATTTCATGTCAGTGTAATTTTATTGTAAAGCACTTAGGGCTGCATTTTCTGAATGAAAGGTGCTGTATAAATAAAATGTATTATTATTATTATCATCATATAATTTGTTGTTTTCGATTTGAATGACATTGATTTGCCTCTTGTCTCTGATGTTTTGAAAGCTGCTCAGTGAATAATGTCACAATTAATATTACTGTTAATTGTATGTTGTCTCATGTAAATCCCATCATTTTGTCCTCGTCCAGGTGTGAGCTGCCTGTGTCTCTCACCTGTGGCGAGCAGGTCGCGTGCAGGACTGAGTCCCCACCAGGTGACGCACCCTGCGCCCTCCGCTGCTCTTCCGCCGCTCATCCTGTTTTACAACACAAACAATATTGAACTGTAAGTGCCTCACACCACACAGCAAACGGCTGAACTACAACGTTGTCTGTGTTTCATGCGACGTGGCTTAGCTTAGCACGAATGCCCAGCCACAGCTAACTAGGGCGAGCTAAGGCTAACGCAGATGCTAGCTAGCTTTTCCCGGATGTAGGTGTTTTCCAGGCGGGGAAACGCGTCTCCAGCGTCAAATTGGTGATAAACCCTGTTATAGGCTGCAACCAGATACTATCACCGGCCAACAAAAGGTGGGAACTTACCTCACAGACGGTTTTAATGACCGAGGAAAAGTTTCCAGTGAACTGTCTCTGGAGGAAGTTTTGGTTTACTGTTGCTAGGCAACGGCTGAGACGTGCGGAGGACCTGTCTACTGTTGATGTGATGGTTTGATCATAGACCGTAAATAAGACTTTGTTTTACTATAACACTTTTCTGTGTTTAACCACCTCTCTTACTTTATTTATGACCACAATTCTTTGGTTAATGAATCCTTTGAAGTGTTATTTTATACAAAGCCAGGGTGGAGCTCCACAGTAAGTCAAAAGCAAGTGTTATTTGTTTCAGCTTAACATATTCAGAGCAATCACCTGATCTCAACAGTGCAGTAAATCGAGGAACAGATTTACTGATACATTTTCCGCTGTACCTTGCAGAACTGAGGGCAAAGGAGAATGACGTTTATCCTTTACTTCCTGGATACTGCAACAATCTTTATCCAGGACGCTGGCGCACCACAGCACTAGATAAGCAAACATGTTTAAAATTTTCAGGCGGACACAGAACAATCTTAAAATCCTTCCTTTATGCCACAAATCTTTATTAGGCCCATGCAAGCGCGTAAACAACATATGCACATTTACATTTTTGTGTCGGTCATTATACAATTACTTATTCCTATCAGTTCACAGGTGTAACGCATATTAATAGGGGAGGCGGGATTTTTAATGACAACCAAATTTCCTAAAACAACACACCAGCACTCGTACACACGTGTCATGTACCTCAAAAAAGAAACAATATGTGTTGGAGAACTTAACATACGAATTGAGACAACATCAGGGTCAACGCAACGAAACATGTCAACAGTAGGCCTATGCAATAAGTTCGACTCTAGCGGGGTTTTGCTTTGATTGCCGCATCAACTTCTTCCTCTGGCAGGAGAGTGTGCCACTGGGCTACCGGACGTCTGGGATTGGCCAGCATTTCCGACCAGTGACGCAGGCCCACTCCTGTTGCTCCGTAACCCATGAAGGTCTTTCCAATGGGGTCATTGCTCCCGAGTTTGTCGTAGTCAAACACTGTGATGACGACCTGCACTTTCTGAAACGAAAAAAGAAAAATGTGTTATCGAATACTTTTGTAATTATTATTCCCACGAAATCAACACTCGCTGTCAGAAACTGGTGATTGATGTGACTACACAGCCTACCTGTATCTGCTCAAAGGGGACTTCAAAGCTGAAACTTTCATTAAAGTAGGGATTGAGGGTGTTTTTCTTCACCGTCGTCTTTTTCTTCTTGATGCGTTTCCCATTTTGCTGTAGAACAATCTTCACATATGGATCTTTTGGAAATGGAAACAAATGAAATACAGTATAACATCTTCACGTCACTGATGTTTGCTAAAGTACTCAATGTTAGCGAGACACGAAGAAAACATCTGAGATAATATGAATAAATAACAAAAAGGCGAGTTTACCTGACAATCCTCCCACATCCATTTTCTTCAGATTCTTTGCCTCCATGATGTTCACTGTCAGTTTCCCAGCAGTGGGTACGTACCGTAAAGAAATGCAAACATCACCAAGCTTTTCTTGCTGAAAGGGAATATGATGGAGTACTGTCATGTCCCATTGAAATGAAATCCAAGACAAGGACTTACAAGATGCGATTTAAAAAAATAAACATCTACAAATTCTCTATTTTCAATTGTTCTTCTAAATTTGCACAATTGAAACAAAGACAAACGGAACTGTAATATATCATACCTCCTCCTTCTCACCACTCTCCACGTCTCTCCACTGTTGCATTGGCTGACCCAAATCAACGCTGTTCATGGGAATCTTTATCTCGCCAATCATGTCGTGCTTTGAGAAACGGTCAAAGTCATAAACTTGCAGCACCAAAGTCTTTCCACCCAACTCTGCGTACGGGATCTAGAAAGAGAGGCAGGAGGGAGACTGTTTTGTTAACATGAGACCAAATGTGCAAATCCAGCCATTAACAAAGAACATAGTGACAGGGATACTTTTAAAAACATTCTTGGGGGAGGGATAACTTGACAGACGCCACTCAGGGAATGAAAGACTTAAGACGAGGGGAGGTGGAGGCCAAACTTCTGCCTCATGAGGATTAGAAAGTGACATGTCATCAACAAGCTGGAACACAAAGACATAAAGCGAAGAAAAAGAACAAAACATCACAAAAGACATCAAGAAGACGGATATGCGATGTCGGGCACCTTGAAGATGAAAGTCTCGTTGAAAACGGGGCATAAATTCTTGCGTTGAACCTTGGTCTCATACTTCTTCTTCTTGTCAGGTAACAAAAAAACTTTGACGTAGGGGTCTGAGGTTCCCCCCATGTCCATAGCAGCGAGGTCCTGAGCTTGGAGGATGCCCACTATAAGCTGCAGAGGGAAATAAATATGTGTCCACACAGAATTAATTTCTGAACGTCTTCCAATCATTAATATGTATTATTTTATTTTTACAGAGGACCCACCTGGGTATCTGTGAAGTTGTAGTCCAAGGAGAACTCCAGTTTACCCAACTTTTCCTGTTCTTTCTCCTGCTCCTCGCCTTCCTTCTTCACCTCCCCCTCCTGCGAGACAAAAACATCAGTGCATTGGATAATCATCGTTAAGATCGGGTAAGATCTTCTCCAGTAATAAATTACTAGAAATCCCATACCTTTTCTCCAGCTTCTCCTTCACCATCCTTGTTCTTTCTGACGCGACCTGCCTTCCTCTCCCTCACCTTCTTCGGCTTTTTCTTTTTCGCAAAGCATTTTTTTAAAACACAGAAGATGCAGCACGCCACCAAAACCAGGACCACCACAACGATGGCTGCCACTGCCCAGATGGGAACTACAAAACAGAAATTGGCGTATTAACTCTTCAATATTATCAAGGCAATAAAGAGGACGATTGATCACCTAAAGTCTTTTAGATTTACAGTACATACTGCGATATAATGTGGGAAAATCTCGACACTCAAATAATAGGAACAAAAAACACAACTTTATTTAAATATCTAAACTTAAGACACTACCCTCTAAAATCTTGTTGGTCTCACACGTTGGGATTTCATCTTGAGATTACGTCAAATAAAAACCCACTCAGATGAGTCAGTCTAAACCAGTTCCAATATTATCATTGAACTTAAACTGCTTTTCTCAAGCTGGGTAAAAGAAGCAAGGTCTTAATGCAAAATGAAATCTGCAGGAAAACCTAATACGTCTTTATCTAGGGATAGTTTGCTGAGCCTGCACTTAGGTCAGTAACAACACCCTTCACCACAATCAGATAATAACACATTCCCAGCGAGAAGTGGCACTGTTCAACCACAGCCACAAATACCAGTGACGCAGTTTATCATTGTTATCATTAAGTGCTTTATACAAGCAAGAGCAGTAGTTGTTAAAGGGAAGGAAAACAATTGTTCCCTCGAATCTACAATATCTTTCACCTTCAAGAACAACTCAGTGTCCATCAGAAAAAGCTGGTTTAAACTAGTCAAAAACAAATATGGCAATATATTTAAAAATAAAGTGACATCTGTATAGGGGTAGATCCGCTCTTCCCAAAAAAATACCCAAAGATACACACTGAATTTCAACAAGTTAAGTTTGTTTCCTAGAAGTGTCTTACTTGGCAGATGAGTAAATTCATTCATGAACTTCTCTTTCATGTGGTTGTAGTCGTGTCCAGGGTGATGTTCTGGGTGGGAATGCTCGTGGTGCTCTGAATGAGAGTGCTCGTGGTGAACCGGCTCCGTCGCTTCCTCTGCCTCTGGTTCAGACGGCTCCGCGGCCCGCTGGGCCCGGACCCCTGTGCTGACTAACCTCATGTCAGCTGTGAAAATGAGAGCAGTTGTTATGTTTTCATATGCGTTTGTTTGTTAGTGAGCGGTATTCCACATAGATTACGACGAAACTTGTTGGAAGGATGTGGAACGTCAGGGAAGAACTCATTGAAATTTGGAGCGGATCCAGGATATTTTTTATTTCTGTAACATTGCAGGCGTTTTCCAATCTTTACCATTTTCCCAGAGAATAACTCATGGATCTTGATGAAAAAAATCCAGCATATTAAAGGGACTGATATAGTGTGTAAAAATTGGTGCAGTTTGATTGAATTTAAGGGCCTTGATGGATTCTAGTTCAGTTTGCGTTGGTTTGTTACACTTGGCGTACAGCGAGAGTTAGCACAACTCTGTATGTGTGCTGTGTAATCCCTATGTCCATGCGTTGCAGTACAGTACAAGAGCACAGGACATCTCTAAGCCAGATGCTCAACATGGCTGACCCTAATCCCTCTGTTACACTCATTCTCTCTGCCATCTCCCCATCCCACAAACCACGCTTCCACTCCCCCTTCTTTCCATCCCACTTCTCTCTCGTCACTGTCTCCGCATGAAACTGGATTAAAATCTGGCGGCCAGGACAACAATATTAATCCAAAATCCCAGATCCCCAAAGCTTAAAAATAGGGGCTGGTCTCCTCCCCTGAATTTTCCACACCCACAGTTACTGTTTCATGCACAAATTTCTGGATTTGTTATTTGCAGTTTTCATGATTATTTGGCCCCACATCTTTATTTAATTAAAAAAAATCTTTTTTAGAGTATACTGTACATGAAGTAACATTTAAGTGGATAATCATTTTTCTTTTGGAGTCAGAAATTTCTGAAATGCAATGATCACATTTGTCTTGTTGCAGCTGTTTTGATGGGGGTAATGATCTTAGTAGGGGGGGGGGGTGATTGTGCTCAAAATAGGAAAACTATTCTACAAAACCAGTCTATTCTAGCTTTTCTCATTGGTTAAATTTGTTGCGATGCGATGCTCTTGCACATGATCATAACAGACATGTTTACAATCTTAATATTGATCTTACCTGTCGATGTGTTCCTGTAAACTCCTCTATATCCACAGAGCTGTGGGAACAACTTTTAATTTCGTTTCTCGTTGCTTCGCTTTTGGCCCGTTGGAGCCGTCATGCATCCATCGTCCCTTCACTACGTCGTTGACTCTAACTGGCTCTTTGCAACCCTTTCCTTCAAAGCTAAAGCTCTGGCAAATCACTAGAGCAGTGTTGTGATTTAATCCCCCCCCCACCCCTCCTCCCGATATTAGAATGCTGACAACACATCTGTTGCTTTACGTCTCTGAAGGAAAATGGCATGAAAAGCATCGCCTTGCTCTTATTTTATTGCTCCACTGTGAGTAATGTCACACATGTCGAACAATTAAAGAATTTTCTCCAAGTAGCAAAAAGAACTTAAACTGATGAGGCATGGCAGCGGTGCTGGTGTTTATCCATTAGACTGAAGAGATTGTAGTGCATCCTGCTCTTTACTAATCCCCTCACCAGAGCTGCCCTCGCAGTAAATCGGCAATCTACCAACAACTTGCATCGCGAGTGGATATTTCAGCCTCCCCATCCCTTGGCTTACCATTTTACAGTACTGAACACGTACCCGTATTTAGAGCACTGTGAAGAGTAATCCCCAGGCACGCTGCTACGTGTTTGCACTGCTACATCTGGAGATCTCCGTGGTTCCAATCCAACACACAACAGCTTCATCCAGTAGTTAACTTATTAAACAGCAGAGGGAAACCAAAACTCTGCCAAAGCAAAAAAAATATTGGAAATATTGTGAGCTTAAATTATTTTGTTGCAAGGATGTTATTCTTGTAACCTCTGCCAAGGTTAGGACATTGTGAGATAGTGCGTGTTATTTAGTCCATGTTATTTATCGTGGCTGTTGCGATGCTGTATCACTAAACACGGACAGAGTAAAATAGAAAATACGCTTGACTCTGATGTCGTCTGTTTACACCTCTGCAACTGCGTCTTATCTTTGCTGAAACATGTCATTTACTAAGCAGCAGCATGAGTATTTTGAACCAGCAAGCTGTTTGGTTCCCTAATGTTAAACATTAAACCCCCACCACCCAATGGTGAGTAAGCAAAGTTTCACTGTTATCTTTATAGTGTTCTATAGTAAGATGTACAATTACAGAAAGCACATATAATATGTATAGACTGCACAACACATCAGGTGATTATGTCTGGACATTAGCTGTTCAAAAAAAAAAAAAAATAGATCAACAAAAAACAGTCAAATCTGACTTTATTAAATGTCTCCATAGTCATCCAAATTTTTAAGCCTTTGACATTTTGAGTGGCACAAAATTGTATGAATCTTTACAAAACTGTGAAGCTTGAAACCCCTGACAGTGGAATGCATGACACATGATCTAAATGAACAAGTGATAAATAGTAGTTTTTAGCACCAGAGATATGTTTTTTTTAGGTTTAAGAGAAACATTGAGGTATTTTACGTTATTTTGCTTTTGAACTTCTCTTGTGCCTTTGATACAAGAATGAAGTTTGGCTCAAGAGTAGAAACATTGTAGAACTTTTGTAACGGAAAAAAAAAAAACACAGCGAGAGACTGTTACACTGTTGAGCTTGTGTCACCGCACTGCTTTGACCTTTACAGAGTGTGTTTATCAAAGAGGTATTCTCCCATAGGGCCATGTGTCTCGGACGCGGTGATGCGGGTCAGACTCCCAATGTAGTCACCCAGCTTCTTGATGGTCTCGTGGCTGTCAGTGAGGAAGGGCTGCTCGAGGAAGTCACACAGCTACAAAAGAGGAAAAACAGAACAAAGTGAGTAAGACGTGAAATCAAAAAAAAGGTATTCACATTAATAGACTATTAAACATCCCTCAAAATCTTCCAGACTGATATTGCTTAGCTCACACAAGTAATTTTCATGTGCAGCAATGTACAGTAGCTGATTTTATCATATTCCCAATCTAACAGCCTTAGAAGAAGTGGCAGTTTTTATCTAACAGAGCCAGACGTACGTGAGGGTCGGTGTTGCTGCTAGCCCTGCGGTGCACGTCCAGGATGCACGTGTTGAGGCTCTTCTGATAGTCGAGGGAAAAGGTCATGGCATCCAGGCCACCTCTCCAATCCTCTCTACTTGGTTTCTAGAACACAAAAAGTTGATATTTAACAGGATCAGCAAATGTTCTAAACAAACTCAATGGTTATGTCCAAACGTTTTTGGACTTACAGCGATAGTCTGAAGCAGAATACGGCCTCCTCTCAGGTTCTGGTATTCCAGCAGCTTCTCGGCTTGCTCCCTCTCCTTCACCGAGCGCTCCAGGAAGAAGCTGGAGAACTTTGGCAGGGCTACATCATCCCTGTCAAAATACATCCCCTAAAAAAAAGATACACACGACAACATGAAAAGAAAGAACAGCGAAGCAAAAAGGGGCAACGTCCAGCGACTACACAAGAAATCCTACCAGAGAGAGGAAGGTGTAGGATGCACTGAGCTTCAGGTTGATGAGCTTGTTGACGTCTCCTTCAGACTCCGCGTGGAGGTTTTGATTAACCACAGACTGCATTTCTGAAAACAAAAAACAAAACTACTGCAATCCGTGTGACTGGAATTAGCTTAAAACAAAGCACAAGGGGAAGCAAACCACTTTAACCTGAAAACAGAGCAGAGGAAACACGAACCTCTCTCACCTGTCTCTTCTCTGCAGACAAACTGAGCTGAACTATCGCTTCGGGAGGAGGCTAAGAACACCTCCGGCTTTTGTGCAACCGATGTTTAACCGCCTCAGTGAAAGATTAGCCAGGGTGTAGTCATGTGCTGTGCGGTGAGTCCAGTGGTCTGACGGGATGAGGTGACAAACACTTCGGCTGAGGAGCTAACTGCTGATGTGACAGTGTAGTTAGCCGAGTTAGCACCAACTAAAGCTAGTTAGCGTGGCTCACCAGCCAGGCCAGCTTAGTGGCTGTAGTTTAGCAGGTCAGTGTTAGTTCTGTTGTTACTCACCGGCTCTGTGAAAGTGTCGCTGCTCCACTTCTCCACCACCGAACTCGTCTTTATCTCCTTGTTTTCACACCGTGCACAGTGACGACATTTACCTCGTGTGTATGGCCATAGTTTATGTGTGTCTCTACTGCCGCCTGTCGTGTTGGAGGATTCGTGACATATTTCTGACCCACCAACGGTATGGCCAAACATTATGTCAAGGAAATATTTTTTTCATCTTAGTCGATATCGATGATTATCACGATAACTGTCACAATATTCGTTTTT
Organism: Verasper variegatus; assembly: GCA_026259375.1. Classification (NCBI taxonomy): domain Eukaryota; kingdom Metazoa; phylum Chordata; class Actinopteri; order Pleuronectiformes; family Pleuronectidae; genus Verasper; species Verasper variegatus. The sequence continues at coordinate 9,248,121 of CM048057.1, forward strand.
AAGTTTCCAGACGTATTTCTACGCAAATTAAGAAAACACGTGCAAATAGAAAAAAAAACCCTGTGAAAACTGCGAAAACGGAACAGAAATGTATCCAGGGGACGTTACTGGAGTCTGCTACTCGTCAGTGGTGATGGAACTTTTTTGGGTTCCTGGAAATATTTTCAGTGTTGTTTTCGCTATTTGCATCATGTTTCTGTATTTGCATGACTTTTTCATCTGACTTTTTCCAGCGGATGTGTCGTCAAATTGTTCTCTTAATTTGCATGTGTTCTTTCTATTTGCATCTGTCTGCAGCTGTAGATTTAAGCTCAGGAGTAAAGGTTTGTGGTTTAAAACTCTTACACTTTATGGTCAGAGAATAAAAAACACCTGTCAAGTCAAATTTATTGTCCTTCATCCGTACACTGTGTACAGCTGAACAAAATGGCGTTGATGGGGAGTTAAAGAGTCTGACAGCTTGGGGGAAGAAGATGAACAGAACTTTTTTTACATAGCTGAGGTAGATCAATTATGTGTTAAACCTCCTCACTGTGCTTACACAATGCATTTGCATTACATCGATATATGTTGGACTTTTGTTATACTGCTATCGTTGATAATTAAATTGCTATAATGATTGTTTTATCGGTTAGCCCTAGTTCAACCCAACTGAAACAAGATGCTTAACTCAGTTGATCAACAAATAGTTGAGCTGTAAGACACATTTCCCACAATGTTTCCCTCAGTGAACAATCAAGAAGATATATGAAGCGCGTAGATGTTAGCAGACCTAGTTTGTAATAAGCACATCAACATACAGGCTTCACGTATACGTGTGACCAGACCCAGAGGTTAATGTAAAGTAATGTAAAGTGTTCAACAATTTAGTATGACCCTCAATGGATAGTGTGTGTGTGTGTGTGTGTGTGTGTGTGTGTATATATTTGAAAGTTGAAATGTGAACGTTAAACTTTTACAATATCTTTTTGCAGAAACTCATTTAAGACTTGTTCTGTTTATAAGTGGGTTCGTGCAATATAGGGAAACCTATTAGCATTTATAAATGTGAACTTCCACCTCCCTCCTTCCTCAGTGGACACAGCTGGTCAGTGTTTACTTTGACATACTAGAACTTTTTTATTGAGTTCTGCATCATATGAGACCTCATACACGGTTTTGACTGGATGTTCTTTAGAAATTATCAACCGATTATGTTTCCCGTTCACAGTTCTGCATACATGTCAACCACAAGGAAGCTAAAAATATCACTTCCTATTCAGTGTGAAAAGGCAAAAAGCAAATTGACAGTTCTGTGAAACCAGCCTTGCGGAAGAGATGAGACAATGATTATTAAAAAAAGTACAACAAAGAAATGAGAATAGTCAATAAATATGAATATAAATACATACATTTATATATTCATGTGTATATCTTTATTTATATATACACTTTAACTGTTTTAAATTGAGAAGCATTTGAAAGTGTTTGCATTTAAATCAAGTTACAAAACGCAACAAGCACTAATAAATATGTGAAACAATAATAATTATTTGATTGACGCACCTTTGACAAGCTGCACACATTGACCGTTAATAAGGAAGTAACGGGCGGGGCAAAGGTCTCTGTGGTTGTTCAAGGCCAAAAAATGAGAAGCAGCCATTTGCTTAGTCACTTGCCATTATGAGTGGGGAGCAGAGGTTATGAGAGGAGGACAAGGTTGAGAATTAAAAGTCAACACCGCTGGAGTAAAGTGAACATTGGTCTGTGTCAGCACAGGCTGAAAGAAATTCTTCGCCAGCCTTAAGTGTTGTGTCTGTCAACACACTGCTACTGAAAACAGAAACGTGAAGTTTATCTCGGGACAACAACGGAATTGAACAAGTTCATAATATGTGAGTAACTTAATAAACCATAACGAAGATGAAGCCTTTATCTTTCACCTCACACCACACGCTGCTGCTGCTCGGCGTCGTCTGGAGTCTTCTCGGGGTAAGTTTTCTTTTTTTCTTTCACTTTCCACTTTCATAGTCATCAGATAGTGTATCTCCTTTCAGCAGCAGATTAGACTCAACAATAGGAAACTTTGTAACCAAAACCACAGTCAAGCCTCAATGCCTGATATGAATTATAATGAAGATGAGATGTGGAAGTAAACTGTCAAAACAAAAGCAGCAACGAGGACATGTCTCAATGTAAAACTACAAAGGGAGCTGTATCTAAAACCTTTATCGTTATATGATATTCTAGATAAGGTGTTATAGCTGGATACAGTTTTATAGATATGGCATTTTAGTTATGTATTATAACGTATATTAGCAATATCTGTATTTAATGTGTATTATTTGATTTTATTTAAATAAAAGGCAATGGTTGCTGTGTCTGAATTTTAGGCGTTGTTATAATTGTTCATTTGGAAGAAGAAATACTACCTTAAAACTGTACCATCATTTGTACTCTGACATTTCCTGCTTATCTCTAACATTTTGGAAGTTTCCAAACTTTAGAAATTGTTGACAGCAGAACACAGTAATGCTGTATATTTGAACATTGCGATACAGATACAATAAAAAGCAGAAATGATATTCAGCTCGAGACTGCGGCAGAGCTCTGTGTGAATTCCACAGTCAGAAGAAGTCGTCAGACTTTTTTTTATTACACTAAACTTTGTGGTTTTTGGGGTTTAGGTCATTTCTCTCTCGTGCCTCATCAAATCGTATGTTTTCAGGGTTACACCGGCTCCGGTACATCGACACCAAACCCAGAGTCAATAACGACAGGAATGCAAATGCAAACCACACTCCAAACTACTCTGAGGACAACCCCTTCAACAACGAAGCCTCGTAAGTATGAGCCGATGTCTGTTATCTTTAGTTTCATGTTTGTATTTTCGTGTATCATAGAGCAGACCATAATGATTATACTAAGAGTCTCACATTAAACCAGGGGTGGGGAACCTCCTATTGCCAGAAAGACAGTTTGGTTAGAAAAACATATAACTGTGAAATATATATTTTTTAATGACAGCCATGTATACGTGTGTGTGTGTGTATATATAATGTAATGGCCCTTGGTGGGAAAATAGTTCCTCACCTCTGAACAGCATTAAAGCTGTTGCTGATTGGTGACTTTGAAGTAGTTGGCCCATGTTTACATGTTAAGCTCATGTCAAATTTATTATATTTATTTTTATATTATTACAATGACTGGTCCTGTTTATCAGTTGAGGAGGATGATCAAGCAACTTGCAATATCTTTAGTATAATATCAAACTTTTCATATGATTACTGCTCAGTGTTTCCTCACATGCTAGCTAGTTGTAATCATTAATACAACATACTTTGTATCAAATATTGTTACAGCTTCTTCTTTCTAACTCTTGAATTCCAGGTCCTGCTAATGCAGAGGGCTTTAAATCAGTGGGACAAAATGAGACCAGTGTCACCCTGCAGTGGATGAAAGTGGAAAACATCCTCACATATACACTTGTGTCCAGCAAAGGAGAGATAAACGTCACTGCATCAGAGGCAGAACGACAAGTGACACACACGATCTCAGGTCTCAGCAGTGGAACTAAATATGATTTCAGTCTCTTCACTGAGTTTGAAAACATCAGGAGCAGTGGAGTGAACCTCACTGCAGTCACTGGTAAGATGTTATAAACAACATGAACCACGACAGATCTCTGTGCTGAAATGAACTGAGTGACTTGAATTTAACTTTCTGTCTGTGATAACAACTCTGCAAACACAACATTTCCATTTCCTTCTTCATGTCTCTTTCTCCCAGCTCCTCGTAATGCAGCAGAGTTTAAATCTGTTGGACAAAATGAGACCAGTGTCACTCTGCAGTGGAACAAAGTGGAAAACATCCTCAAATATACACTTGTGTCCAGCAAAGGAGAGATAAACATCACTGCATCAGAGGGACAACGACAAGTGACACACACGATCTCAGGTCTCAGCAGTGGAACTAAATATGATTTCAGTCTCTTCACTGAGTTTGAAACCGTCAGGAGCAGTGGAGTGAACCTCACTGCAGTCACTGGTAAGATGTTATAAACAACATGAACCACGACAGATCTCTGTGCTGAAATGAACTGAGTGACTTGAATTTAACATTCTGTCTGTGATAACAACTCTGCAAACACAACATTTCCATTTCTTTCTTCATGTCTCTTTATCCTATAGTTCCTCTAAATGCTGGACAGTTTCAATCTGTTGGACAAAGTGAGACCAGTGTCACTCTGCAGTGGAACAAAGTGGAAAACATCCTCAAATATACACTTGTGTCCAGCAAAGGAGAGATAAACGTCACTGCATCAGAGGGAGAACCAAAAGTGACACACACGATCTCAGGTCTCAGCAGTGGAACTAAATATGATTTCAGTCTCTTCACTGAGTTTGAAACCGTCAGGAGCAGTGGAGTGAACCTCACTGCAGTCACTGGTAAGATGTTATAAACAACATGAACCACGACAGATCTCTGTGCTGAAATGAACTGAGTGACTTGAATTTAACTTTCTGTCTGTGATAACAACTCTGCAAACACAACATTTCCATTTCCTTCTTCATGTCTCTTTCTCCCAGCTCCTCGTAATGCAGCAGAGTTTCAGTCTGTTGGACAAAGTGAGACCAGTGTCACTCTGCAGTGGAACAAAGTGGAAAACATCCTCAAATATACACTTGTGTCCAGCAAAGGAGAGATAAACGTCACTGCATCAGAGGGACAACGACAAGTGACACACACGATCTCAGGTCTCAGCAGTGGAACTAAATATGATTTCAGTCTCTTCACTGAGTTTGAAAACATCAGGAGCAGTGGAGTGAACCTCACTGCAGTCACTGGTAAGTTAATCATCTTCCTATACAGCCATAAAACTCTGCTCTGTAACAATATCACATTTAAAGTTACTTATTAGCTGTGGAACTTTATCACTCTTTATTTTAACTGTGATAAAATAACTGAATTAAATGACATTTTTTATCTATGAAGAAAACTATGCAAACACAACATTTTGTCAGGGATATCCTGTCATTTTATAAATCAGATTTTGATATAGTTCCTTCTTCATGTCTCTTTATCCTATAGTTCCTCTAAATGCTGGACAGTTTCAATCTGTTGGACAAAATGAGACCAGTGTCACTCTGCAGTGGAACAAAGTCAACGGCTCCCTCACATATACACTTGTGTCCAGCAAAGGAGAGATAAACGTCACTGCATCAGAGGGAGAACCAAAAGTGACACACACGATCTCAGGTCTCAGCAGTGGAACTAAATATGATTTCAGTCTCTTCACTGAGTTTGAAAACATCAGGAGCAGTGGAGTGAACCTCACTGCAGTCACTGGTAAGATGTTATAAACAACATGAACCACGACAGATCTCTGTGCTGAAATGAACTGAGTGACTTGAATTTAACTTTCTGTCTGTGATAACAACTCTGCAAACACAACATTTCCATTTCTTTCTTCATGTCTCTTTCTCCCAGCTCCTCGTAATGCAGCAGAGTTTCAGTCTGTTGGACAAAGTGAGACCAGTGTCACTCTGCAGTGGAACAAAGTGGAAAACATCCTCAAATATACACTTGTGTCCAGCAAAGGAGAGATAAACGTCACTGCATCAGAGGGACAACGACAAGTGACACACACGATCTCAGGTCTCAGCAGTGGAACTAAATATGATTTCAGTCTCTTCACTGAGTTTGAAACCGTCAGGAGCAGTGGAGTGAACCTCACTGCAGTCACTGGTAAGATGTTATAAACAACATGAACCACGACAGATCTCTGTGCTGAAATGAACTGAGTGACTTGAATTTAACTTTCTGTCTGTGATAACAACTCTGCAAACACAACATTTCCATTTGCTTCTTCATGTCTCTTTCTCCCAGCTCCTCGTAATGCAGCAGAGTTTCAGTCTGTTGGACAAAGTGAGACCAGTGTCACTCTGCAGTGGAACAAAGTGGAAAACATCCTCAAATATACACTTGTGTCCAGCAAAGGAGAGATAAACGTCACTGCATCAGAGGGACAACGACAAGTGACACACACGATCTCAGGTCTCAGCAGTGGAACTAAATATGATTTCAGTCTCTTCACTGAGTTTGAAAACATCAGGAGCAGTGGAGTGAACCTCACTGCAGTCACTGGTAAGTTAATCATCTTCCTATACAGCCATAAAACTCTGCTCTGTAACAATATCACATTTAAAGTTACTTATTAGCTGTGGATCTTTATTTTAACTGTGATAAAATAACTGAATTAAATGACATTCTTTATCTATGAAGAAAACTATGCAAACACAACATTTTGTCAGGGATATCCTGTCATTTCATAAATCAGATTTTGATATAGTTCCTTCTTCATGTCTCTTTATCCTATAGTTCCTCTAAATGCTGGACAGTTTCAATCTGTTGGACAAAGTGAGACCAGTGTCACTCTGCAGTGGAACAAAGTCAACGGCTCCCTCACATATACACTTGTGTCCAGCAAAGGAGAGATAAACGTCACTGCATCAGAGGGAGAACCAAAAGTGACACACACGATCTCAGGTCTCAGCAGTGGAACTAAGTATGATTTCAGTCTCTTCACTGAGTTTGAAAACATCAGGAGCAGTGGAGTGAACCTCACTGCAGTCACTGGTAAGATGTTTTGACTTACTTTGAAATAGAGGAGGACAAAGGGTGTGTTGTGATATGTCAAATTAACATCTAGTAATGGATTCTTACTAAATGAATAATTATTGAATTATTAAATTATGAATAGTGTTGCCAATTTTTAAGTGAGCTTTATGTTGTATTGATGTTGGTGGTAAGTTATGTTAATGTCGCTGTTCTGTTATTCAGATTCACTACAGCCACATGTAGTCTATATTTGGGAGTCACAGGTAAACAGTTGCAGGGAAGTGAAATCAGGAGAAGCCACACAGTTTTATAAACATGTTTTATATTTTCTTGCTCATGCATTTTATATAGATCTCATCTCTTTTGCACCACTATGTGTCAGAAATGACTTCAGATTGTTTTTTTGTTATTCAATGGTGGATTTTTCAGAAAATATCAGAATGTCTTTGACATGTTGTCTTCTTTTCTTACTTCTCTCTCTACCTCACGTACGACTGTGTGACTGGCCTTTTTCAGCTTCTGAAAATATTAACAATGTGACAGTGTTTTACTGTGTAAGGGTCTTAGTTACCGTGCAAATGTTTGGTTTTTATGGCGAGTGAAATCTTCCTTCCTTTTTCAACAGTTCCTCCTGCGGTGTCTCTTGTCAACGTGACTGAACGCTCTGTGACCAGTGTCGTTCTAAAGTGGCAGAATGTGGATAAAGACTGGAGCTACTCACTTCAGATTAATGGAATTGATGTCGCCCCAGATTTATCCTCAGATGTTGTGTCATATCCAGTCACATCTCTGCAGCCTGGGACAGAGTATTTATTCAGAGTGATCACACTGTTCTCCGGACTCAGCAGCACTGCTTATGAGGGCTACACTGTAACAAGTATACACAGACTGTCCCTCTCATTTATACACTAACTTCAACAAGTGAAATATTGTGTCTACAGTTATTTTCTCATTCATTTCAGCCATAGACTGTGCCAGTGTGGCCTGGCACGTTACCAACTCATCGATCCAAGGGATGGTTCCAGGCTTGTTCTCGAATGCAACTGCGAACGAAACTCACGTCAGTCCTGCAGGCGGCAATGTGTTGTTTACTGGTCTTTACCCTGGCGCAACCTATGAGGTGTTACTTGTGTACGAAAGAAATTCCACACTCTTTGAACAATGTCGCCACAGTCTGATCGTCCGTAAGTACACCCTGATACATTTTATGCTGGACTACTTCTTTATGATGGGGATAGAAAGCAAATACATTTTTGTTTTGCTTCACAGGGCAGAGTTTAAAGTGACAGGAAGTTTTCATCAGATCTATATGTCATGAAATACATGAATTGAAGTCATATTATTACACTGCTGTCATGAGCGTTATGTTGTTTGTGATTGTGCCTCTTTCGTCTTTACCCTCAGTTCCTCCAAGTTTAAACGCTCACTGTGAGTATTCGGAGAATGGCTATTCCATCCTTATAGTCTGGGACAAACCAGACGGTGTGTGGACTGAGGTGGAGGTGAACGTGAGCGGACAAATTCACATGGTGCCTCAAAGCGGGGAACAGCATACTAAGATATCTGGATTCAGTCCTGCCAGAACGTATGTGGTATCTTTAGCTTCGCTCTCTGGGAATGCGAGAAGTTATGAACCCTTCGTCTTTCTGTGTTCTACTGATCCAAGGGGTGAGTCACAATGATTATGTTACTTTATAGTGTACAGCGTATCTATTTAGGTTTGTTTCCTGATCACAATTTCCTCATTATTGTGCTTTTTGGCATTGTTTTTATCCCAGTTTGTTTTTGGTATTACCCTATTTCTTACATGACAAAATCCCACCCAGTGGTAAGATAAGGGACTTTTCTGCTGTGTGTCTAAACAATTAATCCAGATGTTACTCCTTGCAGGAGTCATTGCAGGGTCCGTGCTGGGGGTGCTGCTTCTTATTGCCCTGGTCTGCATGGTTCTCGTCATTTTGCTTAAACGACCAGATTTGATCAGGTTGGTGCTGCCACAGTGACAAAACTGTAATGTCCTAAAAGTCCCTGGATTGTTCTCTGTCAGTGTACCTGCTTCTTTCCCACAACAGAAAACACCAATTCCGTAGTGGATTCAACATATCCCGTAAAAGCTACAGGTAAGTAAACGGTAAATCATCTCTGCATGATGGTAACACCACTGTCAGTGTCCATCAGAATGGGACTCAGCAGAGTGCACATCTCCACCAAGGCTCAACAGTCCTCAATGAAACCACATTTAAATTCACTAGATACAGATTTTAATTTGGATCTGCACAAAATTACATTGATTGTTTTTTTTGATAAATCAATAGAAATTTTGAAAAAAACGCCCGACCTTGCCATATTGAAGATAATTTCATGGAAATCAGTTTTGTAGTTTTAGCATAATCCTGCTAACAAACAAACAAATATACAGACAAAAACATACATTTGACATATACTTTGTTGTTTACCACTTATCAATCTATACTATAAGATTAATGTCAATCTTTATTTAGTGAAATGTATGTTCAGTAAGTGTGACATGTACATTCTTTTTCATTATTAGAACTATATCAGTAGCAGAGTTTCCCGGCCACTTCTTACACTTAAGTGAGGATGACAACAAAGGTTTCAGCGAAGAATATGAGGTGCATTGAAAATATATATATTTTGTATGTCCTCTTAGTTCTCTTCCTGTTTTTGTGCAGGACTGTGAAAATGTGTCTGTTTCATTTGTTTTCCATTGATCACCATGCAGCACCTCCAACCTGTCGGCACCGAGCAGTCACAAAAAGCGGCGGTTCGACCTGAGAATCGAAAAAAGAATCGTTTCAACAACGTGCTGTCATGTAAGATCTATCTGACCTGCTGGACCCCAATAGAAATGCATGAAATGTTCCACACCTCGTTGTTTTAAACATTGTCTTCTTCAATGTGGAGCTTTGCAGTTAAACCATCCTCACTTGTTTCATCCTAGACAACTGGAGTCGAGTGAAACTAACAGCGTCCAAATCCAAAGGGACCTCTGACTACATCAATGCCAATTACATGCCAGTAGGTATTATTCTGTGAAAATATCGTACACCACTATACCAGCACCACACTACAGTCCTGAAATGTCCTAATCCCTGTTTATTCTTGTAAAGTACTTTGTAACTTTGTTTTTAAAAGTGCTGCATAAATAAAGTTTATTATTATCATATCATATATTAGCTGCTAAGACAGCTGCACATGCACATTTAACCGGTATTTTATTTCACGCCGAACAGTATGGGAAGTAAATGCTAGACACGTGAACTTTGACATTTGCTTTTCAGGGTTTCAACAGCAAAACCGAGTACATCGCCACTCAGGGTCCTCTGCCCTCCACGGTCACTGATTTCTGGAGGATGATTTGGGAGCAAAAAGTGACAGGCATCGTCATGGTAACCAACTGCGTCGAATTAGGACGGGTGAGTTGTTGAGTAGTTGATTTGCTCATAGAAGTAATGTGGTGTCGAGTAGCGACAATACGTGCGAGCTGACTGTGGGACTTTTCTGTGCTGGTTTTTAAGTCACCACAAAGCGCTGACATAGACCTGAGACCTCTGTTTGTTGCAAACTTTTTCCCCCCTTCTATTTCCTGTTCCTAGACCAAGTGTGAACAATACTGGCCAGCAGACAGAAAGCCTCGTCTCCACGGAGAAGTCTTGATCACCGTCAGATCTGAGCACCGGGAGCCCCACTGGACATTGAGGGAATTTAGTGTGAAAAATGTATGAAACACCTCTAAACATTTTGTATAACTGAATAAGTTGGGTAACGGCACGTCGCTCTGAAGCAACGTGTGACAGTCCTCATTGAATTACGTATTTTGCTGTTCATGAGGCAATTCTTGTCATGTACGACGGCAACTTCTGCATATCATTTACCTGCCACTATATTTGGTTCAAGAAGTCGAGCTACGGTATTTTAAAACCCCTCTTTCTGAATCGTCTTCACAGAGAAACATGTCGGAGGAGCGCACCGTGAAACATTTCCACTTCACAGCCTGGCCCGACCACGGAGTCCCACACGGCACCAAAGACCTGATCCAGTTCAGAGAACTGGTGAGACGGCACATAGAGAGAGAAGGGGCCGGAGCACCAACTGTAGTTCACTGCAGGTACCAGTGATTCTCTTAAAGCGGCACTATGTAACTTTTACTGAGCAACAGCGCCCTCTGCAGCCACACATTGGGGACCGAGAGACTGATTGTTTGACATGTAGAGAAAAACTAAGCCAGACCGGCTCTCTGACTGTGTAGTCCCCCTCACCTTACTGTAACTTATTACCCATGATCCCTGGCTTCCGGAACCAGAAGAGCTGCCACTGTATTAAATACACAAAACTCTGTTCAGAATTCTTGATATTTCAAAGGTTTCTTTGACGAATATCTGATATTTGACTCTTGAACTTGCTGGACCGAAGTTACATAGAGCCAGAACAAAAGGTTCAGGGCGAGGGTTGGGAATGAAAACTGCGCCATTCGTCCCATGGCACAAGTCAGTGAACCGTCAAACTGGTTTTAAATCGGATAGTTTAAGGCAAAATGTTGCATCGTATTGGTGGAGAGTAACTCGAGGGGCACTTTTGTATGACAAAACATGGGTCAAACATGGGATCCCAGAAGTTAGGTCAACACGAATACCTTACTGTAATTAGAATGTACTGATACAGTATATGCATGTTAAAATACTGTACCAAAAAATAGCAGCTTTTATACATTGTAGGCTTTGTTTTCTGTCTTAGAAGGTCCACAAGGGGAAATGTTCCAGGGTCAGCAGTGGGAGATTTCAATCTGAAATTTAACATCCACATCGAAACCATCAGGCCTATTACATGATGACCAACTGTTCACCTTTTGCCATGTTGTCTCTCTCCTAGTGCTGGAGTGGGGAGAACGGGCACCATCATCGCCCTGGATGTGTTGCTTCAGCAGCTCGACCAAAACAAGGCAGTGAGCATCAACGGTTTTGTGCACAAGATGAGACTAAGTCGACCACACATGGTGCAGACAGAGGTAAAGCTGAACCTATTAAGTTGCTTCCTTCAGTACTCATATTTCTCTGAGGAACAGTCGGGTCTTGTTTGATTTATTTTTAGACACAGCTCGGGACATAATACCAGGATACGGAAGCATTTGTGAGCTATGGTTGGATTTCTAAGTACAAATCTAGTATCCCAATAATATTCCAACTACAATCGATCTCTGCGAGACCCCTTTCTGTGGCAACTCTGCGGACAAGCAAACAGCAACGTTTTATTTCAGCTTTTTCTTATCTGCTCATTTCGTTTCAGTCCCAGTACGTGTTCCTGCACCAGTGCATCATGGACTGTCTGCAGCAGCAGGAGATGACGGAAGAATCCATATACGAGAACTCAGAAATGATATATGTCAACGCCACTGCACTCAAAGAGTTTCGTTAACGCAAGATAGACTTTTGTGCGAGTCAAAATATATAATCCTAAAGTTAATATACTATATTTTCTTATAAACTGTAAATATGAGCAAACCATGTTAGGTTTTGCTTGAATTTCCCAAATATTGTTATAGTTGTTGTGTGAGGAAGCAACTCTCCAGAAAAATCAATTTATGATTTATTAACAATAACAAATATAGGTAGAAAATAGTGTGTATCTATTTGTACAAGAAATAAAACATTTTGTAAGAACAAATACCTGAATGCATTTTATCAAGTCTACAAACATGTCTAAAAAACAGTATGTTGTCATATTTACACATTGGTGTCAGAACTGAAAAGTAGTAGTAAGCAACGAGCCTCCGACTGAGAACCTCCAGCGACATGAGCCGTGTTTTAGTTCCAGTGTTTGTCCTTCATGTGTCAGAATGTCAGCGATGCTCTTGTCCTGGTTCCTAGAGCAGACGACACACCTGCTCTGGTCACTCTTTCTCCACTGTGGTGTTGTCCCCCGGTGGGTCCGGGCTACTGGAGGCTAAAGAAAAGCTACTCTCGATGACTTTCTGTCTGGCTTGTAGGACCTCTGCGTTGACCTCTGCTGTAGATGTCACCTGCCTGCCCTGGTGTAGGGGCTCAATTTTACCAGCTGCAGGCGGGGGAGGGACGGAGAACTTCATTGCGATGTTGTGCAGGACGCAGCACGTCTTGATGATGTTGGACTTTTTGTCCAAAGTGGCTTCTTTTGCGAAGCCGAGTTGCATCAGACACCTGAAACGCCTCTTCATGGAGCCGAGCGTTGTCCGCATGACGTTCAGGATCTTTGCGTGGGCCTCGTTGAAGCGGTTCTCGCTGTCAGTCGCAGGTGCCGCCAGAGGAGGCAGGACATTTTTGCTTAACTGGTATCCTCTTCCACCTTTAAGAGAGACAATGCAGTTATTAGGACCAGTAAAATATTACTGCTACAGATAGTATTGCAATGTAATGTCCTTTAATGACTTGGTGAGGGGACAGTCTCACAGAATTGAGTCACTCATCTGTGCAGCTACACAAAACTATTGTCGGGGCTTACGGACACTTGGATGACACCACAGGAGCAGTCAGTTGTTTTTTTTACATTTGAATAATTGGTCACCATTGACTTCAATTGTATTGGATTTGGCTGCAACGCTGTTTAACCCTGAAACTCCAGAAGTGTTTTGTGGACTCAAACACTCCACCCACCACCTCCATCGGCATAGAGGTGAGTAGTTTGTCTTTCACGTGATCAGACGTGTCTCTTCCATGCTTGCTTTGGTTGTCATCTTACCGATCACCCAGAACTGTCCGAGCAGCTCCTTCTCTATCTCCCTCCCTTTGTCCGACGACTCCCACATCTCCTGCTCGCCGGTGCTGCCCACGCAGCAGCTGCTCCACGCTGAGGACGTTGCCCTCGGAGTCGCAGATGATCTGGCTCACCACGGACGTGTAGCCCAGGGTGTTGACGAAGGACCTGAAGGAGCTCCTCTCGTACGGGGACGCTCGGATCTTGAAGTGAGCCGGGGCCAGGATCCCCAGCACGTTGGGGATCCCGCACAGCCCCTTGATCTTCACGGCGACGTTGGCTTTGGCGTCCCCGGTCAGCGGGAACGAGACGAACTGGTCGCACAAGCCCGCGATGAGCACGGAAACCATGGCGATGGCGGCGGCGGCTTGGTCCATCTGGCTCAGGCCGACCCTCTGCAGCACGGCGGCGGAGGAGATGCCGTGCGCGTAATAGTTGAGCGCCACCATGACCATGGCGTCCAGGGGCAGCTCCAGTTTCTCCTGAGGCTGCGTCTGCATGCGGCTCTGGACGGTTTCTGTGATGAAGGTGATGCAGGGTCTGGTGAGGTGGAACGCCTGGAACAACGCGTCATCGTCCAGGTCGTCGAAGCAGCTCCGGGTGTCGCTGTCCGAGTCCGTGTGTCTGAGCAGCTCCTCCTGGATGGCGAGCCACACCGGCAGAGCGAAGGCCATGTGTCCCGAAACACAAGACACAATCACTGGACGAGCGAGACAGGGAAATAGATGGCGAGCGTCATGGAGGCACGGTCTTCTTCTGTAATGTTTTTGGCTGTGCGCAAAGCTGTGCGCGATCGCCCCCCAGTGGAGGGAGTGCGAACTACAAACAAATGCAGATACATCCAAATTAATCAATAAACAAACTAGAATGGTCCAACAGTCTCCTTATGAAACCACACTTCGTCTTTTTACTGCTCCTATTATCTTTTACATCTTCTTACTGCTTTACTTTACTTATTTTTATCTGTGTGAACACATCTTACGATTACTCCAGAGTATCCTGTGTCTGCTTTGTCTGTCAAAGCACTGTAAACTATATATTTTAACATTTATTTCAAATATTATAATCACACTGAACTGCTTCAGCACCTCCTAATCACTTAGCAGCGGACATTGAGGTTAGATTCGTAACATGTGGAAGATATTTACAGTTTATAAGATATTATAGTTACAGTAAATCCCCAGCAGCTTCACTTCTTCTCTCCCTCCGGCAAAAATCAGTCTCTACTTGGCATCATTTGGGCGACAAGTAGAACCTTTGGTTGACTTCACTGATGGGAACATCTCTCAGTCTGGGTATTCGCCCCTTGTGGTTTTTGCTTTCTGTCTTCTGGCCTCGGGCAAACACATCTGTGATGGGAGGGAGACATTCGAGGTGTTGCAGTAACTCCTCTTCTCGTGCGAGCCTTTTGTCATGAGGTCTAACATGTACATTTACGTTTGAGCATTGTATACAACATAGTGCCAGAATGACACCAAAGGCAGCTGCCTCCAAACCGTGTGGCAACAGAGGAGACTGCCTCAAACCTCTGTTGCCACACTGTTTGGAAGCAGCTGTCACAGCTGCCACAGGTGTTTGGGGGCAGTTGTCATTGCCACCACACTGTCTGAAAGCAACTACAGCTGTTTGTGATTTATTCAATGAGACATATACTGGTTTATGAAAGTTTATTTGATGTTTGTTAGCTCTTGGGGAGTAGGACTCAAAATGAACCAAAAAAATCTATCAGATCCTAATACATCCGGCAAAAATCAGTCTCTGCTTGGCATCATTTGGGCCTCAAGTAGAACCTTTGGTTGACTTCACTGATGGGAACATCTCTCAGTCTGGGTATTTGCCCGTTGTGGTTGTGGCTTTCTTTCATCTGGCCTCGGGAAAACACATCTGTGATCGGAAGGAGACATTCGAGGTGTTGAGTAACTCCTCTTCCTGTACAAGCATTTTGTCATGAGGTCTAAAGTCAGAGATGAACCGTGACATGTATATTTACGTTTGATCATTGTGTACAACATAGTGCAAGTCCGTGTTTGTGGTTTATAATGTCCGCACCTTTCATGCTGTGTTAAGGCATATTATGTGTGAAGTTGTGTTTATTAACTGATTCAAAAAATGTGTTCATAAGGACCTGAACTGTATTTTGTCATTTATTTATTTAATTTTTATAGTGAAATGGAGCTGTGAGTGTAACATACAGCTAAACAAACAATCAATCACATACAGTACATCATACTTTGAGCTTTTAAAATGCTTTTACAGTTCCCATTGAGAACTCCATTGGGTAATTGTTTTCGTTATTACTCATAGCTGAGGAAATTATAGGTCTAATCACTGTATAAGTGTGGTAGTAGTATTAATATCAGTGGCCCCTGTAATGCAAGTCTTTATTCATAATACATGGACATATCCTCACCTGTGATGTTGTCCACGGAGTCAAGTGGAGCCGTGTTGTTCATGTTGATTCCGAACAGCAACAGAAAAGAGATCATCAAAGCAACCAGCAGATAGATCGGCACCGCGAGAGCCCAGTATCTGCACCAGACGAAATGTTTCAGCAAACCTCCAGGAACAAAACTCATTAACGGATAATATCCAACCACAGTGTTTCCCACTTACTTCTGAGGCCAGTACGTCAGTCCTATCGAATGAAGCCACTCCTCAGGGATGAAAGCCCACAGGCAATACAGATCTGTGGAGAGACAGTCACATTACAGACAAGACACTCCATTCATTTACAATCCCCATAACCCTGAAGAAGTAACCTGCATCTGTAGCATGTTCAACCAAAGCAGACACACAGAGAAATAATAATGACAAATGATCACTCCTTCAGTTAGTTAATATACAAATTGAATGATCAGACTTACAGAAGCCAAACTGTGAGCCGAGGAAAAGCACAAAGCCATAGATGGCTCTCTGAGGCAGAGGAGAGGGCGAGTTTCCCACCATCATCTGAAAAAACACACATCAACAACACACATGAGGAAGAGGAACGACCCAAACAACACGATATACAATTCAAAACAGGAAGTAAACTGGAGTTACTCACCTGTAAATCAAAGAGTGTGGTTCCTCTCGCTACTGCCAACAGCTCTCATTCAAATATCTCAAAGAAATCATTTCCTGTTGCCACCGTTTCACTGAACTCTGGATATTTACGTCCTCTACGTGTATTTTTTTTACTAAAATATTAATAAAGTTAACGTAAACTACAAAAACACGCTAGAAGCACAATTTCTACCAGACTCCTTCTTTTTCCTGAACACAGAACTTCCGTAAACAGTATCGGCGATCAGCTATCTTTCCTACAAATCGTCCCACGTCATATGTAGCTCGATGTGAAACGGTCGTCAAATATATCGGTCCCGCTTTATAATTAAAAAATACACAAAACCACTTTTATTTTAATGTAGTAATATTCGACGCTAGAAAACAAAAAGTGAGATAAGAAAAACCCCGAACCGATTTTGTTTTGTAGCTTTGCGAATAAGAAGTCGTGCGCATGTTACACCGGCATATGTCGGACACGTTAAGGTGCTGCACATATAGGAAATAACGTTGCAGCATGGCTCATGGGCACCTGGAGTTTAGTAGAGAGCAGTTTAATCGGGTAATAATTAAATTATGAGACAACTCTCTTTACTTTCGTGTTAACACGGTAAATACAATGACTGTGCAGTGACACAGTTTTAATCGCTTCCGTTTTAACGTTGCCTGGTGCCCGAAGTGACGGATCTGCGATGGTCCAGCGTGGCTGAGGACTGAGACCTCCGAGGACCACACACACACACACACACTTAGAAACGATCCACAAGAATTATCCATGATGTCGAAGGTGAAGACAAACGACTCTGCAGCCAAAACAAAGCAGCCCGTGTCGAAAACTAAAAACATCAACAACGCGAAGAAGAAAAATAAATTCTGGTATGAGGAGAAGGTGAAAACGAGGAAGCCTCATTCAAACAAGCAAGTGTTACCTCCAACAGATGCCCAGCACTTCTCTGCCAACTGGAAAGCTTTGCAAGAGGTAAGAGTCTGATCTGTGTCTGCATATTGTCTCCACACTTTCCTGTCGTGTTCTTTCTCTACCTGAAGATTGTTCATAACCTTTTGCAAATCTTCCGCAGAAGTTGAAATCCACTCCGCCGGAGCAGAAACAGCCAGTGACAGCGAAACCTCCGAATGGAGCGCTGTCAAAAAAGAAGGCTAAGGAGAACTCTTCTAAAGATGCGTCCAAGATCAATAACACCGGTCCAGGGCAGACAAACGCTGGGGAAAAAGGGAAACCCAAGAGCGCGTCTAATAGTGCTGTATCCAAGGACAACTTGAAGGTTCCCGATGTCTCGCAGACAAAACCGTCTACTGCCCCGAAAAGGAAAGGAGACGGTGGAAAGTCAAACAGCGAGCATGCAGCCAAGAGAAAGAAGCCTGTGGTCGAAGAGACGAAACTTACAGAGTAAATGCACACACCGCTTTAACTCCTGCTGATATTTTAGGTGAAGAATAAACATAACCCTGTTCTCTGATCCTGTAGGGACGACCTGTGGTTTGATGACGTGGACCCCGACGACATCGAGGCGACGGTGGGAGCCGAGGCAGCGGAGATCATGAGGAAGAAGCAGGGCATCAGGCCGCCGAAGGACCCAGAGAGCGCCCTGGTCAAGGAGAAAGCCTTTGAAGGGTGAGTGTTGGTGCCTCGGAGATGTGCTTCAAAAAATTGTCATACAATGATCCCATTTTGTCATTATTGAAAAGATAAAGGACAGGATGACACTTTAGTACGACCTTATTCATTCCTTATAGGAATAAGAATGTTTGAATTCATAAACAACTTTCTGATGCAAACATTTAAGTCATAAACAGATAAATCCAGTAAGACCTGAACAAAGCATTCGCACCAGTTTAGCTGCAGAGCTAATGCCTCCTACTTATACCATGAGGGAGAGACGACATGTGTTTGTGCGTATTAAGGAGATTTATCCCACTGATGCTTAAAAAAAAAAGCATCCAAATCCAATACTGCCTAAAAGTTATTTATGTCCAAAACTGTAGATTCTGTTAAGAACTGCAAAGAAAATACAAAATGGAAAAATATCTATTTAATGATGTTTATACTTGTTTTTGTTGATTTCCCTGATTTGGTTAGCTTGTGAATGCAACTCTGACCCTGTAGCTGCCTTGATTGTAAAACAAATTCATAGATAGATAATCTTTTCAGTATATGTACCAACATTAGAGCGAGGGTATCTTCCCAGCTTTAACTCCTCAGGCAGTTTGACGTCATAGTGATGACTTTCCTCTTTTATCGCCCTGGCTCGCCATCATCAGCCTCACCAGAGCTGTGGCTATTGATTGCGAGATGGTGGGAGTGGGTCTGGACGGAGAGGACAGCATCTTGGCGCGCGTGTCCCTCGTGAACCACTTTGGGAAATGCATCTATGATAAATACGTCAAACCCACCGAGAAGGTGACGGACTACAGGACGGCCGTCAGTGGCATCCGACCAAATGACATCAAAAATGGTGAGTTGTGCGATGAGTTGTCAATAATCAACAATAAGGAGTTAAAAACAATTGATTTTAAAATCGTCTTCAATCGCAAATTGTATGATGTATGTTTTCCTCACTGCAGGAGAGGATGTGCGCACCGTGCAGAAGGAGGTAGCTGAGATCCTACAAGGCCGAATCGTGGTTGGACATGCCATTCACAATGACTTAAAGGTAGCCAGGGTGTATTATCTGAAAGGAAATAAATTTGATAATTTTCCAAATAAATGTAAGAATGTATTAACTTGGCTTAAACCACTGTTTCAGATTTTACTCTTGGATCATCCAAAAAAGAAAATTCGGGACACTCAGAAGTATAAACCTTTCAAGAAGAGAGTTAAGGTAATTATATGACCAGGTGTACAAACATCAGGAATGTGACTCCTTCAGATCTGTGGATATTCTCTCAGACTGTGTATGAAGATGGATGATGTCTCGCCACCTCCTCCCACTGTCATGAAATGAAGACAAAATATCACACGGCGCCATCTTGCTGATAATACATTTTAAAGCTAGAGGGGGATGGGGCCACGGTATCAAGGTTCTGCTGACACACGTGCTCGACCAATCGCGAGTCAGTCTCAGCTGTCAATCATGGACTGAACCATTAAACCCAAATTTACCTGAACATTTAACATAGATCAGTGTGATATGGCTTTGATCGCTGCAAAAAAAATGATTCCACGTGTACTTTGACTTTTTAGTTTGGTCCAAGTTCCATCTGCTAACATGAAGAAGGCGACCCCCCCAGGTGGCGATTGAGACACTTGGCTTCACTTTTGGGGAGCTGTCATGTCGTCCATCTTTACACACAGTCTATGATTCACCCCCAGGAGCGCTGCAGAGGATCTTTGACTCAGTCGTGACATTGAAGTGATAGTGATGATGATAATGTTCTTGTTACAGACGGGTCGACCCTCACTGAAAGTTCTCTGTAGAGAAATCCTCAACGTGAAGGTCCAGCAGGGTGAACATTCATCTGTAAGTCATCAGCATGTGAAACAAAACTCTCGCCGGCCATTTTCAACACAATTGAACTCACATCTGCTCTTTTTTTTTTTTTTCATAATAAAAAAAGAACAGTCGTAACATTATAAATAATAAATCCAAAGTGTGACATCTTGGACTTCATCTTTCTCTTCTTTCATTCTCTGCTCTCCAGGTCCAAGACGCACAGGCCACCATGAGGCTGTACACGATGGCCAGAAAACAGTGGGAAGCCGAGATTAAAGCCAGTCACCAGAACAAACACTCAGACAAGAAAAGTGAGAGAAAACCCAGGTCCCCTAAGAGCAAAGGCAAGAAGCCCAAGGGCTTATGAACTGAGAGCCAATCTGCACGAGGACAGATCATCTCCAATCATCAGAACAGTTACCACGGTATAAAAGGGTGATCACAAGAGAGTGATGGAAAAACAAACCATTCTGAATACAGAATAAGTGTGTGACTCAGCCTGAGACCTTTAGTTCCAGGATGCAAAGGACATGGCTGTTTCACCAGGACTTCAGCAAACCTAGGATTGTTGTGTGTCTAACATCTGTGAGAGATCGGAGCTTTTATTTACACTGAACCTTTCTGCCAGACACCCTCTCCCAGTTTTTACTCCCAGGAGCTAGACACTGGTGTTCCAGAGCTCTATGTCCAGGCTTCTCCTTGACAGAGAGGTGTTTAAAATCATGTCTCCAGTGTCACAGAATTAATGGTTGATATTGCGTTGTGGTCTGACACTCAGTCCCGGTGAGTGTATCAGTATCAATATGAGCTGGACGTAGCTCCTGTTCCCCTCAGAGGATAAGTGTTATAGATGATGGATGGATGGGCCCACGTCTGGTATGAATTGTTAAGATGTTCGGTTTGTGATTTGATTCCTTGTTGCCTCAAGAGTTGTATGTTTGGAAAAGTGGGAACCTCGTTCTCTGTCGCTTTATTGCATTTTGTGTTTTATAAATCAAATTACCAGTGATTTTATTTTTATCAATGACAAAACGTAAAACTATCGACACAATTTAGATTTCTCTCGAACTGACCCGAGAAGCAGATGGTCAACATTTCATTTTTATGATGTTTTAGTTTGCTTTTCTCACACAACCCAAAGACCAACTCAGAGAGGTTTGGAAGCAGGCATGGTTTCTTGCTGTGTCGTCTGTTCAGAACGTAATCCTTTCGTTTGAAATCTCAAGACTTTTCATTTTTGTGTAATGATTTTGCATCATATGTTAAATATATGCATCATCACAGTTGGGTTTCACACTTGTGCTTTTCTTTAAATGTGTCTAAACTCGATTCAGTGTAATTTGCCGCCCATGTTTGATTCATACTGTGCCTCGCTCACTGTAGAAATGAAACTAGGGCAGAAGAGTCCAGGCTCTTAAGTTTTTGGAAACCTCAGGCTGATGAAAATTTAATTTCTTTATAATTCTAAGACAAACGTACAAGTCGAGGGAGAAGTATCTTTCAGTGTTAGGATGAACTCTCATTTTTTCTGCTTCAAATGCAAGTTTATCTTTTACAGAAGTGTCTCATAGTTGACTTTGTTCTTGATGCAGAGCCCTGCACAGATTGTTTGAACAATCTTTTAATATCAATATTCATACAAAATCTTAACAAAAACAAAGTGACATACAATTTGGGCTATTATTTTAATGCAGTTAAATATCATTTCTATTTGTTTTTAGTTTGTTTGTGTGTGCTAATGTGAGGGAACTGGCTCCTTGTTTGCCAGCAGTGTGTCAGTGTGATTTGCTGCCCAGAAGCTGATGCACACTCTGCCCCATATTGCTGAAACGAAGCAGATGCCCCTGGTCTGCAGCCGCCAGGCTCTAAATTAGGCTCCGTACACAGAGCTGGGTCAGACGCCACGCAGGCCTGTGGCTGGTGCACAGCAGACCTCAGAGTAAATGTGAACGCAGGTACTGACTCATCTGCTGACACAACACCAGTGTCATCCACGAGAAGTCCTGGTTTCCCCATGAGCTCACAGTGAAGCTAATGTCTCCCCCTGTCAGGCTTTTGTGAAACTACACAGGAGCACATGAGAGAAGCTGTCTTTGAGAAGCTGGTTGTTATTTTGTTTTTATTTCAAAGACCCCCCTACATACAAGACAAAATATCTGGAGGAACCCTTCAATGTAAAATTCTTGGAATAATTTTCACATAGTCTATTTTTTTTTACTTGTATGTGAAAGAACGGCACAAGAGAAAGTTGTCAGAATAATTTACGTGTATTAAAACATATTTTCACCATATCAACAAAGAAAACCCATATTTTGATACAATAAGAAATAAACCAAGGCACCGTGCCCTCCTATGGAAAAACATCCTATTTGTGTGTCTCATGCATGGCAAAGAGCAAAGACAAATGCACCAGTGCTTTTGTGGCGTAATGACCATCACTTTCTTTTTTATATCAAGAATGTACCACCCCTGCTGCAAAGAACACTTTGTGAAATTTTTTATTACACATATTTTACACTTATTTTTGCCTTTCTTCATATTACCACTGTATCATTTTCCAGTATGAATCTGGAGACTTTTCACAAACCCTCTGACAGTGTGACACAAACCCCATTTTAAAAACCACTGATTTAAAATATATGATAACTTGTCATCAGATAAACTGGATGATTATAATGTTGAGTTCGCCGTCAGGATCTGAACCTGCAGGAGTGAGTTCACATCCTCTGCGCTCAGAGAGACTGAAGGCCTGTAACACTGATAAATAATGAAAGCTGATCAGAGCCTTTTAAAGAGCAGCTCGCTCATCAAACAGCTCTGCCTGCGTTCATGAGAAGGAGAAACACATCAGTGGTAATTTGATAGATTGGGGGGGGGGGGGGGGAGAGATTTAATGCTAAAGATGCAGCCTGTAAACATTTGGCACGACTATTTTTGAAGCTCTGTGGTCTCTTGAATTAACTATAGCCTTCATAAAAATTAAATCACGCCGCAAAGCAAACAGCTCTGACTACCTTCCCAGGAAAGAAAAACCTAATCTATGCATCACTGTGGGTTTGAAGACAAATTGCACATTAAAAAGCTGTGATTCATAGAACACAGTTGGACATAATTTGTTTTAATAATTAAAATGATTACAGGTAATGCAACCAAAAACAATTATTCTAACAGGATGTGCATATCAGCATTTTTGTGTCGTGTGTTCTGTTCACCAAAAATAGATTGTAATAATATATTTTGCAATTTTGTTTGTTTGCACTGTGAACGTTCATCGGTGTTCACTCTTTATATGTATCATAGAGTGTCTTGGTTATTTGTTGGAGATATAAACATTTTATTCTGACTTTAGAAACACGCACAAGCCTTTTTTCGAGTGGAGAGAAACATAATCTTCATTTTGTGGCATGTAAACTCCTCATGCAGTTGTGGAGTGGACACATTCTATTGGTTCAGAACATAGTGGCTGATATATTAACATTTCAAAACAGTTACATGTAGATATTCGTTCATACATGTTTGTAAATAACCTGATTTCTCCTGTATTCAATTGAAAGATCATGTCTTGACAAAAATAACGAGGATGAGACTAAATGCTGGGAGACTATGTAAATGTACACAATGAAAGTAAAGGAATTTCTAGGAATCCCTCGATGTAACGCAACACAGTTACCATCACAATCTTCCTAAAACCTATTTAACAAATGCTAAATATGTAAAAAATGTCACAAAGTTAAGATTTACTGTTGGTGTGTGAATTACATTGGGTTAGTTTTAGTTGGATGTACATGATAAAGTGGCAGCTGGGTATAATGTAAAAGGTTTTATATAAAGGACATTTATGAAAGGAAATTCTGAGAAGATGCTTGAACCTGTTGAGGCCAAACTGAGTATTTAAAAGTTTTGATACCAATCTTTTTTTTTCTTTCATTTGGTACAGTCTATAGAAAACCATTTTCAAAGCATAGCAACCGTTTCCAGGAAATCCATATACAGTAAACTGAAAAATCAGAATCCAACTTTATTGACAAATATTTTATTTCTGAGGAATTGTCTATAAATGTACAAAACTACATTATTCATTCATGACTCTACATCGTGTTGACCAACAGAGCAGTTCATGAAGTGTTTTGCTTAAATGAAAAGCAACTTTCCATCTCATCTGGTAATCAGATTTATTTTAGTGCCCTATTGATTTGCAGGCCTGTGTTGTTATGATTGGACTCACGGAATCATAAGGTACAGGTGGATGTAGTGTGTCTGTATATATACCAACATTCTTTGTCACATTTTCACATCAATACAGTTTTTATGCCTTTTAATTCTTAGATGAGTCAATCAGATGTTGATCGGTCGACATGGAGAAACATAATGAAGCTGTAACAATGTCTCTTTACAGATGAGCTTTCTGGAAGTTTCCTCTCCTTGCTGGTAATAACGTGACCATCAGGCTGCATCCTCTCGTTTAACAAATCTCAGGATGGCACTGGAGGAATTGCTGCTGCTGCTGCCCCTAACATGGCACTTGCTTTATAATACAATATAAAATAAAAATGTGGCTTGCAGTCGCCCTGCACTTGGTTTGTATCTCGCAGGCGATTAGAGTCAATATTGACATTTGTTTTCGGGGTCTGTGGGTTTTCAAACACGCAGCTTTTTTGCAAACTTTGATCCGTGTGTCTTACGTTGGTGTCACATACCAAATCTTACATTGTATCCCAACCGCTGAACATAAAAGATATGTTCCAGGCCTCGGCCTCACTCAGATTCATCTTTAAAGTGACATTTTCTTTATTTCTGAGCACAAAAAAGCAGCGAGTCAGTGGACACTGCTTTACAATCGGTGATGGGCGACACAGATAAAGATTATTGGAGCACCAGTTTGTCACTGTCAGTCCTCAAGGCCGACAATCCTCTGTGTTTAACCTGAAATACAGTCCTGATGTGCACCATACAGCCAAAGACACAGTGCATGCTCATTTCTATGTCCAGCAGCCGCCCCTTGACATTTACAGGATATAACGGCAAACCAATGAAACAGCGGCTGTCGTCACAAAGCTGCGCCCCCCCCCCCCTTTCTTCTATTGACCACAGAATGTCTCCTAAGGTCTGCTGCTTGCTACTTCCTTATGCATGAGCTGCACTGTGCTGCCGCCAAGAGACCGACTGTGGATGTGTCCGTGTTGACTAATGCTCGCTCTGGTTGCGCACAAAGTTGGGACATTCAGTATTCATGCAGGTTTATGAAGAAAGTGTCGTCTACAATCTGTGTACGACCTCCCGCTCGTCTGGTTCTGGTCTGTCGACGCAGGGAGTGGGTTCAGTTTTTGAGAATTGGCTTTAATGAGTAGTGATCTTCACTCTGGCTGTTATTCGACTGGTCAGTCTTTAAGGATGTATCCTAATTTTGTTCACAGCTGATGCTTATAATGCTCTGCCATGAAATGAACTGTGTCTTGTTGTCTTATTACCCTGAACAACACCCTGCTGTATGCAGCTAAGTGCTGTAGTTACTTTAGGAGTTGTATAAAAGCTGAGTTAGACTTTGCTGAGAAGCTTCTGGCTGCTGCTTGAACAACTTGAATTATCTATGAACTCAGGTTCAACACTTTTGTAAATTTTGCATTTGACTGATTTCAGATGGTGCCGCGGGGGTTTGGGATCCAGTAAATGAACAAGGAGCGATGTGGTGCAGATTTGAGCCACACAGGCTGGACTAAATATTAGAATAAAAAGAGAAAGGGCGGCTATGCTCAACCTAAAACATTTGCACATGAAAGTGTAGCTGCTTGGTCAGTCCTGTGAACTTGTGGCAGGACAGAGGCTTTTGTTTGCAGAAAAGAGAGACACAATAATCTGATACCCAGAATAGCCGCAAGTCGACTTTTGTGGGTTTTCTTCATGATATTCAGGCAGGGGTGGATCCAGGGGCTGATCCAGGGGGGCACTGGCCCCATCTGAAATCTGATTGGCTCCTGAAAGTGCCCCAGTTCTCTCAGTTGATTTTAACAAAAATATACTAGTCACTTACTAACGATACAAATATGAACAGATTTTTTGAAGTCCACAATGTGCTTGAGCAACAATTGTGCTTGTGCGACTACTATAGGTCTAACAGTTAACAAGGAATTTGCACCTTACTGAGGTCGGGTATTGTGCATGGATGTTGAACATATACAGTAACTGGCCACTCTGCGTAAATTGTGGCCCCTTTGTGGCCCCTGATTCATAAAAATCTTAAATCCACCGCTGTGTTACAGGCCTGTTTTTGCATTTTTTATTTATAACGTCTCAATCCTTGAAAATTAGAGTTAACTATTTTGTGTGTGTGTGCATAAAACAGCCTTTTAGAGGAAGGTGCGGCCTCTCAGTGTTTAGCACTGAAGCCGTGCGGCACCAGGAAGCCTGACCTCTCGCTGGCAGTTAGTTTGACGGATCTCACAGTCTGAACACACGTTAAGTGAAATAGCTGACGTCAGCTGTTGTCTCATTTAGAAAAGGAAGAGACGATGAATTAATAAAAAACGGCTCTGTATTCATCAGCATCCCCTTTGTAGCTTTAAATGCTTACTTTAACATTAACATAATGTCAGTACTAAATCTAAATGCACTTAAAAGAACAAACGTCCTCCACTTAACCGTGTTTCCCTTACTCATCCTTTTTCTGTCCGCACTCTCACAAGAACATTTTGTGGTCGGGGGGAAATGCTACAGGCACCTAGCCATACCCTTTGCCCTTTTACTACTCTTGTAATGTTTATGAGGCGATGTTGCACTCACTTTGTGTTTCCTGTCGATAAGTGCATCAGCAGCACAAGGAACCCACCTCCTGCAGGAAAAATCTGCAGCGGTGGGATTTCTGCTAACTGAAACATGTGTATCTTTTGAGTGAATGGTAGTAGTATCAATTTACATTGCATTTTTCTAGTCTCGATGACCATCTAAAGCACTTTACAGTACAGTTTTGCCATTCACACACAGTAACAGTCATGCATCTGTGTTGCAGTGCACTTTCTTTATCACTCCTGACACAGTCATCACAGGCGATTTGGGGTTTGGTATCTTGCCCAAGGACACTTGCAAATGGGGAGACTGGAATCGAACCATTGACCTTCTGGTTAGTGGATGAACCACTCCACCACTCAAGATTGCTTGACATATAATACGCCTGACTCACATATTCTACCATTACTGGAAATAACTCCTCCATTTCATTTTGCCATTGCTGCTCCCTTCATCTCTATCAGACATTTGCCTATGTGCAAATACTTAAAACATTGACGCACTTCTTCATTATGTTACAAGCTGTTCCTTAGTTTTTCTTCACCTGTTGATAAGGTTTTCTTGGTAGTTTTCCCTCACTCTTGTTGAGGGTTAAGGAAAGAGGATGTCGCACCTTGTTAAGCCATATGAGATTAATTGTGAATATGGGCCATACAAATACAATTTAGATTGATTGATTTATTGATATTTACATATGGATTTTTGCAGCAGTCGCTGTGTACTTTTATGTTTTTGATATATGTGTCTTATACATGATTCTATGTCGTCAAACTGTATCTGATTAGAGATTATTAGAGATGATTTTTGTTTCAACCCTGAGACGTTTATTTTTCTCAAGGAATCTGAAATAATCCAATAATATTGATCCAGGCTTGTCTCAAGAAATTCACAGCTATATAGTGACTTAAAATAAAAATCCAAACAGAAATGGATCCTTGTCTTTCTTCGTGAATGGAGGTGTGCCCTCGGAGCAAAAGACGCCTTCTTCAAATCGGTGTGTCTGCTCTTCCTCTCGCTGCTGAAATCATCAGAGAACACAGTGGTCCAGACTCCAGCGCCACATCAACCCACCTGCTTCCTCTGCTGCCACATGACTGCTGATGTCAGCCCCCAGCCAGAGTCAAGGCTGGGAACCTGTAGACAAAATGGTGTTTGTGCGTCCGTCCAGCAGCGTGGGCATGTGTGGGCTGTGCAGGCTAAAGTGGGAAGAGGAGGAGGGAGGAAGAGGAGAGGGGGAAAAAAGGGCCAATTAAACAGATAATGATAAATCAACACACTCCTTCCGTTTGTAGCCACGCGTGTGTGTTGCATCTTTATTGCGTTTGTGTATTTATGAAGTTCAGTTATGAGAAATTAGCCTCTGTATCCACCGGGGTCCTCCCACCCCTCTTGTCTTGTTCTCTAATCCGCCCACATGTATCGTCTGAGGAAGAGAGAGAGAGGGGGGGGGGGAGAAAAAATAGTGCAGAAGGTGACGCTCATCCAGCGGAACAAGAGAGAGGGAAAAGGCAAAGAGAGAGAGGTGTCTACAGGCTGCATCCACTGAAACATCTTGGGGGGAGAAAAGGGAGAAGAAGCTGAATGGTAGCTGCGCCCTGCGCCTGGAAGCGTAGAGACACTGTCACAAAGGCTGGCAATTTATTTTTCCATTTTCCTGGCAATAACAAAAGAGGTGGGAGAGGGGAGATCGAGGGAGGCTGTAGGAAAGAAAGCGAAAAAAAAAACAGAATATCAGGGGGACCTCTTGCTTCATTTCATCCCCGTGCCACCACCAGCATGACCATAAAGCGCTGGTGAAAACCGTGCCAGAAACAAAAGAGAGAGAGAGAGAAAGAAACGAGAGATTTGCATCCAACAGTCGCGCGCAATCCTGGTGGGGTTTTTATTTTTTTTGGGGGGGGGGATATTATAAAGCGGTGGGAGAGAGAATAAACAAACAAAAAAACCAGCTGAATGCCTGCGAGAGACTGGATACTCTGTGAAATCATAAGAAAGAGCGATCTCACAAAGACAACTACCTTGTGATCGATCTGTTACGCTTCATGTGCCGCACGCACGCGAAACCAACCTGAACCAAGTGAGTATGAACCGTGTCTGTGTGCGTCGGTGTGTATTGATACATGTGTCTGTGCGTTTGGTGGCTTTATATTCCGTCTGATGTCCGAGCGGCTCCGTGGCCACAACCACAGAAAACAGCGACTATCAGCCACATTCAACAAGTCTCGTTTTATCCACAATAGCTGCGGTTTTTTTTATATATATATATATATCCACATTTTTATCCTCCTGTGGCGCGTGTGTGTGTGCGCGCGTGTTGATGAGTAATCTGGAGGAATCAGGATGTGAGAGGAGAAATGATCACACAGGAATCATGGAGCTCTTCACTGCATGTGTTATACAAAGAGAAGTGTACTTTTACAAACACACACACACACACACACACACAACACACACATTGTTACACACGCACACACACAGTCTGGTTTAATGAATGTGACGCCTGGAAAAATATGAAATATAACAAACACTCCTCACTGCACAATTGGTGGGTGTTTCCCCATCTACACCACCACATCAGAGCAGTTTCATGCCACTGGGAGGAATGTGTGTGTGTGTGTGTGTGTGTGTGTGTGTGTGTGCGTGTGTGCATTCCTCTCAGCATCATTTTGTGTCTTGCCTGCATGAGTAACTGT
Source organism: Verasper variegatus (assembly GCA_026259375.1). Classification (NCBI taxonomy): domain Eukaryota; kingdom Metazoa; phylum Chordata; class Actinopteri; order Pleuronectiformes; family Pleuronectidae; genus Verasper; species Verasper variegatus. The sequence continues at coordinate 9,277,438 of CM048057.1, forward strand.
CAATGTGTGTGTTGCTTTTGTGCCTTTTTCCACGCACGCATTTTCGTTTTACTTGCCTTTGTGTGTGTTTGTCTCACTGTGTGTAAATATGTGTGTGTGTGTGTGTGTGTGTGTGTGTGTGTGTGTGTGCTCCTGCTTCTTGGCAGCACTGGGTAAGTGTCAAGGCCTGAAATGGAGGTTTGATAAAGGTACCACAGGGGAGGAGGGCGAGACACACACAAACACACACACATGCATGACAGCGAGGGAGAGGAAGGTGTGAGGAAGAAATGTGTGTGTGTGTGTGTGGGGGGGGGGGGGCTACTAGACTCTGTCAACTTCAGCTCCGTTGGCATCTACACACAAAGTCTCCAGTTTCATAACGCCTCTTTTTTCCTTCACTTTCCCGTGCATCACACGTTTTCTTTTCCTTTTTTTTTTTTTTTTTTTGCCTTTCCCTCTGCCAAGTGGCTCCAGCGTGCTCTTCCCCTAATGGGAACTCAAGCTCCTCTTCCTCCATTTGCTCGCTCCCTGCTTTTCCCCACCTCAGTCCTGCATTATAAATCCACAGCCGGAGCTATTTTTAGATGTGAGGGTAACCCAGAAAACACCCCTTTCAATTTAAGCAAAAAAGAAAAAAAGGAAATGATCGGAGGGGGAATAAAAAAGCCTACCCACCAGAGACAGTGGCGTGTTGTCAGTGGATGTGATTGGTAGAGTTGTGATGGGGCTTGAAAAGGGGGGCCCTGCTGTTTAAGCACGGGATGGGGATGGGGATGGGGATGGTGATGGTGGGGGAATAAATCTATTTTGAGGCCGTGATTAAATTACGCATCTGTCGTGTCCTGGGTGTGTGTGTGTTCTTTGCCCCTGACCCTTCCTCTCTCCCTGTCCCTGACGGTTTACTCCCCACGTCACGCAGCAGTTGTGGGAACTTTCCCTCGTGTCCCTCCAACTAATTTATTACCCAATCAAGCTGCTTTGTTAAGCCCCCCCCCCCCTCACCGTCGGCCCCTTGACCTTGACGCTCACCTCCAGCTCACTTTACATCTCCTCTTTGTTCTCCATTGTTCCTCTTGTAGAGGCCGACTTCTCTCCATCCTCCCTGGCTGCTGAGAGTCTAACCTGTGACTTCCCTTCTCCCTCCTCTGTGTCTAATCGCTGGATGGTTCAGAGGTCAGGCGTCTGAGCAGTAATATCTCTTTCCTCGTGCCGTTTCTCCCGTCTGGCCCCGTGTATCACATCTTTGCACTGCTGGACCGTAATGGGCCTAATTACGCCGTTGGGGCAGTGTCATTAATTAGAAGTAGACGGTTTTAATACTTGAGAGAGAGTCGGAAGGTGTTGGGGGTTAAATCTATTTGCTCTTGATGCAAATTCCACCATTTTTCCACGTCCTAAAATAGAGCTCCTTCCCGACATGACACTCGATCCCATCCCATGGTTTTCTCCCTCTTCTTGCACTCAGGGCCTTTTCAGGATTTTTCCTCACCTCTCCTCCACCAATCATTGCTCCTCGGGGAGTTTTTGTAACTCCTCTCGTAATCACTCCCTTCAGTCTACCCCCCCTCAACAAAATCTCAACGTTTATCCTCCTGTGGGGCAGGCAGGATTTTAGTCACGGACACTGACTGAGCTTTCAGAGCTCCATTACAGGCTCCATCGCTGCTCATCTATTCCTGAATATGGCCTTATGTATTAATCATCCCCCAGCTAGCTAAAAGGAGGAAACCAGGAGCACATGATTGTCATGTCCCCCCCTTTCTGTCTCTGTCAAAAAAAAAAGGTGGCTGGATCATAGCAAGAGAGCAGGAGCATCTCCTGGGGTTGGAGGTGGGGGTGGGGGGGGTGGGGGGGGGGGGGTGGGGCTGACCAATATGCACAAACCTGGAGCTCCCGGGGGGGTGTTGCTGCTGCAGTATGTGGGGATTGGTCAGCCCCTGGAGATCTCCACGCTGGTGTTGCTGAGAAGTGGAGCTGCCCCCTGGTAGATTTCCTCCCTGCTTGCTTAATTGATTGGCTATTTAATTCATGTTTTGGGAATTAGCCCCTGGTGAGCTTTGTTATGATGAGAAATGCCCCCCCTGTCTAAATGAGCTGTTCTCAGAGCTGCTGGATCATTGTGTGGCCTCCTCTTGTTTTTCATCTGCATACACACCCCTGTATCTGTTTTTGTCTCCCCTCTCTCTCTTACTCATTCATGCATCTCCTCTCGCGTTCATTCTTATTTTATTCGATTCATCCTCTTGCTCCGCTCACTATTCTTGCACATGCACCGACACCTTATCTGGCTTCCTCTCTCCTGGCAGCATCAGAGTTCCAGTGTGAGGCGCAGTGACAATCTGAGGGAGGATGGGGGGGTTGAGGGGGGGGGGAGAGAGAGAGAGAGAGAGAGAGAGAGAGAGAGAGAGAGAGAGAGAGGACACTGTGTGGTGTGACACCGCACTAAAAGGGGAGGTGGCCGCAGTGCTTCCACCGTGCTGCAGTGCCTCGCTTTCTCCGGCTGGGGTCTCCTCAACACCGGGGAGTGTGCGTGCAAGGGAGGAAGAGGGAGATAAGGTAGAGATGAGGAGGAGGGGTGAGGAAGGGAGGGAGGCGATATGGATGGAACAGCGTGAAGCCTTGTGGTTACATCCTTTGATGAGGCAGCGGGTGGAAAAAAAATGGCTGTGCACCAGAAACACATACGTAATTCGTGCTCTCTCTCTCTCTCTCATATACACGCTCACACTCTTTCTCTCTCTCTATCTCTCTCTCACACACATACCGTATACACTCGCCTGCAATACCCTTCTTTTCCCCAGTTGTACATTTGCCATACTGCTCAGCTGTATATCTGTTTTACATCCCTACACTTGTTTTCCTGTCTCTCTACCTCTTCCTCTCTCTCTTTTAATCACACTCTTTTCCTCTTATTAGTATTGCAGACCATTCCTTACCTCCCCTAGCACACTCCCCCTCTTTCACCTTCACAACCGTTTAGGTACCATACCCCGAGCCACCGCAAGGTCTTTTTTTTTCTGTCTTCCTCCCCTCTTTGGTTTTCCCCAAGCACCCTCTCTCTCCCCTACCTCACCCCATCCCCTCCTTCTCTCACACACACACAAACACACACTCTCTCTCTCTCTTTCTATCCCTTTCTCTCTCCTCGTCTGCCCTGTACCCCTCTTTCTCCATCTAATCTCACTCCCTCCTATCTCTCCCCTTCTGCGATTGGTAAAGGTTTTGGCTTTTTCTGCCAACTGCTGGGTCTGTTCCGCACAGTCAGCACTCCTCCAAATTCCTCCCTTGCCTTCTCTCTCTCTCTCTCTCTCTCTCTCTCTCTTCCCCCCACCCTCCCCGGTTACTGCTGCTGGTACCTCACAGTCAATGCATCCCATAATCCTATGCTCCCTCCCCCTCTTGCTGCAGTGTTTCTGCTAATATATATTAGCGTCAGTGCAGCCTTAGTGCATATGCACGCTCTCGCTCTCTCTCAGCCCCATTCTCTTTCTCTTTATCTATCAGTCCTCTGCATAAATTATCTTCCTCTGAGTTATAACGATTAAGCCTTGTTTTAGTGTTCTTCGCCCCGTTTGCTGCACTCAGGTGTGTGTATGCGTCTCCCTCCCTTTCTCTTCCTCGACCCTCCCTCTCTCCCTCTCTCTCTTGATTCTCTCCACCTGAGTGTGTGTGTGCAGTGGTGAGCTGGTAGTGGCAGGATGGCGCAGGACATGGTGGCCAAGGCAGGAAATGCTGCAGGAGAGAGAGAGAGAGAGAGAGAGAGAGAGAGAGAGAGAGAGAGAGAGAGAGAGAGAAAGAGAAAGAGAGGTGGTGGTAGTGGCAGTGGGGGAGGTATTGTTCCTCCACTCTGCTCCTCTGGCTCCCCCCTCCCTTGCCTCTCACTCAAATTTTTACCTTTCTTCTCATGCGTACTCTCCCTCGCTCTCTCTGCCTTCCTTCTTCACCTCTGTGCCCGACATTCCTCCATTTTCCCTGCGACGCTCACTTTCTGTAGCCTCCACACCTCCTCCTCAGGGTTTACCCCCCCCCCCCCCCCCCTACTCAGTGGTGTTAGTTTTTTTTTCAAAGCAATTACACTCGCTGTCAGTGATCAAAGTGTTGAGGCAGACTCTCAGGGATGTGCTCACTATCCCCCTGTATTAAGCTGAAAACTGCAGGCGTCCTGAAGTGCAACTAGAAAGCATTCGGCTCACATGCTCGTCAGGATCAATAATCTGGGTCTTGTTGACAACTACGGTTTTACTCAAAACCCTTTTAAAATTTTAAACCCTAACGATGTTATTAGTTTGTGGAAAAGTTGGCAAGAACCCAGCTACCCCTTACCCACTGATTAACCTCTGATTTAACTCAGATAAATTAAAGAATACTCAAGCAAATTCATAAAATCAATACGCTCACCACACATGACTCCCGGGGAACAAAAGGCCATTTAACCACACTTACAGACTTGTGGCTGTCTGCGTATAAAATATTCAGCAGTCCACCAATAAGCTGCAACAGCCTATGAAGAAAAACGCCAGGGTGCAGAGGTACAAAGTGAAGTCGTCAGAGGGATGAAAGTTTCAGAGAAGCTGCTTCGACTAAAGTGCTGCATCCCGTCACAGGGAGGCAGAGTGTGCCGCTGTCCGTGGTGCTGAAACACAAACCTCACAACACAAGCTGGTCCCTGCTGGAAAACACCACAGGACAAAGCTGAGTCTGGATACAGATCATCTTACGCTCTCCCTGCCGCCGTCCTACTTTCAAACCAGCTCTTTGGTGTGGATGTTTTCACTCAATGAATTATTCCTATTAAATGTTTTTTGGTTGTTAAAGATGCAGACCAAACTACATCGGCTCAGCGACGCAGCGCAACTCTGCTCGACTGCAAAACTCGGTGCAGACATTTCTTGTCAAGCAAGCAGACTTCATGGTCCTGCAGAAAACACTGCAAAGAAGTAGACATTTAAGGCATTTAACACTTAAGGTACTTTATTTTTCCGATCTGTGCACATAAGATGCATCATTTTGGGGGGTTTTCAGCTCTGCGCAGTTTTAAATATGCATACTTTGTTTGTTTTCCCATGCAATAGCCTTGATCTTAGTAGAGCTTACCTGAGTGTTGTTAAGTCTTTATCCTGGATCCTCCAAAATTGAAAAAAGTTGAGTTAACATGACAAGAAAAGTCAAATTAAAATCAGAAAAAAGAAACTTAATGTCAGTAAATGAACTGAAAAGAAGGGAGAGACAACAAACTTCTCCATAAATCCAAAAAGATTGAAAAAAAAGTGCAGTGAAATGATCCAAACAAGAGCAAATACATGTAAGAGAGGATGACTGCAGTGTCCCACAAGATAGGCAGCAAAAGTCTAAGAGGGGGAGAGAGAGGAGGAGAGAGTTGAGCCAAAGTGAAGGAATGCTACTTTGAGGAGAGGGAGGGAAAGAATGGGTCAGGAGGACGAGTGACAAAAAGAGGGGATGAATGAAAGAAAAAAGTGCATTAGAGCTGAGTGGAGGAAAAGAGTGAGAGAGAGAGAGATGGTGGGGATACTGGATCGGAATGTTGGGAAAGGAGGAAGAGGAAGAAGAAGTGAAGCCTTGATTCCCCTTCAATGAAATGTGATTCCCTTATGCGGAATATGAGAGCGAGCGAGGAAGGAAAAGTGAGGGAGAGAGAGAGAGCGAGTATAGTGGGAGGGAGAGGAAGAGGGGGGGGCAGTGGGACCTCACACAGGAGAGGAAGGGGGGAGGGAGCACGCTGGATTTCTTTGAACAGAGGAAACACAGATACGCCACACGTAGAGGCTTCTTCTTTTTTTCTTTTTTGCTGCGAACGCGTGTCTTCTCTGAAGCCCCCCCCACCCCCACGGATGGCGCCGCAGCTCACGGGCGAACAATCTGACCTCGCTGGGAGAAGGAGAGAGAGAGATAGAGAAAGAGAGAGGGAAAGAGAGCGAGAGCAAATAACTCTGGCTTTTTTACTGCAGCAGAATTCATTCACTTTTATAGCTCACTCTCCTTTTTCGATGCTCTTCCTCCTCCCCCCTCTGTGCACTCCTTTCCTGCAACCCCCTTCTTCCATTACTGGGGGGGGGAAGACTATATCGCACTGGCTGCTCACACAGAAGTGATGCTGCATTCCCTTTCTCCCCCTCCACACCTCCATTTCTCCATGTCTCCAGGTGTTTGCCTGCCTTGCTTTGCCTGATTGTTCTGTCCTTTTCTATCCATCCATTAAAAATCTGATTTATGGCCTCCTCCTCCCCCATCCTCCCTCTCTCCCCTTCTTACCCTCTACTCCTTCTTTCTGCCTCCACACACACACAATCACACACACACACGCATATACAAAGCAGTGCATGGCAGAAGTGGCAGGCAGAGTATTGACTTGATTGTGTGTGAACCTCGTTGCGGTTGGGGGGGGGGGAGATCTAACATTAGTACGGACACTGCACTCTCGGGAGGCAATTAACACACATCACACACACACTTACATTCTCACACACACACACACACACACACAGTGCTGCACCACCTCATGTCAGAGAGGCATTCTGGGGGTGGGGGGTGGGGGAGCTGTATTTCAAATTTTCCTCCATTTCTTCCACATTTCTGAGCCCTCGACTTCTCTCAGAGGCTCTTGAGGAAAAGAGCAGGGCTGCTGAGGTGTGGGAGATGTGTATGTGTGTGTGTGTGTGTGTGTGTGTGGGGGGGGGGGGGCACTGGTGATGGTGGTGGTGTTTGTGTGCTGAAGTCTCACAGTGGCCTAATTAGGGAGAAGATTCGAATGAGCGGGGGCTCGAGCATCATCCACATGGAGCTACGGAGACAGGACAAGGGGCTACAGTGCGACAGCAGAGGGGCTGAGGGATGCTCATCCTGCTGGGACCCCCCCCCCCCCCCCCCCCCAGTCACATAGCTTAAATCTGCCCATCACTGTGCATGGTGTTCACAATCCCCCTGTGAGGACGCTGACTCATGTGCCACCTCACCTGTGTTGTTGTTGTTTTTGGGGTTTGCACTAATAAGTTGGAGGCATGTTTTTGCTCCACGCAGGATGCTGTGCCGAAACTCCCTCATCTTCATCCCTGCATCCCCCTCCTCTCCCTCTTCACTGCACCTGCACAAGGTCATTTTGCACCAAATCCACCATCACCATGATTACCAAGTGAAACCTTTTGCCCATGCAGCTGCTGTAAGCATCCCCACTCTGTATTGCAATGTTGATAATCCACCATCTATTTCTACCCTCTGCTAAAAAATTCTGCCCTTTTTTCCCCTCTCTCTCTCTCTCTCTCCCCGCAGACTCCTCCGACTCCTCCCTCCTCCTCCCTTCGGTCTCTCTCATCCTCTCCCTCCCCCCCCGGTCCTCTATGCTCAGTTCGGTGTGTGTATCCTCTTTTAAAGGGCGCAAGGGTGGGAACAAGTCGTCCAACAAAGCATGTTACAGCGCAGACATGACTTGTCCGTCGGAAAGCGAGAAGATCGTGATAAACTGCGGCGGGGTGCGGCATGAGACCTACCGGAGCACCCTAAAGACGCTGCCCGGCACCCGCCTGTCGTGGCTCACCGAGCCGGACGCGTTCAGCAACTTCGACTACGACCCCAAACTCGACGAGTTCTTCTTCGACCGCCACCCGTCGGTGTTCTCCTTCATCCTCAACTACTACCGCACCGGGAAGTTGCACTGTCCCAACGATGTGTGCGGGCCCCTGTTCGAGGAGGAGCTCGCCTTCTGGGGCATCGACGAGACGGACGTGGAGGCGTGCTGCTGGATGAACTACCGGCAGCACCGGGACGCGGAGGAGGCGCTGGACAGCTTCGAGACGCCGGAGCCGGACGCGCCGGACGACGACCCGGCGCTGGGCGGCGCGGACGGGGACTTGAAAAGACTGTGCATGCAGGAGGACGCGCGCAAGGCAGGGTGGTGGAAAACCTGGCAGCCGAAAATATGGGCGCTCTTTGAGGACCCCTATTCCTCCAAATATGCCCGGGTGAGTCCCCCCCCCCCCACCCACACACGTCTCTCCTGCAAGTTGTCCCTGCACCGCTGCACAGGGATGTTACCTCTGCTTGATAAGTTTTAAAACTTCTGTTCTCATCGTAGCTGCAGAGAAACCAGCCCCTGATAATGAGCTGACTGTTGGTATGCGTGTGATCCCCTGTCAGCTGCAGCTTGTATTAAATGGCAGGATATAAAACTTCTGATATTGAATAATTAATGCCGATAGCATAGGGGGAGAATGGAAAATGGTATGGCAGCTATATCTGCTGGTACATGGCTACTAACCAGGCTCGTTCACCTCAACGTCTTTGCCTTGATACATTACATACATTGAATGCCGTTTTTTTTTTATTGCCCTCGTAATTCCTACACTACTTGAGCGGGTTTAATACATTATCTGCCTCCAAACGCAGTATCCGCTGCGCCTCCAGCATCCAAACGCCTCCATTAAGTCATATATGTCCGTTTACGATGCACATCAATGCGCGGTATTTCACCGTTACTCTTATTTATTGTAGCAGCGCGCTGAAGGTGGGTGGGGGTGCTCACACGACGACGAATCGTCAGTGTTGGAGTGCATGTTTTTCTCCCACATTTGGGCCATTCCCCCCTGTCCCAGTCCCCTTTTACGCACGGGATTCGTTACCATTACGCATAACTTTCTCCTACATTGAGGATGCATGCTATTGTTCTGGTGTAAATAGTTAATAGTCTACCTCTTAAAAGCAAACATTTGATGGCGTTTGATCAAACAGGTGTAAGAGTAACAAGTACCCCTCACTGCGTTTTTGATCCCGGGCACATAAAACAGATCCGGTGGCCTTTTGGTTCTTTTTTTCTCTCAGACCCTCCAGTTACAGGCAAATCCAGCTGCTTGATCACATCTGCTTTGATTTCTGTTGTCTTGTATAACCGGTGATATAGTTTGATCATCCTTGCCTGCGCTTTTTTGTGGCAGTGCAATTTTTGTCTTTCTGTCAGGAGGGTGTGTGAGGGCTCTTAGGTGCATGCTGTGGATGCATGCATGCACTGTAGGTGCACATGCAAATCCAGACAGTCAGCAGACACCTGCAGTGGCCAGTTCGTGCCATCACACTGAAAATGTCAGTGTGCACTAAGCAAGGCATATACTGTATTCACTATCACACCTCCTCTGGCACCATGGTTTGGTCTACATACCTAGATTCAGTTCCCTGTGATGGAGGAGGGAAGTGTCTGGCTTTGACGGACAGATGGTCTGCTTGAGACCACCTGATCAGTCTCCCTGGACTCGGGGATCAGGGTTAGGGTTAGGGTTAGTGTTAGGATTGATTTCTCACCATCCCAACCTCCCAAAAACAGCTCATAGCGGAGAGGCTCGTTGCATGATTCCCAAATGTTGCACGGGAGGGAGATTTTCAAACGAGGCAGTGTGACAAGCACGAGGCAGAAAAGGTGCTTCGCATGTAAACAGAGGTGGTTTCGCTGCTGAATTCTGAATCATCTCAGAGCAAGAGGGGGCAGCATTTGCAGCACTGCCATACCTTGGATGCAGGCTACTGTACCTGCTGCCTGTCCGCTAGAATGCTGTATATTATGTAATGTACAGTTCAACATCACACTGGACTGCTTAGATTTCAGAAACGATACAAAAGCCAAGATTCATTGATCGCAACGGTTGCAGATAGTGGCGTTTGTGACACCACAAAGGGGTTATGCAGAGTACAGAGCAGGTAGTGGGTGGGATTCATTTCAGTGGCTGCACAACGCTGCCTGTATTTGTGGGTGAACGCAGCCCCACTTCCCTCCATAGGTCTAATATGCCAGCGCTATACCTCAAACAGCGATGTGACCCAGATCACTCTCTATTTTCTCCATCCCCGCTCCTTCTAAAAGTATCCTGTCTGATGTGGCAGAACCTTTTGGTCTCTCGGTCCTGAGAGATGCAAATTATATGTGAAGAGAAGAGAGAGAGAGAGAGAGAGATGAAAAGACGCTAGGACAGAGAAAAAAAAACGAGAGCTGATGTGGAAAAACAATGAGACAGATGAGAGAGAGACAGAGGGAAGAGGAGGGAGACGAGAGGAAATAAAGGGAGACAGAAGGAGAGACGTTACTCTAATGATTTTAAGGGGATTTTGCTTGCATGGCTGTGATGTAACGCATCAGCAATCAATGTTTTGATGAGAGCGTTCGATGGGCAACGCAGGGTCTTATTTTCCTTCAAATTTCAACCCCCCCCACCTCTTTCTACGCATACGGTCGTGCGAGGCTCGCTCGTGGATCTATCACGGCAGCACACACATGTACAAATGCACACATGCTGGTGTCTGTGCTGGCTTTTCTGCTGCAGTAGACACAGGAGAGAGCAGGAGGAGGAGGAGGAGGGGGAGCACTGGAGGAAGAGAAAAGAGGTGGAGGGGCTGGGAGTGAGAGGGATATTGGCAGAGTGAGGGAAATGGAGAAGGGGTGTGATAGTGGGGAGAAATGGAGGGAAAAAGGGGTGAGCCTGAGAAGGACACGGGCGGGAGGAACAAGGAAGACGACGAGGAGAGAAGGAGAGGGGTTTCGGAAAGAGAAACAGGGAGGAGGTGACAACCACAGGGAGAAAGAGGTTTTGTGATGGGGGTGGGGACACTTGTCTTACTATCTTCGATTATCTGTGACGGCTTGAGCCATCGACTCTTCCCGCCCGGGCCGTCCTCCCTGCCTATTGATTGATATTTTATTGATTATCTTCTCTTTTGTCTGTTTTTTTAAAGCCACTCTCTGTTTCTCCATCACCTCTTAAAAAAGGAGAAACCTGACAAGGACCCCGGCTTATTCAGGGTGACATGATGGTCAACACACAGAGAAAAGTTATGGACGTATTTATTTCTTTGATGAGGTGTTACACAATACAATTTGCATCTGATTTCTTTATTGATCCACATCTGGTTAACAAATAGATCTGGACGCACACATGTATCATGTAACTTACTGTTTTAAACTCTAATCTGCCTGAAAGACAATGATCCTAATTGAATAAGGAAAGGATCCTCCAGAGTCAATGAACTGTGTTTATTGTTTTGTCTGTGTTTTTTCTTTTCTTCAGCCAATGCAAATCTAATTAAATGCAATCGCTTGTCACACAGCAGATTGAATATATGTTGTTAAATTAAGGAGGAGAAGAAAAGGTTTGATCACTAGATCGTTTCCCCTTAAAAGTAGCATTTGTTTTTGTTTTGGAAACTGAAAAAGTTTGATTATTGAAATAAGAATTGAAAAATACTTGTTACAGTGAAGTGCAGTATTCTAGGTGTTTAAATTACATATATAAGCACAATAATATAGAGTAAATCTTGCATCAATAAAGTATTTTCTATAGTATGTTGTATAAATGGTCTAATCGGTATCTATCCCACTGTCACGTTGTCGTCATCATTCGTTCCCACTTTCCCGCTGGTTCAGCGGTGTTTTTGTTGTTTCCAGTTTCCGATCAGAAGGACACAGTTGCCTTTGTCGTCAATCTCCTCTCAAAGCACCATTTGTAGCTCAGAAATGTACAAGTTGCCCCTATGCCCCCCCGTCATAAATCAAACTTTTGTTTTTCGGGGCCTTTTTGGGGGCCTGTTTTTAATTCATTTAATGGGGAGCATTGCTTTGTCCAGAACCCCCCACAACCCCCCTCTCCCTCTCTCCCTGAAGGTCATATCTTGTTGTTCATTGTTTGCCGTTCTTCTTTTCCACAGCGTTCGTTGCTCTGGAGCGCACGATGCTGGACAGAAATGAGAAGATAGATGTATTAATAGGTGCAAGCGTAAATATCGATATGGTGTTGGGTGGGAAAGGAGATCGCCTGGGGGCAAGGTTTGGGTGACATTCCCATTTTTGTCTGGGACATTGTGGCAATTTTTTGGGGAGGAAGACCGTGTGGCCAAGAAGATGAGTTCTGCATGAGTTTGGAAACAAATATAAGGGAAGGTGTTTGATTTCCCAACAAGTCTGGAAGGTCTTCCATTTCCTTTTCAATAAAGTATTCTTTTCCCAGTTAGATTTTTAACAGACGAGGTCAAAGGTTCCCAATCGTTTCAGCCCACGACCTACAAAATAACCCTGCCATGGACTTGCGAACCCAATTATCCCAAATGATATTGATTTGAGCGTTTTCACAAAAAAGTCACCTACGTGCACATGTTGCAATGTTTCATTCAAAGTGTGACCCCCGCTTAAAGGCCTATTTCCCACTTACTTTCTTGTTCCTCTCCCCGTGGGCCTGCATCTGAAAATAGCAAAGAGAGGGAAAGGAGGCCATAATTTCATTCTCTGGTGGCTGAATCTTTTCCCCCATTGCTGGTGAGAGGATGAGGCTGTCACTTGTTATGACCGTTCAGCACATAAGCAACATTTATAGAAACTGAAAATAGCTAAAGCACCAAACCCGTCTGAACAAAAGGATTTGAGGGAGATATTCTTAGGTGCTCACGAAGTTTAAAGAGGTTTACAGTGTTCCTCTGGCAGTAGCTGCTGGCAGGGGCGTGATAATTAGTCCCCCCGTCTTTCCTGTGTCCGCAATTGGTAAATGGATCGTGTTCTGTTTCAATTTTCCCTGACAGCGTTTTGTACCTCAGGCCTTCTCACGTTGTGTTTACATCCTCAGAAGTCACAGTCCGTCCGCTTGCCACCTTGTCACCTGAGCGCTGTCTGTTGGTGATACTTAAATGGATAGATGCTCGATGTCTCATAACAAGGACAGAGGGAAGATCTTAATGTTGAATAAGCAAGACGCACTTTTGAAGGGATGAAAACAGGAAGCAGTGTTTTACATACACATACATTTGTCTTCTGGATTATTCTGGCCTGCTGTTGTGGTTCATTTCAAGTCTGTTGTGGATCCAGAGACTTTATGTAGAAGATGGAAATATATACGGGATACGAGTGCTGCCATCTTGTGCATTTGGAGCCAGATTCTGCGATGTAGCGATTTCCTGCCAATTTACATGCTTGACCAATCAGTCTCAGCCGTCAATCATGACTTCACCCTGTTTTTATAGCTCAAATGACAAATTTAAAGCAACATTACTAAATAAATTTGTATTTAATAAGAAGTAAGAAGTAATATAACCCCATATATGACAGAAAATATCATTTTAAAGCCATAACTTTTAAATGTGGCTCATTTCCCATCCACTAACCTAGAGGAGGCAGGATGGAAGAACTATACTGCAGCCAGCTGGTTCAGCTGTGTTTTTGTTGTTTCCAGTTTCCGATCAGAAGGACACAGTTGCCTTTGTCGTCAATCTCCTCTCAAAGCACCATTTGTAGCTCAGAAATGTACAAGTTGCCCCTATGCCCCCCGTCCTGAATCAGACTTTTGTTTTTCTATTTTTGGGGCCTGTTTTTAATTCATTTAATGGGGATCATTGCTTTGTCCAGAACCCCCCCCCCCCCTCCCTCTCTCCCTGAAGGTCATATCTTGTTGTTCATTGTTTGCCGTTCTTCTTTTCCACAGCGTTCGTTGCTCTGGAGCGCACGATGCTGTCATAAACACAAATGTGACCTGCCGCTGCTCCGGATGGCCTTGGAACAGGTCGTCTCTGGGTAGAAATTCACTGGGCCGGACAGAAATTAGAAGACATTAATATGTGTGTTGGGTAAATATAGATATGGTGTTGGGTGGGAAATGAAAACGACCGGGCAGGGTTTGGGTGACAATCCCATTTCTTACCGCTAACATGGAGGAGGCAGGATTTATGACCTATACTGCAGCCAGCCACCAGGTGGCAATTGGGGAGCCATCAAGTTTTCCACCTTTGTTGTTTGTGAGAGTTGAACTTCAGAAGTTTGTCCTGTGTCCAGATTAAACCACCATTTGTTGTCATGACTGTTATAATTTTGGTAAATATACTTATTTACTTTCTTGCTAAAACTTAGATGACATGATATGATACATTCTTAACTTAGCATCAGGTGTGTGGAGATTTCGTCTGTTTACAGTCGTTCAACAACAAAACAAGTGTATTTGCCAAAATGTTGAACTATTGTTAAGTATTGCGCCACCTTTTGAACAGAAGTGTTTAACATTTAGTCTGATAATGCTGCATACAATTCCCCAGCTTCCTCCTCTTCCTCCTCTGAGGTCCATTTAGCTGGGCTGGTTAAGTGCTGAATCAGCGCTCCTCACTACTGTACAGACGGTCAATTAGTAAACCCCGGACATTTTTGCTCTTATGCTCCGGAATAGAAATGAATCAGGAAACTGGCATGGTGGAGAGCTCATATGGTGCCAGAGCCGATTACAGTGGTGGGAGTCTGAATTCTCTAAATGGGGAAAATCTTGTCAAAACACATGAGGGAACAGTGTATTGTGTACTATAATCACACAAACCGCCACACGCACAGGCACATGTATATGTAAACAAACAGCTGAGCACATACTGATGGAGGAAAAAATGTTTTAATTGTGCGCTGAATCAAAAATCCTTTCACTGCATCAAGGCGGTCAATTATTCATGAGCAATCTCCGGCACACACTGTAACCAAAGGAAGACTCGGCGTGGTACACAAACCCATTTACCCACGGCCGCTACGACATGCGTCTATACATCTGACCCCCTCGAACACTCGGCTGAACATAAATCTCTCCCCGTACACTCACCTTTACACATTGGCCCATACTCTGTAAGTGTAGCTGCCCATAAACCATTCAGCCGAGCAGTTCACACTTACAGCACGCAGATAAATCACCTCATTCGACACGCCTCCACATGTAACCCCGCAGATCACTCTCACACATGGGAATGTCCCACATACTAAGACGTACATCAACAACCTGAATGTTAATTAGCAGGCAACTGACGATGCACTAATGCTTTTTAATTAGGAGCAATTTCTAGGGCTGAAAATGAAAGAGATATTGTCATTATTTAGTTTTCTGTGAATCGTTTTTTTGATGAATCAGTTTCTTGTTTTGTAAATATGATATTAGAAAGCAATTCTACATCTGACCACCATTCAAAACCTCCACCAATATTCCATTTAACACGAGTTAAAACATGAAAATGTCTCTCTGATGAAATGTTTCTCAAACCCCAAGATGAAGTCATCAAATTGTTCACTATGTGTATCAAAAAAATATACGAAAAGCACAAAGAAAATTTTAAACTGCACTCAAAGTTAATCGACTATCAAAATTAAACTTTTTTACCCCCCTGTCAACTAATCGTTTTATGGACTTCTCACTTTAACTCCACTGATTTTCGAGATTATTCATTATTCATTATAAGAACTGTTCATCACAGTTTCCCAGAACCAATGTCAATGTTTGTATTTGTCAGACAAACAGGCCAAAATCCAAAGAGATTCAACTCAACATCATAGAAGAGAAATCAATCCGCTCGTATTCACATTTGAGAACCTGACGCGGGTCATACTTGCTTAGAGCCCATGAGTTAAAGTAGGAATTGATTATCAAATATGTTGCTGATTTGTGGTGCGGTGAACAAAACAGCAACATATAAGTCCGGACTAATGTGCAGGTGGTTCGTTTTGTGAGCGTCTCTTCATGGTTGGCCGTGCGTCGTTACCCGGTGGCACTTAAACAGTCAAAGTGGATCCATGCTCATTCCCTTGGAAAATGATTTTGGAGGGACAATCCCAGTGTGACCATCTGCTTCCTCGTGATTGTCCCTCCCGTCCAAGTGGCTGGGGAGCGTGTGTGTGTGTGTACCATCGAATGGCCGCTTTAAATGGAAACGTGATCGAGAGCAGTGTGTCCGATTCTGGATGTGGACGGAAAATTATTTGTTAGAAATGCCCTCAGGATGTTTGTTGAGATCAAGGCATTGTCTCAGAATTTGACTTGACATTGAGGGATTGACAGTTTGATACGTGTTGCGCTCTTGTTTACCGAAAAAGTCCTTTGTGCTCGTCCCATGATGTTTCATTCTCCCTTTTATGATGAGAGATTATAGACAGTTATTGAAGCACAGAGGGACAAGGAAGGGAGCGAGGAAGGACAGATGGGGGGCGGGGGGGGGGGGGGGTCGTAAAAAGGGGAAGAGGAGGAGGAGGCATGAAGGCAATCGGTCATCACAGCCTAAAGTACCAGGACTTGCTTTATTTGCCTTGGACGATACAAGCAGGACAGGAGAGGACGGGTGGATAAAGGGGAGATCGGCTGAGAAAGAGGCTGGGGGTGTGGTGGTGGTGGTGGTGGTGGTGGGGGGGGGAGGCTGCGTCACAAGGACAAATAGTATGCTGCAGTAATCTGTGGCGAATACAAAGCAGACGAGAGAGAACAGACACGTGTGCAGTTCACTCACCTCCACACGGCGTTTGTTTGTCTTCAGGAATGTTTGTCAGGACTGCGGTGGGAATGAAATGGAAGGGACCTGAACGCTGCAGAGCCGATACGACAGTGACGTGTCGACTGGAGAGCAGCAGTGTGTGTCTGTATGGCTTTCTGTGTGTGTGTGTGTGTGTGTGTGTGTGTGTGTGTGTGTGTGTGGGAGAGAGCTTCCCGATTCATCTGCATCATGTCAAGGAGTTGAGTCATTGAGGGAATCTCTGCAACACAAGTCTGTGTTGTGATTTTTTTTTTTACCAGGATCACTTCCAAGAGCGCTGACCTCAGAGAGTCAGTGTCTCCAGCACTCGCAAAATAAAGTATATGCGAGGATTACCCAGAGCAGAAGCTAATTATATCTCTAAGTTTCGTGCGAACCTCGCTCCAACCTCCGTCACCGCTCCTCCTCCTTCATCTCCCCCTGCATTCAGGTGTTTGATAAGCCTCATGCATACGTATGAGACTCGCACACCATGTGGCCACGTGTTTTTGCACATATGCAGTCATTCTACACATGCAGCCGTCCTGTTGCGCTCCCCCATCCTCCTCTCTGCCCATCCCCACATCTACTTCCATCCGTCTCACCGCTTTTTCCTCACCTCAACTCTCTGAACCCTTCATTATCCTGCAGTGTCCCACGTGGGGCTCACCATCTTTGCTGTCACTGCCCGTCCTGGCTCGGACACCAGCGTCCTCCACCTGCCTAGAAAGCTAGAGGGGAAAAAGGGGGTCACAAGATCTCGATTAGGACTTAAGTCCCTCTGGATCAGTGCGCCTTGAAATTTAGACTATTCTGCAACACATTTCTTGGACCATGCCAACATTAAACCTGAGGAATCTTTGAGGGAGCGGCTAAAAGCCACTGAAGTGAAGACAAATACGAAAGACGTCTTTTCTGTACTATTCACTTTCTCTCTCTCTCTCTCTCTCCTTCCCTCTCAGTCTTTCCACTCCACTTTATTGCTAGTCCATTTTGCACAACACGTCCCTAAAGGGAACTCTCTCTCCTGACATTTTTGCTGTTTGACTAAAGAAGCCAAACCTTCAATTTCGACATGGCTCTGCAGTGTTTCTCAGAATATTACGGTGATGATGATGGTACAAGTGAAGGGCTATTCCCGTAGCCCACCCAAGGTTATACTTGTACCACTCGCTAAGTGGCTACTTCGGAAGTCTCTGAGTGATGGGCGCAGCCATTCACCCTAAGATAATAGATTAATCACCCGATTCCCAATCGTTTTAAATGTTCATTTTTTTCATGCCTCATTCATGTGCAGATTTCAGATTGTCCGTCAATGTCTTCTTATCATTGCTGACCCTGCAGCAGTGGTCACCTGTTAGCTTCGCCCTCTGGGTAAGACTCCATGCACTCCCTCTAACCGGGCGCTGTTCGTCATACTAATGCCGGTGAGACATCGGCATCAGTGTACATGGGACAAAAGGATTGTCAATAAGACGCAAAACCTTTAATTTGTCCTCCCATCTCTGTCAAGGTCACTTTCCATCGAGCTGACAAATGTTCATCTTTCACTGAACAATCGGCAGCCGCACCGAACGCTCACAATTTGACTCTCGCTCCTGCACATTTAGCCCCTTTCCTCCAGCTGTAGGAGCAGTATTTGGCTTAGTCCTGTCCTTGGTGCCTGAAAGCAGAGGCTAACGCAGTGGTTGTCATGGTGACAGAGAGCCAGGCAGGGCTGTGGTAATACTGTAATGATAAAGCTCTTCTGGATGGTGCCGCAGTAAACACAGCGCCACTAGGGTCCCGTTAAGGAAGAGCGCAGCGCACCGCCGTGCATGCAAAACGCCTGTAGAGCTAATATCAGCGCCGACAATTTCTCCTCGGTTATATCGCTTACGTTCGTGCCCCCCCTCACACCTCCCTCCTTTTCTTCCTCTCTGTCTCTTTATTGCACTCAAACCCCGCTGCCCTGCTGTCTCCCCTTGATTGGTGAGATTCACGCCATTGTCTTCTCTCCTCCGCTCATCTTTTCATCTCCTCTTCCTCCATTCCTTCACTCTCCGCTCTTCATTCATCCATCGAAACACAATCAACGATTTCAATCAAGTTCCTCTCTCTCTCTTTCTCTCTCTCTCTCTCAAAGGCCTGTTCTCATATAAGTCTCTCCCCCCCCCCCCCCCCCACCCACCCGTCTCTGACTCCGACTCTTTTAAATTTATGTTGATGATCATTCCAAATCTAATTCCAGAGTCTAGAGAACAAGGAAGACTCTATTGGGCCTTGAAGGTCATTGGGCTGCAGGTGTCACACACGGAGGCTCTACTGTAGGGAATTGGACGCATTACGCTTCCCACCATTATAACAGCGTGCCTCTGAATCGTACATTCAGAGCATCAACATGGCTGTGCTGACCAAAACACACTCGCACACACCTTCATGTTGCAGTGAGGGAGGGATTCGGTGGTGGGGGGTGCAGAGACAAAGTGCCGGAGGAGATAAGTAAGTGTGAAGTGACAGATTGCAACTTCTCCTTTTATCATCTTCCTCCACCTCTTTCTTTTCCCTCTGTCTCTCCGCTCGTCCCTCTCCATCACCTCAATGCAGTGCTCGTGTAGCTACCACTTACTATCGGCGATCAGCAAGTGTGAGCGCACACACCTCCTGTGCCCATAGGCTGTTTGTCTCTCTTACAATGTGAGTCATGTCCACACACACACGGTTGTGCCAGGCACTCGTGCCAACGACACACACACATGTACACGGGCACATACAACATACACACGGGGTTGATGAATAGCTTTAAGTACATTTTTATTACTGTTCAAGCAGTGGGAGTGCCTCTCCCTCTTTCCTCACACAGATCCTCTGCTCGACATGCTGCTGCATATTTAAAAGGACGGGCTGCTGTGATGGATTGATCAATATTGATTTGATGTTCAGATCTACAGTGTAATCCACTGTGCTCTGCCATCATGAAATACTACTGTTGGATTTGATTACACAAACCATGAACCTTTGTTTTACCAGCACCGATACTATGTTGTGGCTTTTAATGGCGGCACGGTCAAATTGATTGCGGCACATCCTGCTGGTTAAAGCTGCGCGTCGCATGTAGCGTCGTTAAGTGCAACCCAGTGTTTATTTGTCCTGAATGTCTTTTTCCCCTTTATCCATTGTTTTTCATTTGCTGATGTTTAGGAACCCCGTTTTGTGTTTCATTCCCAGGTTTTAAGACTGAGGTGTTATTTTCCTGTGTGTGCGCGAGATGTCCCACCAGTGAAAGCACTCAACGCCACAGTTTAATTTAGAGGAAGAGGGCGACTCTGCAAATCAGGAGAGGGTTTCCTGGTTGCATCGCAAGTCTCTGGGGCCCTCGCTGTATTTATACTGCTACCGCTAAGACAAGGAAGACAAGGCGCTTTGAAAATATTGTTTTGCAGTGGGTACATATTAATCCAGAAATGTAAAGAAAAAATTGAAATCAGAGCTCGTTGTCAAATGGAAATTGAATAGGGTTTATTTTATATAGATTTGGCTCATATAGATTACATGATCCTCTGAATAAATACTGTACTAATATTATATATTAATTCATTTTGAGCTGCTTAAACCAACAGCTGGTTTGTGTTTTCTCTTTACTCTGTTACCTGATAGGTACGATGAGCCTTATGAAGAGTTTTCTGCGACATTTAAAATGAACGTTATTTTTATTAAATATATGATGAACTCAAAGTGACACCTCAGCCTGTGCAATGTTGTTTTTGTTAAGATCTGATCATGTTGCACATCCTAAGACGAGGACATCCACTGTGCTGTTAACTTGTCCGTTACATCACCTCTAACATCCTTGTAGCTTTTAGTATCATTAGTTTAACATTTGAATACATGTTGACTAATGCAGATTTTAGTCAGATCCGTTCATTTCACTGTACTGTGGAAAAAAGATTCACAACAGTTTTAGATATTTTATGAACTTGCATGTCGTAAAAATACACAGAACACGTCCTCCGTCTCTCTGTTTGACAGAATTGCTTTTATGGCTGAGGCCTGTCATTTACTATTAGCCTTCCGGCTCCTGATAGCCCTCCTCCTCTGTCTTTACCCCCTCACTCTTCCTCTCACTATCACTTCTTTTTAGAACTTCTCTTTTCATGACACAGTCACATCACGCCCAGATCATCGCAAAGACGAGCCACCCGATGCTTCAGTGTCGGATACGTCACTGAATCACGCTCACTGTTTTGGCATTCGCTCCTCAGCGTCTCTCGCTCCCATCACGCTCTGTCCTTTCCTCTGAACCGCGTCAACTTTTTTCTTTGTGCTTCTCTGCGCATGGATCCACTTCGTCTGGTCTCCCTCCCACTTCTTTGCCCCCTCCTGTGTGTCCACCTGTGTAGCCTACATACCAGATCTGTTACTGCAGCTTTGTGACTATTTTCTGTTTGCGCTCTCTTGTGTATTGTTAGTTTGTGTGTAATAACACCCATATTCAGTGCTGAAAGCACTGCAGCGGGAAAAACTAACTTTGAGGACAGATCCCACACCCTTAACTCCCCTCAACATTTCAGCCTCATTACTCCCTGTGAGTACCAGTGCTCCGGGTCTGTTATTATATTACTTACATCACGTCATTGCAAGAAATAAATGGCAGCAGTAACATTAAAAATAAGAGCATAACACCTCAGGACAAAACTCTCTTCATTGGTGTTCCGCCACTGAGGGAGCATCCTGGGCAGGTCCCACTGGTGCTATCCTGCTTCCTTGGGACAGGCGGTGCTGGTGTGGGGGTAGAGGTAGGAGGTGTGATTGAGAACCTCAGCATGTGTGTGTGAGGGTGTAAGAGAGTGTGTGTGTGTGTGTGGTTTTTTTTTTGCGATACAGAGGGAGAGAGCACTGCAGCAATCTGAGAAAGTAGGTCAGACACCGACGAGAGAGAAACATGGAAGAGGAGAAAAGAGGTAGGGAGAAGAGATGGAGAGGGAAGGTGGAGATGGAGGGAGTAGAGAAGGAGAAGAGGGGGAGAAAAAAGGCTAAAGAGAGTCAGGGAAGGATAAATACAAAAAAAAAGAGAAACAAACTTGATGTATACATTACAAACTGCTCTGGATACTAAGAGATACACTCATACAAAATATGTCATTACAATATCTTGATTTAGTTGAAATTATGCAACATTAACTTTATTACTGTTCCCCTGACACTCTCAAGTCTATAAAGCAAAACTGCATAACATACCCAGTGTAGCTAATTTTGATACCAGTACAGCCATTTCAAACTACAGACTGGACACTGAATTATGCATCACGGCTGACTTTCACGGAAGGTCACTTCTTTGGCTAAACGCTTGTCGGCTAATCTCCTCGATAAATACGACGGGTCAGAGTCTTAAGTCCTCTGGTCAGTCTGTTTCTGTCATGAAGGCAAATATGTGTCGGCTCTCATCCAATTTTCAATCCAAAGAAGATCTGGGAGAGAGAAGCGAGACCTTTTTTTTAAAGAAAAAATCAAATAAACTGAAACTCGTTCCCTCCGTTTTGCTTCGTTATAAGGCTTCCTCGTATAAGTATGTTGCTCTCGATATTACATAAGTGCATAATGTCGAAAATACACGGTCACACGCACAATACACTGAGGGCACTTAGGCTTCTTATATATATGGACTCCACTCAAGTATGAATTACCTTTCTCTTTTGCTCTTCAGGCCATGTCTGTGTTTTATTATTTATTTGATAAAGCACAAAGTATACTGGATCTATAAATACACTGCAGGGCCTGTAGGAATGGTCCACAACAGGGAAGGATTGTGCAGTAGCCATGCACACACCGCTGTTATCACGCTACCTCAACGGGTTCGGTGACAATTGAATGAGCTACACTGGAATATTAAGTTTCTGCAGCATATAGACACTGGGCCCGCAGAGCACACAGATGGCTGGAGAAAATTGCCTGCGAGGGATGAAGAAATAAGAAAACCTGTAAAATAAACTCACCCTAGAAAACAACAGAGATCTCAGTGGTGGGACGCGGTTGTAACATCGCTTATTTTTTTGGCTTCCTGTCAAAGATTTGAAGGTGAGCGAGCAGACATGCAACTGTAAGACATGTAGAAAACATACTACAACAAAAGTCCTAAGAGATTCGAAACTAGTTCTTGAATAGTATTTATTTCCTTATTTGGTCACAGTTACAGCTTCGTAGTTTCCTCACTCTTACATCTTGCAAAAACTATGAAACATATACACATTTTGTATTTGTGGCAGTTAAACCCTATAGAACTGTAGTTTAATGTTACAATCCTCAACTAGAAAAAACACTAAGCTTTTGAAAATGCTTGGCAACTTTTGCCCAACCAAAACAACAGGGATCAGGTAGCACAACAACAACAAAACAGTCCATGAAATCATGATAGTGCAAGAAAACAGTTGTTAAAAATAAAATATAGGATACACATGCATATTAGAATAAACTGATTGTATAATTTAATCATTTGATTAACTTATAACCACAGTGAGGCATTGTTTCCCTCATGGCTCATCATGATATGACACGATACTGACAGCTCATCTATTTTTACAGCTTCATCGCTCATCACAATCATTTAACGCTGTCAGATAGAATTTGGTTTGGGCCTAATGAGTCCGTTTGTCCTCGGGCTTCGGTCACAACGGGTCAAACTGTGACACTGTCCGTTTCATGGAAGGTCAACTTGTACCCTACAGGATTCTGACCAAACAAGTCTTTGCTTGGCTTGTTTGGAAATTTCCTGGGTCTGTTTCTGAATGGGTCAGCGAAGATAACCATTGCAGTGTGAAGTAGCTTTGTCTACGATAGCACATGGGCCACTTTGATCCAGTGTATTTGGCTTAAGTATCACTTATGTACGTGTAGCTGACAGAACAAGGGTCGCACAAAAAGCAGTGGTTTTCCTCTGCAGCTGGCTTGAGGTTTCAGACGGCACTAAAGCTCTAGTTTTCCTTTATGCTTGTTTGCGTTTGTTCCCTTGCTGAATTCACTTGATTTGCATCTGACTTTCCTTCCCTTTTCTCACTTTGTTTTTTCTGTTTTTCTGTTCGCTGGTTTCTTCCCTTCTTCTAGTATGTGGCATTTGGCTCCCTATTCTTCATCCTCATCTCCATCTCCACTTTCTGCATGGAGACGCATGAGGCCTTCAACACCATCCTCAACAAGACAGAGAACGTCACGGTGGGCAACACGACCCGTGAGGAGATTGTATACGAGGTGGTGACTGACAGCTGGTTGACATACGTGGAGGGTGTGTGTGTCATCTGGTTCACCATTGAGGTCCTGCTGCGAGTCACCTTCTGCCCAGATAAGTTGGAGTTCTTCAAAAGCAGCCTCAACATCATCGACTTTGTTGCCATCCTGCCCTTCTACCTGGAGGTGGGCCTGAGTGGCCTGTCCTCCAAAGCTGCCAAGGATGTCCTGGGGTTCCTCCGTGTTGTCCGATTCGTCCGTATCCTCCGAATCTTCAAGCTCACTCGCCACTTTGTGGGTCTCCGTGTCCTCGGCCACACTCTTCGTGCCAGCACCAATGAATTCCTCCTGCTCATCATCTTCTTAGCCCTGGGTGTCCTCATCTTCGCCACTATGATCTACTATGCTGAGCGAATTGGCGCAGACCCAGATGACCCGACAGCCAGCGCCCACACCAACTTCAAGAACATCCCCATTGGATTTTGGTGGGCCGTCGTGACCATGACCACTCTGGGCTATGGAGATATGTATCCGGAGACGTGGTCAGGGATGCTGGTGGGTGCGCTCTGTGCCTTGGCTGGTGTGCTGACCATTGCCATGCCTGTACCTGTCATTGTCAACAACTTTGGCATGTACTACTCTCTGGCCATGGCCAAACAAAAGCTGCCCAAAAAGAAGAACAAACATATCCCACGAGCACCACAACCAGGGTCCCCCAACTACTGCAAGCCAGATGCCCTGGCAATGGCTACTGCGTCACCGCAAAGGATCTTGGGAAATGTCCTAGGTGGAGTGATGGGTTCTGGAGGCCTAGGGGGTGACTGTCCTCTCGCCCAGGAAGAAATTATAGAGATTAACAGAGGTGAGAGCTTTTTCCTTTCATTTTGAGAACAAATGAATGTACCAGATACTTATGTTTGTATTCAAGTGTCAAATTCCTTTATGAACTTAATTTATTTTTGTGTGTGAATGTAAAAGCTCAAGAAGTATTTTGTAAGTCACATTTCAACAAAGTAAATTGGGTTAAATGGATCTGCATGCTTGAGGGAAACATGGACGGCTCAGTGATGGCACTTTTAGCCATGCTGATGTTTTTAGAAGTCCAGTGAAGGATTGGTTTGGGAAAGTGTTGACAGAAAAGTGTGAGTGCTGTCAAGAAGTGATGCATAGTTGATTCTGGATCCACTGGAGAAATCACTGGCCCATCAGAACTCATTTGTAATTTATGATCAACTGGTAGGACCCCAGTCGCCTTAAGGCGTCCATCTGTCACTGGAGAACAAACACTACAGAAGAAAATGAACTCAATTATCTGTTGAAACAGTTAAATGCATCTCAATTTGAGCTGACTTCAGAGATTTGTGAAGGAGAGGTCTGCTCTTTGCATGCTGCAGCGTCAGCTGTCTGTCACATGCAACAATAATGCACCTTTAATGCATTACTTTACTGCCTTAGTCATCAGCGAGCCAGAAAATGCTGGGTTTATCAGTGCTTTTACTACATCCTGTCTGCTTGGCTGTCTTCCAGTCTGAAAGGTTTCTTGTAGGTTGTGTCAGGAGATTTTCTTTAGCAGGAAATCCATCACCTCAAGCTCCAACACAAGACAAGACACACTTGCTTGTTGACACACTATATTTCAACATATTCTTAGCAATAATCTACAGATAGGAAATTCTCTTTTTTGGATGGTGATCTGTTAATGCAGTCTTTTCTATACCCTCCTCCAACACCTTCCCTTCAGATTCCAAGCAGAATGGTGATGCAGCCTCAGCCGCTCTGGCAAACGAGGACTGCCCCACCATCGACCAGGTACTAAGCCCGGACGAGAGGAGCCCTATAGGGCGTGGGCCGACCCGGGAACGCTACCAGCAGGACCGCGCCTGCTTCCTGCTCAACACCAGGGAATTCCGCGCCACAGATGGGAATGTGCGGAAAGGTACGTTTCACACCAGGAGACAGAAACATAAACACGCACATCTTATGCTAACAGACACACACAGCAAGATGCCAGGGACAACATACTGTAAACATATGTCTGATCTATATGTGGATAGGGACACACAGGTTACTGCATGTCCATGAGATTAGACTCAAACATTTAGGAAAGATGGGTTGGATGAGAGAGAGCACACATGAAAGTGACTTTGGAAACCACAGATAGGAGGCTCCAGTCACAGCTAGCAGCAAAACACACACACACACACACACATATTTACAATCACACAACTCATGCACATACACTCTTCTGCTCTGCTCTATTCGTTTCCACCTCTTCACCTCTGTTGTTGTCTGTGTATCCATCACCGCTTGGTATCATATTTTATTTCCTCTGTCGGACGAGGTTTTCTGTCCCTCTACTCTACTTCTCTCCTTTTTTTATATTTTCCTTTCTCTTTCTCGCTCCCTCGATCATGTCTTCCATTTTCTTTCCATGGTGTCCGTGAAATTCGTCCTGTGTCCCACGATGTCACGTTCGTTCATGCTCATTAACGATCTCTGTCTTTCTCTGTCTTCTGGACTCAGACAGTTGACCATGCATTAATTTACTTACTCGTCATTTCTCCTTCTCTGTTTCTCTCTCTCTCTCTCTCTCCCTCTCTCTTCTGCCTCACACTGCCCTTTTGATTTTGCCATGCTGCCCCCCCAACCCACCCTGACCCTCTATGATGACCCCCTACCCCCTCCCTCCGAACCTAACCTGCCCAATGTCTCCCCTCCTGACTCCCTGACTCCCTTTCTCCAATGCCCTACCTTTACACCCATGCCCTTATTTCCCCTCATTCTTTTTCTTATGTGCTCCATCATAACACCCCCCCCCCACCACCACCACCACCACAAACACTTCTCCCCCACCTTGTTTAAAACCCCATGTGCATTATCGTCTTGCTCATAAAAACCTGACACCTCGATTCATTTTCTATTGCAATCCAACCACCACCACCACCACCACCACCACTGCCGCCAACCTGCACCAAAACACTCCCTCACACTCCCTCCAAACTTTGAACACCCCCCCCCCCCCCCCGCTGACAACAAACTAGAGGCAGCAGCGCTGGCACCCAGCCCCGACTCCCCTCTGACTGAGGATTGGTATAAGATGGAGGGGTCTCTGCTACAGCAGGACCTCAATGCAAACTCCACCTCCTCCTGGATCAAACCATAGCCCAGAGGTAACACTGACAAAAGTTAAGAATTACATAAAGGGAGCCCGTAGCCTAGAAATCACCCAGAAATTCTGATCCGGCTCTCCATGATGTAGCATGTTTTGCACTAGTGACAACCACACCAGCACAACCACCCACTCAAACAGAGCCACAGCTGCACACACTCGGCTTGAGTTCAAATGAGAGATACACACCGCCATTTCCACAGTGTCGTGTCTACATGTTCGATGGGGTTTCAGATGTCACCTGTGTCACACTCCTCACTGTGCCTGAACGTGTGCTGTCAGTTGTTTTTTTAAAGATCACATTAAAAGATTGAGTTAAGCTAAGGTTAGGCACTGAGGTTTGGGGTGGAAAATGGCATTTTAGGATTCCTCGTCTGATTTGTGAGGTGTTTCAGCACAGTATCCTACCTGCTTGCACATTTATCAGTTTGTGAACTCGACAATCTCTATAAACAATGTACAGGATGTTTAAAAAAAAAGAATTGCAGAGAAACTGTGATTACCCTGTGACATACACCCGTAAGGAATAGTGTGCACTAATATGTGCAAACTTGTGTGTTTGTGTCTGTGTGAGAGCTCAAAACGTGACGGCGTGCACATATGCAAATACACGCAGCAGCTCAGGTGAAAAAGTTGTCGTGTCCTGTGTCAATAACTAATAAAAAAGAGCTAATAAAAACATGCACAGAAGAAGATTGAACGGGAACAGTGGGTCACGTTGTTGTCTGATGTGCCTCTGTGTTGTTGTCTCTCTCTTCAGGTTGTGTCATATCACGCGTGTGTATGTGGGCTTTTTCATTCTTACGTGTTATACACTGTGTCTCTGTCCTCTCAATGCCGTCTGAGTGTCGTGTTTGTGTAGTCTCGTGCGTGGCTTAATTTTGTTCTTTTCTTTCCCTTCTACTGTGTGTATTCGTGCCGCTCCCTCCCCCTGTGGACCTCCACCATGGCAAACAAAAGAACACACTGCAATCCAGACATTTCGGGCCTTGAAAAATACTCTTTCCGCATTTGTACCCATGATATGTCCATGTACTCATGCACAGGTTAAACTGACAAACCTCAGGTTTTAACTGAGCGGCATCTTCAATGCTGGAATTCATCTCAGGCTCAAAGATGTGCTTGGATGTACATACGCCTTATTTCATGTCAAATCAATTGGCCGGGCCTCGCTAGCTTCACACTGCTGAGGCATTGATTGCAGTGTTGTATGACAATCATGTTTTCAAGGTCACTGGGGTAACGGGAGCCGTCAAGGTCAAGGGATAGTACCTCCTGAGACATGCCACGCTGGAGACAAGCAAACGATTTCAAACTTTTACGACTCGGTGTTCCGCCTCAGCTTTGTAAACAAAGCCGCAATGCTGATTTGCAAAAGATCGTGCTGTGAGCGTGTAATGGATCTGAAATACTATTCCCTCGACCATGTAACTGTGCTTTCAGTGCCTAGTGTAGTCCAAAGTTCAGGACCTCTTTATTTTTGTATTTGCACTGTGGAGACCTGGATACAAAAATCCAAAGCTGCACTCGGTGACTGAAACACTCACACACTTACTGACCAGACAGACAGACAGACAGACAGACTTAACGCTGTGGCAGATTTGATTGAAAAGAGGCTACATGCTGTCTAAGGTAAGCGAGCCTTGAGCTTTCCAAGCCCTTCACTCAGAGGTCCCTGACATTGCTTCAGTTTCAATGGTTCTTATGTATTAACTGCAATTTAAGTGCTGCAAAAATCCCTCTTTAAAGCCAATCAGGAGTCACAAGGAACATGCATCAGGGTCTGTTTTTTTTATACTGAAAATTTCATATAATCCGAAATGCCTTTGTTTCTTTAATTTAATGTTAATATATCAAACTTTGTGCACTGGGGAAAAAGATTCTCCTTTTTTTGTCACAGTAAATACCAGAAGAAAATATATATTTGCCATCTCTGGAATCGTATTTTGAAGCATTTTATAATGAGGTCATGCATGTGCAGCTCTGTGGCCTGTGCACAGTGTTGCCCACCTGTAAATAAATAGATGGCGACGTAGAGAAGATTGTACATATGCGTATATGTCTGTTGAAATTTAGATGATTCATTTATGATTCAAAAAAAAGAACTAAACATCAGGAACAAGAGGACAAACACAGAGTTACTGTCCCTGTTCTCCGCTGATAGTAAACATCCTCCTTCTTGTTTTTAAAGAGGGATTCTCCCGCTGTCCAAAACTCCTTCTTGTGTGCTTCAGTTGTGGTTCATTTCGTAGATATATAGATACATATATATATATATATATATACGCATTAAGATGTCTTTTGCCAACTTCTTTCTTTTTATCAGCTTCTCCGTTTCTTCTCTTTGATTGTTGGCCATTTGACTTCCTACGCACCCAATGCAATATGCATGGCTCTCTAAGGTCAAATGGTCAATCACCCCTTTGATTGCCTACTTCCAATCACTCCTCTTCTTCAAGGATCTCAGTCGTGTTGGGTTGTGTCTTTCTTCCTCTGTCTCTCCCCCTCTCACCTCTCTCACTTCCTCCCTCTACGTGTACAATTGTTTTTTTTTTTGTTCTTCTCTTTTATTTCTTGGGTCTTTCTTGTGCTAATTTATGTTTCTAACGTGGTGTGTACTTCTTTCAAGTATTTTTGTCAAGTATTTTGTGGATATGATTGTGTTGTATTTATTTTGAATTGTTATATTTTGTTGTTGTTGTCGTGTGCAAATGTTCTGTTTTTTTCTTAATATTTTTGAGTTTTTGTACAACTGTGTTTTGTTGTTTGGTGTTTGCGACTCCCCCTGTGTTCTTCCTGTGTTTGAGTTTTACAATCACCTACTATCTGTTTTCTGAGAGTTGGAAAGGTGAAGGAAATCCCCCAAAAAGTAGTGAAATTTATTCACATAAAAATGGCACAAATCTCACTTTATAACGGACTAAAAAGGTTTTTATATTACCAAATTCAACCAAAGCATTATTATGAAAACATTTAATGTATGTTTGATGCAAAAAACAAGGATTGTTCCTTTTTATGTAACAGCTCCCACCACTCAAATGTCAGTATTGCAACTCTACATTTTCAAGGTACAATTTTTAAGGATTATATTTCTATATCTATAGATTGTTGTTGGAGTTATTCTCCTCGACCAGAGCTTTTCTAGTATTGCAAATCTTTGTTGCTTGAGTAGTTTATTTGGAAACATGTTTTTATGTGGTAACACTTGTCAGTGTCCCTGTTTTTTCCCTAGCGCTCTTTTAGTCATTTGTTCAACATTGTCGTGCATGTTGTGAAGTGTGTAGCGATTCCTCTGTGTTTCTTACTGTGTTGCCTCATCGCAACACTCTGCAAATATTCTTGTCTGAGCCAGATTTTTACCTTACCAGGAGAATAATACATGATATGTGTATGTGTACATGTACATTCTGTAAATGTATGAGAACTATAAATATAAAAGTGTAACCAGGCTTTAATGACAACAGTCTGTATGACCTACATGCGGCTGACTAGAGGACGCAGGATAAAGTTGCATGTGATTTAGTTTCCCCCCAAAAGAGAACCCCAGGTGCTGTTCGACTGTACAGACTCCAGTGATGGTCGCGCAGAGATCAATACATCTAATTATAGGTAACGGGAGATCAACCCCTCTTTAACAGGCCATTGATACCATGTAAGAATGATACAGTATGTAGCTCTGCCACGAATAGCATCTGAAGAGTCAGCAAATCCCCACGTGCATCCAGTAAGTGCTCATGAAAGAGCCGGACGTATGTGAAGGAAGTAACAGAGGTGATCGAATAGTTGTCTGCCTCTGTACATACGAGCCAGGATGGCACTCGAGAGCATGTGCACTTATGAAACAACATTTAAATTCCATTAGATCCAGATTTTTGTTTGGATCTGCACCAAATTACACACACTCATAAATAGCAATCCCCTACCTGTCTGATTTCTTTTTCATCAAGATCCCTGAATTATTC
Source organism: Verasper variegatus (assembly GCA_026259375.1). Classification (NCBI taxonomy): domain Eukaryota; kingdom Metazoa; phylum Chordata; class Actinopteri; order Pleuronectiformes; family Pleuronectidae; genus Verasper; species Verasper variegatus. Next base: position 9,308,017 of record CM048057.1, read on the forward strand.
CCTGAGAAAGCGACAAATATTTCAGAAAACGTCAAAATCCTGGATCTGACCGAAATTTAAAAGGTTCTTCCTCGACCAATACTTGTTCTTCCACAAAAGTCCTGTTGTAATCCGTCCTGTAGTTTTTGCGTAATCCTGCAAACTAACAGACGGAATGATTAGTCTGTTATTTGTTTTAAAGAAACATGCTGATTTCCTTGGTAAACGCCGGTCAGAATATTTGCAGTCTCCCTCTCTCTGTCTGTGTCTTCCCTTCTCCACAACCTCCTCCTCCTGTGATTAACACTCATTCTCCATCCCATCCCCTGCAGGCCGCCACTGCAGTGCAAGTGTAACTAAAGTCTGACTGTAGGTAGGTACGCACCCGCTCCATAGTGTAAATGAAGTGTGACTTTGGACGGGAATTATGTCATCACTGAATACAGTGACAGGCAGACTCGCCGCCACTTCCCCTGACAGACAGATGGTCCCAAAGCACAAAGCCCTTGTCGATGTTGTTGTAAATATAGTAGTTAGCAGAGAGAAGGAGGTAAGGTAGCGGACCATGACCGACGGCAGTGCCTGAGACATGATTACCTTCACAGGATAAGCCCTTTATTATCGCCTCCGGAAACTTTCTCCGTCTTGAAATTTACAAAGCAGCTATTTAAAAAAAAAACAAAACTGGAAAAACAAACTAATGAACAAATCTCCCTTTCTTTTTTAAGGCAGCCAAACCAGTCATTTAAACTATTTGTATCATAACACCATCAGAACCACGTCACCGCTCTTCATCAGTTCCACCTTCATCTTATCAAAAGACGGGAACTCATCTTCTCTCTCTCATGTTTTACTCATGTCGCACTTGACAAGTGTTTCAAACCCTTTAATTCCAGATGTAAAGGGGACAAATAAAGGACGTTTAATCAAAAAGCAACAGATCCAACATTAAAGCCGGGGCTGAATAATCCAAACACGGCTCCCCTTCACTGATTTTTTCTTTAGAAAATCACGTGAGCGGTGTGTTATTCTGTATTTATTCTTTTCTCTCTTTATTCCCTCTCTTACTTCTCAGCATGCTGCATGCTGAGTTTTACAAAGCACCAAGAATAGATCCAAAGGAATCTCTCAGTAGAAACCAAACCCTTTGTTGTAACTTCATATACAGATTTCTCAACCTCATGGTTTTGGAACTCGCTTAACACCTTATGTTAAATCTGTGCATCTTTCACTGTTAATCAAACATAGCACACAAGTAAAGCTCTAATATACAGAGAGTTGTATTATACATGTAAATACCACAATACAGTAGATGGATGGGCTATTTTTCATACTGTATATTTTTTCACCCTCTTAAATATATAAAACTGTTATTTTAAGGCAGAAAAAAGACTTTAAAGTTGTTTACATAAGTTAATAAATGTTGTTGAACTCTAAACTATATTTAGAGTATTTCTTGGTATTTTGGCTCATATACCAGTTGGACATTCAAAAAGTTTTTCTCAAGATGTCAGTCGGTGATATCCTTGGTTACCTTGATGAGTAGTTGGAAGTGCGCAGTCTGTTGCTAAGAAGCTGAAAATGATTATTTTTATCTTGTTTTTGATAAAGTATCACAGACAAACACGTTTTATTTCACCAGTCGAAGCATTAATATGAAACAGCAGCAAATGATATGACTATATGATCGACAAACTGAAAGAAATTGAACTTGAGAATGAAGCAGCACCACAGATTGGAACCCAGACAGCTCCTCTGCAATCTTTGCTTGACACGCAGCCTAAAGAATATTGGTGAAAATGCACCATCAATATTTTTACAGGCTGATGTGTCTGAGCCAGTCAGGACCAAGAATTGTTATTGGTCAAATAAGGTAATATAGAGTGGTGGGGTTGGCGAATGTGCGCCACATTATTGTTGTATATTTGAGCAGGAAGGCACAAGGGTGTCAATCTGTACCAATGGGTGTTCTTTGTTGTGTGACTGGCCTTGTGATGGTTGGAGTTTGGCACAAATGAACGCTAGAACGACACAATTTCAGCTAGTACAACACATACCCCCAAAACAACTCTAAAACTCCACCCATTATAGGTCAGGTGGCCATTGTTGGGGGAGAAGACTTCTACCTACCAATGGTGTTTTTTTCTTATTCACTTCACCTGATGCAACAACACTCCGTCAGCACAGCGCCGCCCGCTCTGTGGCCGCTTCCAACAGTGCAGGGGGGAACTTCATTGTGTGCATGCTGTGTTACACACCGAGAACGAGTGGGAAAGGACACACGGGCCAACCTGTTCCTGCAAACTCACCTTACGCAGTGGAAGTACGATTTTAACCCGTGTGTCATTTCCCACTGCAAACAACATGTGAGCTGGCCTCCACCACAGGATTAGGTTAGGAGGTGTTTTTAAACGAGTCGACCATTTGAAGTTTAAAGGAACAAAAAGCACAAAACCAAATGGGACGTTTACGAAGGGTAATGCAATTAAATGAATTCATTAATGGTTTATCGGTTAAAGCTTTTTCACCTGAAACTTCTTGTGGTCAACTCCCACACTGTGACATCTGAGTATTTGCTACTGTGAGTTTGTGTAAAACTGTGTAATGGTTTGGGCTGAATAATTGCCTAAAACACCTGAACATCGCTCTTTATTATTCACTTGATACGATGTCGGGTGATTTATTCAATGAGCCTCCTACAGCTTTTTACATTTCGTAGTATCTAAGAATCTTTTGCTTTTCTGTTTTGTAAAAAAAAAAGACATATCATAACTCGCATTTTCTTGTTCTGTCCTGTCTTGTCTGTCCTGTCTGTGTCTGTACTCGTTTGTCCTCTATATGTCTTTTATGATTTGATAACATTTTCTATTCCTTATCCTCCATTTATACTCTTTACTTCTTATAATATTACAATTTCATATTTACATTTCAATATCTAACCTTCATAAACAACAAATTAATATGAAACATTTGTCATAAATGCCCAAATGTTTCACCTGTTATTTATTTTATTTGCATACGAAATCAAAACAACAATCTATAATATAATCTAATGTACCAATCGATGGTTCAAATTATTTTTCAAAAGCAACGGGAAGCTACGAGAAATCTCGCAGTCTCAATAACATATCAGGAATGGCTGGGTCTTCCCTGCGGCTCGCTCCTATCACTAGCCCCCCCTTTGAAACCTACGAGGCCCCGGGACCACTGCGCCGCTGTCGCTCCCCCATCCCGTCTATCTTGTAGCAGAAAGGAGGGTTGTGATTGGAGGATAACAGACGCAGTGGATTAGCTACGGACTGATCGCTCCGGAGCCTCCGTTTGGATTGTACACGTGCAAAAAACAATAGCAATAACATAAAATGAACTTGAATGTAGAACAAGTGACCCTTTGTCTTGTGAATCCAATGGTTTATGATGCATGCGTCAGGTTAGCTGATGGGGGTCAAACTCAAATTTTTAGTTTTAAGGGTTCACTTATTTTAAATTATTGGAAGAAATGTAAAATAAATTATCATGTTTGTAAATAAGATAATGTCAGAGGTTAAAAAAAATCGTGCACACTTACATTTTAAAACTAAGTATGTCGATGGATGACCATTTTTTTTCGTGTGTCATGGACCAAACGAAACTGAGCTCACGACACCGTCCAGAGAAATGACCGCGAAACAAGCTACTTCAGTTCATTTAGCCAAAGACAAAAATACATTTATGGATTAGATTGATGTTGAATAGATTTCTACTTTCTGTCTTTTGTGAATATTCATGTATTTACAGTCAATCATGTTTTGTAAATCTTAAAAAAAAAAACAGACTGACAATTAATTTAGAAACTCATTGTGATGACAAATGTCAACACAATGACAAATGTAAAAAAGAAAAAGTAAGATTAAGTGGAAAATAATAAAACTATTGTACCATAAGAGCCGTTATCAAGTGTACAGCCTAACATGACTTTTGAAAATAGTATTTTTTGTTTCATTATATTGCTATATAAAATCCCATATGCAGTTATTCCATTACAATGTATAGTAAAAAGGTCTACTAAGTTATTTTATTAAATTTATTTTTAAATGCATTTCAATGCAATTACAACAATCAAACAAAGAAACTAAATGTTAGCGATGAAGGTAGCTGAGCTAAATCCCAGCATGTTAATCAATATAGAGGCAAAGCTAATAGATCTTAGCTAATAGATCTTAGCTAATAGATCACAACAATAGCTCGGGTTCGACAAAATGTTCAACATTTTGAAGTATTAACAGTTGCGTCATGAAAAGTAAAATGATTAGGGCAGTTTTTCTGCTAGTATACAATTCTTTACATTAACACACCAACCCATGTAATGGTGTGTTAATGGCGACAGATGGAGCAGTAAAATACCAGATTTATTGTTGGAAATTATTCCCTTGATTTTGCAACTGGCGGCAGTTGAGTATGACTCCCTGACTGGCTTGTGCCTTGTTTATTTCCACAATATAGCTATCAGAAACACATTATATTATATTATATTTATATTATATTTAATGATGGTGACTGACTGAGGGGACCTTCGAAGGACAACTCACGAGGACAAATGCAATATGTAACCCAGGCCTACAATTCTTACAGAAATCCAAGTGCAATGTATTTAGAAAACGACTTATACGTTACAGTAACTAACTAAATACAACCTAAAAGGAAAATATGGATGGGTATATAATGCAATGTATAGTTTAAACAAATAAAAGCACTTTAAGTTGGCAGAAAACATTACAAAACATGTGCGATCACATCATTAAACACATCTAATAGATTTCTTTTTGACCTTTCTTTAAATATCAGTTTTGCTTCTTCTTCATTGTTTTTTTTCTTACATTATTATAATTTTTTTGTTCAACTGTTCATCTAAAACACATAAAAGGACTAAATGCTGGCTTTTAGTTAAAATGTGAAAACAAAAAAAGACTTTTGCCTCAATAATTTATCATTAAAAAAATATCTTTGTCAATTTATTGTTTATCTTTGTAGCTGAGGACCTTCCTCATATGCCATCCTCACATGACATTAGATCTTGTGTTTAAAGTTGAGCAAAAAAAGATACATTCACATATGCAATAAACATGCAATATTACTTTATGCTGGAAAACATGCTGTGCACATACATATGTAAATACGCAGATCTATTTTTAATTCTAAAAATGCACAGACTTGGTCGTCGGTCTACTTCCTCCCTTTGATTTTTTAGATCTGAAAGTGTTATGATGACATGAGCCATCTGGTTTTATATTTCCAGTTACTGGTCCTTCAGACTTGTCAATGTTGTTGCTGCCATTTTTAATTGTTTTGTAACAGTTTTTCTATTTTCTTCACTTGTGTTGGCAACGTGTATTTCATTGTATGCATTGACTTTCTGTACCACCTGATTGTCTCAAATAACATTTTCCAAAAGAGAAGATACAGTTTTATTTAACTGTCCTTTTCGTTCTTGAACACAGAAATGTAGTAAGTAAGACTGAAATCATGAGGAAGGACCAACATTTGTTGTGCAGGTGTAAAGGGAGAGTATTTGTTTAGATTGTTCTTATTATAATACATGGTCCTGATTGCCATTTTGTTTAAAAAAAAAAAAAATCAGTGTGCTTCCAGACTCATCAACCCCCTCAGAACTTAGATATGCAGTATTGTGATTGACGGCGACACTGATCACATCTCTCGAATGTTTTCCTGATGACTAGAGTGTAAATGTCTCATTTAGGATAGATCCTACATCACAGTCACTGGCTTCATCTGATACAGGTCTTTGAAGGCCACCGCACATATTTTCAGACTGAAGTTACTTGTAGTTGTGTGTATACGCAATATTGTTATATTTCACCATCATGATGTCAAAAAAAGAAAAGAATTTACATTATTTCCGTGTTGTCTGAAAATATCTGAAACAGTATGCAGTACTTTGTTCGTCCAGTGACAGCAGCTCCTTCATGTATAAGTACAACCTGAACATGTACAGACGTAGGGGAAACTCTTGGATAGAACATTTTTAAACTGATTTAATTTGCAGAGCAAAATCATTTTGTGAGCATTTAATGAGAGGAGATTGATTGGGCGGGGTTTAGTCCACAAAACTAATCTTAATCCACATCAACAATCCGAAAAGTTTTATTTTGCCAGCGTCTCTTCTCACTGTGCAGAAAGACTCATTCAACCTTTTAAGCGCCCATGCAGACTGTATAATCCTTAGAGTGACTCCACAATGTGGACGTTACAGTTTGAAGATACTCTCTTATTACGCTTTGTTTGGAGTGCACATTTTCTCTTAAGTCGTAGAAAATGTCCGTCCATCCTCTACATCTGCGGTGAAATGTTTTAATATAACGCTACACTCTATTGTTGACGGATGAGAGGAATAATCTCAAACACTTAAAATGTACTATTATAAGAGTACTGTCATATTTGCTTTGTATTGTATGCAAATGGTTCCTGAAGAATGTCATAACTGTGGCTCTGTTGAGTTTCAAAGAGCCACATCCCACAGTTGAGGCCAATGCAAATCACCTATGAGATTCTGAATTAAACGTTGCTTACGTTAACAAAACAGGCAGATGTTGTAAGTGCCTCTATGAGGCCCGTTTAGGTTCTAATGTCAGTTTAGGAGTTCATGTAAGAGCTAGATTTAACTAGCTAAACCTTCAGAGCGTTAATGCTAAATAGGTTAGCGGTTATTATTGAATATGTACATATCTGTAACAACACATGTGAATACATTAAAGTCATATGAAACTAACACATCGATGTATATTTTGTGAGTGCGGGCAGCAGGTTGTATAACAACTGGTTCTGACAGAGTTTAAGGATTTGTCATCAGAAAGGTTTTAAACTGTATATTGTGCCAAACTAACCTAACTACACTTTTATATTATGCTATATTTTATTATATATTTCCTCTCACTGCAGTTATTTTTAAAGCAATCTATTATTAATTAAGCAGTAATGACAACTTACAGGAACATTTTCCTTTGGATTTGTGTTGTTTGCCATGGGAACGTGGGAGTAAATGCACTTTACTGTATATAAATGAACAGTAAATGTAAATATTGTAATGGTTGATGCTAATGTATCCTGCAATGGAGTGTATGGTTCTATACAAACATAAGGAACATGACCCAGTACTTTAAGTATGGTCTTTAAATATGTAGGAAGAAGTGGAGAAGATGTTTAAATTAGCTTATGATACCCATCCAATTAATGCTATGTAACCAATGTAATGCATTGATCAAAGTTCATCAAGAACTTCATTTGGGAAAAATTTTAATTTGGCATCAGGGACCAGAAGTGTTTGAGTAGTATTTGAACTATATTATAGGGTAATTTGGGAATAAGAATACAGTACACAATACAGTGCAGCAGAAATATTGTGACTTTGACCTACATCAGCCTATAAGCTCTTGTGCTTTACAATGCCAGCCTGTCCCAACACAAAGGCTGCTCTGGCACGGAGTCAGGACGTCTCCGGTGCCAGAGCAAAGACAGAAAACTCTAGTTTGTATCCAAACAAAAAGTGCTGCGTTACTCTCCAATGATGGATTATGTGGTTAAACTTTAAGAAACATATTAGGAAAGTCTGGCGCCAAAACACATCCCACTTAGAACATCAAAATGCCATTTTGGTGGTTTAGCTAAGCTGATTCTTCCTCACAATGTAAGCCATAGTTGTTTGGAGGATTGTACGAGGGCCTTTACTTTCACTTGACTATATCCCTAACATTTAATGTACTGCTGCACAGTGTCTTGCTTTTCTCTGGAGAAAACTACAACTACACAGTGGAATTATACAGAAGAAGAGGGGGAAGCCAAGAACGGACGGGAAGAGCGAATGTAGCCGCTTTGAAACATGATGTTTATATCGTGGGGTTATTGTGAGCGGGTGAGACCAGAACATAAGTGTTTAATCTCCCAGTAAATAATGCGTAATGCCAGCACATGTGATTCGAGAACTGTTGGCGAAGAATACAAAGAAATGCTCCATCTACCGTTGTTCGCAAACAACTTTATCGAATCGGCACCTGTGTTTGCTCGGTGCGCAGCTTTATTGGGGGGTTAAGCTTCTTGAAATGGTGTCAGCCAAGTTTTTGTTTTTGTTTTACAAAGTGGAATAAATGTGAGTAGCATCGAGCGTGATTGTATGTGTCCATCCGTCCAAAATGTGTTTTTCCATGATGTGTACATATCTGTTAAATGAAAGTGTCAGCACATACTGACACACACACACACACACTATATAGTGAATAATCATCATCTCCCAATCACCTGATCTTCACTTATAAAAGCTCTGTACACGATTCCCTCCTGTAAAGATGGCGGTTCTATTTGTTGAGGGTTGGCAGAGGGGGGGGGCACGGTTCTGGTCAGTTGGCTGGCAGCTCCTTTCATCCAGTCTGTTGTTTGTTCTTCTAATGTTGTCAGCCGCAAGTTTTAATGTCGCCATTTCCTGACTTTCTTCTTCTCCAGTAACATATGTGCTGATGTTGTATGTGTGTGTGTATGTTGGAGACAGACTGTGCTAGAGTTGTGCTTACACTTTAAATTTGTGCACTTCATTCTGACATGCACAGTTAACCAGCAGTTTACAGGTAATGGTGATCCCTGATTACTTCCCTATATTGTGCACAATGTTAGTGACACTATGAATCTGTGTTATGGAAAAAACATGTAATTGGCAAATTCCAAAAATATCACTTTATGACCAAGATTGCTTTATATTAGTCGAGCACTTCTATAAATCAATCTAGATACATGCAATGTCACAAGTTTCAGTTTTCCTGTGTGTTCTCTGTGAACTCAATATTAATGACTCTCTGTTCTTGTCTTCACAGTGTTAAGTTTCTAGCATTCGCCTTCTCTCTAATGAGGAGTCAGTAACCGGTAAACACAAATTTGCAGCGGGAGCCACGTAAGCGGCGGGTGTGACGCGGATGGACAGTTTAAAGGAGATCTTTTTGGGGGTGACAAGAGAGAGAGACCAGAGGTTAATCATGAATTTATAAATCACATGGTCTTCTCCTCACATTGTTACCAAAGCAGCCTCTTGGAACTCCGACCACACGTTTGACAACTGTCTGACCCTTTTTTCTTTTTTCCTCCTTCTTTTTTTTGGTCTTTTTTCTGGCAAACTGACTGAGCATTGCACTGACACACTTTGGGAGAGGAAAGGACTCCTGATTACACATTCCAGATGACAACACTATACTCGCCATCTTGTATGATGACCAACTCGGTACCATCTACAGTGCTGAACCACTGCGCAACTTCACAAATTCCTGAAAAGAAACAAAAAAAAACTAAAACACTTCACAATGGACTGAATGAACTATGTAGCATCTCTGCTAACTTATTGTAGCATTTGTTGGCTGGGAAATAACTTGACGTATTCCATCATCACCCGTTTCGAAGAGAGAGGAATTTATGCATACAAGGGATCTTTTAGATGTCATTTTCCTCTTGGGTTCCTTTCCAGTGAAGAAAAAAACAAACATATATATATATATATATATATATATAGAGAGAGAGAGAGATAAAGTATGTGAGGGACAAGGGTTTGGTCTCACACTTAACATTCCAAAAAAAAAGTAATTCCAGTGTTCATGAAATCAATCACAAACGCACAGTATCGAATGACACTCATACAATTCCTCATTCAAGTTTAGCACTTGCATGAACCTATGTCTTCCATTCACTTCTATCAGACTGAAACACTGCCCTCTTCACGAGTACCGCGATAATCAAAACACCACACATGAAGCACATGTAGCATCAGCTCAAACAAATCACGTATGGCATTTACTGTACATCTAGACTCACCCGAAACATGCACCTGTGAGAGGAATGGTGGGAGGAGACTTCTCTTTATCTCTAATGTACTGACGCCGGCTTGCCCAAAAACTCCACGTGGGATACTAAAGGTCCTGTAGCATGCACTTGCTGGATGACCTTTTGTAACTTGCTGTAGATTAGGAGATTCCACTTCAGATGAGATTCTGAACATAGTCATTCCTCGAAAAGAACATAGTCCTTTAAATTCCATTAACATTCCACCACTATATGCACATTTAAATATTAGTGTTTTTCCCACGGCGGACTGACACAGTGCTCAGTCTTGAGGAGCAAAAAGACTGACTCGAGGAGAACAAAATCCTAGAGACAATTGTTAGTCGCTACTGAATATCCCAGGATATTGTTTTGCCTAAATTACGAGGACGCCCCTACCACAAAGGCACTTTTTTTCACGTCGCATAAAACTGCCCATTAGCTGGAAAGTGTGTGCTATCATTTTCGAAAGGGACCAATCAGATACCCGTTCCCCCTTAACACAAAGGCCGACACTGCCAATTAGGCACAATAATACTGCCCCATCTCTCTCTTGTCCCTCTTGCTGCCAACGACTGCTTCGCCAGCAAGTCGAGATAAGGATGGCCCCCGCCCGGGGAGCCCTTAGGCAAAGGGGAAGATGAGACGAAATGGACTAAGAGTAGAGCGAGCGCGTTGGAAGTGTACAAAGAGAACAAATCTATATTTTGATAAACAAATCAACTATCCATGGCTTTGGAGAAAAAAGTTTCTGAGCAGAAAAGATCCAGAATGGAATGAAAAAAAATAAAAATAAAAAATCAAATGCAAATGTGAATAGAAAAATTGGGCATCATGAAATGGAGTCGAAGTCCTGGAAAAAAAAAGGATGGGGAGCGATTATTTTGTCATGAGGGGTGGACGAGGAGAGACAATGAGCGATGACAGACTCTTGCCTATGAAGACACGGGGACGACAAACGACGGACGATGAGATTAACAAATGAAAAAGAAAAAAAAAGATAATGCATTTTTGTAACTTTGTTTACCAGCATGACTACTTTGCATGACTGTCTTTTCTGCAAGCCCTTAGTTGAAGACAAGGGTGCTAGAGATACAAAAAAGTATATATAAAATGAATTTAAAAAAATGTTATATGCAATTAATGTTTTAAAAAAGATTATAATGAAAGAGAAGAGCTATATTTTGTTTTGAAAAGTAAAAAAAAATGTGAATATTGAAACATGTATGTTTGCAAAGTACACCCTGAACTATGTTTTTGTTTGATGAAATCTCTCTGCTACTACTGCCCTACATTCCTCATTCCAGTCGATTCAATTGTTTTACTTTGTGACGCATTGAGCAGTCTATTTTATAACCATCCAGTCAACAGCGATCATCGATGCAGACTTTGCCAAACTATTGCATTTTGCGCAAAGGATGTCACAATTCACCATTTGTTTTTTTATTTTCCTTCCTCGAATCATTTGCACAACTACCGTAGCAGCAGCAGCAACAGCAGCAGTTCTAAAACAACAGCTCTCCGTACCACGACTTTGACTGCTTGATTAGAACTCATGGTTTGCTTTTTTTCTTTGGCAATAATACAAGAGTTGTCACCTGATTGTAGCAGGGCGGATGGAGAGCGTCCGGAGTATCTTCAACGCCTCAGTGTTAAAAAAGAGTCGTAAAGGCCTTGGATGTCCCATGGCGGGATTTTGCTGGAATAGGCAGTTCTGTTCCTCCAGTTCCTACGTTGAAACATAAGGGTACAAGTGCAGGTTATCTAATAAGGATCAATAAGAGACTATGAGAGACGTCGTACTGTATTGGCCAACAGTCAAGAGAGATTTCCGGTTTGCATGGAACCAACTGCCATTCCAAAGTTAGCGTCTGGTTTAAGGGACTCAGGTGTGTTGATGGTGTGTGTGGATGTAGGTGTTTTGCTATTTTCTTTCTAACATGAATAAATTCTAGTATATAGACGACGATAATGTGAACACCTCACAGTGATGTGTAAAAAAACGCATGCATTATGACTTGATAATCTCTCGAGGGGGACCTGTCCCCGTAGTCTTGACATATCCCCTTAGCCTCCTATCATTGTTTGTCATGAACCCAGTCCTGATAACTATGAACACTGTGCCGTGTCGTAGAGCAGAAAACGTCTTCCTCCCAGAGGCAACTGAAAACTACTCGCACTCGCGGTGTCAGCATGAGTGTGTAAGGTAGCGCGTCTTCGTTTTTTTTAGATGGTCAGGTCTTTGCATCCGTCGTTACCCACGGAGTTACCGTCATCCAGCTGGCTAGTTGGCAGCTCATCACAGCACACAACACAGTTACGTGAGCACCAATCAAAAAAGACCCAGAGCTTCCAAAATGATGTCAGTGAAGTACTTTTAACTGTTGAAAAGATGAAAAGAGGAGCGACACCAGTGTCCACCGAGGGGAGATTGATGTAAAAAAACAAACAGTCTTGTTAAAATAAAGCATCTCGTTGTTGAGTGCTCTCCGAGCACCTCATCCTTGGTTTGGTATTCCAAGTGAGTTTCAGGCCCTGCTGGTTCAGGGCTCAGCTCAGGCAGCTGAATGGTCCTCCGTCCATTCCTGATACATTGCAGTTGAAGACTCACCAGTATATGAGACTCAATAGTGTAATGTAGACTACAGAGACTTCAAGTATTGTGTTGGGTCTACGTTGGTTTTACAGGGTCTAGAACTTACTTTTGTCTATTTGGCAAAAAATAGTCCGTGGGATTTTGTTTTGGTCCTTTTTTTAAACCTCCCGATTTCCGTTCCCAGTTTCGGAAGGCATTAAGCAACTACAGCTTGGATGGTCACAAAGACGTTTATGAATATTTCAGAGGAAAACTTCTAGTGGCGGTGCGCACACTCGCAAAAGGTTTGTGCTTCACCCTGCAGTATTTTATTGTGTTTTTACGGCCAAGTACTACTGTCTTTTTCTTTCTTTGTCGCTGTTAAGTTTGCCATCTCTTCATTCTCCTCATCGTGACTGCTCTGCCAATGCCAGGCTGAAAAAAAAGATGTCTTTCCTTTTTTATATTGCATAATACTGCCATTTGATTTAGTCATGTTGAACAGAATGAGTTACAATGAGTGCTAAGTCTGTTTTATTTTCTCAAAGTTTGCAACCTGTGATACCATGTTATACATTTCCTCTGTAACACTCACAGAACCAAAATAACAAAAAATGCTTTACACGGTAAGTAGGTGCCACTGTAAACAGCGCCTATGTGTAGTAACAATATTATGACACGTCCTCCAGGTGGAAGGTGTTATGTGGTCCTTGGATGACACATCCTTCACGATATCAAATGTATTTTCTTTACGTGCCTGTTTCTGTTCAATATGTTATTTTGTGTGTGTTTTAATTGAGGACACTGTATGCAATCTGCACCACGAATGCCACTGATCGACACTTACTGTACGCTCCCTGAGACACAGACTGTTCTGTCATCAGTCCAGATGATTGCAACCACGTGTGTACAGTGGCTTAATGGCTCTCCATAGAGCAACTTAGCAATCACACTAATCTTAAATTTCTTTTTTTGATTTTAACAAAATGATTAATACCAGAGTCAATGTTATCATACTGAATAGATTTTACTAATATTTTTAATACCTTATTTTAATTAGAAATAATGTGACACACTCCATACAAGTCATACCGATACATACATCTAATATTACAGACGAACATCATGCATCCACGTAAGCATTCCAAAGATAAAAGATGTGTGTTCATTTTACATGCCATCAAATTGTGTAAAACAGACTTAGGTACTAGTCCATTGTACTGCGGTCTTAGTAGGAGAGTGAATGGGGAGAAGAGGTGGTCACTGGAGCATCTGGTTGTGACTTATGCCGGATTTTATTTTTGAAATGTTGGAACACAAAGAACAACCCATTAAGAACTGTATAAAGTATATTTCAATGGAATGTTCATGATCTATCTTTTTATATTTTGAAGAGAAAAAAAAATAGAAACATATCAATAAAGTGTCATAATTGAACTTATTTCTACTATTGAGACTTAAAATGTATGAATGTCAATGCGATCTAATGTGAACTAATCTCCATAGCAGCTTGAATGAATAACTGATTAACAGTCATGAGATGCTTTTTCAGAAACATTAAAATTGCTTAAAATCACTGAAATGAACTTAAAATAAATGAAAAAGTGACATCAGCGGTGTGTCATTTTTATTTTAAGGATTTATAGCTGATGACATGTGCGCTGCTGTACACAGTGACTGATACTATTACCTCCTGTGCTGACTGTCATAGTTAACATCAGCCTGTCAGGAACACAATACCACAATACAGTGATTGATTTTATCTGATTTGAAGTGAGGAGACTAAGAAACTTGATATGAGACACGAGACAAGTGTGTTTGGATGGAAGCATTTCCAAGAAATTGTCAAGTTTAATCTTTAGCCAATATTATTTTGAGCTTCCGTAGACTCGTCACATAGTGGTAATCTATAATTTTGAGGTCAACTGTAACAGTGTCCTGATATTTGAGCACGATGAGCCTATGTAAGAGACATTTTACTTGCTCCATATCAAATAACTGTAACTCTAACTTCTTATATTCAAGAAACCAGACACCAACAGACCTGAATAGTTGTTCTTAAACTCAAAAACTAAATTGTACAGATTTGGTTGGAAAAGGAGAAAAACACGAGGCAACAACAGGGTCGACAAAATGAAAAGTCCATATATATGAATCACAAAAGCAGCTATACGATCTTACTATTTACTATAATACATAATATGAATTACTTTCAGGGGTTTTGACATTAGGTTTAATTGGTCTGTGTCTTACAGACAAATAAACTTTTAAGTATTACATATAAAAAAGAGAAGTGGTTTGAAAATCAGGAAATATGAGGTATAACATATTTAATTTACAAAATAATCTCAGCATGGTTTCATGGAAAATTATTAAGTTCTTTATGGAGGCACTAAATCATATAGTGTAAGGACCACATGGCAAGAAATAGTAATGTGGAGCCATCTATCTTCTGCTTATGGATATATACCCACTATGTGTTCAAAATGTTTCTGCTATGATATGTCGCTGCATGAAGGCAAAATTATTCAAAACCATTTTATACAAGCAGAAGCACCTGCTTCTCTGTCACAGTTTTATCTGATCCACACCATTTATGGACAAAATCACACAAAATTGTAATTTCGTCGTCTACTTCCTTTACACAAAAAACCTAGAGGAATTCCTGATTTCATATAGTTGTATTGTGTGTGTGTATCATAGCAGTCCAGCTGGCAGTGTTTTTCTGCTGTGGAAAATGTCGGCAAAGGCCTCTTTCAATGTTTTCTCCTTTGTGCCAATACATCACCTCCCTCTGGTGGTTACACACAGTATCTTCTGCTTTGGTAGATTCAGAAGAGCTATGACTAATAACAGTAAATCTATTTTATTGTTTAATTTTTCTCCCCACAATCTCAAACAATCAATTGAACATTTTGAAGCACAAGCCTGCAGCGAAAAACACATTCTATTATACATATATTATTATTATCGTTGGTATAATTCTTGTTCTGTATATTATTAACTTATACTTATTGTCCTTTACTCTGCCAGTATACGTTCGGATATACACATCAGAAAATCATGGCTAATAGGTTAAATAGCAGACGGCTGTATCATTAAATATATCAGCTTTAATTATTTAGTTTTACAGCCATAGAAAATCATATTTCTTAACAGATCTTTCAAGGTTACTATCAAATGTCTTTGTCAAAACTATAGATACGGGATGTGTATGCTATCTGCATTATTCAGTCCTCAAAGGTTCAGGTTGTGGATGATGGTAAAGACGTCGAACAAGGATCCAAAGAATTGTTTGGAATCAAAGCATTATAAGATAAGATAAAACTTTATTGATCCCACACCGGGGAAATTCCCTTCTCAAAGTAAAAAATATACAGAGAACAAAATTTCTTAACCAACTCAATTCCAACATACCAGAATAAGTCTCTCTAAACAGGAAATCTGTTGCAGTTGACCTATATCTTAAAGCAGTTGACCTGTTTATTTTGGCAACAAAATATGTTATGTTCAAATCAAATAATTTGGGGTTAATGAAGTACAGTGAGGGAGCTCTGTCAGCCAGAGTCCCATGCTTGTTAGAGAGGGTCACACCGTGCAGTGCCAGGCAGAGGCGACATTTGATAGGGAGGTTGAAGGTTGTCTTGCCCCATAGCTTAACTGGAGGGAAAGGACAGGGAGGGGCTGGAGGGCTTCTAACCGAGATTGTATTTCAACAGGACAGCATTCCCAAAAAACTTCAAGACGGACAACGTGAGGCATGTTACCCCGAGCAAAAAACTGGAGGCACAGGTTGCGTACAACCTGGTCAGAGCGTTTAGCAGCACCGGGAGTGGAGCTGTGTGAGTGCTAACTGAAGGTAGACAGCCGTACAAGGACTCTGTGTGTATACCGGACGGACATGATGACAGAGAGGAAGACGGACAACCTGATGACCCACAGGAAACGAACATGTGATTTTTCATCCTTCCAATAGTGTCAGCCAGCAGCTGTTTTACATTTAGTGAGTAAACACTTTTATCTCATTCACTGGCTACTAACATGGCTTGCTGTTCGTCATTTTTTACCTACAGTTCACCTTTGAAATAGTTTTTAGCAAATTTGAGTGAGTAGAAGTGTAACTGTGATGAGATCGGTCACAAAAATTGTAAACAACCCCTCACCGCTGCAGTATCTTCCTAGTATCAGCTGAAAACTGAATTCCACTGATGGAACTATCACTCTGGTTTCAGACACGGTTTTCTTTTAAGTCCAGTTGCTCTCCAAATTGTCAGGAGAGTGGTTCACCGCATTGCCTGGTGTGGAATACTCAAAGGGATGGACAGCAACGACCCGCAGGAAGACGAAAGAGGAAGCAGCAGGAAAGAGAGTGATGGAGAGAAAGACAAACAGCTGAAGAACCAGCTCAACAGTGAGGAAAAAGGAGAAAAGGAGATCCAAGGAAATGAGAAAGAGAAGAAGAAAGAGCGTCGACGTTCTGGGTCTCTATGGAGGAGTGGATGGGCGTTGAGTGAAAGACTTGCCATCAATGTATCAGGGATGCGCTATGAAACTCAGCTTCGCACCTTAGCACAGTTCCCTAACTCCCTGCTAGGTGACCCCAGGCGGAGGTCACGGTACTTTGACCCTCTTCGAAATGAGCTCTTCCTGGACCGCAATCGGGCCTGCTTTGATGCCATTCTGTATTTCTACCAGTCGGGCGGGAGGCTTCGGAGGCCAGCCAACATACCCCTGGACATCTTCATGGACGAGCTGATGTTCTATGAGCTAGGACAGGACATCATAAACCGTTTCAAGGAGGACGAAGGTTTTCCAAAAGAGGAGGAGAGGCTGCTGCCATCCAACGAAATTCAGAAAAGACTGTGGATGCTGTTTGAGCACCCAGAGTCCTCATCGGGCGCACGTATCATAGCCATCATCAGCGTTATGGTCATTGTGGTGTCCATCCTCATCTTCTGCCTGGAGACACTACCCGACTTCAGGCATGAGAAAGAGATGCGAGAGGTAGGATGTATGATTGAAATGTTGCTGTAGGTTTGAGAGGCAGAATAATATAGGGGTTTTCAATTTCAGGAAGGTCAGGTGAATTGGCAGAGAACTGGACTAGAGAGAAGACAGCCTCGTGTCTCTCTCAATAATTGTCACGTTATGCAATGGCTTCAATATCACAACAATCAATTCAATGACACTTGCTAAAACAGAGACTGTAACACTTAGTTTATAACAGCACAAATCAAACCACCAGGGTATCAGGTCTTGAATTTGTGACTGCTTGTGTCAAAAGGAAACATGACAACACTGGAAGCAGGTGTTGAAAGTAAACACACACTTGATGGCTACTACAGTTTGTTATTGAGAAAAATACCGACCACTATTGGCCAATATGTCTGGAAGCAAACCAGAGAGTGTCAGATAAGCTTATGGTGTGGTTATTTTAGACGGCAGTTAAATATGATACGCTTGGATTCAGGAAGTGGTAGAGGGTACAGAGAGTACCGGGTGCTGCCTGGAATACAACTAAAAGGAGAGAAAGGAAAGAGACAGTGAAGAGACGGCTAGGTGTGTTAGCAGAAGGTCACACAAGTGACTGAACACATAGACAAGGGTGAGCCAAAGTCTTCCGGTGGCTTAGAACCGGAGACTCAAAGGTCTCACAGCATGAGTAGCATAAGTTGGGTCATGTTAACACATACCTCCAAGACTGCTGTGCTAGGCCAGGCTGCCTTTGCTCAAGCAAAGCTGCCAGGAAAGTACTGTAACTTACTCCCGCTCGGGTCAGCGGCATGACTCGCTGAACTGCTTTGGCTATGTCACACGGCTGAGAGATGGGATAGCGACAAAGGTGCAGATGGATGAGGAATGGTGCAGCAAGACACTCTCATGTTTCCCTTTGGAGATCTCACAGGGTTATATTTAGTGTTAGGAGAGCCCTTGGAGCAGATCAACACATATGAATGTCCACCTTTAGAAATAAACACTGTCACTGACCCGCTACTGAAAGCCATAAGGAATACTTCTAGGTTGATTTAAACTGCACAGAAATGTTATATATTACACACAGCCCATTAAAGCATGTTGAACTGATCCTCTTATATCCATATCATCTGTTTTCATACTTCTTACTTGATGTTAAGTGTAAGATGTTTTAAATGGTCATTACATAATGCTTAGCTGCAATGCTTACTGACACAGAAGATGAAATGACAGGTGGACTGAAAAAGAGATTTGTTGAGCTATGTGGAAATATAAAGCCGCAGATGTCATCCGCTTTTATGATGTTGCCAAAAGTGAGAACCAATGAGATGGTGGACATTATAGGCTCCTGAAAGTCAGGGTGGTTTATTAGGACACCACGAAAACAGTATCCGGAAGTTAACTACTTTACGTTCTTTCTTTCTTGCCAAGTCGATACTGCTCGTCTTCACTGAAAATACAGTACATAGCTGCAGCCACCATCCTGGGAACTTGCCAAGTTACTAAGATAAGTAGAAGTTGGGGTTAGCTTACTAAACTGCTAAGCTAATTACAAATGGGATTTAGCCAATAGCCTGTGAGCTAACTTGAACAAACTGAGACAATTGCTTACTTTGGTTCTGTCCACGCTGAATAAAATCTACATTTGTGCTAAACCAGGCTAACAGGATGCCAGTATTAGCTCAATTACTAAAGAAACTTGAAAGTGGTGCAGTATAAATATTGGAATAAGCAAGTGAGCATATAAATGTGGACCTATAGAGGGATGTTGTTCTGTGTAGTTTAAAGAACAATTTGCACAGTTGCAGTTTTATAGTTGCATACTGTCATTCTTGTTTAGTGATGCTGTATTTAACTCGTGTTTTATGTTTTTTCCTGTCTTCTCCACTTTAGGAATATTTTTACAAGTACCACTCCCAAGAAAAGAATGTATCCGAGACCATGCCTCTTCCGCAAAGCGTTTTTCACGACCCCTTCTTCTTGGTGGAGACCATGTGCATATGCTGGTTTTCCTTCGAGCTCTTCATGCGCCTCACTTGCTGTCCCAGTAAGACGCTGTTCTTCAAGGATGTCATGAACATCATCGACTTCAGTGCCATCCTGCCATATTTTGTCACTCTGGGAACAGAGCTGGCCAAGGACAATGACGCCAGTCCAGCAACATCTTTGGCCATCATCAGAGTCATCAGGTTAGTGAGAGTGTTCAGGATCTTCAAGTTGTCTCGTCACTCCAAGGGCCTCCAGATCCTCGGTCAGACACTGAAGGCCAGCATGCGAGAGCTGGGCCTGCTTATCTTCTTCCTCTTTATTGGCGTCATCCTTTTCTCCAGCGCCATCTACTTTGCTGAGGCCGATCACACCGACACGGCCTTTGTCAGTATACCACACGCCTTTTGGTGGGCAGTTGTCACCATGACCACAGTGGGCTATGGTGACATGTACCCAGAAACAGTATGGGGTAAGCTTGTTGGCTCAATGTGCGCCATAGCTGGCGTGCTTACCATATCACTACCAGTGCCTGTCATAGTATCCAATTTTAGTTACTTCTACCATCGGGAGACTGAATGTGTGGATCAAACCGAGTATGCCCATGTCCAGTCACTGGACGATGAGCCAGACGGAGAGGAAATAGATGAAGGGGATAGGGATCCAGATGGAGAATTTTATGCAATTGAAGGCATCTGTAACCCTCTGAATGGCACTCTGCTGGGTGGACTGTGCACAGCGCAGAGCACGGAGTTCAGAGGGGGAAATACGTATCTGAGCGAACCGCTGGTCACTCAGGTTTAAGAGTTGTACACTTGTCAAGACATAGTAAGAAGAGACTGCGAAAGAAAAGCTGAATATATAGGAGTTCAAGGATCAGAAGTGCCGGTCCAGGTGAGAGAAACTTGCAAAAGGAAAATGACAAACAAAAACTGACAAATTGTGTAAAACAATAATTTCAACACTAATTTATCTGCAAATAAACTTTTATTACAATTTTGTGGTCATTTATATGTATTTATTGCAGCAGCAGCTCACTAAATAACACTGGAAAACAACTTTGGTATAATATACTTTCAAAAGCAATTAAATGGCATTAAATGAGTTTAACATTCTCAGGGTCATAACATACAGTGAATGTAATATGAGCTGTTTTATTTATTAATGCTATCAGCTTGTGTTTGTGATGAAAATGAATTTCTGAACATCTCCGCCTTGAAACTATGATGTCTTAGTACTTTCACATTTTTTTGCCTTGCTGTTTGGAGTGTGTGCAAATCAATTATTGACAATGTAGACGTCACCTCTCATCAAGATTCAACCAAACACCAGAGGAGCTGTCACCGCTGACGCACTGAAATCTCCTGTGCACCAAACTCTCACTCTAAACATTCTGCTGTAAGATATGTACAAAGTTCACACATGTGTAGTTTTGGCTTATGTGACCTGAAGCGACTGACATGACCTTTATCCTGCTGTAATACGACACTGTAGCATTACTTAATGACACAGTGTTACCGTCTGTATTTGTGCCGAAGAGGAAAGGTATGATTGCAATGGCAGAACTTCTCTATTTATTTGCTTAAGTATGCACTCATTGTTTTTAATAAAGATTATATTTTATAAATTTTCCTATAAGAAGCTGTGTTATCTATGATTGCCTGTGGTAATTATTTAGAGAGACGAATTAAACCTTTAAAAATACATATTTGCCTTTTAGATAAAGCTTTATTGTTTTTGGATATGAATTAAAACAAGCTCGAGGAAAACAATCATACAATATACTTCATTGCTTAGGTTACTGCATCTCTAAGAACAACACAAGGTTTGTGTTTCACTCCTGTACGGCCACGAGCAACCTTTGTACTAAGCTGCTGTAAGCTGTAGCATGCGATAACATTGCTCTCTCCGATTCACTGGAACACGTAAGACTTTCCACAGCATCACAGGGACAAAGCTTGAGCGGTACATGTCCTAAAGTAACATCACCAGTGTTAACTGCTCCATTAATGTGTTTCAGCTGCCGTCACTGATGTCAGATTAACGGTGAGCAGAGGGGGGAGGCAGTGAGGTGAACTCTTTGGGGGATAAAAATGGGATCAGCGAGGCAAAACAAAATGATGTACTCTTAAAAAAGATGCAGATGTTATTGTCAGAACTTTTATTTGTGAAAACTGATCCTTCCACACCAGTTGGAAAACAAAACAACAATGAATCAACAGGCACCACAACAAAAGTTGTGTATACATGTACAAACCCTCCCTGTTCAGTGCTATGAAAAATGTATATTTTGAAGTCAGCTTATTTTTAAAAACATAAATGCACATGACAGGTTGAAGAGGGAAGGAAGTTTCAGTTCAAAGTCAACTCCAGGTCAATTTGATTTCATTTAATTTAATGCCGGAAATGAGAAATCATCAATTTACCTGCTTACCTCGAGTGCTTTAAGACCTGATCAAACTATAAACAAACCCTCTATTATAAACGCTTTTATTTAGTAAAGAAGATAAATATTTTTTGTAAAAGTGCATATCTGTAACATCTTCTAATAAAGACAATTGAATAAATTAAGACAATATATGGGAGCTGTCAACCAGTTTGAAAAATGCATCATACATGTAGGGAAATACATAAACACTAAACACTGTATTAATGTACATACGCTCCATAAAAGCTGAAAAAAATTATTGGAGGTTTGATCAGCGAAAAGACCTCAAATAGTGGACAAATAGTATTTGTCCACTAGAGAGCGCCCCTGCTCTTACAATAATTAGCCCATTTCCTCCTTCAAAGCTGTAATCTTTGTTCACAGTTTTTTTCTCATTCATTATACATGCATCCTTCCTGGTTTGTTTACAGAGCTGCTGTGTCATTGCTTGCCAGGTGCAAACAGACAAAAGTGAAATTTATCTTATATTTTTTTTTATTCCAAACTTCTCTCCAGTCTGATTAACACACTTGAGTGTACAACTCACAAACATGAGCTTTCTGGGAATTTCGAGAAATTATGTCAAACAAAAGCGGCATGTTGTTGTTGTTGCTACACAGAACATTTTTTCCTCAGACCCAAACTATTTCTCGACCAAAAAAAATCTCAGAATCTGAAGCCAAACATCTGAACAATAAATAAATAACTTAATATAATATTGTCGAAATAGACACATGTTGCTCATTTTACATCAAAATCAAGTCTGCAGGTTCAACCTGGTCAGGGGAAAAGTTTTAAAAGGCCCATGCAGGTAAATTCCTTTAATTGTCCACTGAGAACTGAGGACTGACCATAGAGTTTAGGCCCATTCCGAGAAGGTCATCTGCGTCCATGTTGAAACGACTCTGGCTGTTTGGTGGTCGTTCAGACATGCTCTCTCTGGTCAGAGTGTTCGTAAGTGGTAGGAACCGAGTGAAGGGGACCGCGTGTCGATCTCTGGACCGTTTCGATGCCAGGGACACCGGAAATCCATGGTGCGAAGACAGGAAGCGGGTGTAGCCGTCTGCCAGCACCAGCTCCTGGAAGGTGCAGTCAGCCTCTGTGTGGTGCATCTGAAAAGTGACAATAGACGGCTGTCAGCGAATGGCTAGAATGACTTCAGGATGTCAAAGCTGTTCTTTGCTGACTGTACCTGTCCCCTCAGATGGCCTCCGCTGTCCACACAGAGGAACAGGGACGATGACAGTCCCTTGATGACTACGTGGCCTGGTCTGACAGATTTCAGCTGCAGCACACCTGGAAACACAGAAACATGAATGGGTGGGTCGTCTTCAGGAATCTCCTGCTGCTCTCAATTTTCCGGGCCTCAAAGGATCCGGTGTATTATGTTTATGTATCTGAAAAATGTATCCTTTGCTGCCTGTTGCCTTTAATACTCACTGTAAAGTGTCTGAACTTCACTTCCTGACACTCTGCCGTCCTGGGTCATCTGCAGATACATGCCTCTCCTGTGGTTATCTGAGACACGAAGAAAAAGGGGATGACAGAAATCAGCATAATGAGGAAGCAACATTGTGGCATCAATATCCCGTATTTGCATTAAATCTGTGACTAAATTTGTAATTGTCAATGTCACATTTATTTATACAGCAAATTTAACTTGGTTGAGCAAAGTTCTTTACAAAGTAAAAAGGTAAAACAAGAAACCAGCAATATGCAATATACCATACTACTAATGATAAAAGAATAAAATAAAAAGTTGTATAAATACCTGTGTAGAGATGCACTTCTCTCACTTGATTATTAAAGGACAAAAGGGGGTTGGAGTCAGGGAGATAAAACGCCCGAGAGGACGGAAGTAGAATGATAGAGAGGAAAGAGCACAGGTAAGAGAAAGGTGTTCGTGAAAAAGGAACCATTTGGAACTCTCGAAAGAAGATAAATAAGGAATAAATACAAAAAAATTACTTAAAAAAGGCTGAAAAAATATATTAAATAATATATATAAATAATAAATATAAAAAATACTCAGTCAACAACTTCTTTCCCTTCAAACTCTGAACAAGTGCAAGTTTGGTGTCCTTATAAAGGAGTTGGGAGAAGGAGGTCCCACTTCATGAGAGCAACATATGAGTCAGACGTTTCTACATGTTTGAACTGGGATTTAATGAGAGGAAGACCTGTGCTTTCACTCTATGTATGGGCTTCTTTTTCTGTGTTGTGTACAGTCACTGTTACTCATAAAGTCGGGGTTCCTCGACACCCACGGGTGCAGGTGGGTTCGAATTCTTCCGAGCCCGCGACTCCATCCTTTACGCTCTTTTGGCAGATTATTTTGACATTGAACTCTGACCAACAGTTTGTGTTCATGAAAAATGGGTTTCCTTCTTATAGTATATACAAACTCTAGGGTCAGGGTTTGTTCCAATTAAATTTCTTTACTATTCTATTTTTATTTCACCATTTTGCACTTTGTTCCCAACAAACCAACATCCTTAATGTTTCCAGTCAAAACAGATTGCAGAATCCAAGGAATCCCCTCCATTTCTCAACGTAACACAAACACCTCTCTCTGCGTCATCCACAGAACACATTCTTAAAACAATTACGAGAGGAAGCGACAAGTTCTTTTTAGTGGTGTTTATCTTAATTTGATTGATAGTGTGCATGTGTGTCTGTGTGTGTGTGGGAATGATGGGAATAGTGGGTGAAAATGATTCCCCCAAAGAAAAGGCATGTTTACTGGACTGCAGCTGTGCAGTCACCAGACAGGCCCCGATTTCAGCTTGTGCTTTCCGGAAACGAAGCGTACTTTGCCTTTAAAGTTCATCAGCCCTCTGATTCACACCAGCGGTGTAATGGTCCAAAAATTAAATCACCTCCTCATTGCTCACCTGCCAATCAAAACAGAGTAAATACATACATAGGTCTATACAATTATTCACAACTCTGTCAGGAGAATAAAATGATAAATAGATTCCTTAATCGTCCAATCTCCTTACAATGTATAGATCGTTGATATATTTCATGATGTTGGGAAATTATATATATATACACACATAGAAATGCAGTTAGAAACACTGTAAAATATTCATCACTATATATATATTGCGTTTATTATATGATTCTCACTGTCTGCCACATGTCGACCCTCCACTGTTACTGAAGGGAACCTGATCAAAAACTATGCTATTAATAATATTAAATGAAGCTGAATCAATTCCAATGCGATTAATATAAATGGGATACAGTTCGTAGAGATGAACCTCTAGGGCGCTCTCCTGTTTATTCTTTTAGCCTCTGCTGGTTATAGTTGCACAGTTTCAGTAGTTCCATCACTGCCAATGCCACTGTGTTAAAGAAACATAATGTAAACAAATACTAATTGAAATGTTTTAATTCATATTTTTATTATTATTTTCAATATGACTCCACAGATTAAGGATATGTGTGAAAACAGCCTATATATCAGTTTATATCATTTATCAGTTATAAATTCAATTTATTTTGTCAAATTTCGTTTGTATTTCACCTGTTTAGAATTTACAAAAAATCACTGGTACTATTAATAACCTTGGTCATGCCTAAATATGTAGCTGTGGGGTTTCCGCTTCCTGTCTTGGCTCATCTCCAGTCAATTCACCGTCGCCTGTGCAAAATCACCAACTACAAAAAGACACTGAGATTCTGCCATTTTTATGTGAATTTCCATCTTTCACGTAAATATGCAATTTTGTCAGGGGTGAAATAAATATATTCCTACGCTGTAGCATAATAGAACAAAAATATTAAAAGAATGCATTACACATAACTAAAGCATTTGCAGTACAGGACCACATAGCACCTCTCTAAGCCCCCCCCCTCCCTCCCCTCCCCTCCCCATCTCACTCCTTTCATGCCCTGTCTCGTGGTATCTTAGTAACAGTATGCTCCTTAGTTCTCTGCATTCAAGCTACCAAAGCTGACAGTTTGAGGATAAACTCGGCATTTACATTTTAATGGCTCATATCCTCACAGACGACTGAGAGCCCAGTTACTCACACTCACCTGTGAGCGCTCAGTGTGAAAGGGAAAGGCGCGAAAATAAAAACTCCTTCAGTAGCATTTTACAGGTATGTTTTTGTTTTTTTAATTACAGCTTTTACAATCATTATCATTATTGTTCATCATATTATATTCAATCATCATCACTACTATCCAATAATATGAATTTAAATCATCATAGCACAATTTGTTTTTGTTTTTTCTCAAAATGTACACATACAAGTAGCATATCTTAAATGTCCATAATTTAAAACGTATTTCCTGTCAACCTAAAATGAAATTACAGTCAGTCTTAAAACTAAGTATGAAATGAACGTACAGTTTAATACACACACACACATACATACTGTACATACATACTGTACATACATACATACATACAAACAATAGCAGTTATCATACAAAATGATAAAAATAAAATACACACGTTTTACAAAGTCCTGACCCAAGTTTCCACATCATTAGATGATTGATATCATGGCGTTCACTCTAAAATGGTTGATTTTGGCATGCATATTAACACAAATGCTTCAATCTTTTTATTTTTTTTTTTCCTAGTTTGAACAGGAGTTTGTCATAAAGCACTTTGCTAATTGTCTCATTGTCTGACCTATTCACATTTGTGCATCTCATGTCTGTTATGGCTTAAGAACATACATCTCATTTATCCTTTATACACTTACACACATTCTCTCCCTTGGACCTCCCTCTCCCCCCCGGAATCTCTACTGTGTTACGTTACTAGGCAGAGTATGTTCTAGCAGTCAGTCTACGTTGTCGTAAGAACACCTGAAAGGACGTGTCGGGCTATAATTATCGCGATCTGAACAGGAATGCATTTTTTCCAGTTTTTAAAAAACCCACAAACTATAAATTCAATTGTGTCAATATTGCCGTCTCACACTCAAAAACAGAAGAGGAATTCACAAGAGGCGATGGTCACTTTCTACAGGATCAAACAGCATCATGCCACAACTATGGATGAAGGTGAAGCGAGACGGAGAGAGAGAGAGAGAGAGAGAGAGAGAGAGAGAGAGAGAGAGAGAGAGAGAGAGAGAGAGAGAGAGAGAGCGAGAGAAACAAACGAATAAACAAACATTCACTCATTATTTTATCATCTTTTCACAACTCATTCACTCAGTGTCTTTGATTCTTCGAGGCTCGAACGTTGTTTGTCATCTTCTGGTGTCCAATCCGCAGTCTGTGTGTGTGTGTGTGTGTGGTTTTTTTTTCTTCTTTTCCTTGGGTTTAAAATGGAGGAGGGGGGTCTGCAAAATGGAGAACACACTTGACGAACCCTAGAAGCCCCTGCTGAGATGTGACGTTTGATTTGGTGTTCACACGAGTTTATTTTTATCTGCAGATACCGTCTGTCTGCGAGGGTGCTTCTCTCACCTGGTGTGCTTATGTTTTAGCAGGAATATGTTCTCACGGACCCCGACTCTCCTCTTGGACCAGTGTTTACTGAAAGAGAGAAACGGGCGATTAGTAAATATTCTCTATGTTATGTGTCGATCTCTGACGAACACTGGAATGAATTAAGCAAATTAAAAAAGCAAAAAAAGGGATAGGTTGAGTTTGACTCAAGATATTTTGCTGGCCTAGTTCTCAGATTATAACAAAATTATCTCTAAAGCTCACTAATTATCTCAGTTGATTAATCCATACAAACCAAAATGTAAAAATAACATGTTGTGATTTTACAGCTTTTACAGGAAAGAGGTGGTTAGCCTGGCACTGTCCAAAGTTAACAAAATCAGTGTAGCGACTAACGGACTGCTGGTGGTACTACAGACAAGATATTGATTGTCTGCGAGAAGAAGCATGTTATTTGCAAAAAAGTCTCTTTCTTTAACTTACATTGTCTATTATTAAAACAAACCTTGATTGTAAAGGATTGGGTAAATGTAGTGGGAGAGATAAATGTACTGTCCATCCTTGCTGTCACCCTGGTTCATTTAACTGACTGTTTATATCTGACTCATTTAATTTGCCTGTTACTTAAGCCGGGTTACTCAAAGCACCACTTAACAAAGTCTGTTACCTAATCTGAAACTTTGAGATTTCCTGTATTTCAGCTTCTGAGTGAGGTTCAAGGTGTCCAACAAGTCAGAGGATGCACATATACAAGATCGCATTGCTGAATCCCATCCCAAGAGGAATAAACGATCACACGTCAAAATCACAAAGTTTAAATCTTGAAAAGCTGGATTTACAACCTAGAAGGTTTTTTTTTTTAAATGGTCATGAGTACTGTGACTGACATGTTATTTGAACTAAATGTGCCATCACGGTTAATTAAAAAGGAATAGAATCCCCATTGCTTCGTGCAAAAGGCCCAAGTGACGGATTCTTTCTCTAAAATGCTGCCTGATTAGCTGCAGGACATTGTTTTCACATTCCTGTTTAAATTTTGAGGCTTGATTTCCATGCTACACCCTGACATCAGCTCTTTAAAGTTCAATCATGAAACACTTTTGACCATGTTAGAGGTTTGGCTATAGTTCACGTGTGGCCCAGATCTGGCCAGTAGGAGTGGACCATCAATCCATGTAGTATATGTGAACCAGATGTGTTGGATGTGGAATGGAGTTCAAATCTGGCCCAAATCAATATTTTCGGTTGCTTTTCCTCTACTGACTCTTTCAACTTGTGTGGAGAGTAAATCAGGTTAAAGTCACACAAATGTGGACGCAGCACCATCTTCTGCTGTTTCTGTGCCACAGACTGTATCGTCAGTGCTGCGACTCCTCACCTTCACTCTGCACTTTTCTCAGGGTGACAGAGGGAGTGGAGATGGCGGAGGCACGGAAGTTGGC
This sequence comes from Verasper variegatus, assembly GCA_026259375.1. Taxonomy (NCBI): domain Eukaryota; kingdom Metazoa; phylum Chordata; class Actinopteri; order Pleuronectiformes; family Pleuronectidae; genus Verasper; species Verasper variegatus. Next base: position 9,336,668 of record CM048057.1, read on the forward strand.
AGGTAACGTTTCTGAGGAGTCGGACGTCACGCCGCGGAGGTCCTTCTCCCGGAACATCTTTCTCCACGATGGCGACCGTGTAAAGGTTTTTGTGCCGTCCTGTTGAGACATTTAAATAAAATCAGTGATTTACACGAGCAGTGTTCTGTAAAATACCACAATTGCACAGTTTTTAGGCATACTAAGCAATTAGCACTGGTGTAAACACAGCTGAACCACTTTGGCTTACCAACAATTTCCCAGCAGTGCATGAACTGATGCCATAAGGGCGTCTCTTTAAGAGGAGGAGAGATATTTCTCTTATGTCTCCTATTTTGGTGGAAAATGAAAATGATCCTATCATGACAAACGTTGAACCAATTTTAAATAGTTTTAGTCAACAGACGCCTCCTACCTCATCTGGCCTCCTCTCTGTTCCCATTAAGATCAGAGTGTTGTACTCCTTCTCGAGGAGCTGCCTTGCCTGCAAGAGATTGACAAAGCGGATTTTAAGATCATAATTAAGATAATTTAGGAGTTGAAGATTAGGATTATTTGAGCGATTTCCTTTATTGAGCTTCTACAAGTTGTCAGTGAAGGTGCTGCGGAGTACCTGTGTGTTCTGATTGGGTATCTGCAGGAGGAGGGCCAAGTCGGTGTAGTCGAAGGTGTCGTCTAGCGCCAGGAGGGCCCCGTGCACGCCGCTTTCCAATAGGTTGTCCGCAAACTCCTTCAGCCCAATTGACTGCACCCAGCACATCACGCGCTCATTGGACCATACCATCACATCTGTGGAGAAGCACCACAGAAAGTTCAGTTTCAGAAATAGATTCTCTGTATGTCACGTCTGGAGAGGAGACTCGCCCATCGACCGCAGGGCTAACCTTGATTCTGATGTTGGCTGTCGTCCCTCCTCCTCTCCAGCTCTTTCCTGTCATAGTTCAAGCGCTTCAAGCACATGATACCATAGTGAAGACTCACCCTGTAAGTGAGTGTGATACATTGCTTTAGTTTCTCATCACAGCTGGTGTATACTGAAGAAATATAGTCCATTAATCTCTCTTTCAGACCTGTGGAAACTGTCCACCATTTTCAGCTGACCCCTCAGCTCCTTCTTGGTGAGATGATCCAGCATGCGGGCGTCCACCAGGGACTCCATGAAGTAGGAGCGGTACTGGGGGAGACCCAGGCTTGGCAGCCACTCGTTTCCCACCCACTCGTGGTTCATGTCTCCGTAGGCCAGGATCTGGAGGATGGAGAAAAAGTGAAGTCAGTCACACTCTGGGATATAACTGAAAATGGTCTGTGTAACAACGTAGGAGTAAGAGTGTCGCTCTTTATCTCATTTGTATGCCGCAGTTGGGTCAAGGGTCATGAAAAACACCTCTCTGCTGTGACATTACAGGTCAAAAGAAACATGGGAATTCAACTCAGTGTTGAATTAATCACAATTCATGATTACTCTCAAGTTTTCCATTTAACTCTCCTCTTGTGATTCTCCTCTTGCTGGTAACAGAGCACTTCTGGTTTAAATTATACACATGTTACCACAGCTCTCCCCTCCACTGACAGGAAACAGACTCCGCTGTTCAACCAGATAATAAATAACAGGAGGAACAACGGAGTGGCACGTCCACGCAAATTCAGTTAGCTTCAGTCAGTTTGTGTTAGGGTCAGTGAGATTATGCAGCCTCAAGTCAGTTAGTTTGGCATAAATAGTTTGAATAGCTCAGTGTATCATGTTTGTGGATTTGAAGCCATAAAACATATTAACACGTTTATATATCTTATAGGTGTATGTTTGTATTTTACTTCATTCTGTTTTTTATATTTCGATATTTATTGACAGCAACAGAACTACAGATTTCATTGCATTGCATTGCAGTCTTCTGTAGTTTTTATATTTCACTCACCTGGTCCCAGCTGAACTCTTTCTGCTCCTTGTGGTTCGGGAAGAGACGGAATGAAAGAGAAAAGGGACAGAGAGTTGCAAAGAGAGGGAAACATCAGGAGGGGCAGTGTGTTTGTGTGTGTGCGTGTGTTACGGTGGATCAGTGTCAGGACAGAGAGAGGGAAGGCAAAGGGAGGAAACGTTTTTTGTTAGTGAGTTAAAATTAGTCGGAGAAAAAAACACTACGTACAAAACAGATTTTGAGGGAATAGTGAGGGAAAGGTGAAGCCAAACAGGCCTAATCAGAGACAAAGAAAGAGAGAAGACTCATCAGTTTGTGAACTCTGGTCACATTAAAGTGTTAAGAGGCCAAAACATAAACCAATTACATGTCAATAAAGAAAACGAGGCAATTTCGCAGTACTGAATCTACAGAATAAATGCAAAAGTCATGAAGTAAAGTAAATAAGTGATAAAAAAAACTCTGTCTTACTGGTTTGGTGACAGCAGTGAGAGACTCCATCTCAGCATGTGTCATCCATATATTACTGGTCGACTGTAAAGACAGGAAACACATACATGTACTTTGCATGCTGGTGTTCAGATTTACATTAAACTTTTAGTTTTTTTCACTGAGGCTTACAGAGCGAGTGCTTGCAGGTGCGGACGGACTGGTGAGGGAGACCATCTCCTGGATGGCCAGGCGGAGTTTCAGCCTGTGCAGCGGGTTGCTGATGCCAATCTCCCTCTGGATCTCCGTGTCCGAGAGGTTGGCCATGATGGCGCCGCTCTTCACGTTGGCCCGGCACGCTGCCACGTACCACGCGGGCATCCCGACCCACAGCTGGGTAAACAGAGGGAAGACGTTTAAATGTCGCCCTCATCCGACCGGACTCATCGTTCTGAGCTGAATTGATCAGTTTAAACGGGACAGTTTGCTTGGACGTACCTCGAGCCATGTAACAACAGTGGGGCCGTCCCACGAGGCGAAAGGCAGACCCTGACGACAGGCCTCCTCCAACAGGTCGTGCCTGGCAAGACGAGTGGAAACACAGGTTTGACACAGATTCATTTCTTCATGTCTCTTCTTACCCCTGTGTCCTTTTATAAATAGAAAATCCCACTGAACTTGTGATACCATGACATGTGTGCCTTGCAGCACCACCAGAGCACCATTAATAAATATCTCCACCTCAGGCCTGGTTAATGTACTGCTGTTCAAATAGAGAGAGCCTATTGTTGGGGTTCACAGATCTCTATTTAACATGAGAAGTGTGTGGGCTCACTTCTTTTTGCTACGGCGGTCTTTTTCCACTGTTCCAGTCCCAAGTTTGGCCAGGCCTAGAGGGTCCGCAGAGCCCAGGTCATCAGACGGAGTGGAGGCTGAAAGAATTCAGAGGTTAAATGGGATATTTTGTTTTGCCATGATGACAATTTGTGCATTAGACGACAAAACTGGCTTCTGTGAATGTGTCCAGTCGGTTATCTAACCCAGTGAGGGAGACTCGCGCCCAGGTGCACCGATCCTCCCCTTTTCCTTTTTGCCAAAGAGGCGGCCGATTGACGACTTAATGCTTTTCTTTTTGCTGGCTTTGTGGAGGGAATCCTGGCTAGCAGTGATAGTGCCATCGGCAGAGAGACTAGACGGACAAAGAGAGAGAAAAGAAAAAAACCAATGAACGAATGAACCGCAAAAAGATGCTAAGCTAATTTATTATTAATATTGAGCGTACCTGCGGAATTCACGGTGGTCGTCGAGGCCGGCCCCTGGGTGAGTGTGTGTCATTCGGTCCAATCGTAGGGCGCGAGGAACAGATGGAGGGGTGGAGTCAATCAGGGCAAGTGCTCTGCATTCTTCACCATCTTTGCTATTCTGCAGGGTGGAATAAAGTTCAGTAGATTTAAACCGTGTTCTTTAGATTTAAAGAGAATCTGCAGCTTGTATCTCAACTTTCGACAAAGTACCTGTCTGTCCGTCTCCCTGGCGGGGGAGTGCGGCAGGCGGGGGGTGGAATGTCCAGAACTGGGCGGTGAGGGAGACGCCAACGTGGAGGAGGTGATTGAGGGTGTCATGTATCCCCTCCCAACGCTGTCCCGTCCTCCCAGTGAGGAGGGCGGAAGAGGGGCGTCGAGGGCCACGCTGCTGACTCGGCTCTCGATCTCCTCGGCCCTCAGCTCTGTGCTCTCCTTCTCCTCCTGAATCAGCCTGAGAGAAGAGGAGAAAGAAGACCACTAAGGGTGATTCTGCACTACCAAACATTTCTGTACATTTTGTGGGTGAGACGAACACAGAAAAACTAACTTGATCTCCTTGTTAATGGCCTCCAGTTGTTCCTGTAGCATGATGGCCAAGGTCTGTACATCCGTCTGTCCGCTGGGAGAAAGAAGCTCCGAACCAAACAGAGTCTCTCTGTCGTCCTCGTCATCGGAGCAGCCTCCGTCCACACCGCCGTCATACCCAGGACCCAGCATAGTCCCGCTGTCCCAGTCTCCATACTGGAAACAGAGGGAAAATGGTGGGAGAGATGCAGGACATGAAGTCATCTTAGTGGAAAAATTCAACATTATCATCACAGTCATCAACATTATCTCAGCTTGAGCTCAGCACCTTGTTACTATCGTCTCTAGACTGCCCCCAGCGGCCTCGGTGCGACCGCCTGACCACCACCCCACTATTGGAGTTGCTGTAGCCGGCCGGGAGCGAGCCTCCACCCTGGGGGTACCGCAGCTCTGACGCGCTCCCTGGGAGAGATCTTCGAAATAGGGTGGAGGGAAGTGAGCTCACGCTGCCCGCCCTACGGTGAGAAGATCCACAATTCAACTGTTATATCACCACACGTGAAAAAGACAATGTCCCAAATTCCAGGGAGAACAAATGACAACAGACACGTCTCTCTGGGAAACAAAGCATATTAAATCAGTTGCATCCATATGAATAAGATGTGTACACATTATTTGCATTTTTACCAGCCAGAACAATACCCTCTAGGTGCAGTATCAACAATGAGTTTCCAAAATAGATTTTAGTGCAAGTACATTACAGCTACACATAAATGGGCTCCAGCGGCGCAGTGTGCATAAAGTATTGTATTCCTGGGAAGATTTTGTTTTTATTTGGTCATTCACAAACCGTAGGACGTACTGTAGCGTTAAAAATAAATCCCCGTAAAGGTTCACTGTGGCTAACCTGGAATAAGAGCCAGGCCGGCCTCTCAGCTGATCCAGCTCCAGTTGGATCCGCTCCAGCTCCGCAAGCAGCGTCTCCTAAAATACAGAAGAGAAAGGCTGTGAGGGGAAAGTTCAACAAAACTGGAGGTGTTTCAACCCCTGTGAGAATAAGTTTAAAAAGGGGAATGAATACCTTATTAGCGATAAGATCATCTTGGATTTTCTTCATATTGGACAGTTCCTCTGAAAGAGCGTTCTAGCAGAGCAGAGGAAAATAGTGTTATTCTCCACTTTGGTGCTAAATATACTGCACGAGTGATTTGTCTGCTCCGTACCTTCTCCTCTAGTGCTGCCATCCTCTCTTTGAGGTGGAGCTGCAGCCTCTCGTTGGACTCAGACAGAAGCTTGTCCACCGTGTCCGAGAGACGTTTGTTGTGTTCGTCGTTCATCTTCTCCCTCTGCCTCGCCTGAAATGAAGCAGGGCCACAAGACAGGTGCTCAAAGGTCTCAAAGAGATCAAGTTTTAATTTCACGAATAAAGAGGATGGAGTAAAGTGGAGCGACGATAAAAGACGATACCCTCTGTAGTTCTTGGTTCTTCTCTTCGAGTTGAGCCTCCATTTGCCGTAGCCGTTCCTCGAAGTTTCCGTGGCGCTCCTCTGCCTACGTGAAAGGGAACATAAGAATATTTACAAATGCTACAAAGGTGTAGTCTAAGAATTATGGATGCAAATTAAAGCTTAGAGGACGCCTGTTACTCTGAGTCAAAGTACCTTGTTGAGAGCGGCTACTCTTTGGGCGAGCTGGGCCTCGATCTCAGGCAACGTCTCTGCCCTCTGCAGGGTCTGCTGGAGCTTCTGCTTGGCCTCATCCAGCCGCTCCTGTAGCTGTCGGTTCTTCTCTTCACTCTGACACACAGATAGAAAACACAAAATCAAGCTGCTCACAATTGTCTTTTTGGGGATCTTAATTGAATCTTGTTATTTGAGAAAAATAAAGATTAAGATCTCAGGCTGAAAGAAGAAGGCTATTTCTCAGGAGCTAAATTTAAGAAGCATGAGAAAATAGTATAATTCTCATATTTTCCTTTCCTGTGAGCGGAGCTATGACCTCAGATGTATTTTTCTAAATACTACAGTATCAGTACAGTAACAGAGCTGAGTATGAATTACTTGGGACTCACCTGTCTGTGCAGGGACTCCTTGCTGGCCAGTTCATTCTCCAGCTTGTCTTTGATATCATGGAGAGAAGTCGCCTCCCTCTGGGCGCTGAGGTACCTGCACACAACACAAAGAGGCCATTGAATGTAAGATCTGTGCCGCACGCAGCTCTTGACCGAAATAACAAATGCATACAAGATGACACGTTGATTTAAGGTTGTGTGGTACAGAAGGAACAAATACCTGATATAGAAATAGAAAAATCTGCAAGGGCAGTAATTTGAGACAATTGGGACGCAGGAACTTTTTGCATCCATTTAATTTGACTCTCGCTTTTGTTAGGCAGGAACTCACCTTTTTTTTGCTTTTTGCACTTAGCTGCATTCTTAATGACAACATAATGCAAATGTCATTATGTAAAACAACCTGTGTCTGTACAAGGAGGTGTCAGGACGCCTCTGTGCTACATTCTCAGCCAACATATGGTGCATTTGATATGTTCATTACGGCCCGTGTGTGAAACAATAAGTTTCTTGCGCTCATTAAAACGAACAGATTCCTTAAACACAATGAAATTTACCTGCGTTCTAATGTTGTAATCCTTTCTTCCATGTCCTCCCTTTGGCAAAGAGCCTGAAGGAGATAGAGATATATCATTAATAAGACAAGATACAGCAAAATACATGATGTAACAGCTTGTGATTATACATAATGGCCGGTAAGACAAAACATCTAGGTGTGTATGTATCTGAATTAATTCAAACAACTAAACTAAAATAAACAACTGCAATTCATTTTAAAAAATCCACCTCAAAACTCTTTAATTTCTCTAACTGACCTCTCATTAAAAAATAATGCATATTATCATTTCTGCAACATATGCCCATTGTGTTCAAATATACACTCGCAGCCCCGGGAATCGAGGGAGCACAGGATCTTTTGGCCGTGCAGGAAGAGACAGATTGGCACACACGGACCTCTTTCACTTCCCTTTGGAGCTTCTGATTGGCCTCCTCCGACTTCGTCACCTCCCTCCTGGCGGCCGCAAGCTGTTCCTCTATTTCCCCAACCTGACGCGGCACCACGGAGGGACACAAGAAGACACAGATTGAGCCCAACACGCCACAACACCCATGATAGATTACAAATGTCTGTCTGGTCGATGTAAGACTATTGAAAAGCACGACTGACCGAAATAACACGCTGACACTGAGATTGAGCATCTTTTTGTGATTCTATTTTCTCCTCAGTACTTTAATCCTCTGCCGTGATGGGATTTTATTGCACAGACATATATACAATATGCTTATGATCAAATTCAATGTGTAAGTGTCTTGCTGCACTATACACATTATGGCTTTTTAAAGCAGCTGCAATAGTCGGACTGGCCACAAGAGGGTGGAGGGAGACCAATAGACTATCAATCGCCTCCTTCTTGGAATCTACTGGTGGAAATAGCTTGGCACTGCTTAACCCAGTGCACTGAAGGAATTTATTACAGCAGCCAGTATTTGCTACATTAACTAAATTAGAAACCAAAACACAAATTCAAAAAAATGCTTGTGTTTCTGTACTTATGAGGACTTTATCTAAATGCTAGTAACTAGCCCTTCAACCTTAATTAGCGCTAATCTCAACCCTAACTTTACAACTAATCCTTATTTTATATAATTATTGTATTCATGTAAAAAATGGACCATTGGTTTAATCAGAGAGCTGGAGTGGAGCTTGTTTATCAGCTGACCAGTAACAGCCAATAATATTCCTACAGGTGTACAGTGAGGCTGATATAATCTGACACTTGCTCGTGCCAATGCTGTGTCGTGCTGCAGCTTCTCTCACCATAACAGCATCCTCTCTTACATGCTAAGGATTTCATTTAACCTTGGTTTAATGTTGTTCAGGTGCCGGATATTCCACGTGAATGATTTGGACCAATTTGGTTTTGGCAGAATGAGAAAGTGATGAGAGTTGTGAGGCTGTTTTTTGAATGCTGCAAAGCTGCTGTCAATCAAATCGGACCAAACCACAGCAACACAGTTCTCATGAAAGAGATTAGCTGAGTCTTTAAGTTAAGAATCGTAATAAATTATAATGAATCATAATTATCATATATGTTGTAGTTAAGACTGATAATCAGGATTTGGGACTTTTCTCGGACTTGAGCGTTGACTGCATTCTGACTTGGAAGCTGGAGACTCTTTGTTTTTTTGTAATAGGCCATAATAAATTGAGATATTGAGAGCTATATCAGCACTGAGACATTTTCATGCCAGGCGATGCATATATGTTTACCAGCCTCACATGCATACTGCCAGTAACGCAGCTACTTTTCCATTTATTGTACATTTTCCTTTGCAGATTTCACATCAAATTCAACCTTGATAACTCAACTAATTTAAGACATTACATTGTACTTTTTTTTTCAGCTAAAACCCTGAAGTCGAAACATTGACTTTTAAAAACTCTGAAGATACAAACTCATATTGCATCTTCACTATAAAAAAGGCATGCGCTCACCTGCCGGCACATGAGGGCCAGCCTCTCCCTCAGCTGGGAGAGTTCCGACCTCTGTCGCTCTATCTCTCCCTCTCTCTGTCTCTCCAGCTCGCTTTCCTCCGGGCCAGAGGAGGGGCCGTTGGGTAGTCGCTGGAGCGATGGCGATACAGAAAAAAATGAGAGCGATGAGGAAAAGCAATCAGTTAAAGTCAGTTACGTTTGCAGCTACATGTAAATGAGCTGTAGATGAAATGAAGTCACACTGACACAACATGAAACCCAAACATCTAATTTCTACTGACAAAAACAACTGGAACCAACATGCACAAAGCCCTCCCTTACATCTTTCCCGCCGTCCACCCCTTGTTGACGTCTTTTAATTTGGTCTTTTAAAGAGATTACCTGGAAAGAGGGAGACAAGACAGGAAAACAGGCGATACAAATGCATTATTTCTCCTCTTCACAGCGTTCTTCATACCAAACTTAAGAATCCTTGAGACACATGAAATCATTTGCGTTGGATTTTACCTCTTGAGAAGACGTTGCAAGTTGATCCTCTAACAAGGAAACCCTCTCAAGGGCCACGCGGAGCCTCTCTCGCACCTGTGTGGTGAGGCAACAAGAGGTGAAGCAGGTAGAAATGCCACCGCAAACCACGATTCAAGCTGCTTTCGTATCACTGAAATGGATTTGCCTACAGTATCTACTTCTTCTGACCCTCCCAATGTGCTTTTTAGAAGGAGCAAGAAAAAGTCTGAGGTGACAGAGTCGATTAAACAGCTCATAAGAGACCAAAATATTACGACAGAGTTTCTCCACAACATTTCATAAAGGTACGTTGCATTGGGATTCCCTGAATCTGATGGGATTTATTTTCCTCTTTCAAACTTCTATGACTGCTCTAAAGGGCAAACTTCAGTGAGAGCAAAAAGTCAAAGACATGTGTAAAACTTCTACTTCCATTGTTAATTATTTAAAAACTTAGCCAGACTGTCTGTCGGGTACTGAGACCGACTCACGATTGGTCGAGTGCACGCGTTGTCCATCTTTACACACCGTCTATGAGCCTGACCTATGAGTTTGACCCACCTTCTCGTCTAGGGCCTTGTGGTGCTCAAACAGAGACTTGAGGGCCTTGAGGACTTCCACCTCACTGGAGACTCCTGCGGGCGACTGGGCTTGTCTTTTCACCACCGTCATCCTCAGACTGCGCTCGTGGCGAGACACCAGACACTCCAGGTGCTCCAGCAGCAGCTACAGGAGTGGGTGGAAGGGGATGGAGACGGGGAGGTGATGGGGGGGATGCAAAGGGTTGAACAGGTAGAGGTAAGAAAGGGAGTTTGAAGGATGTGGACACAAAGGAAACAGAGAGCAGGGTAGGGGAAGAAAGAGAAAGGGAATATCCAGAGGAGTGAAGGGTTTTAGTGGCGACAATGACATGAAATAGGGCGGTGAGGAGAGAGCAGGGTAGCAGAAAGGGACAAGGAGCGAGTGGGTGAGATAACAAAAGCAGATAAGGAAAACGAGAAAAGAGAACGTGGAAGAGAAAAAATGGGAGGGGGCAAAGAAAATAGCAAATGAGACAGTGTCACACCCACACAAGCACAATGGGTGAGGGAGATAACACAGAGGCTGTTACAGTGCTAATAAGCAAAATGGCCGCTAAACATCTTACACGTGTGTTGTTTCTCTCCGCCTTGAGCTCAGAGATCTCCTCCTCCCTCTCCAGAAGGTGCTCCCGGCAAACGTTCAGCTCTTTAGTCAACACAGCAAACTCCTGTGGAACACACACACACACACACACACATACAGACACACACACAAGCTGCGTTCAGGGGTGAGGAAAACAAACTGTTTAAATATATGGGTTTAATAGTTTAAATGGTCTCCGCGCAGCCACTTCAGCTGCGATGAGAGTTTAAAGCAACAAATAATAACTCGGGCCCGACATCGCCATATTTAGCGACTCTGGAAAGGAATTAAACAGAAACATAAATGCTGAAGTGAAGCTAGAAATACACACAGACGCTAGGAACAGACTTTGCGAAACACCTGAGACCTGGAGGGACGTCGGAAGACGCACATGATGTAAACCTACATAAGAATCATGCAAATCACTGACACAGTTTCTATCTCTCTATCTCTCTCTCTCGCTCATCCTCCATGGATGGGTTACGTCACACTGTTACACAATGGCTCTGTACTGGAGTGCACGGGGAGAGACCCCCTCATCCCCCCCGAAAAAACCCAGCATCAATATGTCATCCACAACAGTGCAGGGCATGCGTTTGTTCAAACAGGAGAACGTGTCATGGTTTGGTTAAAAAAAAGGAACAGGAAAAGAATTCCGGGGTCATTGGTTCCTTCGTGTCTCCACATCCACGGCTTCAGCGCGGAGGCACTCGCTGTTTACGAGAGTGACAATGATGTGCAGATGTTTACAGTTCAGGATCGCCTTATGATATGTAAACAGTCAAAAATAGACACGTGAAGCGGGTCTGTGTGTTTGCATGGGGGAGGGAGGAGAGAGCGAGCCAGAGACAGAGAGAGAGATGCAGATGGTGACACAGTGGGTCCATTGGCTCCTGGCCTTATGGGATTGTTTCTGATAAGGGTCAGATTCTCAGTTGGCTTCCCTTGTCCCCATGTCATTTCTTTTCTATTTCACTTCGCTCTATCTCTATAGTCTCCATTCAGTTAAATCAATTTACAGTACCGACTGAGTTGTACAAATAGGAAAAATGATTTTGCTTTCTCGTGTATGATGTTTTGTTCCGGGAACAACAATCCAAATGCTAGATAATAACATAGAGAAGCCAGAACTGGGAAATATGTTGCATTTTTCCTTGAACAATTTAAAAAATGATGAATCAATGTTTCAGCTCTAGGGGTGATAACTGCATATTGTTATTAGTGTTTTGTCATTACCTTTTAATATAAATGTGAACCATATTTTTAGAGAAATATGACAGCAACATGTGTATTGTTGAGGGCCTGAGGATGTGCGGTGTAGAATTTGGTAAAATTTTGACACAATATACATTTAATATCAATGAAGTTTGGTCAATAACAGCGGTTCCTGGGACTCTTTAGCATACGTGACCTCGATAGCGTCCATAGCGCATTAACGAAACGGTAACGACAACTGATTCTCCAGTTCAGGGTTGTGTATACTGAGTGAAGTTTCGTGCGGCATCAGGGTTCCTGCAGCCGGTCCTGCCGCGGCTCAATTACTGCAGGTCACTTTTACCCTTTCAGAGAGAAGACTGCGACCAGCATCACCACAGGCCGAGCGAACAGACCATTCCAACAGGCAGGCTTAGAAAGGCCACAGCACTATAATATTGATAATATTGAAAAAGAAATGTCATCCATAGGCTTTTATATAATTGTACGACATTGTATCCACGTCCTGTGCGCTACTCTTCCTTTACCATACGTGAAAATATCTAATGTTCTTCAGTAGAGCAGCTTTAGTAGACTATGTTGAAATGATGTCATAATTTTTTCTGTCCTCTTCCACATTTAAACATTAAAATTAGATCTAAAAATGCAGTAAAAATACCCCTCTGACTCTCCTTCAAAGAAACTAGAAATACAAAGACTTGATTTTCGAACAAGACGATTCAGTGTCGACTTCTAAACGGCAAAATGTGCACAAGGAGCCTGAATTTACTTTAGACACGTGCACACACAGTTGATGCACTACACGCAAGCTGGAGAAAATATAAGCAGACCTTCTCATACAGTGATGAAAAGTTTAATCAGGTGTGACAGCAAGCTCTACTCACAGTAAACACAATACACATGTTCAGTGCTGGAGAGAGCTGCTTGTATTATAGCCGTAGGATAAAATCTTCCAATTCCAGTCATTATTAATAAGCTACTTCAAACCGCAAACTAAAGAGAATCCATAGAAAACCTAGTGTTCATTTAAGTTAAGCTGAAGCCATGAACAAATATCATCTTCCAGTGTCATTAATCATCCGCTAACAACATGGTCAACAAACACAATGAAGCCTGATTACACAATAAGGAGAAAATTGCATATGCAACTTGGACTGAACAGCCAGAGGATGACAGGAGCATAAACCCACTGCATTAGCGAGAGAACTCTTGAAGATGCAGAGGGGGAAGTATTTAACATCCACTTTCTCGCTGCGTCTCTCTGCATGAAGTGTCACAGCAAAGGCTTACTGTCTCATGAGCTCACTGCACAATGACACACGCTCCCACAACACAAGACTCACACAGCACAGAGGATACACAACGTTGCCTCACAAGGAGACGCTTGCATCGCCAAATCACGCGGTTTTCCGCCTCCAAACTCGACTCAATACACACATGCACACGTTGTAAACACACACATGTATGAACACAGTTGTACCTGTGGCAGAGCAATGGACAGCTGCCGCTGGAGCGACTCCTTTTCGTGGCCGAGCTCGCGGAGGCGAAGCTGAGCCGTGCCCAGGCAGTCCTGTGTCTCCCTCAGGTTCTCCAGCAGCCTCTCCCTCTCTGTCAGCATGTTGACCATCAGGGACTCCAGGTTCCCCGTGCTGCCCCCTTCGTCTCCTCCGCCTCTGGGCTCCCTCCCGCTGAAGCCTCCGCCAGCCGTCGCACCTCCAGTGCCCCCGGCCCCTGCCCCAGCAGGCGAGGAGGGGCCCCCGCCGGTTCCACTTCGCCCATCCTCAGAAATGGTGGGCATCACCTCGCACATCATCATGAGACCGTGGTGTGTGTGTCAAGTTATCAATGAAGAAAATCTAAATGGGGGGATTGTGCGTGCAAATTATCTCTTTCCGTGCCTTGATTTTTTTTTTTTTTTAACTCGTACTAAAAGTGTGATGTACAAAATATAAATCTTCAATCCTTTTCAGTTTTCCAAAAATATCGTTCCTTTGGTCATGTCTACATGTCTTCTGGTGTTTATTGCCTTTATGTTTTTCTCCAGCACTTCTCCTTTGTACGTGTTTGCTCACTTGTCTTCCCTCACAACGTCCCAACCTGCATGGCAGACGATCAGAATGCTTGTGTGTTCCTGCGTTATGCAAGAAGTATCTATGGGGAAGCCATTCTGTGGGTGGCTAGGATTGGCGGAGGGTGAGGGAGGGAAGGGGGTGATGGGGGTAAGGAAAGGGATAAAGGAGGCCTGATGCTCCAAAATTGTGTCCACGAGGCAGAGCTCCTCACTGCACCACGGGTAAGAGCTGAAAAACAAAGCAGGCATTGCATTAGATCCCCCTCAATAAACTTCACTGTGCATTAAATGAGGAAGGACACTGCAAGCAAGAGATGTAGTTTGAGACAACACAGGCTAATGGAGGTCTATGGAAATGTGACAGTAATACCAACTGATGGATTGCAATTAGCATTTTTACAAAATAAAGAACATGTTGACTTAGTGCGTAATAATGTAATGACAACCCCAATAAAAATAGGATCTGGATCTCTGCTTAATATATTCACTGAGCCTTTAGATCTTAACTTACAGTGAATGAAATTGAAGATATCTTTATATCTGTGCTAGCCAACACAATAACCCAGACATCTTTCAGAAACAGGAATGATAATATTACTGTTGAGTTGAGTGATCAGAACGCTGCTTGTGTCTTAAAGTAGAAACCTGAGATTTGGGTAAATAAGTTAGATGAAAAGAGCAAAGGGAGAGTGATGTATGTCACATGATGTATGTCACATGATGTATGCCACACCTGAACTAGCTCGCAATCATCACTTTATTTCTAAATCACACAAATTTATGTCCAAGTGTTTTTCTTCTAAGTTTGATTTTATTTAGTTAGTTGATGCTATAAAAAAATAGGGTTAAACGTCATGATGGACAGCTGAGACTGACTCACTATTGTTCGAGTGTGTTTCAGCAGGACCTCACTACTGCTTCATTTCCTGATAGTGGGAGGAAGTGGACATGCATAGTCCATATTTAAATTCAGTCTATGGGTTAAACAGCGTCCATGGCTTTGTCCAAAGGAAACAAAACTCACCTCAACCTGTCGTTTATGTTTAAAAAGAACTTGAAAGTGCAGGTATGGATTTTGTTAGCTAAACTAAGCTACGATAAGCGGAGCTAAGCTAAAACTCCTGAAATATTGAGCCATTGCTTTACACAATCAATGATCTCAAAGAGATCAATGTGTTGTTCCCTTTTACAAAGGTGTTGAAATGCTCATCTTAATGATAAAAACAGTCCTCAGTTTCTCTACGTAAGAAACTGTATGATCCACTCATCTTCCATTTCCTGTGTTTCTTTTTTCACTGAATAAGGCCTCTCTGTCTCTCTCTCTCTCTCTCTCTCTCTCTCCCTCTCTCCCCCTCTCCCTGCAAACACTGAACCAAATGGTATGGATTCAGGCAATCAACATTATTATAGCGCCTTGTACGCCTCTCCTCTTCCCTCCTATATTCTTCACTGTCTAGTCGACAATACTCAAGGGCTTGCACTGGCCTTTATACTTTTAAGTGGTTTGGACTGATTTAGTACCCGATGCAGGCTTATTTACGTCAGCGAGACTGGGCTGCAAACTAAAGAATTTCTTCGTCCGAACAAAATCATCCATTTTGTGATCAGACATATTTATTAGCCCAAGCAATGATCAGCAGCAATGAAAACAAGTCTCTGCCAGTGGTCTTATTGTTATTATGTGGACGTCCGTGACCGAAGATGGGGACTGCGAGCTGGTAATTGGAGACCTGATGCAGCTCTGCATTAGCTCCTCATGCTGGTGAGCTGGCCAGAGCACTTGGCATCCCCACTGTGTCCCACTAAAAAACAACTTACTTCCTTTCCCGCTCCACCGAGGGATAATCACTGATGCAGGACTGAGCCAGTGTCCATGACATTTCCTTAAAATATAGTTCCACTGTTTTAAGTGACCTCAGATTTAAGGACAGTTTTGAACCTCTCTAACACGGTGATTAATGCGTATGCAGCCTGCAGTAGCTGCATGGACATTAACAAAGGGGTAGACTTATAAGGCCCTGGTTTAATTTAAGATAAAGCGATAACCAGCTTCATAGATGCAAAGGATCTGTGAGTGTCAGTCCTGAATTAGGCCATGCTAAAGGTCTGCTTAGTGCCCAGGCAGTGATGTTGATGATGCTGATTTTGATTAATGATGCTTTTTGGCATTGTATCATTGGTTGCAATAGGAGATCTGTAAGGGGACAATGATGCAAAAGCGTACTGCTGTATACTTTTGAGAGTTTTGACACACCACACAATAGTTAACTGTCCAAGTATTTCCTCCAAGATTTTGCTTGCAACCAGCATCAAAAATACCTCCCATACTGCTGAAAATGCCAGGTCAGACGTTGGCGTGTACGTGAATATATGTACAGATCTGATCTTTAAAGTATATTAGTTTCACTCCATTTGTTTTTCAAAGGGTTTAACCTGAGCCAGGCCAAACAACAATGATAGCAATCATTACTTCCATACAGGGTTAGTATCATGCAGCTGCTAAAATATGTAATGTAAGTTGTTATTTTCTTAAATGCGATGGTATCGGATCTGTACTCTGTATCGGCTGATATGCAAAGTCCATGTATCGGAATCTGTGCCCGGAAGAAAGAATTTGCATCGGAATATCTCTTGCTTCTATGTAAAGTGAACCACTTATCGGAATCTATAGTTTTTCTAAATGTATTCGTGGAGGGAAACATTTGCCCTCGTGTCCACTGCTCTTAGAAGTTGACTTGAAGGTGTCACTATGTGCCTCTTCATAAAACTCACTGGATCAAACTGTGCCGAGTATCTCTAATGTTTACTCAGAATATCCCAAGGAATGTAACGTGAGTTGTTCCAGGACACGTTGGAATACTGAAGCACAGGTTGGCCTGTAAGCAAAACGTTCTACCACTCAGCTCAGGATAGTCTTGGAATTACGCGTCGTCATCGGCTGCAGCTCTTCATTAGCACACAGGCACAACAGAACATGGTGTATAATGTAAATACTGCAGACTATTCTATATACTGTGGCGTTATGATGAGCCTGCACTGGGGGAACAAAAAACAAAGGATTCATTGCTGGAGTCCTGATTCAGTGCAGGCCAAACTATAACTGTGCAGGCTGCAGCTTGGACTGAAGCATGTGAGTGTGTGGAAGAGTAGTAGGGGGGAAGGCGACTAGAGGACTGTGGATGTACCACAACAGAACTTTAGAAATCTTGCTTGCATGGGAATTTGTCTTTGGCTTTTCGAGCATCATTTGGACCTTTTTGGTTTTATTGCCAGTGAGAGCATCGGGGTCGACAGAGAGCTCGAGCTCGTGATAACCTGCCTGCAGAGCTATAGTCGAAGTAGCTGCATTAGATTCATGGGTGTAATGGGTGAGCTCATGCCACAGTGTCACCACTAGTCCATACATACACAGCGTGTATGCATGTGCACATGTGGCTGTTTTTCATATCATGGTTGCTCCCCCCCCATCATCATCATCATCATCATCATCATCATCATCATCATCATCATCATCATCACACTGAATCCTGCTTGTATCCTGGTGTGGTCAGACTAAAATGGATCTGCAATTAGTTGGTTGTTACTCAATATTCACATGACACAAAATATTGTGTGTGTGTGTGTGTGTGTGTGTGTGTGTGTGTGTGTGTGTTAGTCCAGCAGACACAGGGGCGGTGAGGAGAGAGGTGAGGGGTCTGCAGGCTCCCCCAGCCTTCTTTCCTGACGATGAGGAGGGACTAAAAGAAAAGCTGGGGGGGGGGGTCTCTGCCTCTGCATGCAATCTGCTTTTTTTCAAATAAAAAAATCTTACATCCACTTAAGCTTTACATCAAAGTCTCTACCGTGCACGTCTGGATGTGCATTCTTGGCATAAAAAAAGAAAGCTAGTATGAATAGCGGCTAATAATGAACGCATCCCCCCTCATCCACCCATCCTCCCCCCCCCACCCCCCTTCTTCCTCCTCCTATAATGCCATGAAAACGCTAGGCTACCCCCCATCCCCTCACCCATCCACCCCCCGCTGGGCAAAGAAACGCATCATTGGAATCGATAAGTGATTGTCGGCTGCTGGGTGTATAGGGAGGCAGTGAACGCACCACCTATATAACGCGCTTTTATTTGCGCTGGCATATCCACACGCTCACACACACACACACACACACTGCATACCGGGGCTGATGGGAAAAATGACGAGGCTCTCTCCCTCTCCAGATGACAGGTCGACTCTAGTCTGTGGATACATGGCTACACCTCCATTTCTGGCATGCCTGCATTTGGATGAAAGGACCGTTCCATGCGTGCCAAGACGCACAAGAGCGCACAGGACTTATGGTAAATAAATTTTGAAAAAAAAAAAAGCTTTGTGCATTGGTGTGATCTCAAAGCAAACAGGAGGGAGGGAGGTGAAGTCTGTGCTGTATAGATACCCCCCCCCCCTCCGGTCCATGCACTACTCTGACTGAGACTGTGGAAAGCATCACGTCAGGATGGAGGAGGGAGGAAAAAAAATGCACATCGCACATTTTCAGTGATGGGCCCTGCCTGCTTCCATTCTTCTTCCTCCAGACATGACAGAACGATGTGCTTCGTGCAGGCCCGTGCGTTGCAGGAGCAGAGAACTGGGAGGTTTGGGCTACACAGCTCCCAGCGGTAAAAGGGCTTAGTTACAGCCATGATTAATTACAAGCAACACATAGGGAGGCCAATATACTGTAGTATCTCAGGCTCTCTCTAGCCCTCTCTCGCTCCCTCTCTCTCGCTCTCGCTTTCTCTCTCTCTCTCTGAAGTGGCACCTCACCTCCTCCACCTTTTGCAAAAACCGGGAGCGAGCACAAGCGCGCCCTAGATAAATCGTGCCGTGCGCTGCCAACACACCTGTCAATGCCGGACGATGGCTGCATATAGTCTTTCCAATATGAGGCTGTTTGCTTCTATTATCCTCCCTCCCTTTCCTTCTCCACACACACACACACACACACACACACACACACACACACACACACACACACACACCAACACCCCCCCCCCCCCGATCCTCGTTATCACACGCACGCATGCATGTATGTATTTACATCAGCGCATGCATATTCCTCCTATATGCGCTCCTGCAAAGATTAGAGCTATTTCTCCATCTCTTCCTGTGTGATCGCGATGGGGCGGTGTGAAGTTGCATCCTTACCACAGTGATCGCGGGGAGCCATGTAGTGTTCATGTCCACGATGTTAAATATTCCTTAGGTCCATCGTGGTCGCGCGTCGGCGTCCGTGCGCCCTCATCCGAAAGCGGCGGCGAAGCCCACAGCGCGTGTTATTTCTTTTCCGTCGCTCTTCTTCCTCTTTTTTTGCACATGTAAACGGCGAAGAGGAGGAAGAGGATGGAGGGAGGATGAGGAGGGAGGAGGGGAGAGACGATACGCCACCTTACCACCGACTCCCCCTCTGTCGGATTGGAAGGTAATGGGTCTTAAAGAAACACTCTCTCGGCATTCTCCGCATCCCTGTGATTTACGCGCACGCCTTGCACGCACACACTCACGCGCCCGCGCACCCCCCCCCCCCCCCACTCGCAGGCCAATCAAACACCTGATTAATTATACAGTGTGTATGTATAACAGAGACAAGTGTAAACCAACTGCAAGACATTTTACCTGCAAGGATCCCACATTGCCCGAGTCCAAATTCCCTGATCAAAATATATGATAAATGGCATGTGCATAAATTACAGTGAATAATAAGCCATGTATTATATTAAAGCTGCAGTGCATTCTTGCGAAAGAAGCATGAAGATGTGTGGGATGATGGTCTGCAGGCCCAACTTCACACCGCCCCTCCAGATGTTGTCATTCCGAGTTCAAATATGTCATTATCATACTTTTATATGCATCAATTTGAAGGACGCAGTCTCCACGAATCACAGCTAATCACACATATTGATCATCACCTTCTTTCTGCTGCATACATCCAGTATGTCTGGTGTATGACAACTGAAAAAAGACACATGCTCTTATTCAAAGTCTGTGCAAGAAATTATTAAAGTGCAGCCAAGACATCACATGACTACAATGGCAGGAGATGTGGTTAAAATGAATATTATAACGATGAACTTTTAATCAATCTATGGAAATGACATATCTCTGCGTGCTGTCCTTAATGTAATCACCATCCACACAATATGAATCCAGCAGCCCACACACATAATAGAATCTCATTATTAATATGCATGTTGCTGTTGATAGCACATTTGTAAACAGATGAACAGGTCCATGTGTATGTGTGCATATGTGTGTGTGTGCAGCTCAGTAAACATAAGGTGGTGCTGTCTTTAAGAGAGAGAGAGAGAGAGAGAGAGAGAGAGAGAGAGAGAGAGAGAGAGGGAGCCTGGAAAGGGGTGATGTAATGTGTTCTCAGACAATGATGTCATCGACTGAGACACGGCAAGGATTTAAAGTGACAAAGGCATTTTCAGTGGCTCCGCGCGATTCTGCATCAGGTCTCCTCAGAGAGCAGCGCCCCAGCACCGTGCATGTGTGTGCATGTGTGTGATGGGGGGGTTCACTGAGGAAAAAGCTTGGTGTATGAAATAAGAGCAAAACACAAGTACGTGTCTTGCACATATAAAAGAAGAGTCGACGTCTCGGCGTAGCACACAGAATCTTTATTAATCATTTATTTGAGATACAAAACACATTTAGTGGGTGTCATTAACAGGGTTATGCTGCCGTCCATAAGCAGCCACCGTATTCAAAGAGGAATGAAAGTATTAGACTCAAGTTCCGGGCAACGTCTTTGACTGCAACTGTGCGATATTTGGTGTTTACCAACTGCAAGAACGACGCTATGCTCGTATAGAAAAAGTCAGTTTTATCTGTATCTGTTTCCAATCACTCACATGTTAGGATTAATGGAAATGTTCAAGTTTACCAAAGGTCATGTCCATTTCGGATATTATATGTTCCCATTTTACCACTTTCAACTCAAAGTAAGGTCCAGTCCTTCCCCCCTCGGATATTTCCCTTAACCATAAAACACTTAGCTGTGTTCTTGTCCTTCCCAAATTTGCTCGTTTAAGCTCCTTAAGCCGTCGCCATTCTCGCTCCTATAAACTTGTCCTTAATACCGTTACCCTCGCCTTCCCGAAAGAGGCACTCCGAATCATGCCTCTGTCCTTATACATGGAGTTGTCGCCTAGTTCTTGAACCGTCTCTCTGCTCTCCTCACTTAAACTTCTTGGTTTCCTCAACTCCTCAGATCTCTCTTGGTCCACCTTCCTATCGCACAACTCTTTGGTCCAACTGTCATCTCTTTCCTTTGCACATTCGTCCAGGGCCTGGTTAGAATCAACATCCGGAGCAGAAGCTTCATGGGTATTGTCTTTAACTTTCAACTCGGTGTCTTCATGTTTTTTTTCTTGGACCTTTTCTGAGGTGTTAAGCGTCGCTTTGTCCTTGGTTTCCACTGTCGGATCTCGGAGTTTATCAGTTAAGAGGCTGCTCCCTTGGTTACTAGATCTCTCAGCGTCCCTGGTCAGTTCATCTGGTACAGATTCAGTGATAAACAGTTCTTCTTCCTCCTCTGGCCTACATGAAATCAGGGCGTTGGTATTCCCATCATTCTTTGTTATGTCTGTGTCTGAGATACTGAGGTCGCATGCAATCTTATAGAAGAGCGAATGGTTCTCTTTCATTTTCTCTAAGCTCTCAGACACTGCAGGCGACATCTCAGTGGAATCAGTGACGTCGTCAGTGCACGCTCCTTGTTGCTCGATGTCTGTTGCTTCCTCAGTGCACAGCGAGTCTATGCCATGGTTTTGCAGAGGTGTGAACCCCTGCCACTGGCTGGTGGACAGAAACCACTTGGCTCTCAGATCAGAAGATGAAAGGTTGCTTTCATTATCCTCATCGGCAGTTTCTTCGAGCTTTTCCTCCTCGTCGACCTTGCAGCTCATAAATCCCATACCTCCATCTTTTTGGTATACGGTCATAGATGTGATATGATATGGTGAGGCTGGACGTTTGATTTTAGTTTTGGCAAACCCTGTTCTTCCACTGTGATGTTTGCGTTGTGTTTTGTCCCCAATCTTGATTTGACTTTTACATTTTTTCCCATCTCTTTCGTCTTCATCCTGAGATGTTCCACTAGAAAGCTGAAGCTCTGCAGGACTTCTCGTGTTATCCACGCAGTTTCCATATCCATCGTAGGATGGTTGGTTTTCATGATCTGAAAACATGAGCAGAGCAGAACTTCTTGGGCTCATTCAGGATATTCAACTTATTGATTAATTGTTGGGAAATAGGGGCGTACCTGATTTTATTCTTTGTTTTCTAGCTGTGTCAGGAGGCACCTGATGGACTTCCTGCCCCTTGACCCTGATTGGTAGTTGACTGTGTGTTGTAGCATTCTCTCTGACTGCGCTGATAGATAGATAGATAGATAGATAGATAGATAGATAGATAGATAGATAGATAGATAGATAGATAGATAGATAGATAATTCAAATAATGACATATGTGCATTGATAGATTGATAGAACAACTATAGTGAGATGCACCTAAAGCATATACACTGTACACACAGTTCAAGTGAAGGGGAAAGTGGTCTACGTAACATTTAAATAAAAAAATGACACAAAAACTCCCACCTTCGTATGACTCTCTCCCGTATCCGTTCCACACGTCGGAGTTTGGCCTCTCTCTGCTCAGGGGTCAGACAGAGGTCTGGGTCCATGTCAGGGGTCAGGAGGGCAGAGGGTCGTTCTTCCTCCTGTTCAAGCAGTTTCACATTAGAATGCACAGTCCACCACAATCAAAGTACTCAACAAAATAAAAGTACACTTTATTTTTTCCTTACCATAACTTCCAAGCCCGCTCTTTCATTTCCTAACCCTGCATGGTCTCGAGCTGGATTCCTTGTAGACTCTGCTCTGCTGGCGTCTGGCCGCGACTCTGTCTTGTTAGACCTCAGCACTCCAGGATGCTGCTGTCTGCTTGTCTTTATAACAGGCTGATCCTGGTGCATTTCCGCCGAGTACCGGTTTTGATCTGGGCTCTCTGGCAGCAGACGCCGAGGTGGCTTATTCAACAATTTTTGTCTGTGCTCAGCCGGCCTCTGCTGCATCTCCGGTGGGATCTGCTCGGGCAGTGGATTGTCAAGCTCAGCTGGGGGATCCTCGACAGAAACCCGCCGGGCCACAAGAGAGGACGGCAGCACGGCTGTAACAACTCGTGTCACCCTCAAAGGAAAGGGTGCCTAAAGAAATACCAAGATAGAGTATAATTAACACAATGACTAAAAGTATATCAGTATGTATTATATAATTTAGTTATACTGTTTTATGATATGGCAAACCTCCTCTCGTGGGTCTGAACCTTGACTCTGGGTGCCCATAGGGGATATGGGAGGTTTCTTCCTATTAGTCATCCTCTGCTGATTTATCTTCATCCTCTCTATCTGCTCCTCTTCACTCATCTTCGCCTTCTAGAAAAGATATAGTCTGTTATGAGTCATCTATGAACTCTGCACCTCAGCACCTTTACGTACATGTGCAGAGGTAAAGCAGAATCTATGATTTACATGTCAAAAACGCGTCTATAAACATATAGATTATTATCAGGGCTATGCGTTTGCATGTGTTTGTGCAGAGATGTATGTGTGCATGAGCATATGTGTGGCTGCTTGCATCTGTATGTTTGTATGTGTGTGTGTGTGCATGTGAGAAAGGGGGGGTTGGGTGGCAGAAGTGAGAAGACACGAGCCTCTACCGCCCCCCCTTGCTCACAACAGGCACTGCAACATGCCCTAATTGCAAGCACGATGAGAGAATCAAAGAATTGGAATTTGGCTGTGATTGCAATGAGGAAAAATCAGCTTTGACTGCATCTATATTTGGTGCGTTTTGGGTCACATCGCACACACGTCCAAAATTTGAAAAGAGTCTAACCTTGCTTGATTGGTTGTCTGCTGGGTTCCACTTTGAACCAGACTGGGATTCTAAAGATAAAATGAAAATGTAGGAAACAGGAGGACAAGGATATTAGTGAGGAGAGAGGATGGGTGGGAGGAGATGGTGACAGGAAGAGAGAGAGAGAGAGAGAGAGAGAGAGAGAGAGAGGGGGGAAAAATGAAGACAAAGCCACTGGGGACTCATGATTTAGCCTTTTGCATAAAACACCTATTAAAGCTGTTGAATATTAGATGAGTCTGAAAATATGAACGTATTTGCCATCTTCTCATGTACTCTGTATTTGTATATTGAGTATATCTGTGCCGACCAGATGTGTCTCTCTGTGCTTTCACAATAAGGAGGTCAGGCTGGCGGTTCCCTTGTCTATGGGCAGGCTCAACAGTGTGGCTGTAGATTCCCTGAAACATAAGCAGAGAGGAACATGAAAAGACGCATAAACCTATATCTGACATATATTTAATGTGAATATTTCCTACCTCATATAGTGACTCTGTGTAGTCATGGCCCTGGTCCCTGCTCTGTTGGCTTTCCTGTAGCTCCTGGGGTAACGCTGGACGGACAGGTGGCTCTTGTTCCACATCCTGTTGGGATCATAATCACAAGAAAAACATGAAGCCATGAGGGAAAATCTAATTATATCTACCAGACTGATACTCCACGTATGTTACTGTACATAAAGATGGAAGTGAAGCCAAAGCGTCACTATCGCCACCTGGTGGTTGGCTGCAGTGTACTTCATAGAGCCTGCCTCCTTCATGTCAGTGGATAAGACATGGACCATATTAAAACGTCAGTACACATCAAATGATATGTTCTCAAGTATACCATTTATGATATTTTATATGATACTAATGTTTGAGACTACAGGGAAACATGACTGACAGCTGAGACTGACTTGTGATTGGTTGACCACGTGTATCAGCAGGACCTTGACATCATCCCCCTGTGCTAAGTCTGCATTTCTGGATATTGGGAGAGATGTAGAACTAGTGTTTGATGTGGTGCCGACTTTAATTCTCGGTAAAAAAGCTTTCTCTGCTTAAACAGTAGGATACACCTTTACAGACTTTTTCCTCTACCCCAGCCCAACCCCTAGATCTGAAGTTCCCTTTGCTGGGAGTGCGAAGGGGTAGGGTCAAGTAGTAGGGCTAAGGGGCGATTTAGGACAGGGCATATCATGGTCCAATATTATGAATAATCCTCTTACAGTTTGTCTAAAATGTTGTTGACATACTGCAAGAAAAGACACAATAAAACTCAAAGATCTCGTCAGCAGTTCGATTTAACCTTTGCCTATTGAGTCGACAATAACTACACGTTTGTTAATTCGCAGACAACACAAGTCTTGGGTCACTGACAAAGCAACAATGGACCTGAGTCGTACCATTGGCAGTCCACTCTGCAGCCTCTCTGTGGGTGAGCCAGGGGATCCAGGATGTGGGGCAGCTGGCTGGAACACTGAGGGCGAGACAGAAAAGGTCACAGTGTTGACACTGTTTGTCCATTGTCAGGTTTCATGTGCTCGATCAAGAAGAACCGGGCAGCTTTGCACATTGGCGGCACCAAATGGCAGCAAGGAGCAATTGCATATAATAAAAAAAAGACAAAACCAAGATACTGCACATAATGAAATATAGCATCAATACAGTTACTTCTCAGATTTCAATTTCTTATTGGCTGGTGGTGGTGAAGTTGATGAAGAGATTCGACTCACTGTTTCCTGTGCAAAGATTATTTTTTTGTGTAGTTTGAAGTTTGCTTAGCCAAGAGGCTCTTCACTAATGAGGCCTTGTGCAATAGGCTGATAGGAGGGATGTATATTTAAATTTTTTGCATATAATGTTGTCTAGTTTTTGAATTCACTTTACTGCATTTTTTTCACCCATCTAGGCATCCTTTGTGCAATCAATCCATTCATCCATGTATATGAGATTTTCATAGATAATTGTAGAAGTGTGCTGTAACTATCCAATACTGTAGTTTGATATAAGGTACTCAAATCAAAACAAACGATATGATGCATGAAATGTATAGATCAATATGGCATAGGGGTTGTTGAGCTTCTTTATACAGCAAAGTTCTGCTTTTGTTTTGTGTGATAAACCATTTAAAGAGACAAAACTCAACTAAAAACAGAAATAGATAGAATAGTAAAACACGTTATAGGGTTTCCAGTGGTTTAGGAATGTGTTAATATATTAAACCACAACTACCACAACACATTGAATCATAACCCTATGACCATAACTACCTTGATGAAACATTACGGTCGGAGTGACTGATCCTTACCGTGGTGCCTCTGGAGCCCCAACATGAAGCGGAAATGATCCCTGTTGACCTTGAGTCCGGCGAGGATATCCTCCATCATCCACAGCTCTCTCTGAGCCTGAGACTGCTCCTGATAAGAATGAAACAAAACTTTATTTTATTCTTGAAATATCGAAGGACCCTTTTGACTTTTGGGTGAAGGGTCAATCACGGTAAACGCAAACACACACAGATGGAGATGACCTTAGCTGGACCTCGAAGAAAAGTTTTTAAGACTAATCTTTTTTTTCAGGGCAACGTGTAACGTGTACATATGTTACGATAAACATGCATATTATTTTACCTTTCGTGCAAAAAAACATAACATTTTGTAGTTTAGAAAATACCTGTGGCATTCCAAAGTTACAGATGTGCTGAAGGTGCGAGCGTAGCACAGACAGTTCGCTCTCCATTCGCTCATATTGACTCCACACTCTCTCGATTTCCTGAATAAAAAGAGGGAGAGTTAAAAACAAATAGTTGATTATCAATACAAAATAAGGTCTCTACTCTAACAATTTACTCACCAACGATGCGTCACACATTCTGGCCCGGATTGTAACCAGGTCTTCCTGGAGCAAAGCCTTCTGGATGAGCGCCTCCTCCTGGGCGCGGGGCCCCTGGCTCTGCCACTCCTCCAGCTGCAGCCTGGACACCTCCAATGCACAGTGGACACTGTCCTGTACAAGAAGTGTTTTAAATTTGAGAGGCATATAACCAGGGTAATACGAGGCATCACAGTGTATTAATATCTGTCGGCTGGATGTTACTGACCTTATCCACTTGTAGCTGGGACAGTTCTATAGACAGCGATTGAAGCAGCTTATCACACCCGCACAACCTTGTCAACAGAGCCTGGAGAGAGAAAACAAAAACCTAGCTGATGGAGGGAAATGTCCAATAAGATGATAAATGAGTGCAGCACACTCTTGACAATTGTTAAGAGAAAGTGGTGAAAGCTCACATCTGCATCACTTTCCAGAGGTCTGATTGGTGCAGCTTCCCTTGGGTCCGGCTTCTGGGCCTGAAAATCATCCACATAGTAAATCTGTATTACTTCAAAAAATGTTTTCAAGAACTATTTATTTAATCTTTTTAAATGAAATCCTTTGTGCTCGCCAAAGTTAATGGATGTTTAATGTACTGTGTGTAGGTTAAAGCTTGAATGGTTGAATATTCGGACAGAGCTTTGTTTCATAAGGGCACAGTGAAAAGCATCAGCGCAGTGACCGACACAAACAAAGACACCACAGTCATGTATTATGTGTTTGGGCGTGAATCTGAGCGAAAGTTATTCAACATGAACTTACATAAGATGCATTTGTATTTTAGCAAACAGCAGCTTCATGCAATAGTAATAGCTTGCAGTATAATCATATGAGTAATACACATAAAACACAGATATATAGATTTAATGTAAAAGCACAATAGCAATAATAACAATGACAATAACAAACCCAATATGATTTAGTCACAAATACAAATTGACACTGCAAATATTAATGACAATACAAAACGACAAATGCTACTGTTAGAGCCCCCTTGTTAAAAGCCTGGACAGTTACAACACGAACACAGTGTACAAAGGCTGACATCACACAAAAAACGAACACAACACAACTCCGCTGACAGTTCTGTAGCTGCTCCACACAAAACGCAACACAAGAACACAACTGAGCGGCCTGTACCGTAGCCGGCGGCAGCACACAAACAGACAAATGGTTGCGGTGGTGGTGGTGATGGTGGTGGTGCTGGTGTGGTGGGTGGGGGGCGTGTGCGGCCCTGGACGACGGGGGCAAAGGGGGCAGTAAGTCTGCGTGTGCCCCCGTGGAGTAGCTCTGAAGGAAAACACAGCAGGTAGACATCACGTCAAGAGAGAGAAGCAGTGGCCTTAAAAGCTCAAGGGGTAAAATCCGACTCACGTCAATGATCGTTCTGGAAAGTTTTAGGAGAGTGGGAAGTTATTGCTCTCATCAGTATCTGTGATGTGCTGAACACTTGGATGGTTTGCTGTGAATTTATTGTTCCTTGTGAATGTATATGTAGTGCACTATTATAGTCACCTTTCCTAAAGGCCTCCTTCCACCCGGCATGTGATGAACTGAACCATATGTAGGTGTGGGCTGTAAACAGTGAAAGAGAAGGATGTGAGGATGGACGAGGTAAAATCGTGATACATTACGAGTGACCAATAGAAACAGCTAACTGGCTACGTTGCTTAGTTATATCACAGTCAGACAAGGCTACGGGCAAAACGGATATGGGCCCAAAAACTGTCAGCCAAATGAAGCGTCCCCCTACCTTGAATAAAAATTGGGGATTTCTATGGGTTTGAACAATGTTAGAAACATTTTGGATAATGTAAGTACACAAGTCAACGAAATACATTTTTTGACATTTTAATGAAGAATTGTTACGTGTTGTATCCGCTCCAGCAATTTAGTGTCGCATTTCCATAAAGTTGTGGGACTCACTGATGAAAAGAAGTGGTTCAAATCAAAGGCCGAAGGTTTCCAAAGCCCCCAAAACCACAGATCCAGAGCCGATAACATAATTTCCCCAAACTTATCAATAGTTCCTACGGCCACATGAGAAATTATCCAACTGTTTTCACAGGCTGAAGAATAAACAGATAATCATGTGTTTTTGGGCTCTTTGTGCTTTTTGTCGAGAACCACTTCAAAGCAGATTACTTGGAATTTAGCTTACACCAGAAGTTTCCAGCCTCGAGTGAAAGGAAAGGAAAGTACACATCATTATGTATATGTTATCATGTTTTTGGATATACATTATATAATATGAAAAACCTGGCATAGGTGTAACATTGCTTAAGTTTACTAAAGTTAATATGTAGTATAAACCTAAATTGAGAGTTATGAATTTTCGGTTTGTCCATTTTATATTTATTCAAACAAGCAATTACTTTTTGACTCAAGTGTTTAGTGCTTGTTAAAATGCCATTAAATCAGAGTTTTACCAGTTATTTCTTTTCACTTGCACATTGTTATTATTGACTAATTCTTTAGATTTTGCACCATATAGTGAAACCACTCTATTGTAATTCCCTGACCTTGCTTTGCCACCTCTCTGACACTGGGGTAGTAGGAGTGGACTTGAACTCCAGCTTAGGTGAGGAAGGTGTGTAGTACAGGGTCTGTGGCGTCATGAGCAGCTCATCGTATGGTCGAATGTCGACCCTTCCCACCGGCGTGTGGGGTCGTGACCCCAGCTGACCTCTGGAGGTCAGGGAGCCTGTTCCCATCGTCTCCGTGGGTGGTGTGTTTAGGCCCGGGAAAGAATCCTCCTCTTGATGTGCAGCACAGGCTCTTCTCCTGCTGAATTCTGGGGGACTGGGTGTTGTGTTCGAGGGGCTGTCAGAGAAACAGAATCAAATGCTAAATTTAGATCCTTTTGTCATTTATATTTTTTTTCCCCCACTTCAAACAGACCACTGGGATTCAAATATGTGCCGTTCACACTCTGAGACCTGCTGTTTCTGTGACGCACACGCCGCCTCCCCCTCTGCTGTGAGTGCGACAGTCCCCATCCTCCCGCCAGTGAGCTGACTCGGTTCGCTCACAGTCCTGCTGACGTTCCTGTGCTTTTGAGAGGGACCCTCTCCATCTGAGGGGGATTTGGGGAAGTCCACCGATTCACTGCTGCCACCTATCTGTGTGAAATCCTGATAACTTGAGCAACGCCTGAGGGGAGGGAGAATGCAGCGAATGAAAAAAGAAAAAAAGGCACAATCGGTGAAATCATTGCAATATGTGACAGTCACTGCACAACACATGGTGTGTGTTATTGTGGTACCTGTTCATGTAGCTGTCTGCCTCCATTGACGCTGACTGGCTGAGGGCTCGGACCCAACCCAACATGTCCTCCTGAGTGTCGGCGCTGAAGAAATATGAACGCATTCCCTGGTGCACCACCTAATTTGACAGAGATCAATCACAACAATTCACTGTTATTATTCCCCTCATACAGGATCCGTGGCAGTGGAATTGTATTTAATTTGATTTGATTTGATAGGTTTCAGTATTTCTATGCTTCATAGGGTCACTTTTTGTCAAATTCTCCTAATATCTCCTCACTGCCTGCCCCTAAGAAGATGACAAAATAACGAAGGGGCTTCGGTGAGGTGTTTCGACGGTTGAGGGACCATCAGGAGCTGCCTTCCGACGAGGCGACAACACAACGGTTCGTAACATCCTCAGAGCAGGCAGCACAGTCACTAACACCAGTAACGGTACATCAGTGTCTGACTGTCTGCCCTTGAAGAAGCAGACACTCACTGCCGCGGCTTCTTCTGGTTAGTGTAGATTCAGAAGGTGTTTTTGTCAACGGATAACGCTGATGTCTGTGGTGGCTAATTCAGATTTTGAGATCATTGCTTCACCTTGAATCGCCATGAATGTGGGGGGTGGAGCTTCTGACGGAGCAGTGAAGGGAGGGGTGCGTTTGTTTTCAATTATCAATAGTCCAGAATCACTAACTCCACCTTTCAAACTAACACGTAAGTGTATATATTATATCTTACATTTTGCACATTGTGTAGCAGTTAAATGACGATACCTTGAAGGTGAACTTTCTGTTCTTGCATTCTCGTGGCGTGCAGAACAGGATTTTGTAGCTGGGGAGTGGGATGCTGCCGAGCACCAATTCTTCTCTGCTGTCTGTCGGAGGACAGGGAGAGAAGTGAACAAAAGCAGAGACGCCTGGTGAGTACATCCCGAGCACATGAAAAGAGTGTCTCCCAGACAAAGCGCTGAGAAACAAGCTGCGCTCCTTCTTACCTTTATAGTAGAACAGACAGAAGTTGGAGAGGACAAACCATCGTCTCTTCCAGAGCTTCAAACCAGAGCTATCCTGCAGAGGGAAGATTAGAGCTTAACTCAGTCGCACACTGAGTGATGGAGCTGTAAAATGTTAAATCGGAAAATTACTTTTTTGTTGAGCCATCCTCGAATGACCACAGGACAGTTTGGGTCTCTCTTGGCGGCCTGGCACCTTTTCCCAAAGGCTTGCACCTTTCCATCGCTTTCCTATCAGGTGAACACAAGCAATATTTACATTCCTGTCACAGGAAATCTTTCCACGCGTACACGTAACAAAACGATAGCCATGCAAACCGGGGAACAAACCATTCTGACGGGAAAGTAGGAGATGGTGGCGACGCTGGAACTCTGGCTCACTCTGTCCTGGTCCTCCATTCTGCAGGGAAAGAAGAAAATTCATGTAAACTGAAAAACTGGTAGAAATGTGACAAAGATGAGGTAGAAGATGGTGTGAGGAGGAAAGACTTACAAAAAGTTCTGAATAAATGTCACAGCTTGATAAAAATGTCACATTTAAATTAATCCAAGTTTTTGCAGAGTTGCACTCAAAATAAACTGTGAACCTGGATTTTTCCGTATCTGACAAATATCCAAATACTTCAGCACAACATCTGAGGAACTTCTTCAAGGCAGTGGAAATTCTACAACATATGCTGATGCACTAAACAACATGCTGCCCACGCATTTGAATGAACTCACTGAGTCTGGTTGGTGAGGCTAATGCATGAGGCCTTACCAATGCAAACTGAACCAGATCCTCTCTGTGTAGAAACATCCAGTCACTCCCATGAGCAGCACCCACAATCCACGACCACACATATCCTACATTCCCGTATAGCTGAGATTTTTTCCCTCGTCAACTGGTCATTCTTCTCGGGCACTTCGGGGTTGCGCTCTCTCCCACTTCCACGGCAAAACTCTAGCACTGTTCTATTCTGAGCCACAACAGGCCGGTGCGCATCCCCACCACGAAACTGACAGGTGACAGCTGCGTCGCCGTGGTAGCAGGGAGGGGCCCGGGGACGGTGTGAAAACCAATCAGGCAGCAGGGACCGGCTGGTATGTCAGACGAGGTTTGGAATGCGTCCCGAGCTGCAGAACTGCAGCTTGGACTGTGTGGTGCTGGAGAAGTGAAGTGTTGATGTGTCAGGGGTCTGTGTTTTTCTGTACAGTCATACACTCTCATAAAGACTGCATGTATAGGTATGTATATATATACATGTATATTATATTTGGTTCTGTATCTGAAGGTCATATAGTGACACTTCTCCTGCACCTGCACCCATGACCCAGGATCCAAGCTTGATATAATAAACTTAGGACTGCATAGTTATAATAATATTACAAATGTATACTTATACATATATATGTACAATTGCAACTCACATGATTTTCAATTAACAACATACTGTTAAAGTCACTTGATGCTAAATCTGTGTTTTGTAGATGTGCAACACACACACACACACACACACACACACACACACACACATATATAGATAGGATGATGGATAGATTATCTTAATGAATCACAGCAAAAGCATATTCCTTATAGTTTCTACTTGATATGTATATCACCTATATAGCCTGTGTGTGTATGTGTGTTTCACAGCATAATCACTGTACTCGACTACTAAAAAACTATTCTTATTTTGAGTCCACCTTTGTTGCTTCCTCCTCTAAACTGTACTTGTCCTAGTTGACCCTGATGAAACAGCAGCCCCGATGAACTTGAAGATAAGAGACTCATGGGAAACGTCTCACACGGGGCCTCCGCAAGCACTCGTGGGCGACCCCAGACGCTGCCGAGCATCCACAATCTATGTCAGAATCGACCACAATCCCATACGAGGGAGACTCAGAGTAAATGAGTGAAAACAATCAAGTCTTTGTGCGAGATGCAACCTCGTAGCCGCTGGGGGTTACGTGGGTGTTGTGAAATATTTGGAAAATCTCCTTCTTAATCAGTTGGGGGGGTCACTTGCTCGGCGGGGGGGGGAAGGAGACTTGAAATGCTAAAGAGGGACGGAGGGGAGGACAAACAGTGGGTTTGTGCGGCACACAGAGCGAGCTTTGTAGCTGCCCAGGTCCCTGCAGCATCATGTGAAGTTGGACACAGAGCATGTTGAACGCGTCCACGGGCGAAATGTCCTCCCTCTCACTCAAACAAAAACATTAGCATGTCTCCTACGCTCTCGTGCCTTTTAATGTCAGGACAATACAGTCGCCTTTAATATGTCATGATGTAAGCGACTGTCTCATTTCACAGCCTGATGAAGACGTGTATGCTGCATATTTCATACGGCTGTGTGGAGTCGAGTTTGGCTGTAGGAGACATTGCTGCAGGGTAAATACAACTGGGACATCCCGGTCCCACAACAGGCCTGTGATGTTTCCTCTTGTGCATCACATCAGCCGGGATAAGAAACAAACAATGCAACAATAGTCTTTTTCTTCAAATCATGGAAACACTTGTTAAATGAATGGAGCTACAGGTTTTTAAATCCAATTATCCTGAAGTAGACTTGAATATATTTCTGAAACAACTTCAAATAAAGATTCGAATCATAATAATGATGCCACATTGCTTTACCTGACTAGTTGGGTCCTCCTGCTGGTTGCCTCAAGCTCCATCGCTTGGCACCTTTCCCCTTTTCACAGCATCCCCTCAGGCTCGGCTGCCCGTCCTCCACCTGTCCACCGCCGGCTCCTGTTGCCCCCAAACAGTCCCACAATGCTTCTCACGCGCTCCTCTCTTTGTGTGAATCTCCCTCTCTGTTTCCTCACCGTTCCACTCGCTCTGGACTCAGCATTTGTCCGGTGATCTACCTACGCCCGGGCCGTGAACGCTCAGCCTGCCTCTCTGTGCCCTGACAGTGCACCCTCTGTCTCCCCCCCCCCCTCCCATCTTCTTCTTCTCCTTCTTCTCCTCAGCGTCCCTCCCTCTCACCCGGCCCTCGACAGCCTCTCTGCCTTTAGCTGAGTTTGTGACTTGGGAATTTTTATAAAAAGAAAAGATAACAGCTGTTTTCTCATTCTTCTGTTCCGCCCTTTACATTATTTGAATTTGATCGAGCTTCATGACCATTAAACATTTGGATGCATCGCTTGAATTATCTCTTGATGAAAGCCCAAACATTCAGAGTATGAACAGCTGAGTGCGTCGGCTTGGAGCCTTGAATAATTAATTAATACCTACAATTACTTGTATTGTTATTTATTCTCTTACTATGATGTGTTGCCATTATTAACATTTTTTATTTGTTATAGTGTTACCCATCACACCTTACCTTTGATTTTAAATTTCATACTTTGATTCTGTTTTCCATTAGAACTATCAGCTCCTTCCATTTTAGATATTTATTTATTTATCTATTTCTATTGACTTATTTCATTATCTTTCCACAATCAATTAATATCACAATCAGACCTCTAATGCTATCTATTCTTTTTTTCACTATTTTACTGAAAGGATTTATTTTCCTCTCTGTAATTTAATTTCTATACTTCGCTCTATCAGGGCATTTTGATCACCTTCTAATGTAACATTTAAATATCAGACATAATACCGTTGTTTTATAATTACCAAGTGTAGACTTTAAAGGTCTCTGCAGGCAAAAGCTGGTGATATGCTCTTATTTAGGTTCTGCAGCCCTGAGTCAGCATCTTGTGGAGTTCTTCTGCAAATATTCTCAAAATAGAAACTGAGGTTTGCACTTATGCACTTATGCACTTGACTTGACTTGAGAGAAATGGTGCTCAACTCATCCAGCAGTGAGAAAAGAGCAGGTGTGCACTTCAAGGTGAGAGGTGAGACAGCATCTCCAGCGAGAAAGGCTCCCATACCTCCACCAACAGGGCCCTTAGATTCAATCAAGCTGCAACAGATTGATCATGTTCATGGGTATTAGTCCCCTAACTATGCCTGTTTGTTTTCTCCATCAACATTCACGAACCGTCGTCTGGGAAATGGATGAAAATGTTTGTTTATTGTCTCTTCCACCCCTTTGTCAGGACCCACGCCAACATACAAATATAATCTTTGCGAAAAAAATCCATTCAGTAGTTTTTGCGTACTCCTGCTGACCAACAAATGAGAAGAAACCAATGAACAAACAAACCAAACGGAAAGGAGTGAATACATGGTGGCGGTAATGATTCGAAGAATCTTGACAGAAAGATAAACACTCAGAGGAAAAATGGAAAGCTGAAGCTCAGCATCATGTGGGGTCTCGGCACATGCCTCAGGGG
This sequence comes from Verasper variegatus, assembly GCA_026259375.1. Taxonomy (NCBI): domain Eukaryota; kingdom Metazoa; phylum Chordata; class Actinopteri; order Pleuronectiformes; family Pleuronectidae; genus Verasper; species Verasper variegatus. Next base: position 9,371,700 of record CM048057.1, read on the forward strand.
AGCTGGTGTTATTGTTGTACAAGAGGAAGATATCAAAAGTATGTTAAGTGCTAGGGAAGATAAGACAAAAGTCAAGTCTAAATTTATTCCTTTGGGAAAGCAGCCTAAAGGCCGGCATGGCTGATTGAGCACTGTTCAACTGTGTGCCTCTCGTGACACGTCCCTGCATCCCTGCAACACAGAGCACTCCAGGTATGGCACAAAACGCTGACGCCATTGCTCAGCACCGGAATAGTAATCACGCCGTCTTATAATTAGTATCTCACACGTCATTTGGTCTCAACCAGGAAGGTCGTCACCTCAGCTGCCCAGGATGCCCACTTCTCACAGGGGACGCATCAGGTCTGCCTGCAGATATTTACGCCCCCTCCCATTTAGCATACTTCACTCTCGGCCCTGTTGACTGACAGCTGCAGGGTTACTTATCATCTCCTGTTACGCTCCAAACAACCTGTGGGGCACTGAAGGCAGCCACAGTGGTTTCAAGGCTCATGGGAAATGTGGTTCCAACGGATACTTAGCTGATGCCAGGGCATATCATAAAACAGACCCTATAGTAATATATAGAGCCAGAGAGTGCTCAGCATGAACTAGTTAAAAATTTTGTAATTATAAAATGTATTAATTTGGGGAATAACATATTAAGTCAAAAGTCAAATCTTTAAATTAAAAAACACATTTATTTTTACTGAATATCTGAATAAGTAACCCAGTTGATTTGAGGGCACTTGCATTTTTGGAGCATTTTAAGTATAATATTTATATTTCAGGCTGTGGCATTAATGGTTCATTGTGCTATAATTTAGTGATTTAATCTAGTGGTGAAGTTGCACGTTGCAGCTGAATACCCTTTACCTCACCCTCCCCCTTTCAGACATGACAGAGAACCTTTGGCAGCCTTCAGTTGTCGTAAAAGTTCAGAAGGTGTTTAGTTTGTCCAGTTTGGGCTACTGTTAAAAACATGGCGACCAAATATAAATATAAAATATTTAAATATAAAGGGCCCATTCCAGGGTAAAGAAAACAACAATTTGTGCATTTTAGATGAAATACACAATTGCCAATTTCTGCCAATACATCCCTTTCACCTAAATCTTACACGCTGAATCTTTAACTCATTACATCGAAGGTGATGTTAATATCACGACTAAAATGACAAATGTACATTAAAGAAAATGTATAGCTCACGCAATCTGTTTATAGGCATCATCATTTCTAATCTCCAGTAGACAACAGCAATCTGGTTTCATGAATATTTATTGAATAGTTATTCATAGTGTTTATTTAGATATAGGCTTGACCTAATTGTTAAAAGTGGGATTCAATATTATATTGTATTTGTTTTTTATTTCCTTTTAATATTAAGAGAATTTGTGATTTCTCTACCGCCTGTAATAAAACTCGCTTTCAATGTTTTCATTTTACGTGTGCCAAGTGTAACATAAACAAGGTTGAGCATATTACATGCAGTGTTGGTAAAATCTAAGTCAACATGCTTAGGCCTATATATTGTACAGACAGAAAGATTCCAGCAGAGGGCACTGTTTAATAAGTTCCTTCATACAAGCCAGCATTTGCCATCAGTTAATATAAAAATGAAAAAAAATATATAAAATATATTAAAATATTATTTTTTTTATTCAGTAGAACACAGAAAAACAACCTGATAGAACTTATGTAGAGTGTTTCAATTCCTGCGTATGTTTACAGAAATGATAAACGAGTAGAATATTTCACATATAATTGTGTTTTTCAAAGTAGAGTATGGATTAAAAGCACAATCTGTGATCCAAGTAAAAAGTACTACGACTGCACAACACTCAATGTCTACTACTGGTGATTTGTTGAGGTGTAAGAAACCTGATGAGAAAAATTGAATAACTATACAATAATATATAATACACTTCATCATAGCACTTCTTCTAACAAATGTACAACGTACTGTCTAAGTCCATTTGGATTTTTACGTCACCCACAGAAATGATTTGGTGTCTCTCAGTTTGTGTCCGTCACTAATTTTAAACATTACAGCGGTAAATCATCTGACAGACCTTGCTCCAGTTCATTGTGTCATGTATGTAGAAGCAGCACATGCCCTAGATTTGTAGAGACAGCAAAGATGAATGAGAGTGATGTGTGTGTGTATATATATCTATACATATACAGTACGTATATAGGTGTATGTGTGTGTGTGTGTGTGTTGTTTACATACATACACAGGCAGTGACAGAGAGAGAGAGAGAGAGAGAGAGAGAGAGAGGGAGGGTAACGTGTAACTGATGCTCCCACCAGGCCGTGTTAGCCTGGAGACAGTTTGAACATGGACAAGTAGCTACATGACAGTAAATCCTGCGGGACCAATAGTGTCAGAATAAATGACGCCTGCATTTCATCGATAGTGCGACACCGGACCAGATGGGAATATTATGATAGGAGCTCACTGAGTAGATGTAATTTAGAACCAGCTGCTAAACGCAAATCATCGAGCTGCTGTGGAAGTGTTAGCACGAAGCTCATAAATCACCATCTGATGAGAGGACAAGGATATTTGGGCGACAGAGGAAAAAAAAAAGATTCTCATAATGAAATCATATACTTAAGTTATTTCACAGCCTCGGTTCAGTGAGAAAACAAGTTCCTGCTTAGTTTGGCTGCATTTGTTGTTTACAATCTGGTTTCTGTGCCAAGCAGTGAAATGTGGGCCAGGGTCCCCTAAGTCTAATATGTAACGCTATATGTGTCACTTACTCTATATAGCTAATGCCACTTTGCTCATGACAGGCTTAGAGTTACCACTCGTTCACATGCCTCGCATAAGCTCACACATCCAGACGTGTAGGGGGCTGTCACTCCGGGTGAGATTATTCTTGGATTGTGGTCTCCAGTTTTGTTTGCCGTGGTTCACGATGGATATTTCTTCCTGTCAAAAAGGTTTGAACTGTTGAGCTTACCGACTATAAATTCTCACTTATGCTCATCGGGGGAACCACAGTATAAATCCCGCTTAGCTGTGGCTGATCACAGATGTACTCTGCAGTTATATATATATATATACACGCTTGTGTAACTTTATCCCTGTTCGTTGTTTTATCGTTAGTTGGAGAAATGTTTGTTCGTGTAATGTTTTTAAGTTCGTGACGTGTGCGGTCTTTTGTAAATGTTTAATAGTTTTGGGAATCTCCAGCAGGGGTGGGGAATTAAAAGCAATTACTTTTTTTTCCTGCAACAGTTAACACCTGGAACGTTGAACTGGAACTCGCAGTAAAACGCCGTGCTACTGAGGGGAGGTCAGCAGAGTACTCCTCTTAAAGTTCATCACAATGACCGACCTCATTCACATGGTCACATACAGTACATAGTTATCACCAGTACAGTGTCCGCTCTCAACCTGCCTGTTTGGATTGGGCTGTTCTCTTGTCCTGTGTTAATGCTCAAGTTCAACTCGGTCCCCAGACTGAAGGTGTGATGATTAATATCGATCATATCATGTGTCTAAATTTCACCCTATTTGACACTGCCCTTCCTCTGGCAATTTACAATAGACATGCCAAGCGAGAAGCCAATAAGCTGAACGGTTCATGAGATATGCACGTCACATACAGACAGAGGTTTGGTAAACATATTAATTGTGGCCTCTTTATTTTACCCAATTTGAGAAGTGTTGGTTCACATAACGTAAGTGTCTCTGGGTTTGTGCGGTACCCTACGTCAGAGAAATCCCAGTCCTGGTTTGACAGATGTGTAGTGGATCGTCAGCGGGGCTTTTCTTGGGGCTTGTTAAATGAGGTTGCGTGAGACACCGGGCATCCACGAGTGTGAATGTTTTGTTTTTGTCCCTGTGCCCCACTTTTAGGTCCTGTTAAGCTCAAGCGTTTAGGTGTGAAGGCTGCAGGAGTTGAGGGCCACCTGTCAAAGTAGGGAAAGTAGGGATGCAGCTCCTCAAATATCAAAGTGAGCCCCTGTCGTCCATAGGGGAACGATTCTCACTCCTTCTTCTTTGCCCAGCTTAATCCAGAGGGGATCAATGCTGCAAGCGTTATACGCTGCGGGCAAACTTATCGTAGCAACGCCAATAGGGAATGATCACGGACAGAGAAACGAGAGGCGTTGCATTTGAAATGGTCATCAGTGGAAAATGTGTGTGAAGTTCTGTGGGGTTTGATCTTATAATATTTTGACAAAGTTTTGCAACGTCATAGCAGTGGGGTTGAAAATTTAATCAACGTAAATTGTAAAAAACACCGGGAGAGAATTATTTGGTTTGAATACATTTATTTCAGTTTTCATAAAGTCACATGCCGCTCAACTTTCAAAAATAACATGATCGGTACACTAATATTCACTATGATGCTATTTATAATGAGACAATAAATAAAAGCACAACAAGTAAACAAAAATAGAAAAATATTTTTTAGTCAATCATGACCAGTCAATGTACAATATATATCTCAATCAACACCTAACCCAATCAGAACAGAATTGATGCATTTGGGATTAAACAGGTTAAATACTATTAAATACTGTTAAATATTATTTAAAGAGATTAAATAAGATGTGTCTCAAGTGGCGCTCGACTGGCTGCCACATCATTAACACAGATTCATTCATTTTTGGTGCAATCTGTATTCCTCAGCATCGTGCACGTGGACTGAACTCCCATCCAGAACCCTGGCAGAATCTTCTTCTCGATGGTCGTCTTAACTTTATACAACAGCCTCGCCTCCCTCTCCGCCCCCTCGCCAGTTATGGTGTAAAAGTTTATTATCCCCGCAGGCTGGTCGATGTAAACGCCGATCGTGGGGCTAAACGGGACATCCTTTATGTCTTTGTATACGCTGTTGAACCAGATCTGGTAACATGTTCCCAACCAACACAGACCCCAGGACTCCTCGTTTTCTCCCAGCCCGCTCGGCCCAGAATTCGCTCTCCTTCCAGTGCCTTCATAGGTGGCTCCGATTACCACCCACCCGGAGTACTCCACCTCCCAGTAAGCCCTCATGTTTAACAGGCCCTCTTTGCACAGCACCTTTGTAGAAAATCATATTTAAAACAGGAGAATACAATAAACATCTTTGTTTTCCAGACAGCCGATATCTGTATTTGTGTTATTCTCTGACGTACCTGTGGAGAGTACTCGTATCTCTCTGGTCGATCCAGGACGGGACAAATCTCCTCGGTTCTACGACGCACCATCAGGCCGCTATCGGAAATCCACAACATCTTGTTGGCGGTCTTGTCATCCAAAGACAAATTAACCCAATCTACGGGAAAGAATGAAGCAAAAGTACATATAATTAACTATCAATAAAACCTGGAAAATATTGAAGTATAAAGTACATGAGAAACAAAGTCTGCTCGTACATTTCATGAGCTCAGCTCTGTTTGTTGGCTCCGGGATCCCCGGCTCATAAACCAAGACCTTCTCTGCAAGGAAAGGAAACAGGCTTGAGTACACACACACACACACACACACACACACACACACACACACACACACGCACACACACACACACACACACATACTCTCATAAACTGACACATGCATCAAATCCATTACCTGTATTTGTCTTCTCCTTCTTGTTAGATTTCATCTTCTTTCCTAAAAATGTAGAGGCCAAAGGTTAAACTTTAAGGAGATGAGGGGCTGTTTCCTGTTCCACACAAACACGACACGTGCCAACCCTCACATGAAACAGCTTCACAAGAAACAATAGCATTTAAGAAGTCATTATATATATACAAAGTATATATATATACAATAATGTCATTATATATATACAAATATAATTCTGTTTTGTTTTGTATACACAAAAAGTGTATTCAGTCCCAGGCATCAATTAGTACCTGTCACAGGTGCCAAACACTGCCTTTGCAGATAAGAATATACTCGTTAAAAAAGACGCCTATACATTATATGCTGGTATAACAGTTTTCATAGTAAATGTAATATTTTTGCATTATATAGACTCAAATCTACTGCACCTGGATTCATGGTCTCAGTGAGGTTGACAATGGCAGTATTAGGTCTGCCCGGCATCTTTGGGCTGTAATCCGCTTCCAAAGCAACACTTCAAAATTCAATTTATCCAAAGCAAAAGTGTGAAGTCCATCGTCTTCCACTTGACTTTTATACCCTCAGGGAAGATGAAGCAATAGAGAGAGGGTGTGTGTGTGTCTGAGGGCATAATAAGAGGCTTCTCAGCAGGGGGGTCAAAGGGGTGCGTGCGCTTGACTTTGACATAAGGACACGAGTGAGGCTAATACAGGCATCTGACTCCTCTGCAACCTTAGGAGTCCGTCCAAAATAAGGTGCGGTACGTTCCACTGTATCAGTCAGTGTTGTCAGCGGGAGCCGCACACGGGATGGCACCAAACTAACACACTTCAGTCAAACTTAGCAAAGTAGATGTGAAGCTATGTGACAGATGATCTACGGTCCACATGATGTATTTATTTCCAATTCCTACACCAACCAAGACTTTGTGTAGGTGAAAGGTGATTCATCAAGTAATGCAAGCAGGTCATCAATATCCATTAAAGAAGCAAAACCATATTTTAATATAGAGGATTTCTTATTTTCAATGTGTTCAATTTGTTTTGCTGGTGCAAGAATAATGGTGATTGATATAGAGGAGGAGTATATAAGCTAAAGTGTGGTTGGGTGTATTTGTGAAGTCGGATCAACTGGAGGAAATGACTTGAGTACACGTGCAGCACTATTTGCTGTCACTATTTGAAGGAACAATCCAGGACAAAATGCATCTTACTCAGTGTTTTATTATTTTTATTCAAACTTTTGCATATATCACATCCTACATACATTCATTCAAAACTAGGGAACTCTATATATTCTCTGCAAACAACAACAACAAAGTGGTAAAAATATATATAATATAGTATAAACACATCTGTATAAATATTTGCATTTTGTTCCCTTTTACTTAAATGCACTAAACCATAAACCAGATAGCATGTCTATCTGATACTATATATGAAAACTACATCTATTACTTACTACTATATTTTTAATGGCGATGTCATATGCATAAGATTCATGTAAGCCTATGATGTTTATATCTTCAGACATGGAAGACAAGTATTGGTGACGACCTCATTGGTGTCATTTTATAATTAAAGGGGCCATATCAATAGAAAGGGATATTGTTACACCTTCCTGAGCTAATTATCACAATATTGTATCCTACAATGTGGATTCAGTTCTTTATTCCTCCTTCTGTATGATTGAGCACTTTGATTGTGTCCCCATCCATAAACCAGGGATCATCTTCTCCTCGAACGTGCTCCTGACTTGATGCAGAGGCTTCACCTCCTTTCCCCCTGCGCCCTCCTCTCCCTCTTTCACCTCCTCCACAGCATAGAAATTCAAGATGCCAGCGGGCTGGTCGAGGTATACTCCGATGACAGAGCACTGAGGGATCCCCTTGATCTCCACATTATGGCCTTTGTGCCAGAAATGGTAGCTGGAGCCGGACCAGCCCAGGCCCCATGACCCCTCGTTCTCTCCCAGGCCGCAGGACCCATCGCTGTTCCTTCGTCCCGCTCGTTCGTACGCAATGCCGACAACGACCCACCCGGAGAACCCCACCTCCCAGTAGCCTCGGAAACCCAGGATTCCTTCCTTGCAAAGAACCTTGTTGAGCATGAATGAGAGTAACAGCAACAGTTAAGAGTTATCCTCACGTAACCTATGATTCATGAGGGTTGCCACTGGTGTCTCTGCTCCGTGCCAAAAAGCGAATGACTCACGGTTTAAAAATACACACAGAACATCCCTCAGGTCCACAAGTGTTTTTTACAATCACATCAAACCAGTTGAAGCCTGGTAAAGACAGGACTCTGACACTCATCAGATATCTTTTGATACCTTTCATGAACATTTGAAGTACTGTTATTTTTGGGCCAAACGAATACAACTGCAAGTTTTCACTATACCTGTGGAGAATACTCATATCTCTCTGGTCTATCCAAGACGGGACAAGTTAAATCATCAGTCATGCGGGCCACTTTGGTGCCGCCCTCTCCGATCCATAGCGTCTTATTGGCTGTCTTGTCATCCAGAGAAAGTTTGTACCAGTCTGTGAAAATAAAAAAAGGAAAACATTTAATGAAAGGTCCGATTTAGACCAAACTGTGAAACAGGTAGAAGAGATGAAATCTCACGTTTGATGAGATCAGCTCTGCATTTGGGTTCTGGGATATTGGGCTCGTAGTCTGGAATATTTTCTGGGGAGAGAGCGACAGCGCGAGATCAGTGAAAATTTTAAATTCAAATACTGTGACCAAACAGACCATGTGGTGAGATAAAGATAACTGTGTTACCTGTGGGCGAGTTTCCAGCTCTGACATTCTTTGCTACCAGGAAAAACAAAATCATAAAACATGTGTTTTCACCAGGGCAACCAGTATGGAGATGAAAATAGTGGGCTGTGATAAATGCCAGATGCTACAGTATATGTCAGGTGTCTCTGTAAAACGGTGTTATTCTTAGAAAACTATGTGCGTCTGTCAGATCTACATATCAGCAACTGCATTCTTCCTGGACCCAGTGGTTGATTCATGCCAGGCGGTTGGAATTACCAGGACACCTCACAAGACACCTCAGATGGTGTGTGTGGGGTGGGGTGGGGTGGGGCGGGTGGTGGTGTGTGTGTGTGTGTGTGTGTGTGTGTGTGTGTGGGGGCGGGGGGGGGGGGGTGAAACTCTGATCTTTTTACTAGATGACAGGAGATAGCGCAGCGATGCAAAGACAATGTAACACGTTAAACTTTCCAAGTCAATAAAGTAGGGACTAAGAGCTTATAGAAATATAGCTGGAAAATACTGAGCCCTGCCAAGCATTTCGATTTCAGATAACGATTGATTGCAGGCGGCATCATTGTGTCATGACTTTCCTTGAAGTAATAAATTCTTCTTGCACAACAGGCTTAGCCCTGATGCCAATGTCTTGTAACTAATACGCTGGTATCAAGTGGACTCAATGTGTTTTCCAGATTTTTGTTTAAGATGAAGAGGAGTCACTTAATCCCCCCCCCCCCCCCCCCCCCCCTGCATTAAATTGTCGAAATCGACGGACATAAATAAAGTGCTTTATTTATACCAACAAGCAACATCAACGCCAACATGAACAGCCTGCTTCATTCGCACATTGCTAATCAGCTCTGGATGCTAATGAGCTCAATGTTGTGAGGCAGAAAGAAAAGCTGCAAAATATATGAATTTTTTGGAAAATCTAAGTTACAAAAAGTGCATTTGGAATAATCATGCAAATGCGGAATCCAAGGTGAGGATGCATTCTCTCAGAATATGTTCATATCGACATTTTGTCTGCATGTCTCCATCTTAACGGTTATTTTTACGCCATGTAGTATGCGTGTCATGTCCAAATGAGCTGGCATTTATCTCTCCCTTGACTGGAGGCTGAATGAGACCAGGCGGGAATGTTAAGCCACCTGCCTGGATTTAGCACAAAGGGGTTGAGAAAAAAAAATACACAACAGCTTTGTCTGGTCTCATTACAACCTGACACCATACAAAACGTTTAAGCCCCAGTTCCACTGTTAGCCAAGTTGGAATTGACTGAGCATTCTGGTAATGAGCGATACTGCAACAATTTGAATGGTAATAAAATTGACTTTCAATAGTGAGAAGTACATTTTCCATTGATTCAAATTGTTTTGAAAAAGCAAATAATTGAAGTGAACAATCTGTTATTTAGTAACTGCAATTGCAGAATAGTAGTAAGACTTTAATTTAATCTGTGCAATGGAGGATGACACCACAATCCTGTTCAATGCTGCCAATTTTCAAGACTGTACAAGCTGCATGATAAACACATACACATTTATTTGTAAGGCTGATCTTGTGGACCCTTGCAGACCCTCTCTCCTCGTCAGTGAAACCACTACATGCTGCTCAAAAGGACAAATGAAATCAGTCCCTGATGCGTTTTAAGGATCTGCCACAAGAACAGCTTGAGTTTGGTTGTTGAATCAACAAAAGCATTTTTTAAATAATGTTTTCTGTGTTATATGCACCAACCAATGCTTCCTGCAAAGATGTTAAAAGTAATAGTAGTAGTAGTACCAAGTAATTCAAAAATTTGAGATTTCACAAGGGAAAAGTATTAAAAGTCAAAAATAATGATTCTAAATTGTGTGAAATGCAGTAAAATCAAAGTTCACCTTTGTCCGACTTCCGAGTGTCCGAAATAAGTCTCGTGGTGGTCGGCATCTTGATTCCGGCTTGAAGCTGGTCTAACCGTTTAAGCTGCTGGAGAGCCAGTCTCAGCCTGATGTCCCTGGTCAGTGTGAGAATGATGAGTCTCTGTTGGCTTCGGTGTTTGACAGCCTAATGCCACACTTATATACCTTTAATACAGGACAGAGGTGAGGTATTCAGAGCCGGGTGGTGTGAGACAAAAACGTGCCAATAGGAAGGGGGGAACCGTAAGTCTTGTAACCGGAGCTGTGTGTATAATTTGTCCTTAAAAAGGTTCGATGGATGCTTGGATGTCTCTGGGACATCCCCCATCAACCGGTAGACCCCGCCCTCCAGCTCGATCTACATCAGTACTGATCTCGTCACATTGCACTGCGTCAGCGTTGAGGCGTTTGTGTTGCATACACATGCACAGATTATGCAACTGCAAACATCTAAAACTTCATCAGCAGACTTCCTGCTGTGAGATGTCAGGCAGTGTGAGATCCAACAGGTGCAAATGTATATATAAGTATAACCATGTTATTCACACTTTAAAAGTGTAACAAGTGACGTAGGCTTTATATATTGTTGATGTTATACAAAACATTTTTTACAGAAACATGTTATTATTATTATTGGTTCTCCTTTTCCTACAATTTCTTAAATTTATAAAAAATATTTTAACAATGTATTGATATGCATTGATTTGAATTAATTAAAACTGTTTGAATATTTAGTACCTAGAAAAGTATAAAAAAGCAAGGGCTTTACCATGCTCTTGACCCGCATTATCACATCTACCATTTACCATCTCAAATGCCTTGGTGCAGATGGACTGGGTTAAAAGAAAAATGTGTGTCCCCGGTGGTAAACCCTTCCTTGTGATACACTCTCCGCTGCAGCCTTTTCATCACCCTGACAAACCTCTAGTCAAGGCTGCCTCGTCCTTCTAGCGTCCCCGGCCCCCCCAGCAGATGACTGACTGGGGCACAGATTGTAGTGCAGCTGACATACTCAACAGCACATACCAGGAACTGTCGGAGTCCCAAGTGTCCGAGAAAGCCTGGTGTGGTCTTTGGCAAACAGAGGGGACTTGCGGTTAAAGGGTTTGCAATGTGTTACTGTCTGAGCTCCTCCTGAATCTCCTCTCCTGGGCCACGATGAACCAGAGAAACCAGAATGCTGACAGACAAGGGATCTCTGCCAAAACACTGACTCTCTTCAGAGGTTGTGCAAGGCCACGATTTCAAATTTGAATGTCTCAGGGCATCTGTAGGTCTGAATATCTTACATTCACAGTAAACTGTATACTGTATATATACCAGATATGTCTAATGGGCAAACAAAACAAAAATGTGCTGCCTGAATGTGCCATATGGGATATATTTGGCTGATTACTTGACATTTTGAAACTAGTTCAATTCAGGGAATTAGTAACCACTCATGGGTACTTTATATATGACTAAATGAACCATTAGAAGCAAAGGAAATACTCACAGTAACAGTTAATCGTAAAACACTGACATTTAAAGGGAACACATGGTGGTGTTAGTGTTTAAATCTCTCTCTTTAGTGCCACAGACATGACAAATTCAAAAGCTACCACAACCAGAGAGTGCCTTTCAGTTCTCTTCTTGCTCGCTGATGAATTCCAAACAGGGTTTCTCTCCTCTCCATCGCCTCTCCATTTCTACAACTTTCAAAATGCGTCAACGTTCTGTCCTTCTAATTCCACGTTCCTGCAACGGGCGCTAATTGACAATAGCTAATTCAGAACTGCTCCGATAAATATGGGTCAGTGGGTCAGGAGTTGGCGCTGACACTCACATCCTGGCTTTAGCAGCCTCCGAGGCACGCCCATTAGTGAGCTCATTATGTCCACATACCTTACCAAAATTTCTCATATGGGAGCCTGTGGGGCCCCAAAACCTTTAATGCCCCCTATGCTGGGGGTATATAAAGAGGTAATTTGCGTCGTTGCTGAAGTGGGCTGATGATGGATTGGAACATTCAGGAAACTTTAACAGAGAAAGAAGCGACAAAGATGCCGACCAGCGCTCCCAGTGCGAGGATCATGCCTGCAGCTGGCCGACCTGGTGAGGGAAGTGCATGATCATTTAGAAAACTAAGCTTCATCAACCAGCTGTAATGGACGTATAAGTTTATCGGGAAACTATTTAGTACAGTTGATTTGAGTTTTGAAGATTTGTTTTCTAATGTGTTAAATTTCACAGCTCTCAGATTCAAGTATTGACAATTCTTTGTTGCCAGATTGTGTAGGTATTGTTCGTATAACCTTTTCTTATATTGAAGCCATTGAACTGGACTGACAATCATATTTGATTCATAGTTCCAGGGACAAAATTTTAAGATGTGTCAAGCAACTCACTGAAAGTTTAACTTCTTTACGGGCAGCTTCCCTCCTTAATTTTACGTTTGTCATCATTCAGATCACATCCCGGTCTACGAGCCCAACATCCCTGAGCCCACCTGCAGAGCTGATCTTCTAAAATGTAAGTAAAGTCATTTTTCTTCCATTTTTTTCCTAGAATATTTGCAATAATTCGTTCTGAAAGTACATTTCCCGCTATCCCTCAGACTGGGTCAAATTTTCCCTGGATGACAAGACGGCCAATAAGATGCTGTGGGTCACAGAGGGTGGATCCAAGGCGTCACGCATGACTGATGACGTCACTTGCCCCGTTCTCGACAGACCAGAGAGATACGAGCACGCCCCCCAGGTACAGCTTTTAAGCAACACTCACAAATTTTTGTGACTGTTTTGAAATGTTCAGCTGACTTTTAATTCTCTTTCGATGCAAGGTTCTTTGCAAAGAAGGCATCCTGGGCTTCAGAGCTTACTGGGAAGTCAAGTATTCAGGATGGGTGGTTGTTGGAGTGGCCTATGAAGGCGCCGGGAGGAGGGGAAGCGACGGACCCTGCGGGCTGGGGGAGAACGAGCACTCCTGGGGACTCGGGTGGGTGGGATCCCACTACCAGCTGTGGTTCAATGGCAATAATTCAGATATATGTGACATTCCCCAGAGCACCACCATCGGGGTGTACCTCGACCATCCAGCTGGTGTCATCAATTTTTACGCAGTGGAGGAGGTGAAGGAGGGAGAGGAGGGTGAGGGCAGGAGGAAGATCAGGCTGCTGAAGGAGATTAAAGGCTCCTTCAAGGGGAGGATGGTGCCAGGTTTGTGGGTCGGACAAAAATCATCATGTACATTTGTACCAAAGGAGGAGTAAAGTAATAAAAAGTGCAGTTTTTTATTTCCATTTCTCACATTTCCATATAAACTCATATAACACATATACGTATCCATAAATCAGACATTTTGTGGCAAGTGAAATTAAAAAAATATCTTTGTATAGATAATAATATATTTCTCAAAAACTGCTATTTGTTTAACAGTTTATATGAATGTTAATTTTGTTGAAACTGAATGTAAAATATAGATTTTTGGTGTCATATACTTTATATGTCTATATATATATATATATAGTAGCATTGTGAACTTGTATAACATCTATATAACCTGCACTTTAAATAAAATGAATTACCTTGTGTGGCTTCGTCTAAATGAAAACACTTTTTTGAAGTTGTCATGAGTCATAAAGACTATCTAAGTTATTATTTAGCTGCTTATATTCATAGAGATTACACATAGAAACTGATATTGGCTGCTATATAAATTAAAACAAATTTAATTTGCACAATATATATATATATATATATATATTAAAATAACTATGGTCCAATGCACATGTCAATGGAACCACATTACAGACAATATTTTTGTTAATTTAATTTAATGAATAAGCATAGAAAATGAACACACGCTCAAGTCATGGTACCTCCACATCTGTAAACTCCTCAGGATTTCCTCAATGTGGAGAAACATCCCAAATATATCAGCATCAACCACACAGAGTATTTAATACTATGACTGCGACATAGAAAGTTACTCATTTCAGAGGCCAGCTTTCAAAAGAAAGAATACGCTGTCTTTGGATCAGAAGCTAAAGGCTACTGTTCATGCTAAATATATTTAAGAGGGGTCAAAGGAGACACATTTCCTGCTGCGCTTTGTGTTGTCCTCAGCTCAGGGGTCATGATTTATAAATACAAAAGTTTACACCGCAGGAACATTAATCCATCAATGTCATGAGGAGCATTCAAAGTGGACCTCACCTGCAGCTGCTCTGGATCTTTCATTCTCCAACTACCACTGTTAACACTGTGCAGAGAGGAGGGGGAACCGCAGGATTAGGTTGGTGACATGAAAGCAAATCCTGGGGGCATTAAACAAGATGGACTTTGAGCACACAAATAGGGCCGATGAGGGAGCGTGGAGCATGGAGGAGAGGACCTGGGAAATATAACAGAAGAAGATGCAGGACTAAACTCATGTTCATTTAATTTACAACAACAACATCAAGCAATTCTGAAAACATGGAATCAGCGCATGACTTTAGTACACAATGATTAGTCGGTGTGGGGACACATATGAACAGTAGGGGAGAGAGAAGGAATGAGAAACTGTTGCAGAGAGTTTCAGAGGCAAAGACATGATTAACTACTAACTTCTCACACAAATGATTTTGATTATTTGTCATAACTGTCCACCGTTATTCCTCTACATAGTACAGTGTAACAAAAAGTTGAATTCAAGCATGACTTTCAGCTCATCAATATGACAGAAATACTTGTAACTCCCACCCACAGTTTATGTCCTGGCTCTTGGGTCCCTTCTCCCACAGTTTGCTGCTGGTGGCTGGATGAGATGAGGGCCCTTCTGAAATGCAGTGGTGCTCTCTCTCAGCAACCAATCAAAGCCAGGACCCATTGTCAAAAATGCATATCACTGTAATTTGAATGCAAGCAAATATTTGATCATTTTCTTCGTCACACAAGAGATATTTTTAATTCTGATGTGTGACAAAGCCTCTCTGAGTCGTACCTGCAGATGAATGCTAGTTAAACAGTTCAGTTAAGGACAGTATTGTGTTGTCCCCACTCTGGAAAGGTTCTGAAGTGAAGCCTGGTGCACTCTGACCTCTAGTGGCGGTAGAAGTGGATAGATCACTGAACTAAGTGAAAGTACCAGTGCAAGCAATATAAAAACCCTCCCTTGGAAGCCAAAGTCTTGCTTTAAAGGTTCAGTGTGTAAGAATTAGGTGAAAGGGATCTACTGGCAGAAATTGAATATAAAATAATCCTAGTGATGTTGCAACTTGTGTGTTTCATCTAAATTGTACAAATTGTGGTTTTCATTACCCTAGAATGGGCCCTTTATATATGAATACTCTATATTCACATCGGGAGCGGGTCCTCTCCTCTTTACTTTATTTGAATTAGATTTATTTAAAATGTCTTCTTTCTTTTGGCAGTTGACAGTAGCATAGGTAAAGTAGAGTCCCTCAAAATTGCACTTCACAATGAACAATTAATCATGTACCATATCTAAATGAAACAAAAGTTTGTTCTAACATTTGTTGTTCAGTAATGCCAGTGAAAAGATAAGGTAAGGTAAGATAAGATACAACTTTATTGATCCACACACCTGGGAAATTGAGTTGTTACAGCAGCAGGCAGGTCAGAATGAGGTAGACAAGAGAATAACAAATATAAAAAAGGTAAGTACATATACACCTTTCACTGTAGTGGTTTGTATACAAATGTTATCAAGTAAAGTGCAGTGGCAGAGGATGATCAGATAAGGTTACCACAGGGAGTGTTATGTGTTGGAGAGTTATTCCAGTACTGGAACTTTATATGATGCATATCCCTCATCGTCAATTGAGTGATGAAGAGGGTTGAGTAAGGTGAGTTACACCCCGTCTCCATATGTGTCTCACTTGTAGGTACTTTCCCTGATGTTGATACGCTGTCTGAGTTTATTTGAGCTGCTCACTGAGTAACTGTTGATATTATGGAGGTTGTATTATGTAGCCTACCATGACTTATTTGCCTTTGATTGACATAGCTGTGTTGTTGCTGCTGTGGTTTCCAGTAACTGGATAAAATCACCAGTACTGCATCAGTATACAGTTTTGTTAGAACCTTATAAGATATGAAATTGTTACAGTTCAGCTTGTTGACGCTCATGAGACTCTGATATCCAGCACATCCAATTTGAAATAAAAAGAACCAGTATTACATTAAATATCACATTCTCAGCTATATTTGACGCCAGTTTTCATTAAAATAACAAAGAGCAGTGTGATTTTTTTGTCAGTCTTTTGACATGTGGTGCCCAAAGCATTCAAAACTAATTGGTCAGATACATGTGAAGTCAAACTAAATCATTGTATTTTGTATTTTGTGTAAAAACCTTACATTTGATGCATGTCAGCAGATCATTTCTTCCCTCGTGGTAATCTGTTGTTGTGGAGTTTTTCTGCCTTTATTCTGGTCTTTACCTGGTGGAAAT
Source organism: Verasper variegatus (assembly GCA_026259375.1). Lineage (NCBI taxonomy): Eukaryota > Metazoa > Chordata > Actinopteri > Pleuronectiformes > Pleuronectidae > Verasper > Verasper variegatus. The sequence goes on from CM048057.1 coordinate 9,388,361, forward strand.
GTTCGGATCTGTAGGATGACTCGTTGGCTTTTGTGAAACTCTTTGTATGAACTCGTAATTCATAGGTTTGAATATGTTTGGACATAAGTTGGACTTATAACCTTTTTTTGAATTTTTTTTAAATGTCGTTTCCTGTTTTATTTTGAAATTACTAACCTTATGTGTCTCTTACTTACTTTACTTTACTTCACCGTCCCTCTACTTCCCTGCACTGTGCATGATGGTCCCAGTCCCCTGTCTCTGTGGGTCATCTAGAATATGATATATGTATATAAAGATCACTATGCATAATATGATCAGTCTGCATATAAAGATCCGTCTGTTTTTAAAGATTAGTCTGTATATAAAGACTTTATATACAGACTAATCTGTAAAGTTTACGATATGAAAGGAATGAAGCATTTCACTGCATGTATATTATATTAATTGTAAATTGTATTACTTTACATCAACTTATGCAGAGTAAAGTTCTGCATCAGTGAATTTAATGGAACCTCATGATATGCCCACAAGATGGAGCCCTTGTCTTATCTATAATTTCGGGTTACAGCAAGTTGTTTTTCTACATTGACTTTGATTTCATGTGCAAAAAATATGAATCATAATTCAATTTTATTCATTATATGCATTGGTTTGTTGTAAATCGATTTCTCCGAGTGATGCTGATTCACAATTTATTCTCAGCATCAAAATCTTGCAGTGTTTGACAAAAACAGGTGGTAACTCAAGTGGAAAACAACAACAACATTATTTACTGTATCCACAAGAGGGAAGTGGAGTGTTGTCTTTCAGTAAAGTAGTTTAACATGATCTCCACAGGACTGACTGCTCTGGTTTTGCCATGAATTATAAAAACCTGTTAAAGAAGCAAATTAAAGCATAAAAACGTCAAATGTCGATTTTTTGGGGGAATTTACATTTGTAGTCATTTTGTGTTCATTATCTCAGCACTTGTCACTTAAACATCAACAACGTTATAGCTCAGAAATTCTATCCACAATGTTGTACTAGGAAAATAGTAAGTGAAGCAAAAAAAGCACTGAACAAATAATGCGATAAGATGAGTTAGAGCACAGTTTAAAATAAAAGAAACTCAATATAAACGCACTTTAATGCACAACATGATATACCTATATTTCCCACCAGACAGTGCAGTAATTGCTCAATCATTAGTGCACATTACCAAGTCGTTTCAGAACACAGAAACTGGGCTGCTGTTAAATTTCAAGTTTAAATTAGGCCGCCTGATTGCAGATGGAAAAAATAACGTCCCTGGCCCGTCTGCTCTGAAGTGCTATCCACTGAGGATAGGCAGCCAGAGAGTATCACTTCCCCTTGTACGTCCAAAAAGATGTTCGTCTTTCAGCACACGGTTCTCGGAGTTAGTCAGTCATTTGGGTGTAGCTCGGGGCAGCAGGCACCCTGGGGTCACTCAACAGCGGCAATGAGCAGCTAACACAATAAAACCTGGTGAAACGAGACCACGATTTAAGCAGACGTTCAGAGATTTCATTTTCTTTACGGGAAATGTAAGTGCCCTGCAAATCATCTCCGTGATTGTTTGTGAAGTTTACTGTCATTGAAAAGGCTGCATTTAAAGTCGCCCTATGATTCAATTCCCTTATCAGATGGGGGGGGGGGGGGGGGGGGTTGGAAGCAGGCCGTAAACTTTTGAAATTCATTGCACCGGGGACACAATGCCACCGACAACGTGGTCAAATCTTCTGGAGGAAAACAGCAGGTCCATATGTTAACTTGATAAAAAGGTCCGTCTCGAGGTTTGCTGTGGCCGGCTTGAATGTGAATGTTAGGATTTAGAAGGGCGGAAGAATAAATGCAACCGAAGGGAGAGAGAAGATGAAAAAAGAGGGATTCTGAAAAACCAAAGTCTGTCTCTTAACATTCGGACTATATGTCCTATACAGTGTCTACATCTACCTTGTGAAATATGAAAGGAGGAAAATAAGAAAATAAGTGAAGGCATGTCAGTGAGCAGCGTTCAAACTCTACCTCTGCCACTGAGTTTAGTTCATCTGTTAAATTATACAAGTGTGAAATTATAATTTAGCTTTTCTTCTGATAGTAATACATCAGCTGGAATCCCTTCCATGTGCAGTGAATTCAGTTTGAATGTGTACTTGCAGACATTCCACCAAACGGCATCTTTTACAGGTTCTGCACTAATCACGTCAGATACACAGGAACCTCACTGGGCCAGACCTATTCTCAAGTTGTCCAAGTGTTTGTCTCATCACTATGTCAGATATTCTTTTCAGGAGCCAAACTGGACAGGATATTCTTTGTGAAACTTAATATACACACCGCCCTTTCTCCTTCTGCCTCTTTCAGGCACATGGCATACACACACACGCACACACACACACACTTATTGACCTGTATATATAGAAAGTCTACACATCTTCCGCCGCAAACTAAAAACACATCTCTTCCGACTATACCTTGAATAAAAACAAAAACAAACAAACTTTAGTTTAAATGAAAAATGTAGTAGCACTTGGTGCTTACTTAAGAAAATAGTACTTTCTTGATTCTTGTGGTTCTGGGTTTGTACCCTCACGGTTGAATGCACTTATTGTAAGTCGCTTTGGATAAAAGCATCAGCTAAGTGAAATGTAATGTAATGACTATATGACTCTCCCTGCTCTGATCTCTTCCAGCTTTCCAGATATCAGCAATATATACTACTTATAGTAGTATACTGCTACTTAAAGTATACATTACTTAAGTTTAAATGTGGCAGTATTATTTACAATACATCTAAGATACCAGCAATATATATTTAAAATATCACAAGAATAATACTTTGGGCAGTTTGAACATTTACAATTTGATCTTTTTTGTTTGAATGAAAAAAGTAAAGTATAATCAGTAACATGTAACTGTACATTGATGTAGTAAAAGTACATTTCCCACTGAAATAGAGTCAATTAAAGTAAAACATGGAGTTACTAAAGTAAATTACAAATATCTCTTTCACCGTGCTTCAGCACAGAACTTGAGAGTAAATACACTTGGTTATATTTCACCACTGCATACCTCTGTGTCTATGGTGCTTTCACTGTAAGTTATATTCTGATCTTTCCTGCCCTCTCAATCTTCAATCACCATTATTTTTCCCCTTAAGCCATTTCAACCCCTTCAGCTTCAGAAACGCTGGAACCTGTCGCCTGAGATTCCTGACCCTTTCACAGATTGACACATTGACCTCACAGCTGGGGGGGGGGCATGTCTCCACAGAAGCTCTCACTGCTGGCGTAAGCACATTTCTGATAAATGAAGGAGGAGACGACGACAGGTAATGTTGACATGTTTTAAACTTCCCAATGGGATGCTGGGAACCAGGAGGCAGACACAGCTGCACGGGGGGTAATGTCATAAATGTGCTCTGTTACTGCGGCCAGTTGACCATGTACAGCAAGTCTGGCTTTTAAACGGCAAATAGGACCTTAATAGTATCAGGGCTCCGTTTGGGAAACCAAGCTACAGTGGTGGTAAGTGCTAAGTACATTTTCACTTTTATGTTTCTCTGATCGATATGAAGCTAACACAGCACACGGTGAGTCTAGTCTATTATAAAGACTTGAAACAGGTTGCTAGGTAGGTAAACGACAGAGTGGGTGAAGTGTTTGAGTCCACAAAAAACTTTTGGAGTTTCAGGGGTAAACAGTGCTGCAGCCAAATACAATTAAAGTAACTGGTGACCACTTCCTCAAATGTAAAAAAACAACAGGAAAAAACATAAACTGCCTCCATGCTGCTCGTGCGATGTCATCCAAGTGTCCAGAAGTCCCGGCTTTCAAATTCGACTCGAAACAGTAACATCCACACCATGTTTATACATTAAATGTCCTCTGTGATCCACACAGGAGATCTCCAAAAGTGTTTTGTGGACTCAAACACTTCACACACCCCCTACATCAGCATATGGTGAGTAGATACTGAGTGAAGTTACATTTTTGAGTGAAATATCAGTTTAAGTCCTGTCGATTTAGTGCATGGGTTTTTGACTAGGCTAGCGTTTCCCTGCCTTTTTCAAGTAGAAGCTACTTCCTTGCTCAAACCTCAAGTTATCCACACATATATATATAATGCAAGTGGTATCTGTCTACTCACATGATATAAAAAATATTACTTTGAAATTATCATTTTGTAAAACGTGTTGAATGTCTGATCTGATTGAAAAGCACCAGGTCAAACACCAAACTGTGTGAGACGTCTGTGTTCACATTGGATTTCCCAGCCAACCTGGCACATCCAGTGCAGCATCAAGTCATCCGTACTAAAACAGGTCACAAAAATTATGTGCAAATACTTGTTGATCCCGCTCCTAATGAGGCATTAAAGGGGTGATGACTGGGAGATTAGTGTGACACCACTAGTCGCTATATAAAGTGTCTAAAATTGGGTCAGTTGATGGTCATCGGTGTATTTTGTGCTTCCATCCAAACACACACTGGAGCTCAACGGGTTTAGACAGTTCATTAATCTCATTATAAGAGTGAAGATATAAAAGTGACCGGAGCCCTTTCAGCACCACCTCACCCACTTATTTCTTCACCTTATCACACTCCCAGTCCTCACTTCCTCTCTTCTTGAACTCTTCAAGTGTCGTCAGCCTCCTCTGCGCTCCTCGCTCACTGGAGGGTGTGGGTGACTCGAGTGCCAGGAGAGCTTTGAATAACAGAGCGAGAGGGGAGAAATAAAAGGAATAAGCAGCACGAGCCCTCAGCCTTTCAGCGGCAAAGACAAGACACAGGAATAACCATGCCTGAGCCAGTCCCTGCAGGTATGGACATACTTTCTTTTTAAAAACATTTTTGGGGAAAGTGTCATCTCATTGTAATTAGGCGACTAATTAGGCTTCTTTCAGCCGCAATGTTGATGCTTGAATTTTAAGTTTGGTTGAAGGGTTTTAGTGAAGTCCAATGTTTGCTTGGAAAGTAAATAATTCTTTGCAGACAGTGATGCTCAGCGTAAAATGCAATTTCCTACATTTCTTGCAACAATTATTTTATTTTTGATATTTAAGATCATCTGGTGTGTGACTAAGTAAGTGACTTGATGAGAAAAATGAATTTGTATTGTTATGGACAATATAAAAGTACTATAGCAGGTATAAGATACAAGCAGGTGTTAGATAAAAATGTGGTTTACTTAAATGCTCAGTGTGACGTTCTGCAGAAGCAGTGATGAGATTCAGGAGCCTCAGACACAGAAGTTTAATCCCGTGTGACTGACAGTCAGGGATTACTGTGTTAATCACTGTAACTGTAAATGCACATTTTAACTAAGTCTTTCACAAAGTTTTTCCTTTTTCATATTAATGTTATTTACCATAAAACAAAATGTTAAAATGTAGAATGATATCAAACTAAAATACCCAGAGTTCAACTGCAAGCGAAACAAACCAAGTTATTAAAACTATAAAAATGTTGTCTCCTGATTTGTTCATAAAGAATATTTGAAAGGCCATAAATGATCATATGAGCAACTTCAGTGACATCATCAGGCTGGTGTCACTGCCACCTAACTGACCTGAACTGGAAAACTTCCAGAGACTATTAATAGCAGCATTAAAAGTAAACACTGTGGCTGGTAAACACCACATAGACATTTCTTATTATTTTATAGCAAAGTAGTTTATTTTTCCATTCTTCAAAAGAAATTCTCCACATTTTTCCTCACATAAAAGCCCCACACTTGGCACTTTCAGGCGAATGCCAGTTTCTCATGAATAGTTTTTGTCCTTCACCCCCGTGGCACCATCTGTCTGCCGCGTCGGCCGAGCTCGTCTCTAAATCACTGAACTGACAGAAACCTGAGATAAGACTCTGTCATAGCGGATTAGTCTGTTAGAAGTTTCACAGGCCAAAATGATGTGAAGCGAGCTAAGCCCTTCAAACCCCTTCGACTAATTTCTACGCCGACCATGTTGTGATTGTGGATGTAATTGACTTTGCTCGGGTTGTTTCCGCATTCGCCCCTTTTTGCACTTTGCATTTTTAGTCTTTTTTTCCTCTGCGTCTCTCACCTAGGGCGAATTTTTTTTAAGATCTAATCCAAGCTGCTTTTATTTTTAACCGAGGAACATAACCAGGCACTGGTTTTATTCACCATATACAGCCACAGAGTTTACCCATGTAATATGGATATGATTCCACTTAGCTCACTGTATGTCTCACCTCCCACCGCTCCGTCATACCAAACTCGACTGCAGAGCTCCGAGTGTGAGGCTCAGATAACAGCCCGCTCCAAATTTTGTAGCTCGAAAATCCTGTGACTCATATTTCGAAACACGACCCAGCATTTTCACCCTCAATTTACATTGCGACACTCATTTTCCCACAATAATGTTTATTTCTTACATAAGTTAAGGTGACACATTTTCTGTACTGCTTCACTTGGCAGCCAGAACCCGCCCTCAGCTACTGGCTAAAAATAATCCAGAATTACCCCTGACCTTTTCCTCTTTCTATTGATTCCTCACAAGTTCATAGGGTTTCACACACCTGCGTGTATCAGGTTTTGCTAAAAGCCTCTCATGGGCCCACTTGAGATAAATCAAGATGTAATCTGTCACTTTCGTGCACAAAGTTCCCTTGTGGTCAGCAGGCTTGGCGCTCCCTGCCCGAATGCCTCCGTAGCTCCAATGTAGTCAATCAAGCACATGACAGTGTTCTTCTCAGTGGTCAGGAGTGGTCGCATGATTCATGCTCGTAATTCCTTTCATCGTCTCGACCTGATGCGGGCACTGTGAGGGCGAGTTGAAACAAAAACTGCTGGGGGAAGTTTCTCCAGTCCCCAACACAGCTCCATCTCCTGCAGGAGACAAAATCCATGCCATGAAATTATTATTGATGAAAATCTAAATCAAATAAAGGTTAAGTTTGATCCGAGACTGATTGGACAGGTCTTTTAATATTTTTTGAGTGTAAAAATAGATCAACATTGACATTGTACAAAACAAAGAGATTCATTTTGTGAAATTGGATGCTTTATTTTACACGTTGCAGTTTCTTTAAAACGTTGTGTTAATGAAATATAGCCCTCAGATATATAAATTGTGGATTCTAATTGATTAATGTATTGACATTTTATCAATGTAGACTATATCAGTTAGTCTTTTATGAATTTCTAAAGATATTTATACAATATTAAGCATTGAACTTTTTACCTGTTGGTTTAGTAGCTGTCCCGGAATAATTTTCCGAAACATTTGATTTTCTAATCCTTCTGGCACACTCACCATTGCCCACAGTGATCTATAATTGCACACAGCAAATACCTGTAACTAAAGAGAAATATTGAAATGACTTTCAGATCCCAATTGCTTTTAGCGGATCCAAAAGCTCAAGCAATAAATTATGTGTCGCTGAGATCTCCTCATAAAATGTGTTGGACGCTGTCTCCTCAGAGGTTTGATCAGGTCAGGTCATCACATACCTTCCTTTAACTCTGGGTCATCACACACTCAGTAAATCAAGCTGTCAGTGGTGGATATGGAGGAGGAAGATCTGCAGTACCTAAACTGACCTTCGAAAATAATTAGTGAAAGTACAAACACCAAAAGATATCCATGACTCCTCCGGGACTAACGGCGAGGTAACTGAGACACAAATGTTTTTAATTATACAATCACACCCAACAAGCGTACCTTAAAAAATCTAAGGGATTATACGTCCACGGCAGCTCTGCCAATACACGACACCACACACAGTCTTGGGGGGGGGGGGGGGGATTTGAACTTTGCCGAGCAGCTGTTCGGAACTTCATAATCCAGCTTCAGCACAAACTTGTTGGAGATAATGAAGATTCGCACCCCGAGTGGATTGACTTAGCAGACGCTGATGGAGATTTGCGCTCTGTGCAGGTGTTAAATCTTCTCACTGGGCGGATAAAAAGTATTTATACCAGAGCCTCTACGTAATGAGCAGCTTCTCGTTTTGTACCCAGAAAGGAAAGAAATCAAAGCATCAGATATAAAAGCACATTTTATAGCACGATTCTGTGTTTGTCTCAAGCCAGGTGAACACAGTGTGATTCTGTGACACCTACTGTATATTAGGAAGACATTTACGACCTGAGCAAACAGTAAAGCAAACAAGGTCAAACTGGTGCGGCTATTCAAGGAAACTGCGTTCAACTTAAGAGAACATGGCATGACTTCAGGGAGGTCATAAGACACCGTCCATGGCCTTTACCAGTGACTGATGTGACCCCCACTGGGACACTTGGGGTACATTATACGCCACTATTTCAGTTTGAGAATTTCCTTTAACCAGATTTAGGCCTCAACAATCACACCCGAGTGTCCGTTTGCCTCCGAAGCTCAAATTTGGCCACAGAAACATGTCTTCCAACGGTGTCGAGGGTTTCTGAAATAAGTGGGTTTGAAAATAAACCTCAAGTCGCAGACGACTCCCATTCCTGGGACAGTGGTGTCACACTTTGATTTCAAAGATTTTCCAGAGAGGGGACAGGGACAATGTTAAGAGCTTCACCATGGAAACAGATATACTCTAAACACTCCTGAAATAACCGTTTTATATAAAGCAGTCATGATTCACACCAACAGCGATATATCATAGAAACAGTGTAGTTACAGACAAAATAATGTTTTTGTCATGTGTGCTATAGGACTTTCGGAATTACATCACAGACATGAACCATATATGTTGATATGTTGTTAATATGACTGTTTGGATATAAATACTGTTTGTGATGCCTGTTTCTAATTGACTTTTTTCTCTTTCTCTTCCTCAGCTAAACCGGAGGGGGAAGGTAGGTCGGCTGCTCCACAACACTTGACCTCTGACCTTGTGTGTGCCATACATTATCACGCAGGGACCTGATTATAGCTCTCACATTTTCACTTTTTAACTCACGTACCCTGTCAAATGCCCGTTGGACAAGCTAACACCGTAAACCAGCACCGTCCCCGTTCAGGAACTTTTGGTCTGATCTATATAAAACAGCTCGCTGCTCTATTTGTCCTTGACAGAAAATCTGCCCCACAGCACATTATCTGTCACTGACGCTGTTTACTCAACTGTCTGAGGTCATCACACAGCACAAGGAGAAAACATGCTTTGGCTTCCATAAGTCACATTTGACGCTGCTCTGGATTTTATGGGTTACACACTGACACAATCTATTTCATCAGCTGTTGCAGTTGCTTTATTACTTGTTCTCCAAATGGGCGACCATGGTGTTACTTTTCATTTGCTAACACAAATCCACTAATTTTAGCCCCAGAGGCACCAGCTGAAGAGGGTGAGGGTCATTGCTTTGCTTTTTTTTTATTCTGTGACTTTGAGTGATCGGTTTGTGTTGATTTGAGTGTTGAAAACAACAAAAAAAGCATTTGCACTTATGAGTCAGGGTAATTATCTGAATAATACACAACAAGTGGTTTTGCTATAGATAATAAGTCGAGCAATTAGCGAGTCAAGGGGACAGGCCTCTGAGTCTGTGGCATTTTATGAGACAGCATGAAGTTGCTGAAGGGGATAATGCAATTATTATGCCACTTTAAATCAACGTGTTTGCATTCCTTCGCCAGGCGACAGCATGTGTTATAGAAGAAGCTGTTTGGTTAAAGTCCTTGTGTGTGATCTAATGTCTGTACTTTAGATCACAGCATCCTCTAAATCTGTTCTTCCTGTTTTGTTGATGTGTTTTTATGACCAATCTAATGATAATTAATGGTCTTGATTCCATTTTTGGGGTTGAAACAAAAACTTGACTTTGAATTTTCTTGCATGCTCAGTCATGGACTGCAGAGAGAAGATCCATGTGTACGAAGACAAACCACCTGTCTAAGTTTTACTACATGTTTACTGACTGCAACTGGGTGCAATTTCCTTCCTGATAACTCTTGTTTCACTCTGTGATCTTTGGTCACCTGCAGGCATGTGAAGTGTGCGGAAATATCCAGTGGTCTCTGTTTATTTGATTTGGTTGTTTATGCGACTTTTGCTGTTTTTTGTTTTTTGCCTTGTTCCCAAATGCAATCCCATCAATGTCTGGTCATCGTTCTCATTATACCATGATTTTTATTTGCACAGCCAAACCGCAGCCAGAAGAAGATGGTAGGCACCTCTCACGTGTCAGAGAATAATACTCACCTTCTTCTGACTTTTCCTCTCAGCTTCTTCTTTATGACTGAATACTAGAGAATAATTACAGTTCATAGTGGGACACGAGCTAATTTTAATTCATCTTCCTCAGAACTACCCCCTGCAGATGGAGGTAAGGCACAATCCTGAACCCGGAATGCGCTGGTTTAATCCATCTGTCTGTATAATCTGCGTAATGTATTCACACTGTAGGGGTGCATACATGTGCGACACTGTATGGTAATGACAATACCTGCATGACTCCTGACGGTTTACGTTCAAAGATCTTTCAGGTTGGTCTCAGGTGACCTGCATAATATTTCTAATGTATTTTTAGAAAGCCCCAAAATACATGAATTTATATGCAATGTGAATGGATGTATGTTAGTGGTCGAATACTAATTTTGCCTTGACGTGGGAAGTAGGAATATGCATTTTAGTGTTGTTTTTCCATAATATGACTGATACACACATATACTGTACAAGTATATGATATGCGTGAGTTTAGATTTAGTTCCAACAGTATAGTAGAGTATACAACAATATACTGGTACGTCCTGGTGTCCGTGTGCTTCTACTGTGAGCGTTAATGCATTTTTGTATCTTCCGTTGATCTCCGTATTTATTTCTGAATGCATGCATGTGTGATGGTACCTGTTTTACGTTTGTTCACTGGTCTCTGTTGCAACTGTGTGTCGTCTCGTGGAACCGAGAGCGTTTCGCCTCTCAGCCGTGTTTTTCAGTTGTGTTTAATTCCTTGTCTGCAACAGATTCAGAAGCTGATGGGGATGGTAAGAAAAGAGCGACATTTAAACATAGCGTGTCTATTGACAATTTACTTTTGCCCCTCCAAAAGTATGACTTTGAGTGTCTATAACATTATGCAGGTGTGTCATTTTTGGTATTATGTGCTGGTTAAGATGTCACATAATATATGAAGTGTTAAGGGCTAGGGATATTATTTGAAATTATTTTCATCACGCCAATGTGGACTGATTAACATTAAGAGGATTAAACTTTACCGAACTCCAGAGTTGAATGTAAGCAGAGTTAGATACTTTTATGACAATCTCGGAGTCCATCGTCTTTTATCTGACGATGAATTCTAGACTGTGGGACAAGATGCCATCTTCCATTCGCCGTACACTGTTTAAAGTTTCTTTTATCACAGCTGTTGAACGTTTTTTCAACACAAAACACAAACAATGATAGATACTGACGACATTTTGGCTAATCTCTCTTAATAGCTATCTGCATATGAATTCAGAAAAATGTAAAAGCTGATATCTACTGCATTTTGATCAACGTGCTCCACCTCGTTTGCTCTCCACACGGACTGTTTATCGGAAGGCAACCAAAGCCAGCTCAAGCGTGATTGGTCAAACTAAAAACAGAAACCAGAAGGCTCCCAGTCCCTAAAATCGTGTCCCTCGTCTACAGTATTCAGTTACTTTCATGGAATCAAGGTCTCTATATTGTGACTTCCCTGTTGCTAAGGATGAAGTAAGCCTCATCACAGAGATCTTAATAGTGTCCATCAGGCTGCTTGATCACAATGTCACAAAGAGAATCTTTCTCTGCTGCAAAAAAGCAAATGGTCTTGGCAGGGTTTGCTCCAGCACCCATATCTTACTGATCCCATGAGAATCCCCCTCAGAGCACAGAGCTTCTTGTTCCTTGGTAGCAGTTACTGTCAGAATGAGCCACACCTCAGGACTACGACTCACCAGATACTGAGCTGTGTCAGAGAGAAGACAGGAGACCTGACTGGATTGGACTTGATTTAGTGATTTGTGATGCTATGCTTGTCTCACTCACCTGTCCTCTTCTCTGCTTACAAATTATTCTGTTTGTGCTCCTTCAGCAATGCCTTTTGCCTCTCCATCTGAGGAATAGCTGCCCTTTCCATCTGTGACCCATGATATCATCTCTCCTTTGCTTCTGTCCCGCTGGCGTTTTGAACAATGAGAGTGGCAACACAGCTGGGGTTCATGTGTAACAATGGCAGCTGTTGAAACATACTGCTGTCATCTGATGTGATGACTCTTTTATGGTCCACTTCTTCATTTACCAGTAGGCTGCACAAGGAAGCCGCAAGGAGAGCTCAAGATATCTTAGAAATTCTAGTCAGACCATCACACTACGTCAAACAAGCGTCTCATCTCATCTTAATCTGACGTCCAAAGGCCTGTGGATCGCCTATTAATTACACCTTGGGTATATATCACAGCCATCAGTGGGACTTATAAATCAATGCTCTAAAAATGTTGGGGATGCTCCACAAGTCAAGTTTTACAAGTGAAATCCAAGAGCTGTTCTTCAGGTTTCAAAGCTGTCCCCTGTCTGCCATCGTCTTTCACGGGCACAGCTCCCAGAGCAATCTGCTCTATTTGGACATGGTGGGAGTAGATTGGATGGATAAGGGGTATGGAGGTGCCAAAGCTTTAGAGAGCTGAATGCTGATATTTTCTTGTGGTGTCCTTCAAATATACTGTATGGGAATATCCTATACCCACTGTGCCTGAGGGGCAACACTGACATCCTCCATTCATCCCACTCCTGGGATGAGGAAGGACACCTGGGTGAGCTTAACCGAAGGGCTTTGTGTGAACTGAGCAGTCCTTAATCTTCTGTGCAGTTCACATTATCACATGTTGAGAAGGCTGGTAGGCCAATGTGTCCAACATCCTTTTAGAGCTTTTTGGCCAGTGTGGTGAGACATGGATGATGGACCTGGGGGGTAAGCAGATGAGAGGAGGATATTCAGACTCCTCTGACGTTGCCTTGGCTGCTGCTGGGCTGATTCCCTGAAATGTGGCCTGCTGAGCCAAGAGAAGGGTCAAAAAGCAGGGTGAGGATATTTAATGTCAAAATTAGTTTGCTTCCCTAGGTCACATCCATAAATTACACCGGGATTGGGTCCTGTTCTGCAGGTTGTACCGTATTGCTGCATTTACGAGTTCACGGCTCGTCATCCTTCCCTTCCTGTCTTGAATTCCTGTCACTGAATGCAGGACTTGGCAGGCTCCTCCTGCTGTGGCACCGGTTGCCCAGAGAAAGGGGAGGTATACACTGCTCCAGATGTTCCAGACGAAGCTCAGCATGAGCTGTGACACATACAGAAGAGAAGCAAAGACAATCGCGGCGTCACAGCACGACTAGGGGGAAAACTGAAGCATGGAACAAAGATGAAAAGGGATCAGCAAGTGCAAACGCTGCACAAGAGAAACACTCTGAGGTTGTGACTATCAGCCATGTATCTAGCACAGTGGGAGCAATGGTTCTCTTGAGCATTAACCCTATGCTGTCCACAAAAAAGCTATGTTTAGCGTAATGCTACTGTTACATAGTGTAGTGAGCTGATTGGCTACCAAGCTAAGCTTAATCCAAAGACAGCAGCTGAGGGAAATTCAGATGGAAACCTGAGGATATGGACTTTTCTTTGATCAGAACTCAGCCCAGTTTAGATGCCTGAGCATCCATATCCAATTTTAGTCAATGGAACATACAAAGACTAAGCTGCCATTTACCTTGGAGGGAAGAGTTTTAAGGCATCAAGAAGAGAGAGTACAAAACAAAACTTTTTTGGGAAACTTAAATATGTACCTGACACCTGCACATGCACAAAATGAAAGAGACATCTGACTTGATCTGGCCTTTGTCTCCTGTTGGTGAATAAGAGCTGGTGTGCAGAAGGTGCTCATGAGATATAAATCGTGTTCAAAAGAATCACATGCACACGATGTAGGAGGACATTTATACAGAGCAGCCATTGGATTTGGTTTGATATTTCATATCTACCATTTGTTCGACTCCCAGTCCTAACTCCAGAGTCGTAATTGCACCACACTGAGATTGATGTCAGTGTGTCTATAGGGATGGAATTTCTGTGTGGGAAGTGTTTATCATACCAAGGCTGTTTAAAGCCATACCCATGGGGTAAAGTGTGTGGGGGATTATCATCATTTCGCCAACTGCAGATTGTTTGGGCACTTGCACCAGCACCGCGTGTGAATGTTTGGAGGAATTTGCTGCCATGGAAAGCAGGATGTGCCCAATGCCTGCAGTTGAATTAGTCTCAGGGTGTCATAAGAGTCAAATACGGCAAACTTTGATACAAATTATAATATTCACGACGCGTCAATGCTCCAAACCAACAATAATTAACAAACGTCTTTTTAAGTCACACTTCAGTGGTTTGTTTCGGCGGCCTGGGGTGAAACCCAGTCCGTATGAGGTAAAGTAATTGCCTCCTTTTGTGAGGAGCAGCCTCACAAGATCAGTCCATAAGGAGTAATCATGGTAATTTCAAATAATAATTTATCCCCAGTTTGGTGATTAAAAGTGCAGTAATCAACATAGGTGATTACTTCCTGTTTTGATAATAACAGTTATGATGTTACCTTCATGTGCTAAATTCAGTTTTGGTTGCAGTTCACTGTGTGATGTATCAATGTCAAGCATCTATAGAATAGGTTTTCTGTCATTGATGATCACTTGTCTAATGAATTTGCACCGACTTGTGTTCATGGTATTACAAGATGTTTATTCAGTTTAATGTTCAATGTCAGGCAAACCCTGCAGAGGAGGGTGAGGAAGAGCTGAAGGCACAGTTCAGGACTGTGAATGTCACTGCATGCAAATATGATATTCGTCAATACAGATGTATGCATCCTCTGTGTTGTTCTGTCATACATCATACTCAATGAGTGTTTTTGGGGTGGCTGGTATATGGTTGATTAATATATTGATTTGATTTGTTAGGGTTAAACCATAGACTGTATTTAAAGATGGACAATGCATCTCCACTTCCTCCCGCTTTGCAGAAATAAAATGACAGAGACCACCTTTGAAAAAAATGTATTGATAATTGGCTGCAATTGAGAAGGTTTGGCTTAACTTTTGGGAAGCAGTCATGTCATCCATCTTTATATAGGGTCAATGTTATAAACTGAAGCAGGAATTTGCGCTGTATAGTTTGACTTTATCTAGATACTAATACAAATCCTGCGTTTTTGACGGATTTGACTTTAAATCTCTCTTATAGGGAGAAAGTGCTGCTGTAAGAAGGTCAACAGATGAAACGTTTTATAGTTTATAGTATAAAGTATAAAACGTTTCATCTGTATAAAGATTCTACTTTTAGCACAGTCAGAGGTTTATCAATGGAACACTGACTATGAAAACTCATCCACACTGCAATTTTGTCCTTGTATGTGTTTTGAGCTCAGTGTTTTACTGCTCAGTTGAGATTGTGATCTGATTCAGTGTTATTTTTGCCTCTAAACATTCTAAATAATGAAAAAAACCCTTTAAAGTATTTTTGTCTTCTTTCACGTGAATAACTCTGATGAAAAATATAGATCTAAATAGCCACTTTGACTTTTATCCGTTCTGACCGGGGAAGACAAACCCCATCTCTGCTGTTACGATGAATAAGAGAATACAGCAGTTCCAGCCAATCAAAACATCCATAAAGTAGAGCACAGTAAGTGTCCTGTTGCTCAAAGCCATGACCATGACGCTTTGATGAATATGGAAACATTTGTGCGCTACTTTTATTGCCATGTTTCAACCTTTAACAAACCACAAAGCAGAAGCACTTTAAGTATCACTTGTGAGTAGCGACAATTCCATAAATTACTCAGACTGATGTCAGAGGACATTTTTAAAATACTTATGGAGTCAAACTTAACATATTTTAATGTCATTAGCTGAGAAAAGCCGGACCACATCTTTAAAAAAAATCTAAACCAGCAGAAGTAATAAGAGTCATAATAAACAAGAGAAATGCCTTCATTAAGATTGGAAGCAAACGTTGAAGTTACACAACTGGTTATAGGTCCGATATAGCTTTGAGCTCATTCGTGATTTGATCAAACATAATTATTACTTACAGCTAAAGCTCAGCAAGTCAGTAGAAAATGGATTTTATGTCACTATGTTTCTGTTTTCCTTTTAGCCAAATGCTGCTTGCTTATCATGTTGTGCTTGTAATGTTTCATATTTGCGTGTGCAGAGAGGATTTGTGGTTGTTCATAAAAAAACATCCCCAAGTCGGATGTTGCACAGTGTGGTTTCCAGTGTCACGTGACGGCTCATATTCCATCAGTTTATTCTAAAATGAGCAAATGAACAGATTTTTTGCCTCCCTCGTTTCAGAGCCTGGGTCAACCGAGCTCACTGGGCTCTTCGTTGAGAAACCTCCGAATGAGGTCATCGCCGTTGCAGGTTTGAAACTCAAATGGATGGATGTACAAAAACAGGGAACATTTAACAAGTGTAGACCGATTCCAAAATGTTAGAGGAGTTCAACGTTGTTTGTGAATGGCAGGGGCGGACGTCACTCTCATCGCTCGGGTGGACTCGACCACCCTGACGAGAAAACCCACCATGAAGTGGCTGAAGGGAAAGTGGCTGGACCTTGGCAGCAAGGCCGGGAAACATATGCAGTTTAAAGAAACTTATGACAGAAACACCAAGGTGTGTGTTTGTGTTTTTTTGATAAATCTCTGTCATGAATACCTGAGAAGTAATTAAGTAATGTTTCGTCCCCAAGATCTACACCTATGAGATGAAGATCGTCAAAGTGGTCGCTGGGGATGCCGGAGGCTACAGGTGCGAGGTGACGGCCAAAGACAAGTGTGACAGCTCCATCTTTGAAGTCACCGTTGAGTGTGAGTGAAAACGGACTCTGGCCTGCTGAGGCTGACACAAGTTCCATATCTGCTGATGTTTAGATCCGATCCAAGCCTCATTTGCCGCCTCTGCAACTTCTCTCATTACAGCTGCACAGCAGGAGGAGCAGCAGGGGGATATTTTGTCTGCCTTCAAGAGAGCGTAAGTGCACTGGGATTTGTGTTTCAGCCCGTCTCAGTGGTGTATTCGCACATGTGCATACGTAGACTAATTATGATCTTTCCCAGTGTATGTGTGTGTGTTTGTGGTTGTGAAGGTGTCTTACAGCACATGCGGTAGATGACGGTGGTCACTTTAATGATGTGTCAGAGATATAAACCGATCTTGGTTACACTACACTGTTTCCGTATGCACAGGGATGCTGGAGAGGATGACGGAAATCTGGACTTCAGTGCTCTGCTCAAAGCCACCAAGAGGTGAGAAGCTACATGTTATTCGGCCCAATTATTATATAAGTACATAGTATAATTCATTCCTTCAAAAAACATTATTTTCCTTGTATGCCAGGAATAAGAAGCCAGAAAAAGAGGAACCACCGATAGATGTGTGGGAATTGCTAAAGAGCGCCCATCCAAGCGAGTACGAGAAAATCGCCTTTGAGTATGGCATCACTGACCTGAGGGGCATGCTGAAACGTCTGAAAAAGATGAAGGTGGTCGAGCCCAAGCACAGCGAGGGTAAGATGTCAGGTGATGTGTAAAGGGAGAGGAAAGAAGTAGAGGAGCATTTGAAGTGGGGGACGGCAAGGAAAAGGAAGGGCCCCCTAAAACTGAACAGAGAAAACAAGAAGAGAAAGGTGTTTGTGAACTGAAGAGTACTTAATTCTTACATTCTCCCTTTTCCCAGCTTTCCTGTCAAAGATGGACTCTTGCTACTCGGTGGAAAAGGGCAAGAGGATTGTCCTGAAGTGCGAGGTTTTCGATCCCAACGTCCAGGTCAAATGGTTGAAGAATGGCCAGGAGATCAAGCCCTCAGCCAAGTATAAATGCATAAAACCACAAACACACCCGCACACTGATAATTGGTGGTCCACACAGACCTGTTTTAGTTTCTTTTTTCACCATCCTAAGCATCATGCAAGATATTTGCCTAATTGGATGCTAGCTGTATCATAATCATCATAGCTTAGAAGGACCTGATAGGCAGTGCTTTTAAAATATCAAGTTAAAATTATCTGTGCCACAAGGTCACACCCTGAAATGATGCTGCCATCAACACGTTTTATTTTTAGGCGGTCATAAGAAGCCTCCCAGTGGGTTGAGCGAGTCACCCTGCCAAGACAGTGTAGACATGTAGACTTACGCAGACCTACCCATAGGACAAAGACCTATAAGACTCTAGTTAAAGGTCTTAATGTGGAAAAATATCTATGACTCAGAAGAGTGAAATGTATGTAGAAAATGATTGTCTTGGTGAAACCCGTTGCCAATCGGGCACTGGTTCGCACTCGGCCAGTTCCTACTGGACCAAATCCCAACGCAGATTTCGGTGCCATAGCTCCGAACTGAAATAGTTGCTCTGCTTGCAGGTAACATCACCACATATGTGTAGTTAACATTACATTTAACTCAGCTTTGGCAGCGTGTAACATTAGCCTACAGTTAGCCAGTGGCTACCTCAAACTCGACACGACAATAAAATGCCTAAAGGGAAGCGTTCAAAAGTGTGGCTGTATTTCGCGCTACAAGATTCCAACTCAGTACGAGCAGTAACTGTCAGAGCAACAAACGAAACTGTTACGTGTTGTAAAAAAAAAAAAACTAATCCTAAACAGCATTGCCAAAATCACTGAATGTTAAATTAAATGTAAAAACTTGAGATGAACTTATTGACCTTTGTTTGACCCACAGACTTTTCTGTTTAACTTTCAATCTTTCTTGTTCAGGTACGTCATGGAGGCCAACGGCAACATCAGAACCCTCACTCTCAACAGGACGACCCTGGCCGATGATGCTGCGTATGAATGTGTGGTGGGAGAAGACAAGTGTTTCACTGAGGTGTTTGTCAAAGGTGCTTCATCTCTCTTTTTTTTTTCGGACCCTAACTGACGGAATTCGTGTCATTCACATTGAGTTTCTGCTAAATGTTCAAGCTATAATGTTTTCTTCTGCTCCAGTGCAGAGCCCCCTGTGACCATCACCAAGCTGATGGATGACTATCATGTGGTCGTGGGAGAGAGAGTGGAGTTTGAGATCGAAGTGTCAGAGGAGGGCGCCCACGTCATGTGGTCAGTAAACGTCACGGTATCAAAACAACCAGCCAGACTAGACTCGGCTTCGGGACATGTCTTAATTCCCTGGCAGAGTACAATGAAACCACTTCATGTTGAGTTCAGTGTCACAGTCGTATATTGTCTGAAGCCACTGAGCTTCTTGTCTTCAACAAATCAGATAAAAATGTAATATACGCTCGGAGCCCTCTGTTATCTGATGTGCCGCGTGAGTCACATTTTTGAGTCTCAGAATATTTAATCACTCACCTCCTTGTATTGAAATGAGACATCATCTATGTGTATAATTATATGCTCTCAAAAACCAACCACTTTTGTCACAAGAGCCATAACTGATTTGTACTTTTATGCTACACATTGCCGCACCAGACAGACTTCTGCTTCATTTTAGATCAAATCTAAATGTATTATCTCTGAAGGAGATCTAGAACAAGTTAGATTGAATCTGAAGACCGGCTTTGAATGCTGAATAGTGTGGGAAGTCTGCTTTGAGCAACATAATTCAGAGCTGAATTTCTTTATTTCTTTGCCTTTGTTTCACTGAGGTTTTTTTGTATGTGGTCTAGTTTTAATTGCGGGAGTGCCAAACTCTAAGCACCACTCCAGTAGCTTATTACACACAGTAAAACTCTTTATATATTATATTATATGTATATATATATATATATATCACATATTTAAAAGGTTTCTTGTGAAAAAGTTCCCCACATGGCCTTAAAGTGGTTTAAATGTAAGTCTATACCTTCCCTCCACATTTCGTTACTGAGATGCTCGCCATCACCCGACCCTCACAGTTTGATTTTTCGCTTGAAAACACATTAACTCTGCTATTGATATGCCTGGTGTCCAGTTTTACAGTCCCTAAAATGGAGAAGCTTGGAAGAGCCGCTGGCCCTCTTTAAGTTTGAAAACTCCGGTGCTGCATTTTAGGCGGCGAGCTGAAGTTGAGATGGAAACAATTACGTAGACGCGCACATGCACTTGCTGATTGGGTCTTTTCGGTCACGGGGTGGGCTTCACTGATTCGTCACTTGCAACCCTTCCTGGACAAAAACAACCGGCATCAGCGTTGGCTACCGGTGTGGATTGCAGGATAATCAATTACAAACTTAACTGATTCTGTTGCGGTTAAATTCTGTATTCTTTTATTTTGATCTTCCAACAATATTTGTGTCCAGCGGGAAGCACATGCCGTCTTGTTTAGACAGGCACAGAATGCTAAGTGCATGTGAGTGGTCATATGCGTTAAAATGAACTGGGATTACAAATAAATAACAGATACACTCCCAAAATGCTTTAATCGATGGATTGAAAATGCCATTTACCAACTAAAAAGTAAGATATATTTATACATATATACATATGGATGTGGCCTTAGGTTTGTGACATCACAAACCATGGCTGTCTCTTTCAGACTGGCATTTGTTTACTTCATCGCTACAGCACAGTCATACCAATGTATACAGAATACAGGTTAAACCAACAAATGAAGGAATTCCAGTCAGAATGAGTTAGCAGCAGTCAATAAAAAGTAAAATAAGGGATGATAATTCTAGCTGGTGATGGCTTTACTTCATGGATAGTAACACATTATCCTTCCCTTTGCACCAATTTTACTTTGATAATCTCCCATTGATGAATTCAAAGCCCATTCATATTTTCCTCTTAGTGAATGGTGGAAATATTAATGTGGCTGGTAGATTCGCTTCAGATGTGCGGCTGCTGCCGTGATTCTGTATTAAATATTTAGCAGATACATCTTTCACACTGAGACAAACCCATTCTCTATTCATCTCCAGGTATTTTGAGGATATAGAGCTTCACAAAGACAAAGACTCCAAGTATCGCATCAAGAAGGACGGAAGGAAGCACACGCTCATCATCCAGGAGGCGATGCTGGATGACATCGGAATGTACCATGCCTGGACAAACGGGGGGCATACCAAAGGAGAGCTGGAAGTTGAAGGTGCTAAAAATGCATATGAGTGATGAATGTTTTTATTTCATCAAAGTAGTTTTTTTTAAAAGATAATGCTAATCAAGCACGGACTGTATTTTTTATCTAGATTTACTATTTATTTAGTCTGGTCATTAAAATGTTTGTTTAGTGCTGAGGATGCAGCTGAATTTAACTATGCGGCCTGAGGGCTTAACGCCTCTTTTTACAATCAAACAAGCAACTTGTGGCAACGGCCGCCATGTCATGTATTTTGTGTACAGTATGTCATGCATGTCATAAAGACCCTCTCCCCTGCATCTTCATGTGTCGTGTCTGAACTCTTCCCCCCTGGTTTCCTCTGTGTCACTCAGAGAAAGAGCTGGAGGTGCTGCAGGACATCGCTGATCTGACAGTGAGGGCGACGGACCAGGCCATGTTCAAGTGTGAAGTGTCCGACGACAAGGTCACAGGAAAGTGGTTTAAAGATGGCGTGGAGGTTTTGCCAAGCGAACGCATCAAAATGACTCACATTGGAAGGTACTACGATGAGGGCGAATACACACAGATTATAAAGAATATCCGTATACTTGCTAAAATGGATAAAACAGCCTATTTATTTCACGGGACACGTGTTTTCCCGACATCATATTGCCTCTGTTGCTTGTTTCAGGTTCCACCGGCTGGTTATTGATGATGTGAAGCCAGGTGATGCCGGAGACTACACGTTTGTTCCTGATGGATACGCTCTGTCACTTTCTGCCAAACTCAACTTCTTGGGTGAGAAAGACGGAGCGATAACAAAAGGCTCTTACTGTGGATGCATTAATCATCAGCAGCCTGGATAATATTGTCAACTCTTACTTTTTTCCCCTTAAAACAGAAATTAAGATCGACTATGTGCCCAGACAAGGTAAGTCAACTTAAATTACCTTGATTTACAAATAATTAAAAACTTTTACATCTTGTGTGTAGTTCATTGGCCCATCATAAGAAACCCACTTCCACATAGAGCCTCTCTTTATATATATGTTATACGTTAACCAGATCCTCCAAAGATCCACCTGGACACCACTGGAAACATGGTCTCCCAGAACACTATCATTGTGGTAGCGGGCAACAAGCTGCGACTGGATGTGGAGATCTCAGGAGAACCAGCACCCACTGTTGTTTGGTCCAAAGGAGATCAGGTAAGGATGGGAAGAGGATCACGATACAATGTATGTGTAGGTTTATGTTTAACAAAGCAATGCTACATATAGGGAAAAATGGTTGACACCTCAGCTAATTGTATTAAGTAAAATACATAATGTCCACAAAAACAGCATCTTTAACATTTTGTTTACGACAGGAGCGTGATTAGGGACTTTAGGGGCCAAAGGTAAAAGGGGGACCTGGGGGGCCCTACATTGCACCAAAATGAGCCCCCACCACCACCACAGTTACATCATATGTATGCATATAAACACTATATTAAACACTATAGTCTTCAACCAAATCTCATCAGGAGGTTTCCAACTTTGGTGTCATGGGAATCTCTATAGCCCATCATCAAGCTTTTAAAGTTGTTCCCAAAAAATTATAATTTCTGGGTTCTTAAGTAATTGAGCTTTCTCAGGGGGCCCCCTTCTCAGCTGGGACCCAATTGCTTGCTTTCCCTACCCTGTTGCAACAACCCTGTTGTCATGATCATGGCGGGTCAGCAGGGTTCTAGTCTAGGTATTGTGACTCTTCCTCTCTGTCTCGTTCACTGGTGTCAGTCGTAGGTTAGAAAAATCAAGATTTGCTCAAATCATTGGGGAATATTTGCCCACAAGCAGTAAAGGGAACAGGGGTGCAAGAAAAATAATGGCCTCCCCACATTTCTTTGTCTCGAGAAGCAAAGTGCCCTTTTTTGAAAACCAGAAATTGTTGTTCCTAAGTGGGACGACTTCTTATTTTACCCTAATAATACACGAGTACATCACTTAAGACATCCAAGTGCTGCTCTCGTCATATAAAGGTCAACCGCAGTGGCCCCCAAGTGCCCCTATGGTTTGCCCTGGTGTCGTGGGCTGAAATGCCACTTTGAGGGCAAACATGAACTGGGACAGCTGTTGGTCAGGAGGTAGAGATGGTTTTCCACTAACCAGAAGGTCAGTGGTTTGATCCCTGGCTCCTCCAGTCTGCATTCCAAAGTGTTCATGGTCAAGATACCGAGTTCCAAATTGCTCCCTGACAGCTGCACCGACCGCGTGTGAGCAGTGTGTGATAGGAAGATAAGAAGCACTGTATCAATGTGTATAGGTGAAAGCGACTTTTACTGTCCAGCATGTTGAGAGGTTGATAAGACTGGAAAAGTGCTATATAAATACAGTCCATTTACCATTTAACCCTTTAACTTGGAGCTTTTTGAAACTTTTTGTGTATTCAGCCACAACTTGTCAAAAGTAACAGGTCTTGCCACAATCTGCCATTTGTTAGCCAGTCACAGAAAATCAAGGCCGTGTGAGGGTGGAGGCCAGGAAAGACCTGAGCTGCTTCGTCATTGAGGGAGCGGAGAGGGAGGATGAGGGCAACTACACCATCTGTGTCACTAACCCCGCCGGAGAGGACAAGGCTATGCTGTTTGTGAAGATCGTGGGTAAGTGAATGTTCTTAAAGTATCTGTTGTGTCTTGATCTTTTCTGATGCACATTCAAACATATTGTAATCTTATTTCAGATGTGCCCTGACCCCCCTGAGAATGTCAAATGCACAGCCGTCGGAGAGGACTGCGGCACCATCGTCTGGGACCCCCCTGTATTTGATGGCGGTGCCCCAGTCAAAGGTCAACGATGAAATTTCCACTCTACGGAACCTATATTTCATTTCCAAAAAAAGGCACATATCTTAATTGTTACTCTGCTTGTGTTTTTCCACCATCAGGTTATCTCATGGAGAGGAAGAAGAAGGGCTCCTCCAGATGGACAAAACTCAACTTCGA
Organism: Verasper variegatus; assembly: GCA_026259375.1. NCBI lineage: Eukaryota > Metazoa > Chordata > Actinopteri > Pleuronectiformes > Pleuronectidae > Verasper > Verasper variegatus. Next base: position 9,412,330 of record CM048057.1, read on the forward strand.
CGTTTACGAATCGACTACATACGAAGCTAAGAGGATGATTGAAGGCGTCTTGTACGAGATGAGGGTGTTCGCCGTCAACAGCATCGGCTTGTCTCCGCCGAGCCTCAGCTCCAAACCCTTCATGCCCATTGGTATGTTTCCCCGCCGTCTTTACTCCCTCTTTCTCAGTTTCTCCTTGTCCCGTCCTTTGCCCGCCCTGTCAGGGATTCTCTTTCACTCTCTTTTTCTGTCTCACTCAGCCCCGACCAGTGAGCCGACGCGCCTGACAGTGCACGATACGACGAACAACTCATGCACCCTGAAGTGGCTCGCCCCGGAGAAGATTGGAGCTGGAGGCCTGGATGGTTACATTATTGAATACTGCAAGGAAGGAGGTGATAGGACCACACATCATGCTTAGAATATAATAGTTTGAACCTTCACGGACCATTTAAAAACATCCTCCAATTAAATTATGATTTAAGGACCTTCATTTAATAACCAGAGCATATATTGTACGTCTAAAAGGGCAGATTATATATGATAATAAAGAAAAAAAGTATTAAGATTCAAATCCCACTCACTGTGATTTACCGCATGTTGTTCTGTTGGATTTCAGACACTGAGTGGGTGGTGGCCAACAAGGACATTTGTGAGAGACAGGGATACGTGGTGCGTGGCCTCCCCGTGGGAGAGAAGATCAACTTCAGGGTGGTGGCTGTAAACATCGCTGGACGCAGTCCCGCTGCTACACTGCAGCAGCCTGTCACCATCCGCGAGATCGTTGGTGAGTCAGTTGAGTTTATTTCACCTCATATTATTATATTTTATAACATTTTGATTGACTTTTGCAGCATTTGTTACGGGCTTGTGCTTCATGCATCATCTTTATGTATAATGACATTGTCTCCTGTCTCATGTCTGTTTCTGCTTTAGAACATCCAAAGATCCGCCTTCCTCGTGAACTAAGAACAAAGTACATCAGAAAAGTAGGAGAAAAGCTCAACCTGACCATCCCCTTCCAGGTGAGATAGGCTGCGTTAACGCGTACTGAAATATCCATCCATCCATCCATTCATTCTCTGTACTGCTGTACTTTGAGGGTCGCAGGTGAGCTGGATCCAATACCAGCTGACATTGGGCAAAAGGCGGGGTACACCCTGGAGATCATACTAAAATATATAGTAAAAATAGAATGGCCTTCAGTAGAGTGTATACCTCCACCGAGGCCCAACACTCCCATTAAATTTAACCAAGCTGCACCAAATTTCACACACTCACAGATATCATTACCCTTAATGTGCCAGATTATTCAAAATCAAGATTTATGAGTTTTTCCTGGGAAAACGGTAAGAAGGTCTTTCAGTGTTAAAAGAAATAAAAAACTAAAATTGATGACTGCACCAAATGGGTTCTCCCTTGACCTGTACCACATCCATGGAAAGCCATTCAGTTGTTTATTCCTGCTAACTAACAAACAGAGACGAAAGCTTAACCTCCTTGGCAGAGGTATAAATAACCATAATTCATGAGAAACTAAAACAAATGTTCAAAGCACCTGTTTCTTGTTACAGGTTGTTTTCTACAGCGCTTTCTAATGTTGCTGTGGATGTTGTTAAGTTTAAGACATTAACAGTGAGATGAACCATATGTTATAATGTTGTCTTCTTCACAACCCATCTCACTTTAATGAGATGCAATGACTCTTGAAATGTAATTTTCATTTTCACCTAACACCAGAAAACGAAGCAGTTGTTTATGTGTGGTGTGCCGTCAGTCACTTTAGTAAATGTCACATGACGAAGGATCACCCCTTTGTCTCGTAGGGTAAACCACGTCCCATCGCGACCTGGTACAAAGATGGTCAACCCGTGGACGACAAGATGGTCAATGTACGCAACTCAAACGTGGACACCATCCTGTTCATTCGCTCAGCAGAGAGAGAGCACTCTGGAACGTATGAGCTGGTTCTACAGATTGAGAACCTGGAGGACAGGGCCTCTATCATCATCCAGATTGTTGGTAATGTCGTCAGGATCCCGCGCTAATTCTCATCGCGAGTAGCCTACATCTTGGACTGTGTCAAATTAATATCTTTTACTAAGATACTGTATGTCACTGACGCTTGATTCAAACAGACAAGCCTGGGCCTCCACTGAAGGTGAGGGTGACGGACGTCTGGGGCTTCAATGCGGCGCTGGAGTGGGAGCCCCCGAAGGACAATGGCAACTGTGAGATCTCCGGATATACCATCCAGAAGGCGGACATGAAGACCAAGGTGAGAGAGGGAGAAGGGGTGATGTGTCAAACCTCGATCACCCCTACAGTTTCCTGCTAAAGGATCCAATCAACCTCCTGCCAGTGTTTGATACCAACACTTGGCTCATTTTGCCAGCTCAATTTGTGGTATTTACGTTTTATATAATAATTTGACTTTTCTCCTCTTGCTCCAGGAATGGTTCACCTTGTATGAACACAACAGACGGACAAACTGCACTGCCTCAGATCTGATCATGGGCAATGAATACATGTTCCGCGTCTACAGTGAAAACCTCTGCGGCCTGAGCGACGAGGTGTGCTTCAGCAAGAACACGGCAAGCATCGCCAAGACAGGTGCGGGCAGTTTGTGCATCGGTAGTGGGTGCATTTTTCCACTAGCACTACAAAGGTTAAGTGAAATGAGCCTCCTCTCTGCTCTGATTCATTGGGGTTGACTGCGTTTGCCCACCCCCCTCTCACTCCTCTCCATAGGCCTGGAAATCAAACGAAACCCCTACAAGGAGATGGACATGGCCTGTATGCCCAAGTTCACACAGCCCTTAATCGACAGAGCAGTGGTTGCCGGTTACAGCACCGCCATCAGCTGCGCCGTCAGAGGCTACCCCAAGGTAAATGCTGGCGTCCAGCTTCCCAGCAGGACGCCTGTTTTTGTGTTTTCCTGCAGCGGCCAGACACAAGGAAAAAAAAATCTGCTCTATCATATCTAAGAAGTTATATTTTGACTTCTCTGTGTCCTAGCCTAAGATTGTCTGGATGAAGAACAAAATGATCATCGGCGGGGATCCCAAGTACTTGATGCAGAACAACCAAGGAGTGCTGACCCTGAACATTCGCAAGCCAAGCGCCTTTGACGGCGGCAAATACTCCTGCATGGCTGTCAATGACCTGGGCAAGGACGAGGTGGAGTGCAAACTGGACGTCAGAGGTAAGAAAAGAACAGAGGGGGAGGAGAGTGGGCTGCAAGGGTGGGAGACGGGCAGAATGGGAGGAGTCTGCTAAATGAGGCCCTCTGTTTGTGCTGAACGATATTTAGTTTTGATCATATTATAGAATGAATATGAATCTAATGAGTATGAACATAAGAAGTCACCTTGATTCTGACCACAATTACATAAAGGTCTCATTTCATTCATCCTGTGTCCTGTTATTTCCACAGCTTTCACAGAACAGGAGAAGAAGTGAGAAACCCAACAGCAGCGAATGTGAAACAGTGAATGAACGGTGAATGTCACTATGTAGAGTTCACACTGTGATAATATTTCAAATAAAATGTAGTGATGCCTGCTATAAATGATTGTTTATTTTCAAAACATTTCATTTCTCTGTTAAATTATTTTCATGAACAATCAACGAAACATGATGCATATTCTTCTCGTCGTCCGAACATGAGGCAAAGAGCTCATGAACACACACAGTCAGCATCAGAATTATCAAAGTATATGGCACATTATTATTATTAGAGCTGTTTCCACAGCTCCCAAGCACCGCTCTGTATTTTTGGCACGTTGCATTACACCTTCCTCGAGTAGTGCGCTCTCCTCCTGTGGACTGCCACTCCTATGCTGAACAACAGCGCCACTGCCAGGAGACCCACGGCCACTGCAAGAGCTGTTAAGACACCTGTGGGAGACAACGATCTTGGTTAAGTACAAGTGGATATGGCACATTTGGGGGATTCTCCAAAACCCATGTCGTGTCCCTGTGCTGGATCTCGGATAAATAACGGTATAGAGGTGTTGCGATTGAAGTAATTAACAGTGCCAAGGTATGTGGTGTGATACAAAAAATCTTCACCTGTGCTGGACCATTTTGTCCGAAACCCACATTCAGCCTCCCAGTCCTCGGCCACCACGTCCCGCACCAGCTCACTGAACAGGGACAGAGGGCAGGGGTTCAGCCCGTTGCATCCCGGCACAGGCGTTGGGGTAGGGCTCCCGCCTGGAGTCGTTGCGGTAATACAGCTCCAGAGAATAGGACCTAGGGGGATTATTAGGATGAATAGAATGAGATGACGTGCAATTATGGTGAGCATTATGTAAATGTGTTGATGTCCATTATGTTTCCTGGAGCTTTGGCCAGATTTTAATCGAATTGAAAAAACAGCGAATGCACTCGAATGGTTTGCTGTGGCTCGGCAGCGGAATGCGGTTACTCAAACTGTGGTGTGTGATAGCGCACTTGAATATGCATAGAGAAGAGCGATGTCATAAAGGAGAGTCATTACCCATCATACTCCTGGTAGAACTCGAAGAGCTGACAGGCAGCGTAAGGCGGGAGAAGGCCGTCATACACGTCCAGCGCTGCCTGGAGGGTGATGAGTGTGGAGTCATGCTGGAATGAGAAACAAGACGTCACGGCATTGAGCAGCTGAGGAGACACAGTTTGTGCAATAGATTATAAATGTGTGTGTGGGCTCTGTCCAAACACTCAACTCACAGCTGAGTACATAATGAACTTCAGGCTGCTGCCTTGCTCCACGGCACGGGAGAAATTCCTCAGGATGGCATTCAGCAGAACCCCTGGTGCATTAACACAGTGTCAGCAGTGTGAATTGACTATTTTCACACACTAACACAATCCTCTTTGACCTTATTGAGCATCTGCAATCATCCTCTTCATCAGCGCAAATGTGCTAATATGCTTTTGGGAAACACGACCCCGCTCCGCCGGCAGTCACAACAATACAGATCATTTTTCTGCTCTAAAAAGATTTTTGTCACATTCTTCGCCACTGATGCGAAGCCCCACCTCCCGAGAGCCTGGCCTTCTCTTTCCTCTTGTGGCTGAGGATGCTGTACATGACCTCGAAGGACGCGATCCTCTTCAGGGTGTCCAGGACGTCTTGGGTGGCCCAACGTGGGAGGGTCAAGTTATGGACCCTCTGCAAACACACACACACGAAAAACATTAACATCATGCTAATAATCACGTTACACAACACATAAAAATAAAAATAAAATAAAAAGGCAGCGTTTCATGGTTTCTATTATCCCAGCTATTTTTAGCGGTGGTCCTGAAGATAACAGATGCTCATTTTTGCAAGTGTTGAATGAGTGTATTCAACCTGGCCTAGAATCCTCCCATCTCATAATGCTTTAATTATCCTTTCAATATGTTGTCCTATTCATGTCTCACTAGGTGTATAAAAATGATGTCTCCACACCGCCTACTGCCGCCCCGTCCCTCTGCAGATGTGCTGAAGGAAGCTCTTTTTTCCTTTTCCTCTCTCTCTGCTCCGCGGCGGCTGCTTGTGTCAATAATTGAGGCATTTGTAAACTGCAGAACCCAGGTAGTGTAACAAGAGAGAATATCCACACACCTGACAGTTAAGAGTGTCGTAGACCCTCCATATCTTTTTGCCGACCAGTTTGGACACAGGGTAACCGGTGTGGTTGGAGAGTCCCTCCACAAAGTGCTGCAGGGTGAAGGAGAAGAGAGAATACATTAAAATCTTCACGCTGAATGAAAAAGCTCCAGGAAATACGACACTAATTATTATTTTTATGGGAAGTATTAAACATTTTTGTGGTTGTTTTTGAAGGTCCGCAAATAAAATATCTCTCATTCTGTGATGAGGATGCAAAGTTGCACAAAAGCCACTTAACTCGATGGATTAATATAGTTTACTGGTATCATGGCGGGTTTAACCTCTGTCGGCGCAATGAAAAATGGCACCATTTCAGTTGTCGCATGTGACTTGCAGGTGCTGTGCCTCCAGCAGAGGGTGTGAAAATTCAATCCAGGAGACCCTGCTGTCCTGATCTCAAACACCCACCTTATTGGGCAGCACACGTGGGACTCGGTTTAATTAAAACCTTTTCATCGTAATTCTTAATCTAATTCAATCCAACCGTTAATTAGTGTCGCTGAGAATGTGAGAGAAATTGCACCGTGCAGCTTTTTGTAGGCACTGGAATCACCGTGCCTGAGAAAAATCACTGAGAGGACGCAAAGTCTACGGCATAACTAACACGTCCGCTGGAGGTGCCGATAACATTGGCACCAGCTACTGTGTGTGAAGTTTATATTTCACCGTTTTTACAGAAATGCGCATTTCACAGTGTTTGTTATTTGACAAATCGAGGTATGAATAGGCAGGGAACAAAAGACGTGGCCGAGGAGGAAAAGTATTATTCACAGCAACTTTGATTATATAATGCTGACGCTATAAGACAACAAGTTACAAACTAGTTTTCGGTGGTTAACAGGCACATGACTCATAGAAAAGTGACTTTTATCACAAACTGTGCTGCGAGTGGAGCGTTCGCGTCACCGAGCAGATGCTGAGGACGAGCTGCAGAGCTGTGTGATTAGAGGTAGGCGTCCCTTTCTGTGCTTTGTCTCACCTGGTGAGTCCTCAGGAACCTCTGGTAATGCTCACTCTCAAAGGTGTCCGTCATCAGCGCTCTGAACCTTGGACAGTCTTTGCCCGGAGACTTCAGCAGCTTGAGGGATCGAAAGCAACAGCACAACAATCAATGCATTTTAACTGCAGGTACTGCAATTCTTCTGAGGCACAATTATATGTTCATTTCACACTTTAAAACAGCAGGGGTCACATGGCTGAGGTGAACACAGCGGAGCTGTGAGGACAGACTCAAATGAACCTGTGGAGGTTTTTGTTCAGCTTTGTGCTGCGGCTTGGTGGAAGGAAATATTTATGTGGCCCTGCAGCGGCACCTTGTCCTGCGCCCTGGGGATGGTGTGCACTGGAATGGGCCGCCAGAGCAACTGGGGCACGATGGGAGGCGGGCGTCTGGATGGGGGGAACATTCCAGCGAGGCAGGCCTGGGCGCTCATCAGAGTTCGGTCGTAGTCAGTGCTCCGGACATACAACTGGAAAGAGGAAAGATTGTGTTAAAATAGAAAGCATGTGCTGATACTAGATACCTCGCTCCACTGTGTTCTTCCAAATAGGACACATTTGCTTTTTATAGAAAAAGGCAAATGTATTTTGGAAACTCAAATGGAATGAATTTGCATTTGCACAGCAGAAATGCACATAATTCTGTTGCTATTTCGGTTTAATAAATGCATGGAGCAAGGCTGAAGTGTATCATGAGTGAGCTGCATTTATCCCAAGTTAACTGAGGTATTCCCTGAGCATGGAAAGCAGGGGAGTCAGAAAGGATCCAAATGGATGAGAGAAGGAGGGGGAACAGCATCCGTCTTCGCTGTGATCTCTTCTGACATCAGGCTTCGCTCGTCTATATCTCTCTGTCACCCCGTGTCAGGTTTTTGCACACAGTAAATCACGCTGATAAGGTTGGATGTCCCTGTGATGCAGAGGAGGCTTATTCCTCCCCCCTTTTGCTTTTGTCAAATTAAAACAGACATGGCAGCACGGGGAAATGTACGCTACAAGTTGACTGAGGTTTGGGCGACAAATCGCCAATGACAGGTCCTGAGAAGAGTTGTTATTTTTGTGGTAATTGTGTGTTATTTAAAAGAGAGGTAGAGAGGGAGAGAGAGAGGATAAATGAATGCATGGGTGCAAAGAGAAGGGGGATGGGGGAGGGGAAAATGGGAACACATTGCAAAAAAAAAAACAGGCATGAAAAAAAGGGGAAATCATATCTTGGTAATGACAGTGTGCTGAGCATGTAGCCCAGGGGCACACTGAAGCAACATGCATGCTGCCAACTGCACTGCACATGGAACAAGATTACCCCCCCCCCCAACATGTTACAACCCATTACCAGGCCGCGCCGGTGAAACCACCAATATGAGTCATGCTCATTAACCCAGCGTGGTTACAGGCGTCACAGATTATCGCCGGGGCCACACATGAACTTGATTTCACATGTTGGGGGCGAGGGGGCCCGGCACGGCAACAGGATTAGGTGACACTGAAGCCCACATGGCTCACAGGGGAGTTCAGCTAAGCAGAGAAAAAAAATTTAATAATCCCACAGTACGGAAACACACTTACCTCGTTGTTGTCGTAGTCCTCGCTGAGAAAGTCTCCATAGCGCCTCTTCAGAAACCTGCCCAACTCAAACTGTTGTTTCATGCCCAGCTGAAAGGAAAATTGCCCTTGTTGTCAACAAAGGGAAATTGGTGGGGGGGGGGGTAAAAATCTGACCTTTTCGCTGAGGATGTGGCAGATTTAGAGTCAGCCTCGACGTTATTTACACAAAACAACTTATTTCACCCCCTTCTGCGGGGCATCCGAGAGCCCAAAATAACACGTTTATTCACAGCAAACGGCCTAATTGCCTGAGAGCAGAGCAGGCTCACAGTAGGAAGGAGTTTAATTAAAAGTCTGCGCGAGACGTTTTTCTTGCATCTCAGGACTCATTAGAAACTGGTTTTAGAATGCAACGTGGTAAGTGACATTTATTGTGATTTCTGACACCACCTAACAGCTCAACACTAAAGGACCTTCGATGTTTGCTTTTATCATAATTATACTGTGAGTTCCCTTTTTCTGTAAGACACATTTTATTTGACGTTTTCTTGTGTTATTGCTCCGGAGCTACTTCCAGATTACTCCTTGTCATTAGTGAGTCCTCCTCGAATAGTTCTACAATATAGTGTTACTTTCTTATTGTTTGCATGCTGGATATTGTGTGCACAGCTTCTTACAAATAGACTTGGATGCAGAGTGAACTTTGCGTTCATCCTACCTGGTTTATCTACATTTTCTTAAATATGATAAGATTATTAACTTAACGGATGTTTGTTTTTTTTCATAGATTGCATGTTGGCGTTTCTGTTAAGAATCGACACAACCCTCAGAAGTTCTCAACTCTTCAAAATAAAAGCTCTGTAATGCAGCACCATATAAAGCATTGCAGCAAAAAAATACAAATTGCTAAACAGGAAGTGATTCTATGAATGTTGTTGCCTGTCCAAATCGCACCAAATCTAACACTACACTCACCAGGCCATAAACAACACGTCAAGTGTAAAGCTGTTAAGACAAACAGCGCACGAGATATGTGTTCAACATATACAACATATACAATAACAAAGAATATACAACACAATATGTCTTTGCTGAATTTGTAGGTAGATTTTACATTTTTTAGACTATATACTGAAAACTTCTTCGACATGTGTCACCCTGCTTTAGGCCTTCTTCAGAAAAAAGAAAAAAGCAGGGACATCATACATACACCTACATCGGGAGGTTACAGGTTCAAGGTCTGTGCCCAAGACATTACTAATGACACACACAGAGAGAATAACACCCAGTACCTCGGTCAGTTGTCCGAAGCCCTGAGCCCACACGTCCGCCCCATGTGGATCCCTGGGATATGACTCGATAGGTGAGCGGTCGCCGTGGCGCAACACCTGAAAATTCACAACACATGATGTCACTTTGGATACACATGTCCCGCTGCTGTGTCAGCCATTACACTGTGTACTTAAAGGAGGAAATACACCCTGGGACAGAAGTCGGAAAATAGAAACCCTGAGATCTCAGGGCAGCTCGGCCTGTGAGTTAAGACGGCGCGGAGTCACAGCGGTGATGTCACCGAGACACAAACGCTGAGAGCGGCTCCGTTAGTGTGATTAAACTGAGGACTCACTTTCTGAGCAGTGACATTACACACAGGTTGATTAAACCGGATTACGGACACATCTGATTCACTCCTGCTTCTGTGCCACAGCGACTTGGAAAGCTCAAGGAAAGAGCAGAGCACAAAGTGAAGTCAACAAAGTCACGGTTCCCTGTTAGAGATCCTTGTTGTTTTGATGCCAAAACCAATCGAAGATTTTACACTGAAATCAGCCCAAACTTCACAGCTAATACAAAATAAAACGGCAAAATTCTCATATACTTTAACAGCAAACTTTAATATGAATTAATCAATTTGTTCATTTAATTAAAGAATTATTTAATAATCTGAATTTTAGTATTAAAAGAGGGCAGTCCTATTATTTTCTGCATGTTTATTTTGTATTTTCTAATTTCAGGGAATTTCACCATTTTTTGTTAGAGGCTTTAAAATAAGCCTGTGCTTTTCTGCACTGTGTGTTATTTGTAATTCTTTGATGTATTTCTTTTGATCTGTGCCAAAGTCAAAAGTACACACTATGCAAACTGCTTCTGTAACATTATAACAAACAGGTACATAGTATTACTTACTAACAAATGTTATATAGACTTATATATGTATTATTTAATTAACCATAAGGTGACCCCTGAGGTCCATGGACCCCCATTTTGGAACCACTAGTTCCAGCACACTGCCAGGTGGTCTGATAAAAATGTCCAGATTCATTCTTTAAACTCATGATGATAAAATATGGGTGACATGATGAAAATTATTTTAGTCCCTATATTTCAAGGACATCTTTCTGGATTATTGTCAATAGGGTGTTGAAGTATTGAGAATCTCTGCACTAGTAGGTGTTAAGTGGCAAACCTAACCCTCACTAGTGTAAATGTTAATAGTCATGTTGTTCTTTGAGTTGTAAACTGTCGTCATCCTGTTTTATAAGACAAGTCAGTGGTAAGTGTAAAACACTTAAGTACAACATGTCAGGTAACAGATAAGGAGCCTAAAAGGATGAAAAACTTTTTCCACATTTGTGATTTTCACTTAAATCCTTCAATCACTTATTTTTTTCCCTTCTACCACTGAACTCCAGTGCGAGAGAAAAAAAATATGCAAAGAGGTTTATGAACTAAGCTGTGGTGTCTGAGTGAGATACGCTCGACACTGTCGGAGTTTAGACTCAAAGTAATCCTTTGTCACATAAACGTGTGAGTGTAATACCGCTCACCGAGCAGCAGCCGAGTACAGTGGAATCAGCAGCCATGTACAGTAGCATCCCGCTCGTGTAATCTAAAGGAGCTTATATCGAAATTCTCACGTTCAACAGATGCATCTTGTCAACGTGTGTGGGACAATTTCATGTGAAAGTATAATACAAAATTATTATAGTTATTAAGGGGAAAAAAAACTTACGGCGACGACAAACTTCAGCACCCGACACTCGGTCAGGCAGATGCAACAGAGGAAGAATAAACAGCCAGAACTTTTCTGCAACTTCCACATTGTTTTGACTCGATCTCTACCTCAGGAGTTCCTCTGCTGATATGAAGGAAACCATATAAAAAAAATTCAATGTTGCGATAAAACAGTTAGAAAACATTTAGAACAGGTATGTTTGGTCCTGATTTCAAATGTGTCCATCATTTACATGATCTTGATTTCCATATTCATTAAAAATGTGTGAACGCCTTGTCACTTCCAGTGCATGCACAACAAAATAAAAGGCCTTGTCACCAAAATATTTAACAGACTGAATAAATGAACGTGTGCACTCACCTCAGCATACTTGTTCACATTTAGCCAAAGGATCCACTGCTGTGCATCCCAAATCTCCAGTCATACCCGGATTGACATAAGTGCATGTTCCAGTAAAGGAGGCAGAGCTTTTATAGCCCTCCTGTCTGACCTCGTCTCACTCTCTCTCCCCGGGGATTTCTGGTCCCAATCTACTTCATAGTCGACTGGAGTCCAAATCACTGTCTCTGCCAATTCCTCGCCATGCAGTGACATGACAGCTCACCCTGGCATACATATTTGAGTCAGCTTTTCAACTCAAGGATACATGTTTGGATAAATCCACTTTGGAGCCACAGATACGGATCCTGCAGGACTTTTTGCGGCTTCAGAGGAACAAAATGACAAAGAAATTGGTTAAGATAAGACGCGACCACCTGGCTTTTCTCTGCGTGCGTAAACACCCACTCACACATACTTACACACTGGCCACAGGCAACAAACACTCATTATAATTTGCTATGTCATCTGTCATGGGTTTAACCCCGAAATTACAGTGCCTGGAGTGTTTTTCCTGACTCGGCACACGTGTAAGTATCTGTTAGTATCAAAGCAGCTTTATGGGATACAATGGGATTAGCGAGTGTGAAGATTTAGAGGCATACAGCGTTGACATCATGTTTGATAAGTTTAAGATAGGATCTCTTGCACAGAGTAACACACAGCACCGTATTCACAGAGGCGGCTTGTCAGTGCAACATGTTTAATCTAAACATTAGATGAACAATTGATCTGCAATAACGGCGCGCCCACATTTGACAGCAGGTGGTGGAAATATCCACTTGACGTCAACACAATGTTAAAACACTCCATTACAGATAAAGGTAATCCCAAAATTATGGAGAAGATAATTCAGGTGAAACTATATATTTGTCTTACAACAAATTCCATGTTTTGAATCGACAGCCAAAATCTGACATAGCTTATTCCTGAAAATCACACATACTGGGTAACAAATTCTTATATTATGATAAACATGGACACAGCAGTTTATTCCATATTCATCATGTAACTGTTGCTTATACTCCGTGTCACTGAAAATGGATCCAACAAATACACAATTTCTATGTTTCTGTGTTATTCAGCCTTTTTAGAAACTTTTTATTTAGTGTCTGTTAGATTTTTATCATTCTGTTATATTTATATCCTGCGTGGAAACCAAAGGGCTTGCAGCACCAGTCAGGATAGTACTGAGTATGTGAGAAAGCACATCTTTGTCAATATGATGACACATGCGCAAGTGCTGCAAATACTCACCACACAACAGAGGTGATTCAAGGGGGAATATAAAAGTGATGAATACGGTCGGGACACTTAAGCCACCATGACTTTGACTTGCCAATTTAAGTAAGACTGTTGTTGATCTGATGTGATTTTCTATATGCCAATTATGTGTTTTCAAATGTATGATGCTTTCTCCGTTTGCATGTGTTGTGTCTATTCTCACATGTTTTTATAATTTACAGTGCGTTGAGCTCTCAGGGCCTTAAGTATTGATAATATAATTTATTATATATACTATCTGCATTGGTAACATTATAATGCACAGTTCATTATTGATTATTAGATATGCAAAGTAAAAGCATAAATTAGCTTAAAGTGGAAATAATTAACTGTACTTGTGCAAATCTCCCCGTGTCCATCTGCTTTACTCAGCCTTTCACAGTGGTGTACTGTAATCCAATCCTGTCACAGTCTGACACACACACACACACACACACACACGCGCGCACACACACACACGCACACACACATGCTGTATACACGTGGCACTGTAGCTGGTACAGGTTGGCTTTGAGACACCTGCACAAATGCATCAGTGAGTCCACCTGTGCTGCACCACAGAACAACATATACATACTCAGAGGCCTGAGTGGATGACAGGAGTTTCATCATATGAGGCCTGCACACTAACACACACACACACACACATGCTGTACTCTAATATATGCACACACACTCACACCAACATATGCACATTTGCTGCTACAGTTGATACACAACAGTTCAGTGAAGGGTCACTAAACATGCATGCACACACTCACAGCCCTGCATGTCTCTCTCTCTCACACTCACAAAAACATGGAACATACGCACACGCACATGCGCGCACACACACGCTCCGTCCTTTCCCTCCCTCTCCCCCAAGTGGCTGCAGTGTTTTTGTCTTTGTTGAAATAATTGCAGTGATTTTCAAGACCGTTGTCATGGCAACGCAGAGGTTGATGCATGTTGACAGAATCTGTTGCAGGGCGACCGAGAGACTGAAAATGGAAGATAAGAGGTAGGTGGAGAAGTGATGCTTGTATACGTGCGTGCGTGCGTGCGTGCGTGCGTGCGTGTGTGTGTTTGTGTGTGTTTGTGTGAAGGTGATGATGGGTGGGGGAGGTAAGGGGGGGGGGTTACATTCCTCCAATCCATATGATGAATGGAGATAAGCAGTATGGGACATCTCTGCTTGATAGGGCCCAAGATCAGGAATGAACAGTTTTATGAGTGTATTGCGAGCAGAGGAGAGAGGGAGAAAGAAAAAGAGAGAGATAGAGAGAGAGAGTGGGGGGGAAGAAAGCGGGGTGCTATTTTAGTCTGGGCGTTGTCATGGAAACTGCAGCCTCACTACAAATGGAGACATCCAGAACACATGGATTGTCAAACAAATGGCGTGCGTAGGGCCCAACGTGAAGCTACGCAATGGCTGTGTGACACCGTGCCATCCCAGTCGAACCCACCCCACCCACAATGGCACCCGCCCTCCCGTCGGATAACGGCGGCGGCGTCTTCTCCATCGCCAAGCCTGAATATCAATGGGAAGGCGGCTTTTAGGGGGACCGAGGAGGCGGACAACTGCTTGGAGTCAGGGGCTAAGTGACAGGCAATGGTGTCCATTCAGGCAGTGAGTCACAGCCACTTGCTCTCTGTCTTTTAATTAACAGTCTTTTCCACACTTCCTCCTCTCCTCATCTCTCCTCTCCTTTCCTTTCCTCTCCTCTCCTCTTCGTCTCGCCTCATCTCTACCTCTGTCTACCCCTTGACTCTATGTCTGTCTCCCATCCTTCCCCTCTTCCTCTCTGCCTCCATCTCTCTCTCTTTCTCTCTCTATCTCTCTCCTGCGTTCTGAAGGACGGAGGTATTCCCACATTTCTCCGTTGCTATAGCAACACCGCAGCGAGAACAGGAAAGAGAGGACGCAGGCAGGCGGGGAGGAGGAGGAGGAGGAAGAGGAGGATGGAGACATGGCGGTGGAGGGGGGTAAAGAGAGAGAGGGAGGGAAAAGGGGGGGAGGGGTGTGGAAGCGGCCTAAGATGAGAGGATGTGTGAACAATGCTAATGCTAATGGTAGCAGCAGCAGCAGCAGCAGCAGCATCGGCAGCGGAGCAGCAGTGGAGCAGCCAAGTGTTGGTGAATTCCCCTCTCGTCGCATCACGCTTGGCTCAGACTCGCATGTCACATCCACATTTGCATAATTGCCAGTGGGGATCTATTTGCTGTGTATGGTCATTGATATCGTCCACGAAATGATACACGAGAAGTGTCTCGCTCAGCTCATTCTCTGTGACATTGACCTGCTCTGCAGAAGCTGCATCCAGGCGTCTCTTCGAGCATCTTTTAGAAATAAAAGGCGACATAACCAGACTTCTCTGTATAGGAGGCCGTGTGGGGCTGAACCACTTATTTAATCTGTGCAAACCAATGCAGGTCAAATGACCAGCGAGACCAGAAAGATGCATCTAAGTCCACACAGAAGCCAAGCAGAAGCTATTTCATATCGATGTCATCATCCCCTTCAATCAGGACGGAACC
Source organism: Verasper variegatus (assembly GCA_026259375.1). Taxonomy (NCBI): domain Eukaryota; kingdom Metazoa; phylum Chordata; class Actinopteri; order Pleuronectiformes; family Pleuronectidae; genus Verasper; species Verasper variegatus. The sequence goes on from CM048057.1 coordinate 9,427,695, forward strand.
CAATCTCATTATCTCTTCATATATATCGTACGGCATTAGAACAAAGCTGTGTTGCATCAATTTCCCGACATATAAAGATGTGTAGCGAGCGCCAAAGCTCGAGAGGCCTGCAGGAAAAGACGTGCGCCCACTCCTCCTCTTTCCCCATGTTTGACATCCTCTAACAAAACTGATACGTTGCTCATCGGCCGAGACTTGAAAGTGTATGTGATGCATCCCTACTTACATGCCACAGACATGTATGAACGCTTATGCTGCTCGGGTAGTCGTAATCTGCTGCATGTCAACTGTCTCGCTGTCCTCTTCTCTCAATCAATAACTCATCTCTCCACGTCAATATTATTATCCCCATGGGACGAAAATGTCCTTCTTTAGGACAAAAGGAGAATAAGCAAGAGAGTAGGAAGGGAAAGCGAAAAAATAGAAAGAAAAGAGGGATCTCCATGTTTTTTCCTTTTTCATGGTAAGTGTCTGTTAAAGTTCCGATATCCTCATTTTCTCATGGGGAGAGAAAACCTGAAATAATGCTGAAACAGAGGCAAAGAAGTTTTGTTTGATAACTTGAAAAATAATAGTAATGTAAAAACTATATCGTCAAACCGCAAAGGTGATTAAAAAACAACAACAGGAGCTTGATCCATCTCTTTGGCTTCTCTGAGCCACCATCTTGTACAAGAGTGAGTCAATGTAACGTAGAAAACTAAGGACATGAAAATTACAGCATTCGTCACATTCTGTACATAGCTGATGGAATAGTTTAGATGTATCAACACCGCCCTCATATGTGTGTGGTAAATATGATGCTATAACAAATCCTGCAAACAGACAGAACAACCAGGTGAAAACGGACTCGAAAACAGGAAAATGTCTGGAACATTCAGGTGTTAAAGTCGAGCATGAAGGAGGCAGGACATGACGTATACATTTCTCTGCAGAAATCACATGTTTTTGTTGACAGCACACCAACGCCGACGTCGGCCGTTACCAACGAAGCTCTCGAATGTCGTGGTCTTTCCAAGTCGACATCTGTTGCATGTAAGAAACATCATCAACGCGTCCACTCGCTCGAATTCTCCGGACATTTTCCTGGTGTCTTCTCACATGGGCTCACTCTGGCATTTTCCAAACATTTTACTCAGGGGGGGGGGGCCCGGTCAGGAAAAGTTGTGGGAAATGTCTGCAGCAACTGAATTTCACACATACAGCCCCTCTGCAAGCTTTTCAGGAAGATGTGTGAACTTCAGTTGCTCGTCTGAAAGCAGCTTTAGAGGAGCCGGTCGGCAGATTTTGTTATTGTATAAAGATTCTCCTCTGTTCTCATCCAGCTGCCAATATAGTCCCCAAAACGACCACCTCTTGTGAATGTGTGAACACCACAGAAGTAAAAGCTGCTACATAATTCACAAACACCATTAAAAAGCCACAACATTAACCGAGCAACGTAATAAAAAGATTTCCCCCCAATCTGCCGTTATTGTAAATCAATACTCAAGTAAGTGCGATAATCTTCTAACAACATCTGCACAGTGCCTCAGAAGTATGTTTGCGTGTGGGGGTGTGAGCACTTGGGAACAATTTGCAACATACCTTCCTTCCAGCGATTACATGGGAGGTGTCTGTGTTTCTGATGTATGCAGGAAACGAGATATTCACAGGAAAGTAATTACTTCAAAGCTCAGCCTCCACCACAGGCCTACACTGTGACAAGCATCACTGGTGAGATATTTATGGGCGAGCTCCTTTCTGTTTTCTTTGCTATTTCTAGAGCATTATAAAGCAGCTCATTATGCACGGGCCTCATCAACATATAGCCTAAACACGAACACATTAAATGAATACATGAATCCAGAAATACAGCTTTTTTGGAAACATGCATCGTCAATCTGAGCCCCGCCACACACACACACACACACACACACACACAGGACAGCAACTCCTCCACTCTGACTTCACCAGCATTTAGTGGACGGAGAAACAAACATGGCTTATTTTCCGGGTGACATACCTCGCTGGTCAGGTTGAGTGTTTTATTCCCAGCGGAGGCAAGGAACTGTCTGGAGTTACAAGGCCCTTCTGAGTGTTTGTCTTGCAAAGTACACCAGACACACGTCTGCCGGTATGGCCTCGCATGTTTGCGCTGTATCCTCTTCCCTCTCTCTGGATTATTAATCGAGATTTTTGGGGGCGAAAGAAGGGAAACAATATTCCCAACTCAATGGGATGTGGCTCTTAATAATGCTGGGAGAAGAGAGCAAAATCTAAATATAGGCTGTGGCGAAAAGCAAAGAGTATTCAGTACAGTGCGAGGAAGCCCTTTGAGAGCGGCAGTAGTATATCTTGCACAAAGAAAAAAATCTAAATCTTTAAACAAAGAGCAGACGTTAAATCAAAGGGCTTCTGGTTTCCTTTAAAGCATCTTACACAAATGAAGTCCAAGTGGGTCATGTCATCCCCTCCTCACACTTCCCATAATACTTTGCATCCTCACTCGGAGCTAAGCCTGCTAACTTGTAGTCACATAAACAGCGTCTAAATAGGCCACGGGATCTATACATAGTTTTTTTTCTCTTCTTTCCTATGGATGCATCCCACACAGATGTTCCGCTCACACCACCATCGCGTTTAACACATGTGTTTTTTCCAGTTTTTTTTTTTTTTTTTGCTGCATCCTGTTAAGTGTGGAGAAATAAAAGGGATTTCGAATTTCCACGGCTCCTCGTTTGGCGGAGATGCAGCCCACAGTCTCTGACACCTCTGCTTCACAGTGGAGTTTATGTTGTGTCAGGTTCCCCACAGACTCCCGCAGTCTGTCTGTGGGCCGGGGCGGGGTGAGAGGGGCCGAGGGGTGGGGTGGGGTTTAGATGGGGAAATCCCTGGAGAAACACACAGCTGGGAGGTTATTGAATTTGAAGGGGAAAAGATAGCATGGGGGGGGGGGGCACAGGGGGAACAGTGGATTTCAAGAAAACGACTGCACCACAACCTTGCAACGGGAGACGCTGATGTGCATTAACCAAACAGCAGGTTTTCCTCGTTTCTTTTGAGCCCAGCGCGTAGTTTGGAATTACAATTGGGAATTTATGTTGATATATATATATACCTCCTGTGGATTATGGATTCTTGCTGCAAGGCACGGAAAGCAGACATTTTTAAACTCCACCTTTTCTCGAATTGAAAATTACCAGACTTTGTCACATTACATTGACGCCGACATCACAGGAGGCTCTAAACGTTGATGCATTTCTCTTTCATCTTCAGCGCGTATGAATGTTTCCCCCTCTGCTGCTTGCCCACTCTACATGCGCTCGCTTTCACACACTTCATTCGAGCATTTACAAAAAAGGACAAATTCAAGCCCAGATGTTTTGCTCACCATTAACACAAAACCGGAGAAACGGCACAGAAAAAAGCAGATATTAATACCTGCCCGAAAATGAGTCACCTCAAGGTGTTAAAGAGCATTTGATTTGGTTTGATTATATATGGGGATTCTTCTTTGCTTTGGGTGACAGTTTTCAGAAAATACCACGACATAGCCAATATACACTGTCGCTGCATTTTCTATTGATTTCAGGGCACAAACAGGCCCTTTAACATCATGCTCAGGGAATCTCATGGGGACCAAGGTCTCTGGAGACCCAAGCCCAGTACATTTACATTAAAGAACCTTTCTTTACATAGTGCCCCCTAACACTGTCTCCCTGCTGTGGGGCCCAAGCATTTTATCTCAACATACTGTTCAAATTCATCGTCATTGTTCAAGGCTGATGCACGAATACCTGGGGGTAGTTGTTTCGTAATGAGGGCTGGACATCTGTGATTGTCTATGCAGCTTCACCTCACCCTGGGGTTCCGAATATGAATAAAAATATCCAAGCTGTGGCATGCAGATGAACAGAAGAGCAGAACACAACAGTGGAGCAGGAATCAAGCTCCAGTTTCTAATTCTTTTTTTAAAAACCATCAGTAGTGACAGTGATGTTTGGAGGAAGTGTCCGGCACATTTAGTTAGTCACCTTCATCCCAGAAATTTCAGCGACATAATCCAAATCCATGAAGTTCTGCATTTAAAGGAGCTTGTTTGTTTGTTTCCCTTCTCTTTTCCATATCTGTCACATTTGTTTATTCACAACATACACTAGGAATTAAAAAAAAATTGCATTACAGTTTAATGCACAATTACTCTAATGCAACATGACAGAGCATTTGACTTATTATGATGGTTGCCGTGCTGTAGCGATTACAGGATGTACTAGTGTTGAATTTGTTAGATTAACACCACTGTACTTCGACCCTCTTAATCAATTAGTTGACTAATGTGTTATAAGGATTTTAACCAGCAAAGACTAGTAGATAAATAACATTTTTATTTATTCCTGGGAAATGACAGGCCCATGTTGAGCAATATAATTCACTTACACAACTTTGTGTTGTTTAAGTTAAGTCAATGGAACCTTTTTTAATTAAACCTGTATAAATATATTTTCAACACCTTGCAACTTGTTCAAGTGTTTGACAGTTTATTAGCTGCTGCCACTTTTTTAAAATTCAGTTAAGCTAGCAGCTATTTCAACATGATTTTGCACATTTTTGCAGATACACACCAGGAACCCTCCCTCCTGGCTCAAGTGTGTAAAGGACAATGAAGCAACAAAATACAGTGTCAACACAATTATTGTTCAGACTTTTTTTTTTCATTTTCTTTTATAAAATTTCACGCAATAACTTATTTGAAACATCATCATCGTGAACTTGTTAACTCATTTTTCATTTCGTTAGTTGCACCGCTCCGTAGGATGGAATCACAACAAAGAATGGAAGTGGTGTCTGTTTCTAATAGCGGAGTAACTCCTTACAGCGGGTGGACAATTGAATCACAGAAGAAGCAAACAGTGAAATAATAGACCTCTCTGTCATTGTATGACAGTCATTGAAGTGCGAGAGTAGCACATGTTGATTTTTGCTATAATTGAAGAAATACACCTTGCTGCCACATTGTGTACCTGGATGGATATAGTGGAAAAAAATGACATTTAATGGAATTACAGAAAGACCCCAAATTGATAATATCACATACTGAGATACAACCAACAACTTTAAAAGAAAAAAAGAAAAAAAGAAAAAAAGAATAACAATACAAAATGAAATTTTTTCCCTTTTTTATATTAAAGAAATCTACATTTTCTAGCTCTTAACATTTCTTTTCTTTTTAAAAATCTTTCAAAACAGACCCAGGTTTTTCTTTATATATATATTTATATATATATATATTGTTTTATCAAACAGAACAGCTTACCTTTAAAGGACCAAAAGGTCAGTCCATTTTCTCGCCTTGCATTTTAATCCATTTCATTAAGGGGTTTTGCTTCCCAACAAAACCAAGAAATGTCATCTGGGCTGAAGCGTCCTTTGTAAGCGAAGGTTGGTGCAGAGGATACACGTGTATGGCAGAACTCCATCTGTGGCCAGGCTGCATCAATTCGCCACCATAATAAACAGTGAGAGACATTTGCCTTGTCTGCAGATATTCAGATTCCAGTCTCAAGCTTGCGCTCTTCATTAAAAAGGTGTCACATGTTTGTTAGATTGAGCCCCTGATACTAAGATGCAACCAAAGCCCTCCCGCATTTCCTCCGAATGTTAATAACAATAATAATAATGATGACAACTGTGCACTGGTGCATGTTATGTATGTCCAGAGGTATGAAAGGAACATTTCTGTGCTGATTAGGTGAGTCACCATCGTGATTACACATTGCAGCAGCAGCAGCATCAGCGTTAGAGGAGATTTTGTGCCAGGGCTGAGATGCAGGACCCCTCGCACGTCGCTCACAAGGAGGTATCGAATATGCTCTTTGAAATCTGACGACAGAGCCTCCAAATGTAGCACATCAAGGGAGCGGCCATATGTTGTGTCTTTAGCCTTCATTTATATTCTATTTGTGTCTCAGCGGGGCTACAGTGGGACCCTGCCCACCAGATCTGCTGGTTGGGTCGCAGCGCATTTACATTGTACTATGGATTCGAATGAGATCCACAATCGAAAACAGCGAGTTGAGGAAAGTACGTGGCTGCAGTCTGGACAACCTGACTTAACCATTTACATTGTAATAGGCACATTTCAAAAGATGACTTAGATGTTTATCATTAATCAGGATCAACGTGCCGTGCGTTGATGCAGAAGATGTTCCTTTCGTGGATTAACCTCTGCGACAACACAATCTGTGTGGGATTTCTCTGATATCATCACTCACACCATTAACATCATTATTACCATTCTTCAGTGTTTTCTTTTCTCCCGATAAGTGTGAACTTGATAAGCAAAAACCATCACGCAAAACAGCTCATATATATATAGAGAGAGAGAGAGCCAATACACCTCTGAGGGAGGGGGGGGGGGGGTGCAAATTAAAGAAGAACCAAAGGAACAAAAACACAGCAGAATCACGTACACAGCTGCATTACAGTCAAAAAAAGTGTCGATGTGATTTTGCTGATACTGTCTCAGGTACATTTATCTAAAAATAACTGGTGTTGTCCAGTTTGTGCTCAATTGCAACAAACATTTTAGGCTCCTGCTTGATAAATACAGTCTGTCATCCCAGAGAAAGGTGATTTATTCAATGGATTTCTTTTTTTACCTCACATTTCAAAAGCATGTGTTAAAGAATCTGCCATGGAGAAGCACATCGATGGCCAACTTCAGACAAAAGCACCTTCATTAGGAATAACATCATCTAGTTCAAAAACACTAATTTAGCAAAACCAGTAGCGTCTGTAGAGCAACTACAGGAGAGTGACTAAAAGCCTGTCTGGACATGTTAGTAGAGCAGGTGGCACCTATCATTACCAGGCTGACTAATGGCTAAACCACAAACCATACATTCAATCCAGGTTTAGTACAGAGGGCTGCATAACGTCTCACTCTTTACTCATGTGGTTGCCACATTGACCCGCCACAACCCAATATATGATTGATTTATTTCACACGTAATGATACATGGCTAGACAACTGTACACAGTATATCAAACTAACAAAAATAAAGAAATACATAGTTTAAACGCAAGAAGCGTAAATGGCATTTAACATATGAAAGTTACACTGTAAAAATGTGGATCTTACAATTGTCATACAACCAGACATTATTATTATTAATATACTGTACATTTCCATTCATTCCAATCATCCAAAGATGGATGTTTTAATCCCTTCTTCAATGCTGCTGTAGATAGATGTCTGATCATCCCCATGACAGCATTTTATGGCATGATTATGGTAACCATGAGCAAGGAGGTCATATCAAATTCCTGTCTAAAAGCAAATATCTGGCTACTGATCTGATTTAAATAACACATTGTCAACACTTTTATTTTACCCATACAGATCTTTGCATCGAGTTACCTTTCCATGTTTTGTGGAACATAATTTTACCATTATTTGATGCTGGCATTTAAGTATCAGAATCGTCAAATTCAAATACCAAGTAGCTGGCTTTTACAAAATACATAATACACTCTTAGAACACAAAAGTTTGTAATGATTATTACTGAAGCAACAGACAAAAGTTTGTCAAACAGAGATCTGCATTTACTGTTCTACAACCTAAATGGACTTTATGTCACAAAGCCAATTCAAAGATTCACAATGAGTGTTGCAATTGAGCCCTTATGTTTCTGAGAAGTAGCCAAACTTAAAACATGTATCATAACCAACCGTCACTATCGCCACCCCTGATTATTCACAAAGAAACAAACTATACCAGCTTATACATCCACCCCAAAATATCTCTGCATCGGAGTCTGCAATGATACATATTTAAATGAAAATATATTTATATAATTTGTGGATTTTTCACAGTAGTTTGTACTGCACTGTACCTTTTTGTCCATCTATTTATGCCTACATAATTTTCACCTTGAGGGAGTCTATTGAGTCACTTGAGAGAGAGTGTGGCTTGCGTTTTGTGTGGAAGAAAAATGTCTCTTCAAAATTTTTTTTGTCTGTAATATCTCCGATCTTCAGTGTGGTAAGTGCTGTGCATGTCTTTCATCTCTGCTGGCCAACAACGAATACGGGACTGATTACTCAGAAAGGCTAGTTTTTCCCTACGAGAACACAGCTTGTAGAAACTGCAAAAAACATTTGCTTTGGCACAGATTTACATTGTAGAATGTCCATTCCTTGATCTCCATGGCCATGATCGTTACTACAAACACAAAGTGGCCCATTGTGGAAATCCTTGGCTTGTACACTGTCACGAATAAGTCTATGTGTTTGTGTATTGCCGTGTCAGTCTATCCTCTTTCCTGGTGTAACGTCAATGCACACTTAGTGTCTAATCATTCCGTGCATAAACCCGACATCAATCCCTTCTCTGTCTTCGACTCTTGCTCACTCTCTCTCTATACTCCTTGCTCTTGTTTTTTTTAGATCTGAGTCTCTTGAACATTTTCCTTCGAGTTGCCCTTGAAGAGAAGAGGCTCCATTTGAGGATTCTGGTTTTGGCCCATGAACCCCTTGATTGATCCATGTAAGCCCATAGTAGGCATGGGGAGAGACATCGGCAGAGGTGGGGACATAGAATTGGGATTGGTGCCATTGCCTGATGAGGAGAGCATATTAGATGAAGAGAGTGGGACTGAGGTACAGGAGATGGGCATATCCTGGCCTTGCATGTTCTTGCTACTCATGATCCCTCCTGGTCCGATCCCTTCACCGCCAATACTAAGACCCATCACGTTGTTGTTGAAATGATGGGTCTTGTAGTAATGGTTGAGAGTATCTGTACGGCCAATGTTGGGAAGGTTGACTATTTCTGGATGATGTCTCCTCAGGGTTCCTTCTCCACCCACGCCAGAATTCATCGTTGAACCACCTGAGATTCCACTTCCTGCCCCGGCTCCTATCTCATCTTCTACGTTGACAATTTCGATGGCTCTAGCGGGGCCGTGGTGCTTATGTAGCTGGTGCTGCTTCCGGAGTTTATAGAAGACCACTAACATTACAGCTGCCATAAAAGTGATGGCCACGAAGCAACCAATGATGATTTTAGTTGTTTTCATTACGTCATCCAGGCCTGGAATGTTAGTTACATCCATTATCGACACAGTCACTGAGTTTTCCGTAGCTCTGTTAGCTCGTGGGGACAGTGAGGAAAGAGAGGAAGGTGAGGGAGACATAGTGATGCCAGGTCTTCCATGTACCACCCCTCTTTGAACAGTAGGATTTGGGAAATCTATGAAAGTCTCATTAATATACTGTCTCGCCGAGTTTTCCTCCTCTCCTCTTACTGTCTCTACTGTTTCCACAGTGACAGTGGTGAAATAACTGTAGCTGTTGCTGGGATCTGACACAGACACATTGAGCACAGCGGTTGCAGTGGTGTTTCCAGCGGAGTTGGTTACCATGCAAGTGTACTGCCCTGTGTCTTGCACGGTCACGTTTGTGAAGTTCAGTGTTCCGTCATGAAGCACTGAGATCCTAACTCGGTACGATCCATGGGTCATCAGAGTGCCATTTGGTGTGAACCAGTTCACAGAGGTCATTGATGTTCCAGTACGACATTTCAGCTCAGCAGCCATGCCCTCTGTGACATTGAGGTCAGTGGGTGGCTCAACGATCACTGGGGCATAGCAGGTGAAGTGGCTCTGGTCTAGTTCCCCAATGTATTTGCCCTTTAGACCTGGAGGCGCATGGCAGCGAGCACAACATGTGGTGTTGCTGGGAACTGTTTCTTTCAGCCACCAGCTGAGCCAAAGAACATCACAGTTGCATACCCAAGGGTTGTGGTTGAGATGTACCCTTTCCAGCTGGTGCAAAGGGGTGAAGAGGTCATGGGGCAGGGAATGCAGGGAATTGTGGGAGAGGTTGAGCTCCTCCAGATTTTTGAGGTCATCAAAAGCATTGCGTTCGATCACTGACACTCTGGAGTGCATTAGCCACAGCTTGCGAAGCGATGCTAGGCCTTGGAAGGATCCAGGCCGAACTATACCCAGCTGGTTCCCAGACAGCTCCAATTCCTCTAGTCGTAATAGTGGGGTGAGGTTAGGGATGTCCTTCAAGCCGCACATGCCAAGATTCAAGAAGCGTAAATTTATTAAACCTTCAAAGGCTGCCTCTGAGATGAAATCCAGCTTCCTGAGTTCCCCGAGATCGAGACGGCGCAAAGAGGGAACACGATGAAAGGCAAATGCCGGCAGCGTCTCGATGGGGTTGTTTCGTAGCCATAATTCCCTTAGCTTGCTGAGGTACTCAAAGGCTTGTGACGGTACAACTGTGAGACGGTTGTCAAAAAGCTCCAGTGTGTTGAGGTTGGGGAGGCCATTGAAAGCTCCCACCTCAATCTGTCGGATGTGGTTCTTGGAGAGCTGGAGGATTTCCAAATGCCGCAGGTGCTTAAAAGTGTCAGACTTGATCACCTAGTGTGGAAACAAAAACATGAAGGCAAGTTGTAGCAACATCAGAATTACTGTTGTCAACTTCAATTTACTCAGTGTGAAAGTGTGGTCGTGACTCGTAGATGAGGCCATATTTACCTGAATGGTGTTTTCTTGTAGATTGAGGTATCTTGTGTTCTCTGAAATACTCTCTGGGACTTGATCTAAACTCTTCCTTGTACAGATGACACGGCTCGCCTGATTGGAGCAGGTGCACGGGGTGGGGCAGGAGGGCGCCGCCTCTGCAAGTTGAGGTCCATGGTTGTGAAACCACAACAAAAGCTGGACCAACCAGAGGAGGGGGGAAGGGGCACAGGGGCTGGTCACCGTGACAACACGCATGGCAACTGAGTCATGACCCACCCCTACTGCTATAATGTTAAGTCACCTCTAAATGAGGGAATTTAAGTGCTTATCTTAATGTCCATATTTGATCATCTTATTCTGTTATTTCCTCCTTTAAACTGTCACAGAACAAGGTGTGATGTTATATCAAAGAATATCTATTATTCACCGATTCTTATTTTACTTTGCTCATGCTTCTTTGACAAATCTTTGACAAACAACTTTCACCATGTCATTTCAGGGAACCCTGACTTGTTTTTTCGATTCCCATGACAATCTTTTGCAGATGAATCGAATTCTGGAGGTGGGGGTGGGGTTGCTCCTGAATGTGTTGTCTCTGTGGAGGCTAGTGCGTCTCGCTGTAGGGAAAGAGAGAAAAGCAGAAATAGGAAAGAGGTCAAGCAAGTGCACTGTGCAAGATATTAGCCTCATCACACAGAATTTATATCTCAGAAATATGAAACTGTCCTGTCACCAGAATGTACGATAAGAGCGGAGTCTGGCTTTCGATTCCAAAGAGGTGAATCTAAAATTGTGACCTGTAGCCTAACTGGTGAGTCAGCTGCCATTTTCTTTATAGGTTGAACTCAACATCTGGGTCATGGCGTGTCTGAAATGGCCACAAAATTTGAAAAAGCTCAAGCTGGGTCACGAGTGCGGCAGTATAACGATTAGGATGACAGTCTCATCTCATCGTCCACTTTATGATACTGGCATTTGCCAAGTCAGATACACACAGATAGAAGTAGAATATTGCATTTAAAGGAATTTAAAGTTGCTGGATGCAATTACTGCTGCTGGTGGGACTTATCTAGACCTAAGGTTAATGCAGAGTTTCATGCAATCCATCATGAGGCAGCAGCACAGCATTACAAATGAGATAACAAATGATGCCTGCATGGAGTAATTTAGCAATTAAGATATGAGGGAATGATTATTGACTCCTGAGATTTTACTGCAATGCCCATTCTGTGTACAACAAGTGACACACAATCAGACAACATCCCTGACTTGAAACTGGCAACACAAAGGCAGCAACAACAACCAGATTGTGACCATGTTGCAAAAATACTGCCGTGGCTCTTTGAATACATGCATGTGTATCGTGTGTGACTCTGGTTGAGAGAGTGCCACACACTTCTTGAAACAGAAATGGCTGCGAGCATCAGCAGACTCACTAAATTTAGAAATGCTTGGTTCTCGCTCCCTTATAATGATTCGACCGAAGAGAAAGTGTTTGTTGTTTCCTCAAGCTCGACACTAAGACTCGGCCAGTCACAACCCTGTGCCTTCTGTGGACCACAAACAAGAGCATCTTTGTTACCTTTCAGATTATGTGACCACTGGGTTACCATTATCGATTTTATCTAAAAAAGATTCACTTCTCAAATATTTTACTCTCTGATGAACAGTTTTATTATTTTTTTTTTTTTTCAAAGCTTCCATGGCAGTTCTTAGCATCTCCACCCAGAAACACTGTTGCTGTGGCAACCTGCTCACTCACCATCTTGTGTTTTTACTGTCCAGTGCCCTATTCCACATTACTGTGCTTAGCTGAGCCTGATGAACGTTTGCCGTGCAAAACCGGTCAGTAACACCTTTTTGGTCTAAATCAATGTATACTTGACACAACGATTAAGGTGTGTTTCCTCATTAGCATACAGCCTATACGATAAACAGCCTTTTGCTCCAGAGACACTTGGAGAAAAAAAAAACCTGAATCTTGCAAATCCAGCTACGTATAAGAAAATGTATATTTACATAAGCGCAGGGGAACCTGATGAAGCACACAGTCGAACCTTGGCCTTCGCTATCGCAACAGAGCGGACAAACCTGCCATGAATCTTAATATCTACAAGGTCTGAGGATTAGGTCAACATCCGTCTTTATTAAAAACATAGCTCCGAGAACTCTTAAAGCAGCTATTAAGAAAGGTCATAAGGGAGTATGTGCTAAAAATAGACTTTTTCAGATGCTCTGCACATGCCACAGACTCTCTCTCACTCCGACACACACACACACACACACACACACACTTGGGTGCAAATGCCACACAGAACTGACAAAACATCATCCATCTCCGCTTCGAGACCAAGTACAGATTTACGAATACAAATCTCTAAACCTCCATGTTACAGTATGCAGCCCCTTTGCAACACTCCTCCTAATGCTGTTCTTTACACTGCTGTCCTTCCCTCTCTTCCTCGCTCATCCCCATCCAGCAGGTAATTGTTGTTGTCAATTATTTGACGGAATTGGAAGAAAAAGAAAAAAAAGAGAGAGAAAATGTCTCAATGTCTGCTGCAGACGTCAGAATTGCATCTGATCCAGAATGGCGGCCGGGTAGTTTGAATGATTAGCTCGTCAGAAAATGATTCATGCAGGCATCAAAACACAACATCATGAATATTCAGCGCGGCCAAAGATCTGACCACACAACTGCTCTCCGGTCATAAATGTTTTTTCAATACACCGGTAATGAAAATACTGTAAGGGTGGTGCTCTGGCTTTAAAATAATCGTGGTTAAATGTGATTGCAAGAATTCCTCCTGCCTCTGCCACCATTTTTGAAATCTACAAAAGTGTGTGTGTGGGGGGGGGGATTTGCAGTTGTATACATTCTGACGTTGGTCTAAAATTTAAGGCCAAAATACTCAAATGCATTTCATGTTTAGCCTTTTTCTTAACATTGAAGGAGCATTTTCCACAGAGCAAGCGTCACTGAGGGGAGACGGTTTGACCATCTACGTAAACTACACAGGTTAAAATTGCATGAGAAGACATTGAATTCAGAAGCAGGGACGCCTGTTGCCTTGACCTGGCGTCAAGTTCTCCAGCACACGAGAGAGCAACAGCACACATACGCAGAAGATGGCCTTTATTTTGAGAAAATCACACCTTGACTCATCAGAGGGCCAACTCCATCGCCCGGCGGCCTCCCTTCTCATCCTCGCTCTTGTGCAAGATGTGCTCTCTTTGGGGCTTACGACACGGCCGAGTGGCGTATGTTTTCCAACCAATTGCACTCAGACGTTTTTTTTTCTCTTTCTTGATCTTGGCTGTTTTTCCATGTCAAGAGCAGATTGCAACCATGTAGATATTGATTATTCGATCAGGCCTGAGAGAGCGCTCAGTCATGAAAAGACAAATTAGCTGCAAGCTGCTGACCAATTGCTACAAACCAATCACATCATCGTAAGCGCCTGATTGTATCAATGCCTCGCTTCCCCCCCTCAACAGAGCCATTAAGGTTCATGAAGAGGCAGAGTCCTGTTGTTTTCATTAAAACATCTATGGCCGTGAGATGTTTCCTGTACATGCCTACGCAAAGGCCCAATTAGACCTCATGTATTTACCGACGGTCTGGAGACGAACACAAAGCGACTCAGGTGCAGCAGCAGGGCCAACATCATCTACTGTAACTATGACAACACCAGATTGATTCAGGACGTGGGAATCAGGCAAGGATGCTGGGACGCATTTCACCAGTTTCTAACAACCAGCGTTGCTTATATTCAAACAGAAAAAGATGAAATTGTCAGGTTGATGCCAAATATGCCCCCCCCCCACCCCCCTTGCAAATAGTGACAAGTATATTCTCTCAATCCTCCAACATATGGGGGGGGGGGGGGGGGGGGGGGGGAGACACATAAAAAAGAAAGAAAGATAAAAGAGGACATAACCTGCATCTTGTCATTTAACCGTGACCTCTCCTCATCATATAGCCCCCCCCCCCCCCCCCCCCCCAGCATAATATCTCCTACAATTCAACAGAATGGCCTTATTCATCTATGCAGCTGCGCGCACTACGGCGCACCTTCTCGGGAACGCAATTGAAATTCTGAATAGGCCTAATTCTGCACATGCTGCATTACAAAATGGCTTGCATCCATTCTCCGTCTTCGGGGTAATGACAACACGACTGCACCCCGACAATAATCCATATGGCCGAGATATGAAAAATGTGTGGACGTGTAGGAAAACACTTACATAAGGAGCCATGTTTTTTTGTGTGTTTTTTTTTTATTTATTTATTTTTTTACAATATGTTAGCAATGAGCACCGCACTGACAACACTACATATGAGCTTTTTTCTTCATACCGGTATAAATGATTTACTGATTAGCATCCGTGCAACATTTCACGATCCGATCTCCATCATTTCACGACCGATTCCAACATCCATGCATGTCGGGTAACACATGCAATAATTACGCCGGCCATTTCACCCCCCTTTTCTACCTGTACATCCAATATCCACACGTACCTCAATGTTTGCGGCGCGATGCTCGATGATTTCTCTCCTCTCCTCTCCTCTCGTCCTCCTTCTCCTCCCCGATCGTCCGCTCTTCTTTTTTTTCTCTCCTTCTCCTTCCTCCAGCCTCGCTGTCTGTCTCTCCTTTTCTCCTCGTCCCCCCTAAATTGATTCGCTTGTCTCCGCGGCTGTGAGCTGCCTCTTGTTCTCGTGGACTAGATCCGCAGCGCCAACGCAACGCGGGGGGCTACAGTGATGGCAGGTTAAAGATGAACAGAATCCACACACACACACACACACACACACACACACACTCACTCACACGGACACACACACATGTGCGCACACGCACACTCCTGCAAAAAAAAATAAAATCAACACAGAGATGAGATTAAGGGTCGCTGGAGGAGAGGATGTTGGTATTATCACATGCAGGAGCGAGGTCCTGGACGAGTGCATCCGTGCGCCTTATCATCATCATTGGGGAGGAACGCAGGCAGCACAACGCGACGGCGCCCGCTGGGCAGAGCTTTTTGCGTCCAGCATAAGCGACTCCTTTTACGCACTTTCCGTATGTTTCAGCCAGAATCCCACTAAGGCAGCAATAGAAGAATAGATGGAGGACCAAGGACTCCTGGATAAAAAACACCTCTAACCAGGCTGTCACCAGATCGACATATAAATATATATTCTTTCTGTTTTCTCAGTTTCATCTGTGCATAAGCTCCAGACATGTAATGAGTATGTATTAATATGACTCAGCAGCACTCCGCGATCATTAATCTGAGTCAGTGTGTTGCTCATGCTAAAGTGAGATATTAAGCTCTGCAGTGTGTTCGGCGTTTATCACCAGTGTCATGGGGGCACCTGTTTAACCACAAAAGCCACCAAACATCTGCAGTGGGAAACATCTCCCGGCCCATTGAGCTTTAAAGAGTATGAGGCCTATGCTCCATAATGAATGCTCAGCGGTAATCTAGCAAACTAGTGACTTCTGTGTTCCTGCACGTGAGTGTTTATTTATCTCGTCCCCGGAGCGGATCTCGGAGGTGAATTTGAAGTTGTACCAGCCGCCACATGTGACCTGCTGTCGGCATCCACGCCCTGTGACCCCTGTGAGGTTTGCACATCATAAAACCCAAACCATTTGAATCCTCCGCTAATGTGCATATGTGGAGTCATACTGAATGGATTCAATTAGGGGACTGCAAAGAAAGTCGGCAAGTTAAAGACAGCCCATAAAGACAGATTTAGTCGGTGAAGAGATGCCGATCTTTCTCTCTGCATGCGTGGCCTGTGCATATTGATCCTCGACATGTGTTTGTCCACACGTGTCAAGCGCCTCAGCTCCTCTAAACCATCATCCTCATCCCCCCTGATAGATGTGTGCAGGAGGAGAGAAGCAGCCCTTTGTGACTCTGTGTCCTCTAGTTTGTGCGTAAAAATAAATCTGAGTCCGTCTTAGCTCACAGTAAAGGTCAAAGGACAGAGCAGGCCAGCTCTGCTTCAGAAAGACCCCCAAGATATATACTCTCCCACCTCCCTCTCCATCTCCCTCCTTCCTCACCCTCTCCCTCACTCCTCCCCTCCCTCTCCCCGTGAATGCCGTAGTGAGCATTGTTCACGACCACTAGCTTTTGCTGAAAGCCGCACAGCAATGAGGTCTCTGTGCCTTTTGCCTCTCTCTTCCTCTACCCTCCCCCTCCTCAGCCTCTCTCTCTCTCCCTCTCTCTCTCTCTCTCTCTCTCTCTCTCTCTCTCTCTCTCTCTCTCTCTCTCTCTCTCTCTCCCAAACCCATCTACCCCTCTCTCCTTCCCTCTCTTTCTCTCTCTATCTCTCCCCCTCTATTAAATTTCCAGTCACACAGTGGTGCAGAGGATATTCCTCCTTTCCCTCCTTCTCCCTCTTCTCCTCATTCCCTCTCACTCATGCTGAAATCTTAGCCCACATCCAGCCTCTTCGCTCGACCCTCGCTGCCTTTCACTGCCTTTTCGCCTCTCTCATCTCCTCTCTCCGTGCATCTTTTTTTTTTTTTGCCTTCCAACCCCCGCGCCATTTAAAAGAGATTCCACGCCACCCATGCCAAACCCACCCTTCCGCCTATGCTCATCCTCCTTCCCCCTCTCTCCAATCTATGTCCTCACTGTGTCATTGCACATTGAATCTGATATTCCCCTTATGCACGTATGGTACGCCTGTGTGTGTGTTTGTGTGCACGCCAGCACCCTTGAGCATGTGTGTGTGGGAGCGATGGAGTGCAGGGAGGGAGAGGGACATGCATTTGTGCACAGTAAATGAACAAACACTCATCGCTGTATTGCTTGTGTCATCAGTACAGGAAGGCTCTTGGAGTAGAAATACAGCAGAGCGAGCTAATCCAACTATCCAGAGGACTAGTGCATGGCATTTCCAATACAACCCAAGCCCCCTTAAACTCTTAATGCTGTGTTAGGAGCCACAGGGCAGGAGAAAGGGAGGGCAATGAGGATTTGGCAGTAACATGCTAGTGCCAAGACATATGTGGCATGCTGATAGCAGTGGAGAGGTGCAGCTCACGCTCAGAAGAAGCTTTGGAGGGGGTGCTGATACACATCCATCACTTCGACGGTGTAGCTATAGGCCTCAGCGCTCTGGCACGGAGGAATCGTGCACAGCTCACAGCGGAAGATTGAGAATGTGATTCTTTTTGTAGCAGCAGTGCTGATATTAGAGAATTAGTGATCTCTTTAATGGCCCCGAGTGGCCAATTGGGATTGTGAACAAAGTGACATTTCTGGTGGTTATTTTTAGGAATGAGACTGAAAAAGTTGGAATGGTGCTCGGCTGCCATCTGTGCAAAAGAATAAGAGAGATATAAGAGAGAGTTTCAAGTTATTCATGGTGACATCCCTGTGTGTGTGTGTGTGTGTGTGTGTGTGTGTGTGTGTGTGTGTGTGTGTGTGTGTGTGCGTGCGTGTGCGCGCATGTTAGAGAGAGGGAGAGAAAATAGAGAGAAAAATCCTAGTGTCACAGTATCTTAGCAACTGCCTCCATCTCCTTGGAGACAAGAACTGACATCATTTCCTGTCTGTGAGAACTCACTTTGAGTTTGTACACAGTGTGTTTGTTTGTGTGTGTGTGTGTGTGTGTGTGTGAGTGTGTGAGTGTGTGTGTGCGCGAGTGTGAGGGAATTTATGTGTGCGTCTGTTTGTTTGTGTGTTGGCGTGTGTCCACGTTCATATGCAGATGTGGTGCCTGCAGAATGTGCACTGATGCAGAGGGGATGTATTTTAGTGATTCAGTCGGAGTGTGTTGAAGAACGTCAGTCAATCTGAAAGTCGGGAGAAAAATAAACGTCATTTCCATTGATTCGAATTCAACTGACTGGCACTGATTTTAAAATTGATTCATTGTTTGTATTTGAACTGTTATTCTAGAGATTAGGTTCTAAATTAAGCTGTGAAATTATTATATTAAGACCAAAACTAATAAGTTTCACAGGTCCAAAGGATTTTCCCTCTAAACAATATGAAATCTATTTTCTTGTGTCTTGAATTAAATCGTTTGTACCATGTGTTATAACAGTAATAATAGTTTTGCTGTCATGTTGTGCGAAATGTCTTTATTTTGCACCAGTTTGTACTTTCACATCTAAGACTCTGTGTCTGCACCATCAAGTTTGTCTGTATCTAGTGAGAATTCAGTTGATGAACTCAACAAGCAGCCTGTGTCTTAATGCAGCGAATATGTCATCTTCTGCTGCCACCTTGTGCCCAAAGAAATGAAGTGCAGCCAGAAATAACTTCAAACTCATCTTTACATTTAAGTTATTATTATGCTTCCCTTAGTTTTTGAGTAAAGCTGCTAACAAACAGGTTCGAACAACTCTGACAGCTTGGCGGAGAACTTCATACCTAAAAGTAAATGAAGCATGAGAGCTGTGTCTGTGTAACGGTGGAATGTTGGATTCACTAGTAACTAGTAACCATGCAAAACTAACTACAGTAGTATATCGAGTAGGATGTGCTGATGGGCTGCAGAATATAATAACACTGTTGAAATGTGTTTACCAACCATAAGAAGAGAAAAGACTAAAACCTTGCACCCTGAAGAAAAAGAGAGCACGGCTCCAGGAGCCACTAAAGGTTCCACAGGAATGGTTCTACTGGGATTACTGGGATTTTACAGCAGATAACAAAGAAGACATTCAGTAGCTTGGCATTACAGAAAGTAGCCGGTGACCATGATGAATAAAAAGCCAGGTACACAAAACTTATCTTGTGTCGGGATATCTTAGCATCATGATTTTAAGATGCTAAATGACTATGAATAAAGGGCCAAGGACGCAGACCTTGCAGTAAACGGAAAAATAATTATGGGTGAATACATGAAAGAACACGTGAGTTTCTGCTTCTACGAGGTGATTATTATTCCAGGCTCGTATGAATCAACAGTCAGCAACACAAAGAGTCAGACCATCATAGATCAGCACACGGTTTACAAGCTATCGCAGGGGAATCAGTGTCCGACATTGTGCCAAGCTAATGCCTCAGCGCAATTTACACGCTTTCGCAAAACATTGTTATTCAAGCAAAACGTCATCGTTAGAGTCGCCTCAATCAAACTGGAGAGCAGAGGAAAAAGTAACAGCAGCAAGGTCACTGCAGACAGCACACATATTACTGAGCACAACTGGTTTTATAATGAATTCTGCCGCCCCCTGCACAACTGCTGGCACATAGAATATATACAGCACATTAGGGGCATATCACTTGATGCCTCGACATTCTGCTCTAAGGAGGTCGACTTTTGTCATTTTCTGGATAAACAGGATCCTGTAGTTAAGTAAAGATGATATTTTTGTCATGTTAGCGATACAGTGATAGCATTGTGGGTCTGCCGGTCTTAGACTTTGGTCCAGACTGA
This sequence comes from Verasper variegatus, assembly GCA_026259375.1. NCBI lineage: Eukaryota > Metazoa > Chordata > Actinopteri > Pleuronectiformes > Pleuronectidae > Verasper > Verasper variegatus. Next base: position 9,447,637 of record CM048057.1, read on the forward strand.
AATATAACTGAAATTTATTTTCGAGGATGAATCTGTCTGACTTTGATGATCCCTTTACTCTTTCATCTGGTGCCACCACGACACTCACATTTGTGAATTTGATTGAAATGTCACAGCAATTGCTCAATTGCTGTGACATTTGGTGCATAATATTCACGTTCTCCTCAGAATACATTTTTATAACCTTTTAGCCCCGTTATTGAGTTTGAGTTTGAGTTTGCCCTACCTGCATCACTAAGGACACATTCACATCAGCCTGTTATTTACTTTGTTCAGCGTTAATTATAGCATGCTAACATGCTACTTATACCTGCTGAACAATCAATATTTTGAATAGAATTTCAATGTGTATTTCACAAAATCATAACACACATTATCTCAAGTAGCATAATGGTGTTAGCATTATGTCTAACCTCACAGAGCAACACAGAGATGCTAACATGACCACAATGACTATGTTAGCATGTTGTATAGTCATTGCAGATGTGTTGGCGTCCCAGATAGCATACAGCTGTGTACCGCTTTGGGCAATGATGCAGCACTTCTGGTCTTTTCGTGGCCCGGACAAAATGGATGTGAGCCTAAAGTAATTGTAAAAATAGTGTGGCCCAAATATCCCCCAAAAATGGCAAACATGTGTTGCTCTAGGCAAGATGTGATCTGGCTGTGAACCTAAAGTGGCTAAAGTAGTAAATGATAAATATGGCCCAAATAGCAGAAAACAGTTTCCAGCCACATTTGGTTGATATTGCAATGGCTTACATGTAATATACATATACAGAATTTAGTGTTATTTTCACATGTATAGTTGGTGAAATCGTGATATATGACAAATAATGAGAAAGTACAAACAAACATGCATCCAAACCATTGCTGAAACTGCAGTTAAAGAGAGTTAGACAAATGTGAAAGTCAGTAGACATCATTAAAAAGGGTTCCCCTCCCTTTTTAATGATGATATCCCAACTCATTTAAATTAGGTGTCTTTGTATAGTTGACCAGCTGCATTTGCCTGGTTCCAGCCTCTGGTTGTTTTTTTTACCGGAATCTAGTTCTTCACATACTTTCACTTTCACTGTCACTGCCACACAATGGGTGCACTGCGATGGTGTCTCCAGCAAGGGTCAGTATGGGTGGAGAGGACAAGTACAGAACCTCTGGCAAAGAAATGAGCCAGGACACAATGACCTAAGTACAAGACTCAGTTTTATTCTGGAATTTACAAGCCAGCGTCATCCTGCATACTCAATTTTATATACCGAATTTAGTGTTATTTTCGCATGCATAGTTGGTGAAATCAAGTACAGAGAAAGTACAAGAAAGTACAAACAAACATCTACATGCATCCAACCCATTGCTGAAACTGCAGTTAAAGAGCGTTAGACAAAGCAAATGTGAAAGTCAGTAGTGTTCCCCTCCTTTTGGTCTAGCATCTGAAGAATTCCCATTATTTTTTTAATGATGATATCCCAACTCATTGCGATTTGGTACAGAACTTAGCCAAACAACCATATTCTCCCGAACGTAAGGGATTCAGCTGCGAAAAAAGAAAATAAAAAAGAATCAAAATGTTATACGTACAGGAAGCATAAAGGAATACTGTTTGATCTTTAGTTGAAAAAAGATACATGAACTTTTACTGAAATACAACATTAAATGATGTGTGTATACGTTTGTCTGTCTACACCATATATAAACAATGCATAACTTGTGTGATTACCTCTTGGACAACGACATTGCATGCCCTTATATTTTTAGGACACTTCAAAAGTCCCTTTGTTTCATGGAAGAGACAGTCGACTGCAAGAGTGACTGGACGGCTCAGCTCTCTGCAGTTCGGTGTAGTGTAGTTGGTGTCACGAGTGTGATGCATGGCCACCAGAATCAGCTTCTGGCTTTCTAAATATTTGGACAGACAACACACATCACAGTTTGCAGTTACATGGCAAAACGTCGTCTAACATCATTTCTGCAGGTTTACCTGGTAACTTGGAAAGCGCTGAGTTGAGGTCGGTCTCATAACGAGTGACTATGGGACAGAAGAGAATAGTCACTTCGCTGTCCTCGGGTGAGCTTACTAACTTTAATCCTTTGTCGGTCAGTTTTTTAAGAAATGCATCATGAGCCCCCCAAGTCTTTCCGTCCACGTGTGAGTAGATTTTTGCCATTTTCCCTGAAAAGAGAAAAAGAAAAAAAAATAATAACCTGTTTTTTGTGTATTGTGGTCCTGGACATCCTGGAGTCCTTCTTTAAAAACTTAAAATTCACTTTCAAGTATTCTATCAGCGTATTTCTGTCTTACAAAAACAATGATGTCATGTTTCGTCTGGATCCCACGACCTGAAATATTTCCTTGTTTGCTGGAATAATGTTCTCAGTTAGACAGCAGTTGCTGCATCCAGCGGATCTTTAACGATTAAACATGACTTTTGACCGTGGATAAATAGAGAATACTCACTGTTTTGTGTCGTTGTATAGTTGACCTGCTCCGTTTGCCTGGTTCCAGTCACTGGATGTTTTTTACCCGAATCTATTTCTTCACATTCTTTCACTTTCACTATCACCGCCACAAAATGGGTGCACTGCGATGGCGTATCCAGCAGGGGTCAGTATTGTGACAATAATATGCTCTCACAGGCCTGCAGCCTCCGTACATTTCAAAGCTGAAGAATAGCACCAGTGGAACTTAAAGTAAAAGTCGCTTTTCAAACTCATATTCTTATAGAATTAAATATACACAACGGATTTTTTTCATCATGTGCTGTAGTTGCAATATCACTTCATTATTTCATGACCAATATCACTTCTAATAATATTATGTACAACATTTTGTTCATTATCATGTACAATACTTACTTGTCTGTTCTCATTTCCCAATGTACTTTTTCAATTACTATTTTTTCTAGTTTTTAGTCAATTCTCTATAAAATATTTTTATATTTTTCTAACTTATCTTATTGTTGTTGAATATATAATAACTGGTCCCCTCTCACTCCTCATTACATATTTTCATAGATAACTTATTTTTCATAATATTATATAATTCTCTGTTATTGAGCAAGATCTGGCACAAGATTATCCTATCCTATCCTATCCTATCCTATCCTATCTTATCTTATCTTATCCTATCCTATCTTATCTTATCTTATCTTATCTCATCTCATCTTATCTTATCTTATCTGGGCTCTAGTATGACCCTCAAAGGATAGGCAGTAGAAAATGGATGAATGCATGGATGGAGTCCACCATCTCAGTCAGTCTTCATTGTTAGTGCTAAATGTACAGATCCACAATTTCCAGTTTACACATGTCTGTTCATACTGTTGTGCTGGTTTATTGGATCCTCTGAGGCCCAGAAGCTGCTTTCATACCCTAACACTTCATCAGCTGACTCTCTGACTGACACACACGTTTCAGTTTGTCCCTGTGTGTGTGCACTGTTTCACAAAAGGGGTGTGAAGCGGGTCTGTGGAAGCGATTCTTCATCCATCTGTAGTGTAAGGTTGTCTGGATCATCTGTATCTATGCCCGCTGTCGGATCAGAGTCACGACAGGCTGACGTTCCCCCTTTAGGTTTCACTTAGCTCTGACAAATGATGCAGTGCCGCTGATGGAGCGGTCAGTGCCTTTTATTCACTAATCTCCAAATGCCATCCAGCCATATAAAGAAAAACACAGTGTGTGCGTTGTGCAGACGCATCCTTTATTTTGTTTTGTTTGTTTCCCTTAAAAGTTTGATTACGACACAAGAGAAATCTCTTCTTGTATCAGTTTAAAATTTTCTCTGAGGACGTCCTCTGACATCATCTTTTTTTTCTATATAAGTGTAAAACAAATAGCATGGGATTAAATTGCTCCACGTTGCACTTTCGTCATAATTTATGTCAGTCCACAAAGCTAACCTCTATTACCTCTGTAATAAACAAAACCAAGACATATGTTCTCTAAATTAAACTCAGGCTAAACTGATTCTAGGGATCAGTATCCTTGAATGTGGCACCGCAAAGAAACAACCCACACACTCAGCAGAGGCGATTATAACATTTAATCACTGAGCCCTATCGCCGAGCTTTGCAGACTCCTCGCCCCAAGGTTTGATTTACCCGCCCTCTTCTTGTGGAAAAATCTCATTCACTAGACGAATTGCTGAGCGGGCCCCTCCGACCAGCCCTATAAATCATTCTTTAATCAGAGGCCTCCGAGATTGGGCGCAGACACCCGCGGGAGCAGCTCGGTGACACCTCGACTCCTCCCTGTGTGTATCCGCAGTCCTGGGAGTTTGTATCCTCTTCTGTTTGTACCTCGGGCTTGTCTGCATTTGTATCAGTCATGGGGAAACTAAGAGGGATGACCCAACCCTGCACACTCTGCTGACACCAACAACACCCAAACACTTCCTCCGCTCAGAGGAGAGCGATCCCAGGGACGAGATTGCTGGTTTGAGGCCGCAAGAGGATACACCCTCTCAGGACTGGATTATTGGCCGAACAAAGTGGGCAACCGCTCCATGGCCCTGGATTCCCTGGGCCTCTAAAAGGTGGAGACATACAGTTTACAGTCCAGCCATGCAGTGGCCATGCAGTGGGAAAAGGGAAAATACTCACTATATCACCAACAGATGGTCGACAACTCCACTCAGACTTTTTGTTATAACTGAAACAAAACCTTCGTCCAAGGGATCTGACCTGAACACGTGGACAAACCACATCGGCCGTTTGTTATTTTCCCCAGTGGATCTAGTTGTGTTTGAGGATCAAGAGCATTTCCTCTGTCGAGTCGTACTTGATAAAAATAGAAGCTATGAAACATTAATTCATATGAATGTATTAATGCAGAGTAAAGTTCTATGCTAGTACAACAACCATGACAGTGACAAAAAGATAGATGTGTAAATGTTAATAATAGGGTTTATGTTATTGGGATTTTTAAAAGAATATGTTATATTCAAATTTCTAAATATATCAAAATGAATGGGTAAAATATTTCATCTGTAAGTTCTTACCTGTCAAGTTGTCTTGGTCTAAACATGTCTGAACCACATATGTAAAAAAGTGTTTTAATCACAGGTTTTGCTTCATGCTCATGTGAAAATATTCATAGAATATATATGAAGCCTAAATGTATTAATGCAGTTAAAAGTTCTATGCTACTTATTTCATCCATAAATTCTCCAGGACCTGAGTATTGTTTATCACATTACATGTCAGGTTTGCATATTCTCTCTTGCATATTTTAGTAATATTCCAGAACTCTTTAGTATTTTTATCATTATATTGTTGTTAATATTATTATATTGATTGTTATCTATAAGTATCACTATTATCATTTTCATGATGATTTCTGACAAAGCGTAAATATGTCACCTTTACTGTTACTCCCTCCTTAAAGAGATAGTTCACCCAAAAAGGAAAATGCAGTCATTATCTACTCACCACCATGCCAATGGAGGGATGGGTGAAGTGTTTGAGTCCACAAAACACCTCTGGAGTTTCAGGGGTAAACAGTGTTGCAGCCAAATCCAATACAGTAGAAGCAAATGGAGACCACTTCTTCGAACTTAAAAGAACAGGATAAAAAAACATAAGCAAGCCTCCATACTGCTCCTGTGGTGTCACCAAGTGTCTGTAAGCCCCGACATTCAAATTAGACTGGAAACGGTGTCATTTACACCTTGTTTTAAGCCCAAATCTCAGCTGATATCCACCAGGTTTCTGCTGCAGTTCTCTCCAGAGCTTGTGAATATCACGAGTTCTACTCAATTGGATCGGATTTGGCTGCAACGCTGTTTACCCTTGAAACTCCAAAAGTGTTTTGTGGACTCAAACACTTCACCCACCACCTCTATCGGCGGTAGATGATGATTTTCCCTTTAAGTTCTTCTGTCATGTAGGCTAAATGTGTGTGAACCAGGCTTATCTTTTGCTTCTTGTTATGTGAACATATTCAGATGTTGAATTCCCCTAAATATGAATGGAAATAAGGCTTGTGGACACATCTCGCCTGTTTCCTGAGGTAGTCTGATGTCTGAGAGAGAGGAGGGAGAGAGAGGAGGGAGAGAGCTGGATACTTTCCCACCTCTCAGTTGCAAAGATGCTCTGACGTCACCGTGGTGAAGTATTTCTGTGTCTCTCAGCAGGTCTCGAGCTGACAGTGCGCTCGAGCCACCGGAGAGAGCGCGCTCCTCGTGCGCTACGACCATGGAGACGTCCGGGAGTTTTGGAGCAGGAGGACAGTCGGTGCGCAGCCGCCAGGGACTCATGTTCCCTTGCTGACCCGAGGAGACGCGTGGATTGTGATGCTGTGGATGAAGTGATGGAAGTGTTGAACTGAAGTTTTTACGCATTGTTCTCCTCTGGAGTGTGTTGGGCAGTTCGGCCACTTTGACAGCAGCCACACGGGATACAGGAGAGGAGCCATTGGAAAACCATGCACTGTTCATATCCATGGAGAGATGGCATGCGTGCTCCTCCTCAGTCGACTTCTCCCCTTCTCGCACCGGCTCACGAGAACCTCCATCTGCCTGCTCTCCCTGTTCCTGTCGTACCTGTGCTACTGCGCACTCTTCCCAGTGGGCACCGTCATGCACAGGTCAGGTGATGCGCCGCCGAGCTGTCAACTCCTCCCGGCCGATGGAGCCAAAAGGCGGCTCCAGAAATCCTCCCTCTCCTGCGTCTTGCAGTTGGAGGCGAGACCGAGCAGCGCCGAGGTGCAGCCCCGGGAGAAGAAGCCCGAGCAGCGCGCCTCCTCCTCCTCCTCCTCCAGTCACATCCTCGCCGTCAGGAGCGACACTCCCAGTCCTCTGATGGGGAATTCAAAGTTTGGGAATAAAAAGTTGCCAAACGCGATCATCGTTGGTGTGAAAAAGGGAGGGACGAGAGCCGTGCTGGAGTTCATCAGGATCCATCCAGATGTGCGAGCAGCTGGCACAGAGACGCACTTCTTCGACAGGAACTATGACAGAGGCCTGGAGTGGTACAGGTAAGAGCTCACCTGTACATGCGTGTGTCCACTCCAGGGGCGGATCTAGGATCAGCAGGTCAAATGGGCAGTGTGTTGAAATCGACATCAGCCTTAATTGTAGTTTTTTTGCGTGATAATTAAAATAAGATTTTCCTTTACCAGTTTCCCAATGAGGAAAATTTGCCACATTGAAAAGGTGATAGCTAAATAATAAGTAAACATGCATTATAAACAATGCAATATAAAAAAAAAGGCCAATAAGAAAATATAAAAAGAGCAATGATCATTACAGTGTATACATGATAAATATACTATAAATATTGCACACAGGAATATAGATAAATTGCAATTACACAGACAGGGAAATTGTTCTGCACTGTAAACAAACAACAACATACCAATGC